>OV816025.1:120093968-121341885 GCA_929113105.1 Agrypnus murinus
TATTAGTTTCGGTACCTTTCTTTTTAAAGCAGATTTTATGTGTTAAAAAATACCAACAGTTTACAGTATAGCCTATTTATAGTTTCGTTTTTCGATACATTCTTTGACAGATTGCTATTTCCTTAATAAAATCCTGTTAGATGCTGATAATAAAAAGATCAAGACACCTGAGTCAAAATTTCTCAAACAGATCACCCAAATTCGTTTGAAAAATGTTTATAAACGTTAATATATTTTTTCAATAGTATTCAACATCCTCAACATTAATCCAGATGCATTTTGCAAAAATATTTCTTTTTTTAAATAATATTCGTTATTCTAATGAACAAAATTTTCTCATTTCATCGTTATTTCAATCATCGTTAAACACATATTTGTAGTGATTTTTCCCGATTTGAAAAGTTGCATTTTAGTCAATTATCATTACCAATCTCAAGTCATTATCAAGATTGTTTATAACAAATTCAAGTAAAATCATCTTCTGCGCCTTATTTCGACTCGAGAAAAACGACATATACTTCTTTCGTATCTTAAAAACATGCCGTCGAGAAAAAAAAATTGCCCAAAGTTAAAAAAAAAGTTATTTGATTTTTTCCATCGTCGCGCAAGGCTTGCGAGTACGCTGTCTAAACTATACTTCAACCAAAAATAGAATTACGCGAAGACCACGCTGTAATCTAAATGATAAAATAAACAATAAATGAGCTAGAAAGATTCAGTAGCGGAACAAACTGGTTTTAATTCCAACTAAATATAAAATCAGCAATGAAAATCTGTTTGTTCTAGCATACGTCACTAAATTTTTAACAACGTGCAATTTGCACTCATATCTTGTTTCTCTCCGGGGGCCATATTTGTTTATTCAGGTGTGTTTACAAAAATGACTCATTTCCTGCATTACGGTTCAGGTATAGATATGTTCATCTTGCACAATTTTTGTTTATACTGATCTATTGTTTCCCTAATTTATTCATTTCCCTTTCAGTCGTCATACTGAAACGAATATGTCTAATTAAGTTAATCTATTTTAAATATAAAATGCCGCAACTAAATTCATGCTGTAATCCTTTTAATCAAAATAGGCTAGGTCGCGTTTACAGAAACATTAAGTTAGTGAACGAAAATTGTAGTAATGTGTATCAAAACTTGATCAGAAAATATGTGTGTGATTCGCGCAGGCGATCGATTTTAAAACCAAATTCCGTTGAAAAACTGCAAGTTCAAAATATTAATAATCCCCAAATTAATGTCGAAAAAAATCTCACAAAGGAAAAAGATCCGGATATCGATATTAAACGGCGAGGGTGACAAGTCGCAGCGTACTCGCAAGCCTTGCGCGACGATGAAATAACTTTTTTCTTAACTTTGGGCCTTTTTTTTCAACGCCATATTTTTAAGAAACGAAAGAAGTATATGTCGTTCCTTTCGAGTCGAAATAAGGTGCAGAAGATAGTTTTACTTGAATTTGTTATAAACAAACTTATAAATAATTGACTAAAATGCAACTTTTCAAATCTGGAAAAATCACTACAAATATGTGTTTAATGATGATTGAAATAACGATGAAATTAGAAATTTATTAATTAAATTAGCATATTTTTTCAAAAAACTGACCATAAACTTTAATAACGAATATTAGTTACAAAGAAAATATTTTTGCAAAATGCTTCTGTATTAATGTTGAGCATGTTGAATACTCGTACTATTGAAAAATGTATTAACGTTTATAAACATCTTTTTTAATGAATTGGGGTGATCCGTTTGAGAAATTTTTGACTCACCTCCATCACTATTAGGCAACAGGATCATTCCTACAATACTCCCTCATTTTCCATATAATTATTCGTGCCGTGGTATTAATACTTCTGATGTTTCCAGAGTCGCTCCAACGATCGACTTTATTGTTGCAACTGTTATCTTCAATCTTTTAGTTTGTGTATTATATATCCCACCTGATATTAGCAAAAATAATTTGGAGATATCTCTTTCTGCATTTGAAATTATTTTTTATTGTATAAGAACTTACGTGATGTTTAGGTTGCTCCATTTACAAAACTGATGTGCTAAAACTAACTGTTTTCAAGATTTTTGTAATACTCTGAATATACAACAATAGAACATTGTTATCTGATCGATCAGATTACGAATCTCATGAAAACATGCTCAATCTAGTGCTTTCATAGATATTTAAGGTAGGTACAAGTATAAAAAGTCATTCTTTATTGCGTGAACGGTTTAAGACACGAGCGAGTGTTTTAAAAGACGTGAGTTCAATGAAGAATGACTTTTTACGTGTGTATCTATCTTACAACGTTTTATCCTTTTATCCTTAAATTTGTGACTTATGTCATGCATATCAGCGTGCTTTGATTTTTACGTGCTAAGTTATTTAGCATCCAGTTTGTAAAATATTCATAAATCATTTATCATACGTCTCTTGTTGACATTAGCATGCAATAAAAATGTTATAACACTAGCTCACTTAACTTTAACTTTTAACACGAAAATTAATGTAAAAAGTAGTCACTTGTATGATCGTAGATAAAATAACTGGAATAATGAAGTTCAGCACTCATTAACAGGGTTTCAGAAGATATTGCTTGCTGTAAACGTCAATTGTCTGTCAGAACCAGCCATATTCAAGATTTCTTTAGTAGCTGATAAACTTACATTGAATTATCGTAAAGCCAATTTTTTTTATCAGAAACTCCTCCAAACTGACTGGTCTCCAAATCAGCGCGGCAATATCGATTAATCGCTGTCAACATCTTATTTGGCATTTTCTATACCAAACTAGCCTCAGTTTTCACAGCAGTACATTTGTCATTCTAGTGTGATGACTGGATTCTAACAAATGGTGATTGGTTGCTAACTACATACAGTATTAGCAACCAACCGCCAGTCAGTGGATAAAAAGTTATTTCTACTCCCTTGTGAGCAAATCTCAACTTTAATTGCTTAAAAGCATCAACGTAAATGTTTTTTTATTTATGGGTATTGGATAAACAATATTAAAAATAACTCGACTGATATTTAAAAATCTAGAAATCTTAAAAAGGGTCGTACTAGGATTCCCGGTTTAAGCCATGTTGACATCGTCAAATATAGTGCACAAGATAATTATAATACATATAACTGGTAAGTCGTATTTGAATGCTCTTTCTCCAGTGTGTTTAGAAAAGTTAATATAAGTCGATGGCGATCTGCCATGCTGCCATCTAAGCCTTTTGTAAAATTGGTCAATTGTAGCTTACGTCTTTTTGTCAAATCACCATATCAAGTGCAAAAAAAAATTTAGCCTTCCGTTTTAGTTTCTTCGGGTAATGATATGCTAATCCAAATTATGTCAAAGATTTCAAACATGTTTACGGCAGAATATGATTTGATTCTCAGCTTTCTGATAAAAGACTGCGAATTTGCCCTACCTAGATGACTATTCTACTTGATCAACTTTTCCCTTAAGACAGGTAAATTCTCTACTTATTGGAAAGTGGCAAAAATCTGATCGCTATTAATAGTGATCACGTATGAGACATAAGTTTTAAGTTAATCTAGTTACCCTGAACGCAGTAAACAAAACATGTTTTGTTGCAATTGACAAGCGTCAAATTTATACAATAAGTAAGTTCAAAATGTGGTACAAACTTGAAATTTGCAAGAGCATCTATCGCTTAGTTGGACGGTTACCCAAAAATTAAATTCTTCAGAGATCAAAATGTCAGCTGGGCAAAGAATTAAAGGACAATAAGAGAATGCGAAGAGGGTATACCTTGCACTAATTTTCCGAAAACCGGAAGACTTCTTGTTTTGAAATTTAGTGTCTCCAGTCTTACTTTGTGGAACTCCATAAGGTTAAGAATCTAATAAAACTTGTGAGACTTTAATTAATCTTTGTATTTATATTATATTTATTTCAGAATTGCAATCTCTAGTCGAAAACTGGGTCGCTGTTTTGGGGTCTCATACAAGACTGTCCAGAGAATCTTGTCCAGAAATGGTGTACATTATTGAAAAAGAAGGAAGTGTCCTAAATACTCACAGGCATAGCTCGAAATAATACCTAGATGTTGCAGAGCTCTGAGGCGGATGCATTTTGTGAGACACCGTGTGATTATAATGAATGATGAGAAATATTTCACGCTGTCACATTCTGAAATAAAAGATAACGACGGATTTTACTTCTCTGATATTGAAAATTGTCCAAACGAAGTAAAATTCAAAGAAAAAGCGACTTTTGCTGACAAAGTTTTAGTCTGGTGTGCAATTTCTGAAGATAGTTTCAACACCCTGTTGGTAGAAATCGGGAAGAAGTTGTGGATGCTGAACTTTATACCCAAAGATGTTTAATAACGGAGACATAATATTTTGGCCTGATCTAGCTTCGTGCCATGGAGGTCTCATGGTGGTCATGGTTGGAACAGAATAACGTCAATTATGTACCGAAAGGCGATAACCCCCAAATGTCCCTCAAGACCAATAGAAGAGTTTTGGTCATTATTGTGTCGAAAGGTTTATGAAAACGGTTGGGAGGCCCAAAATGAACAGCAATTGCGGACACGAACTTTTAGAAAGATTTGAAAAGTGGACCCGAACATCGTCCAAAGGAAGATCTTCGCCAAATTACGTGTCATTAAGGACCATGGTCCGCTATCAGTTTTGTAGATTAGTTTTCAGATAAAAATCCCAAGATTTCAGTTTACAGAGTCTTAACACAATTCGCAAACCTGCTTTCATTTACAAAATAACGAACTAACTTACACTTCGCCGTGTTCTCGAAGGACACGTTAAGCAGTCGGTTCTGGTAACCACGCAAATACCTACTTGTCGTTGATTGTTAACAATAACACTTCGGCATATCCTCCTTTTGTATGCTCCACAGTGACCACCTCGTGCCAGAACAATAGAAGGTATTTTAAAATTATATAAGAGAAGAAATTTCTGGGGAACGCAGTTTCTTTCTTAATTTCACAAATAAGGATGTGTTACTTAGAAATAGTTTCTATTAGGCAGCACAACCAAATTCTAAAATGAGAGAAAAGGCAAAAGTATCGTTACAATGAAATGGCACAATAAGCGGGAAATCATTATGCTTGATATAGAATTCTTAGACGAGATGAAACAAATGACTATGAAGGCAAACCAAGAACAGCTAAAGGAACAAATTGTTATGGATTATATTAACTGCAAGGCATATCATTATATGCCTGTATACACGTATATTGACCTGTCAGATTAACAGATGTTCTAATTATAACACTTATCTCCGACGAGCAGTCAAGTGGTAAAAGAAATTGACTATTGCAATGATGCTCTATTCACTAACTCTATTCACAAGTTCCGCAAAGAAAAATTACTTTTCGAAATTCAAAGAAGAGGTATTGAATGCTGTTCCACAGAAACACTGTAACATACTAAATTTTGAAACAAAGCATCACACTTGCTGTCAAATACAAAATTCCACTAAACATTAAACGCATAGTAAACTTATATTCCTACTTATGTACTTTACGTATGGTTCCCGACAGAGACGTCTTATTAATTCAAATTGCTTTCAGCGGTCGTGGGTGTTGCTTACAATGGCTTACTAATTTCAGACAGGAAACAGGAATGACTAAACTATCGCTTCTATATTTTCAGTATCGACAACGATTGATCTTGCCGCTGGAGCAAAAACACCAGAGCTATGTTGACAACATTGAAAGTCATCAGATTTCACTTTCCGTATCCGTATTGAAATAAATCTTAAGTTTAATAATAATCATGGACAGAAATATTCTGAAATAGATTTAGTATTAATTTAATAATGTTTATTCGTGTTTTGGAAAGTCAGGTTTTCTTCACGATATCGCTACTAAGAGATTAAACAATAAAAGGGCAACACCTAAATTGTTGTTGTCATGGTTTAAAAGCAAGATGGGAATCCACAATTTGGGAAAAGACTGAGAAAAAGGACAATTCTTTATTACTTTTTGTCATTCTTTTATTTCTAAGGTTTATTTTGTCGAATGGAACATCAACAATTTGTTGCTCCAAATTATAGCAGTGGGTAGTAGTTTTAAACTTATATACTCGTATTGAATTAACTACAAGAAAATCGTTTACAACATTTTAATCCATACTTTATTCATAAAGCATACATAACAGTTAATGATTGTAGAAAACCTACTCGCATTATGAATTTCTACATTTTAATTTAATTTTGGATCCCATTCTAAATCCTTTTTTATTATATTATATAACTAAAAGCCAATATATATATATATATATATATATATATATATATATATATATATATATTGTTATCGAAAATGAAATGTAAGATATAGTATAGTTTCAAAAAACTTACAGAAGATGCGTGTGTCAGTAATCCTTTTATACTAGTTTTTTAGTATTACCTTCAATTGACCTATATAGTCGCAGTTACTGGAGTCTGCAATTATAATATAAAGTCAATAGTAAAATGCAATAAGGTCAATTATGTATAAGTAAATCAATCTGTCATAAAAGGTACAGCTAATATTGCATATCCAAGAATATTATAACTTATGATATTCATTTTACTCCTTGAACAATTTAGAGAATTTACAATAAACATCTTTTATAGCTTTAACACAAGTTTTATGGTTTATTGTTGTTTATGTTTTTGTCAAAGTAGACAAGAAGGGATTATGACAGACAATTACATTTTTCATGACTAGTTAGATAAAAATCTTCCACAGCTACTCCACTGCATTACCTTCTGCCATTAACACTAACTTTAGTTATTACTGGACGATGATCGAGTATAATATCAAAACTCAACTCCACAGTTAATAATGACTACTATTACGGAAATTATGCTATTTTTGCGGAAAGTTAACTCGTTGCTGATAAGTCTACAATTTGCCTTATTTATTAAATACGATAGTTCTCATAATAGGCTTTAGCTTTAATAAGTAGTAATCCAATCAGAACAAATTTTCTAGTTTGAGCTAAAACGTTTATTCCCTCTCTTCAATTTAACTTAACGACAAATGTCGTTTTAATAAAACAACAATCACACGCAGATTATTGGCACATTTAATTTCACAAAAAAACGTTTAAACAATAAACCCATTAAGCACACACCACTTCACCGGATTCTTCCTCAGTGGAAATTTAACGGGAACGAACCTTTCTGGACTAATTGCCGCGTGTGCGTCAAGGCACGCTACTTGACTATGCTCTCGTGGTAATTTTAGATGGGATGATTTGTTGCTAAAACGCATCACTCAATCACACGTGGCATGAGGCATGACATCATGCACCACCAATTATAATTTTAGACTAAATTCTCTCGTTCCTGTTTTTATTGCAGAATGCTAGAATCATGAAACTCAAGGGTCAAAACAGGCTTATCAGAAAACAAACCCATTACAAAATTATAAAATTGTCTCGTAAAACATTAATTATATTTTTAAAAGGAATTCGTTGTTTTATAAACCTTTAAAATCCTTGAGAAGAAACGACTCAAAATAAGGCATTATTTGTCCAGAGTGAAATCGTAAAATAGATTATGTTTCTGTTAAACCCATATCTATTGCTGCAAAATAGCATCTTGTTTGATTTTTAGATGATTTTAAACAGAATTGAAGTGGATGCGTGACTAAAAACAAAATATCATTTTGTGAAAAATAGATTTTAATTAAATGGGCACCACGCATTTATATATTACATAAGGTGGAATAACTTGAAATTATAAACTAATACCCACGAGTTAAAACAAACGAATAAGGAGCTTCGATGTGTGAAGATGTGCAACTGCAAGGAGTAAAAGCAACCTATTTTTGTATTCCTTACCCGTATATTTACAAATCTTTTTCAAGTTTTTATCTTCTTACAGTGTACAAGTAAAAATAAGAATATGTTCTTGAGACAATAACTCCGCTACCAATAAGAAAGTCATAAGCAGCTGTCTGGATAGTGTTGTGAATTACCTATTTGAACTGGGCCCAATTAAACTATGTCCAAAATTTTCTTTTAATTTTGTGGAAAAATTGTTACGATTTTTTGTTCTAGATACATCTTTAAATCGAAATTATTATTATCTGCACAGAACGTTACATTCCCACCTTTCACACTCGAAATATAATTCCAACCGCAGACTGCATCGTTCACCAAAATATGCAGTTTACTTTTAAGTTTTAATATTCTACGAAAGCAAATGCAACTTCATGATTGGCAAGCAGTCTAAGCTAACATAGTTAGTGTTCAGTGTACGAAACGTGTTAGCTAAAAAGGCCAAAAAGACCGAGTTTGATTTATAAAAGGTAAACCGGTTATACATAGATGCCTACTACCAAGGATAGATTTAGAAGTTCACATTTGATTTTTTTGCGTTCATTCTTAATTCACGAATTGGATTAGAATTTGTAATTCAATTGCCTCCCTTTGTTAATAAGATTCCTCTAAAGCACAAAATATATTTGTGCAGCATCTCTTATAGGCACATAAATTCTTAATAGGCATTTCCTTATTCGATACAGCTGTTCCTTGAGACTGCACAGTTGTAAAATTTGTTACAATGGATTCGATACCAAAAACTTCTTTTCGTTTGAGCTATGTCTTAGCACAGTTTCTGTGGCAGTTTTAGACTGGAAGCTTTTTGTAGTGACCACATTGTGATCGAAGGACTAGGCTATGGGCAGTTAAGCTATTTAAAGAAGGTATGCAGCAGGAACCCCGCGGGTAATAAAATCGAATATAATATTATATAAGAATGATTAATCTGAGCTCTAAATGTTAAATTATCATCGTTAATACAAGCAAAACACGTTAAACCTTAAACTTTTGTGTACATAATTTAATGTCTCACATCTCACCTATCCTAGGTAACGGAATGCTTTAATACCAGAGACCGGGGGTAGAGAGATAAATGCATGAAAGCACGGACCCGCGCTGCTTACAAAATAGGATGGAGCGAGAAAAAGGAAGAGGCGAATTACTTTGCCCATAATATTCCCCCCTATCTGCGGCGAAAATAAGAAACGCCTGGAAAACGTAAGGGAAATAAAGTGGGAGATTTTCTCGAGAAAATCATTTATTTTTGACCTGCGCACTCTTGATTCCGTTTTCGTTTCTACCTTCTACTTTATCTTACAGACGAAGGCTTTTACTTCCAGGGATAATGCTTGGAATTTTAGATAATATAATGGGGAGCCAGCAGCCGGCTCGCTCTTTTAACGCTTGTATAATAGCTATTGTCTTATCAAAACAATGAATGTTACTTTTTGCAGGTTTTTGTTGAGCTTTTCTTGTTGTTCATTCAATCCTTCATTATTTGTGTTTTCTTGTAATAATTCATCATTAAGACTGACAAGAATTTGATTATAATGAGTCTTGAGCAAAAAATTCCAAAAAGAAACCCAAGAAGTGTCTTAATAGTATTTTTGCTGCAAAAAGGAGATTCGTAGCAGTTAGAAATCTTTTGGCATTTATGCAAAACTGAGAAAACTTTTTGTTTTGAAAAAAAAAACATCTAACAATAGGGCAAGTTTAGTAAGCATGTTGTGTGTGGCGGTGGATATAAATTTTGACGATATAGCAACTTTGTGTGAAAGGTCTTCTTTACGTCATAATGAAAGGGCAAAAACGGCATGTGGTTAAATATTCCGCGGGTAGAAATAAAGCGAAGTAGTTACCTTAGTTTCAGCAGTTCGTAATACGAAGTTGGCAGAAAACGAATCAAACTTGTACGTGTGTATTTTACCAAAAGTTTCGTCATTAGGAATACACAATTAGCAGCGGAGGTGAAAGAGGCATTCGCAGCATATTACACTCTTATATTCAAGTTAGACAAAGACGGATTGTTATAATTAAAATCTGAAACCTCTAATTACGAAGTTTGAAATTGGCGCCATCTTGAAGTTTTCTCGGGGATGCTGAATCATTAGCATCGAAATTGATTACAGTCGCATTACAATTCTATAATCTTCTATCCTAGAAGCAAAGATTAATTTTCCGATCGGATACAGAAATTAAGCATCGCGAAATAAAAAATGGATCAATTTGAAAAAAGTCATATCACACGTCATTGTTAATAATGCGGACAATTGCACCTCTTTATAAATGTTTGTCCATCCATTCGTTCGTTAGAACACAGAAACAACCCATAGTATGTATAGGAGTGCGTTTATAAAAGCCTAATTAAAAAAGGTTTATCATGAATAATTTATAAGTTTTTAATTAAACAGTTATTCATACAATGGTACCTTTTTAAAACTTCACGCGCTCTCAAGTATTTGAGACAACAAACGCATTTCAGACGCATAATTTTGAACATGGAAAAACAATTAAAATCAGTCAGTTGTTTATTAGTATATTCTAAATAGGGGTGGGTGGTTGTTTATGAAAAATACGTAAAGCTACTTACGGTACCTTAGTACGGAAAGATACGAAAATACTTTTTATGCTTTCATATTTATAAATTCCGAAATTATGTCTTCTATGTACTAATTTGTCTACTTAAAATAGTTCATACATGTTTAAAGTCCATAAAAATATAAAATTTCTTTTCTATAAGTACGAGGGTGGTAGACCCCCTCGGCATATATTCAATTAGCAAGACTCCTTCAGCATCCCAGAAAACAGTTACCATCAGTTTTTTTCCAGAAAATTGTGCTTTGACTTTTTTTGGTGGTGGAGAGCCCTTATGAACCCACTGCATGGATTCTTGTTTAGTAGGAGAGTCCCAGTGAAGTCTCATCCCCGGTGATAATTCGAGAAAAAAAAATGTTTGTCCCTCTCTAACTCGGCCAAATTTTCTTGGGGAACTTCTTTTCTGTACAGTTTTTGTTCGGGTGTAAGCAATCTGGGAATCCACCGTGCAGACACCTTCTTCATACCCAAATCGTCATGCAAAATTTTGAGGACACTTGTTTCGGATATACCGACTTCATTGGCAATGACAGAGATCTTTACACGCTGATCTTGCACTACCAAATTTTCGACTTTTCGCACAATGTCTTCAGTTCGAGCTTCAACGGGTCGTCTGGACTTTGGGTCATCATTGATTGATTCTCGACCCCATCGAAAGAGTTTAGACCAAAATTCTACTTGAAAATAAGATGGTGCATCTTCCCCATACACTGCAACCATTCTTTCATGAATTGCTTTTGGACCATTGCTTTCTATTATCAGGAATTTTATTACGCTGCGATATTCAACCTTAATTTCACTCATTTTATCAACAAATAGACCGTATCAAATCTCTATAAACGGCACAAACTAAACACAACTTAGCACGTGTACTGCTAACAGTGACAGCAATTTTTTAATAATTTGTTTGACATCGTCACTTTTTTGTTTCATGGCTAGGTAGATAACATAAAAATACGCCCTCGTAAGATCGTATAATTCATGTAAAAAATAAATATGAAATACCAAGAAGAAACTTAAAAATGTAATCTTAGAAACAGTTGAAGGTGACAATTGAAAGAAAGCCAAAGAAAGTCTAAAAATCCAATATGAAACTTGTAACGTAAAACATGAAATATGAGACTTTTTCCATGTTATACACTAATTGAAGAAACAAAAATAAAATGATTTTTTCCAGGATTGTTATAATGATCGCATCATGATCGCATCGATTGTTATAACAACACAAAAGAAGTAAATAAAAACGACGTTACTGGGTGCTTCCATGTTATAAAATAAACTGTCCCATTAAAGTCAAATTTTAAACAGCAACCCAATTTACCTTAAATTGAAATAAACTTACATATTGCTTTGTTATCTGCAGTCAGAAATTTTGAATAGGTAATTTGGGTTGCCTATCTTTCAGGCGTTCATAAAACAATTTCTTTTAAATTTGAGAAAATTGAGTAATTTTGTTATTTAATAAGTAAAGGCTACACTCTGCATCACTTGGTGATAATAAAAAGTGGATCTTAATTGGATTTTTTACTTAAAATTGAAAATTTATTTAGACAAGCTACGATTTTCATGTAGATAGATCGGTTGACTTGGTTTTTCATATTTGAAGCCATCGCAAGGTGTATTTTCACCTGGAAATTATAAAAGGCATAATTGGAAAGGTGTATGCAAGTAATCACCACAATACTTACAGTTTTTATTCTTAAATTCCAAGTAAACCCCATGTTGGTTTAACGATGCAACAAATTTCAGCATAATTGCATAATTTTCATTAATCTTTGAACTTGCAGCCAAAATTTTTTGCAGTAATTTTGATAATTAGATTGTACTGCACCTTTAGCATTAGAAGTTTCAAGTGAAACAAGTTTTGAAAGAAGATCTCAGCCGTTGTAGTTCAAAATTTGAACGATTTAACATGTTTTGCTATAATGGTAAAATATTGTTTATATTTAGGATTTTGGTGTCAAAGTGAATGTAAATAGTAGTTAATAGGATCTTAGGTTTAAGTTTATGTTTGGAAAAGGATGTAAAAAGGTAGGAAAATGTTTTTATTTGAATTTTTATCAAACCATGATTGTAAGGAAATCCAAGATGGTTGTCATTCCAATACTGCAGTTTTAATTGCTTTGTCATAGGCATATTATATATCAAAAGAAAGGAAAATTTGTCATCTTGCCGTTTATAACATTTATTTTAAATTTCTCATTAACATTTGAGTTAATTCTTTTTAACTAATGTGGTTAAGAAATTTTATTTCAAATTGCTGTTCGATTGTTTTCTGGTGAGATATTGATTTTCTAGTTCCGAACTAAATAAATCAATAACGATGTTCAATTGTTTTTCAAATACTATAAAAAGAGCACCAAATTTTGGGCACGAGCTTCTCTATTTTGATACGAAGCAGAAGCCATGACAGTTGGCACAATAATTTTATAAAATTTTGAGGTTATGTGTTAAATCTTACGTCAATTCAAACGTCAAAAAGTGAGGTTATGTCAAATGTCACGGAAATTTAAATTTTTTTTATTAAGTCAATTTTAAGTTTGAATAACAAGTAACATTTGAATAAACTATTAAAGTGGAAGTGAATTAATTAAAGTGTCGTGAACGTTTAGTGGATTAAATGGTTTAAAGATTATTGAGAAAATTTATGGAATCTTATTTTAAATGGGAATGAGGTTGGAAATTGGAAAGGTTGTGCAATTAACCAAATGTATAGAATGTCCTCACGTTATGGAACATTCATGTATCATCTTTATAAAATAATAATTATATTCAAGCTGCACAATAAAAATTCAATTTGGAGATTGGTTTGATAAGTCAGTTTGTCAACATATAACCAGGTCACTTCACCAATAATTACAGGAAACTGATATTCGACTTTGTGTGTCTTTCAAATTTTGTGTAGCGCGAAATTTTTCGAATTTAAAAGAAATTTTTTATTTCAAACTTCGACTTGAAATTTTTCATTCGTTTATTTCTTTAGTTATTAAATAGTAGTTTAAGATTGTTGGTTTAATCCATTAAAAATTAAATAGGACAAATGGAATTAGATTGTCTCTTAATTCTTAATTCATAAAAGCCATTTGACACCAATATTTATTCAATTTTGTTTCATGTTTATGTAATCTTAGTTGTTTATAATTATTCTCGTTTGTCTCCATGTAATTTAAATTTAATTTGATTTTTTTTGTGCGTTAATAAATAAAATTCTCCATTTAAATGTTTTTAAAAGAAATTTATTTGTGTTTTGTTTTTCTTTATTTTGTGTGTCCTAAATAGTGCTTTACAGAAAGAATATGAACAGTATTTTATTACTTTATCAAAAAGCCGCCTGAATATTTTTCTCATGCTATTTTTCCTGAGTTTGTCTTTGGTTTGTTAAATCAATGCCGGTGCAGAATTTTATTTTCATTATAAAGGTAAGTGGTGTTTGATTTGGTATAACTTTTCAGTTTGCCTTCAATTCTTTAAACAAATTTGATAGTGGTTTTTTAGAAATAAATTAATCTGTGATCAAGTGTTGTAAAGTGTATTCTAGTACAGCGCTTATCCGAATAAAATTTTTTTGGCGCCCAAACAAGACAGTTTCTATTTTTCATAAATTAAATTAACCATCATAGCATAACATATCATAGCAATATGTTAGAGGAATGTAATATGAAAACGAAAATAACACCAGATTTTTTAAATGACATTAAATTACCATAATCAGAAGACCATAAATATAACAAGAGCACGTGATTATGTGCAGTAACGCAAGACGTGTGTGGTCGAGTTCAAGTTACTTAAAAGAGGGGTGCTTGGTTCATATGTCATGTGCGTAGTTTTGCTGTTGCAATTTTAAGCAATAATAATAAAATAATTCTATATCAACTATTAATGAACATAATCAACATAATCAATATACCTGTAGTGCACTAAAATGAAGCTATTAATGAACAAACTATTACACAATATTAAAGTAATAAAAAGACTAAATAATAGCTAATAAAAATAAATCTTAAATTATTGAAAAAATTCATTACATCTATTTCTATTTAGTAGCAGTGTAGAGGTTATGTATTTGACATAAAAGGGCAGAAAAACCTTTGACATATGAAGGTAGGAAAAAAACCCTTAAATGACCTCAAAACAGGACATTTAGAAAGCACTTTCTGATCAGGTCGGCGGAAAGGAGTAGTTGTGCAACAAGAGTGGATACTCGATTATTTTCAAATGCAAGATAGGGAAACTGCACCTATTGCAATTTAATTTAATAGCGCTATATACCTCTTTTACTGACTGACCTACCAAACTACATCCCAGATCGTGTCTGTTATACTTATTATAAAATTAGGATGTACTTATTTAAATAATTTAATATTTATGTATTTTTAATTATAAAAGTACAGAGTGATACAAAATGACTGAAGACTGTTTGAATTTACCGCCACGGTAAATTATTGTAACGTTGGCAACATGAATACTTTTCAGATATTATTATGCTTCTTTTATCAAAGTGGCGTCTGAAAAATAATATAGCTTATAAACTTCATTAATTTTAAATAATAAGCTTACTTGATAATAAAATCGTCTAACAAACCGTAGTTCTGAAAAGAACTGTTTTGTAAAATAAGAAAACAAGCGAAACAAAGCAAAAATTCAATGAAAATCCAGAACAACATTCAAAAGCACAAAAAAGCGTCAAATTATTGTGGCAACTCGTCACTTTCTCGTTTTCATCGTATAAAACGAGAAAGTGACGAGTTGCCACTGTAATTTGATGCAACACATTTCAATAGTGCTACACTAACAACGTGAAATACACTAAAACCTAAGGCGCCAAATTCAACCCGTCCTCACTCAACTTGGATCTCACTGTATAATTATTAAAGCTACAATTTCACAAATCACGTTATTTTCAAATGCTTTAAGTGTTATTGAAAGAAGGAAACATTGATTTAACTTACTTTTACTTTCTATATTTATGACAGGAGTTGTCAATAGATCAATTTTAATGAAGAAGTGTCAACGTGAACACGCTGTGCGGATATGAAATTATGTCCGTATAGCTTGTTAAAATTACATATTTATTCATTGCGTGAAACGTGAAGAAAACAGGTGAGTTACAAGTAAGAGTAGAAAAAAAAAATTTAATGACCTGTTCGTAAAATATACTTCTAATCATTTAGATTTAATTGTCTCTTGGGGATTTTCCCAGTTTTATATTACTATAAGGTAATGGGATACCCAACCGTTTTTGTTGCACCTGTTGAGGTATTTATTACTGGCATTTCCAAAGACAGTTTATGTTTGGCTTCTTTTCAACGCAGTGATTCCAGGCAATCGACAGTTATATTGTTATATTGTTGTTTAGCGTTTGTTTCAGTGATGACCTGTTTATTCGACCCAAATCTCTTACCGCCCAGCCATTTCTTCAGGTTTGGAAACAGGAAATAGTAACAGGGGGCTAAATCTGGAGAATATGCTGGATGGGGTAACAGTTCGTAGCCCAATTTATGGATTTTTGCCATGGTGACTACACACGTGTGCACCCGTGCATTGTCTTGATGGAACAGCACCTTTTTCTTCGCCAAATGCGGTCGTTTCTGCTTCAAATCAATATCGAATCTGTCCAAAAGCTCTGAATAATATTCGCCGGTGATCGTTTTACCCTTTTCAGACAGACAGACCCACCTTGGATTTCTTTGGTGCACGTTCACCCGGAGAAACTCACTGTCTTGATTTTTCCTTAGTCTCTGGTGTAGTGTGATGGATCCATGTTTCGTCTACGGTAACAAAACGACGCAAAAACTAGTTTGGATTGCGGCTGAACATCGCCAAACACTCGTTTGAAGTGGTCAAACGGTTGCGCTTATGGTCGAGTGTGAGCAATCGCGACACCCATCGCGCGGATAGCTTTTTCATGTCGAAATATTCATGTAAAATGTGATGTACCCGCTCAGTTGAGATGCTAACAGCCTCAGCCACCTCACGCACTTTCATTCTCCGATCGTCCAATATCATTCCATGGATTGTATCGATGATTTCTGGAGTGACGACCTCTTTTGGGCGACCTGAACGTTCGACGTCACTTGTGCTGGTACGACCACAACGGAACTCTGTAAACCACTTCTTAACCATTGAAATTGATGGTGCAGAGTCCCCATAGTATTTATCAAGCCTTTCCTTGGTTTCGGTGATGGTTTTTTTAAGCAAGAAATAATGCTTAATCAGCACACGAAATTCACTTTTTTCCACTTTCGTTAAAATTCACGAGGTTGTTTGCTTTCAATGGCTGTCAAACACAAACTAAATGGCGCAGCCTTCTCAAAATTTTACAGAGTCTATTCATAGATGGCAGTTGACGGGAGCAGTTTGCATTTAATGTTACTGCGCGGGAAATTCAAAAAGTCACTGACTTATCAAACCATCCTCGTATTTTGCAGTCATCGGTGGTATTTGTCACCAGAAAGCGCAGCTCGGGCTTTTTTCGATGCAAATATTTCAGCAGATACTAAAAAAGTGATGGTGCAACTATTAAACTGTGTGGAGACTCTCGAAATATATTCGCCAGCTGACATTAAGAGAATTGCAATGCTGCCAAAAGATGTCGAACATTACATGGTATTGGAGCAATTCATTCAAACAACTTTTAAAAATCTTTTTACAAGATTTAACATTAACATATTTCTTGAATAAGGAGACTTCAACATGGAAAAATGATGACAGCTATAATGCTGCACTAGAGCCATAACAACTTCTTTGCTTTTTTAATTGTTGAAGTTGAATGTTTAATTGACAACACGTTACGATAACTTGCCGTGTCCATCACCACTACCAAATTTTCAGGAAAAAATGAAACTAATTGGTCTTCTAGCCATCTCTTGAAATTCGAAGCATCTATCTCACAATCTCATCTATGATAATGTTTGCCAGATTTTACCATCATATATAAAATTACATTAAATATCTTTACGTACCAGCATGTACAATAATTAAAGGCTTTCCCTTACATATAGGACATTGAAATCCTTTGCTGGAGACGCGTGTCCCGCATGGATGTAAGTTTCATCTAACAAAATAGTTAATTTGTAAAGATATTTTTAAATAAAGTTTTAAAATTATTAAAATTACTTGTGCATATGATAGTGCGACCTTCGGGTCGATACTTTGCTATATTTCGTAAATAGCAAATTCGTTGATTTCGAATTCATTGCGTTCCATTAAGGTCTCTTAATAGTCTTGGTTCTCTTCCACGTACGAAAAAATATGTTGAGCACAGGTGATTAACTTGAATGTTTAATAATGTCTGTCTGAATGTCATTTTTAGTTAGTATGCAATGACGATTATTTTCCAGTGAATTCAATTGAATCATCATCTTTAATTTTATTACATAACTTTCACTGTAGGCTTTTGTTTGTCAGTCATGTGAAAATTATGAACAATACGACGTTTGATTCTTCATCAAACTGATTAACAGCTAACCTTCTGCATTGCTTATCAACCTTCTGGGAAGATGTTACAAATGAACAGCTTTCTCCGCTTTAGATTGTACGTCCTTCCTGAAGAATTGTTGCAACAGATCTTCGAGAAATACCTGTTGCTTCAAAAATCAGTGCTTTCAAGTTCAAGTGCTGTTTGGTCGCCTATTAACAAAGGACAATATTTACACTGACACTAAACACATACACAATTATAAACTAACTGTTAACAACATCAAACTAGATTATTTCCAGATTATTTATATTTAATTACAATATTTATTTTTGACATTTATCTCGTACTAATTACACGATGCGCGTATTTATTTAACTCATCGACTAATGACTGATCCCCTTCTGCGCGGCGGCGCTTTATATAATGCATACAAGATTTCTGGAACGCGCTAGATTAGACTGGTGTATTGTGTTTCGATTAGCTTCTGATGAGTTATATGTTCAGCTGCTGATGAGTCATACGTTCAGGTGCTGATGAGTCATACATTCCGCGTCGATGTTTACCGGCAGCGTAAAAGGGTTAATTTCGTTCATTACATTATTTATAAACATTCCACACTACTTCCCTAGTTTGTCCTGATATTGTTTTCTTTTTATCGTGGGAGTTTCTTCAAAAACATTCACAGGCGACGCTTTCATGCTGTATACCTACATCCTAACCTATAAAATTTACCAGATAAATATTTTCTTTGTTTTCCAAACACACATGAAGTTTACTTACAACTTACGCCAATTATAATTTGAAATAGTCTTGAAAAATGGTGTTTTTAACAAAGATATAAACAAGTAAACAAACATAAAAAACTAACAGAAAACCAAGCGATAACTAAAATGACGCTCAGAAACTTTACGCATGCTTTTACACTTTTTTACAGCGTTATCCAGTAGAAGTGGCAATTATTCCAGTATATACGAGGGTGGTCTGAAAAGTTTCCGACCTAACAAAGATACAAGACATTTTTTCTTTAAATTTATTTTTATTTTTCTACATAGTCTCCTTGTAAGTCTACACACTTCTCCCAGCGATGCTCCCATCTCTTTAACCCGTCCAAATAGTACTCGGCGTTTTTCTCTGCAAAATAATTGTTGACGAAGGTGATTGCCTCCTCATTTGACGCAAATCTCTGTCCTCCGAGCGCAATTGTTAGATGAGGGAACAAAAAGAAGTCGCTTGGGGCTAGATCTGGCGAGTAAGGAGGATGGTCAAGCAGTTCAAACCGTAATTCGTGGATTTTCGTCATGGCAACCGCGGAGGTGTGAGACGGCGCATTGTCTTGGTGAAACAGGATTTTCTTTTTCTGCAAACGTGGCCGTTTTTCCGCAATTTCTGCCTTCAGCTTGTCAAGTAATGATGCGTTACTACGCATACTTGCTCCTGTAATGGTTTTTCCTGTTTGAAGATAATCGATTAGAATAACTCCATGACTATCCCAAAAAACAGTCGCCATCACTTTCCCAGCCGACATAACAGTTTTTGCTTTTTTTGGAGCCGATTCCCCCTTCGCAGTCCACTGTTTTGACTGTATTTTTGTTTCGGGCGTATAATGGTGTATCCAAGTTTCATCTACAGTAATTAATCGGCGCCAAAACTCTGATTTATTGCGCCTAAACTGCGCCAACAGAGCGTTGGAAATGTTCATTCGAACACGTTTTTGGTCTAACGTGAGCAAACGCGGTACCCAACGCGCGGACAGCTTTCTCATACCTAAATATTGATTCAATATGTGACAAACACGTTCTTTGGACATATTCATAGCCTCTACTATCTCTCTCACTTTAATTCGACGGTCGTTTAGCACCATTTGGTCAACTTTAGCGATGTTATCGTCAGTGGTTGCAGTTTTTGGACGTCCCGAACGTTAATCGTCTCCCAATCTGGTACGGCCACGTTTAAATTCAGCTGCCTAAAATTTCACTGTGGTAAATGATGGCGCAGAGTCCCCATACACAGAGTCCAACTCATCTTTGATTTGCGTAGGCGTATTGCCTTTCAAAAACAAATATTTAATGACAGCTCGATACTCGGTTTTGTCCATTTTCACAAAAACACTCACATCGACTCACTCAAACGATTGTCAAATAACAACTGCGCGTCCAAAATGGCTGAAATTTTGGTGAGTACCTGTCAAAAGATGCACAACTACATTCCCTAGCTTTTATTGACGAGTGCTGCCATCTTCACGTTAAGGTCGGAAACTTTTCAGACCATCCTCGTATATTTTTATTGTTAAATAAATATAAGAATTTTTTTGGTAAGTGATTATAACAACTATTTTAATTTGTTGAAAAAAAGTAGAAATTGATTTAAAAATTTTACAATGTATTAATTATCGGGCAATTTAGTTTTGAATATTTATGCAACCTTTTTTGCATTTTGCAACACTGCGGCTACTACAATAAGTAAAATTATATCGATGCCTGTTTTTCACTATTTGCCTCTCTTTCTAATCTGCCAAATTCCTAATTGGCGAAGTGAAATCAGATTTCAGTTTTACTATATGTATTGTTTATAGAATATATAAACAAGCTATAGAAAATTTTGATCATAAAATCTTAAACTTTCTACCTAAGATTTGTTATGTAACCAGCAATACCCCTCCATCTTTATCATAATAATTAGTAACATTAAAGCTTTTGTCCTATCGATATGCTACGTATTCATTGGTAATTATTTCGGTGTTTAAAAAGTCTGTAAGTGAGAACGTTACGCTGATCGTAACAAATCAAATTCATCACTATACTCACATCCGAGAAAAATATTTGCAACTTTGTGTTTAGATTGCAGAAGCCTAGCTATCGGTGTGTTAGATGTGTGCAGCGTGCACGGGTGCAGTTCGTATAGTTTTGCTAGTAGAACTGGGTGCTGATGACGAGGTGTTGACTTTTTAGGTCATGGATTTAACATTAAAATAATTGGGTAGAAAAACAAATCATCAAAGGTTTTAAAATTTTAAACGTTCTGAGGTCATTTAAGAGTTTAAGAATTTAATGATGTTGCTTCATAATTAAGAAAAGTTTAAAACGGAAATACATAAATAGCTTTTAAGAAATAATCTCTTATTTCGTCTGCTAAATATTTTAAAACTTATCTTTAATTAATGTAGTAAATGCGAATTTAAAACGCCAAGTGTGCAGAACTTGACGTGATGCAATGTGTGAATGACCAATAAATTTTGACTCTATCATATAAAATGAATTTTCTTCAAGCAACAACAAATAATAGTATACATTCAACAGAATTGTAAGTGCTATTGAAAAGTTGTATTAAAAAATACTCTAAAAATAAAATAACATCATAAAGTATACTTGATGTGAAAATAAAAAAAATGAGATACCGGTCCTAACAGTACAATACTCGAGCTTCTTAGAAAAACTTCACAGGTAGCAGTTGGTTTTAGACGTGTGGTCCCTTTTATTAATGCTCTTAAATCCCTGTTAAATAAATATACATTATTTTGTTTCATTATTCGAATTGAATTTTTAAAATTCTCAATTTCGTTTTTGTGCGTAAATTAATTAAAAAAAATAAGCTGCAAAACAATATCGGGATTTGAACCGATGATCTGTTGCACAGAGAGACGGTATTTCCCCATTGAGCTACACCCGCTTTGCCTTTATGATCTTACCTATCTCTTCTTATAATTACATCTATTTTATGGATTTAATTTAATTTGGCGTCTCGTCAGAACTACTACATTAAATGCATAGAAAAAGTTCGCTATGTGTTGGCAACCAGATTTTTCTATTGGCTTATGATAATCTAAAAAAACATACTTAAACAAGAAATATAAAATATGATAATTTTAATTCACGGAAGTTTTGGCAATACGTAGCAATTGTATACCTGAAAGTATATTAGAACAACAGTATTAAAGCACCACAAACACGTCCTATCAGAAATAGCTAATAGTATATTAAAGTATTAGTTTCATAAGACACGTTTTTAGCGCACGCGTCCGAGTTTAGAAAACGACCCGCGTAGCGGGGAGTTTTCTAATGAGGACAAGTGCGCAAAAACGTGTTATGAAACGAATACTTTATACTATTTTTTCTATTTGCGTTAATTCGTTATTAAATAATTAAAAAAATTACTTAGTTTTAAATAAAATTTGTTAGGGATATTTTGGTAAGTAGCATAGCAGTTGGCAACACTAGAAATTATGCAATTTTTTTTACATAACCTTGCTTAACTTTAGGTAATCCGCGCGACGTAGAAATTCCCATTCTTATCTCATACACACAACGCCCGCTAAGCAGCAGGACCTCGTTCAAATTTGCCAGGTGTATTATACGTACTGTTGAAAATTATTATAAATTCAAAGTAGAATGTATGCCAATATATTTGTGACATAAATAGTTGCTACTTAATGAATTAAAAACTTGGATGAAATAAGAATAATTATATTTCATTTCATAGAATAAATACCTTGTTTGTTAAAGAAATTAATGAGGTATAAATGCAATAGTATTTTCAGCAAAGAATGATTTTTGTTAACCAAAATAATTATTCATTGTATCTTTTGGATATTATAACTTATAAGGTAAAGATATATGTATAATTTTATAAAATTTAATTTTATTACGTTAAGTTTATCGTGAGCTATTAATTGCAGTTACAAAACACAATGCATTCTTACGATGTCAGTATCAAAATTTACAATTTCGTTAATAATAAAGTAAAAACTGTTACGCCCTTATTAAGACTAATTATTATTCGGCGCATTTATGTAGCCTGCAATACTAGTTTCGCAATACAAAATGCGTGTCCTAATGAAGCCATTAGGACACGCAAATATAAAAACGATATTTATTGTCTTTAACCAGACAACTTTCACGAACACACTAATAGATTTATTTTCTAAGAAACTTTTAAAAACAGATAGTAAGGATTACTAAGGGTCGGTTGGCGACTTGGACCGGATACCTTGGCTTCTCTGATAGATGCCCTCGAGCAAGCTCTAGTGAAAGGTCTAACAAACCAAAACATGTGTAGAGCATTCTAAATTAATATATATTAAAAAAGGTTTTTTTGAATTAAAGTTCCAATATTGGTATGTAACACAATTATAACGGGTGATTACAAATTCTCGACATCGCAGTTGATGTGAAATTTAAAACGTATGTGTCTTATTATTACTCCACGACAATAATTTTTTGAACGTCAAATAAAATACAATAATAATTGTCAATGTCAGTATAGCTTGCTAGCATACTATATAAAATACCTACGTTCTAGTTTTCACAGCAACCGAGATTATGACAGTCTATAATCACTCGTTAGTTTCAGTAAATAGCTGTATCCATTTTCTATCGTTTTATGCTTTTTGACGTTCTGTCCGCGTTCGGCCATTTGCGCACGAATACCTTTCGGCCGCATTCGGTATTTTATGCACAGATATGTTTCGGTGATTTGTTCACAGACGAGTTTCGGCGTTTTGACTATGTTCGACGAGTTGTCTGGGTTGTTTCCGATCTATTCGGTAACATGTCCACAACCTCTTTTCGGCGTTTTGATCAACAATCGGCGATATGTCCATAGACTCTTTTCGGAGATTTGACCAATATTCGGCCTTTTGTCCATTCGGCGATATGTTACAGACTAATAAATAACCTCGATGATTTCCTTTATACACATAACAATGCGTACTTACCATGGTTACTGTCACTGTAATAATGAAAAAATTGAAATCTCGAAATTTAACCGCGATTAAATTTCTGTCAAAATTTAATCACTCCTGACTAATATTGAACTTATTTTCAAAGGTGCTTATACAAGTGAATGCGCAGACAATGGAAACATATTTAAAAATTGTAATTTCTTTATTAACTGTACTAATGTAATTACCAATAGATAATTTACAAACAATATATATTTATGCAGGAAATAATCGCGCCAAATACCCTACGTGCATATAAAATAGCCTGATTAAATTTTGACGATTTTGTGTCAAAATGTCTTGCTCTATAGAAATACCTCGAGCAAATCTGTCCGCGCAACAAAAATTTTTTGATGCGGAAAAATTTTCAAGCAAGTTTCTAGTTGAGCAAAACATTCTGACACAACACGTCAAAATTTATTCAGATATTTTACATGCATTTGGGATATTACTCTTGAGTATTGACCGGAGCGCTGTATTATACGAAAAAGTCGAAACGATTGTCGAAGAGCGTTGGCATCCCTGCTTTTATGAGTCAAATTACTGCACGGAAAATGAAAATAATATTCTTTAAATTATTAAGAATTTAAATTAAAAGTAACTAAGAGAAAATAAATAAACAATAATTGAACTCAATTTAATAATAAATTTATTATTAAAAACAAATTAATCGTATAATATTTAGTTAAAATAAGTACATATATTTTATACTGACATCCGTTATCTAGAGGGGCGACGCCCCCCTGTTCTAGGATAGAGGGGAGAGCTGTCCGTTCCCTCTGACCCGTACTTGCAACGCCCCTGTTCAAAGGCATTAGTACTTAGGTGTAATAAATTCAAGAGATCACTTGGTATTTTTGTTTTGCAGTAATTAGCCACAGCACACTATTGTAGTTTATGATTAAGTATAAAATTAAAAACCATAATCTTTGATTCATTTCATACAGAGTTAAAAAGTTGCTATGTTGTAATGCAGCTGTTCCATATGGAATTATAGCTGGAAAACGTGTAATTAAGAAATAATCAAGATTTTAATTATCCATTTGACAGTTGTCATGTTTAATCAAGTCCAAGGTTATGAAGCATAATAGAACATAGGTATGTTATATCATTTTGTTCGTCTTTTTACAAACTACAATTTTATCTTAGAATATAAAACTGTAGGAAGGAGCGTAACTACCCCGCGCAATGAGCTATAAAAGCGACGGATATAACGTCACACTGGCCGCCATTAGACACTACCTAAATCTGTTTATCTCTCAAGCCCCGACAAATACGAAGAAGGGAATTACATTTCATAAGTAAGTATTCGTTGTCTAATATATTAAATATATAATTTATATTCTAAGACTAATTTCAAAATATTATGTTGTGTAAAATGAGGTTATGTAGTTTATGTGCGCATTTCGAGACAGTGAGAACTGCCAATGGAAATATCTCATTACAAAACCGGAAACATCTACTCCGCCATATTGAGACCCCATCCCGATCGTATGTGGTAGATGATTATGTTCTTTCCTACAGTTTTATGTTAGATTAGTGGTTTGCATGTTTGCTTCATAATCCATAGATCGCAGGTTCGATCCCCGGCCGAGCTGGTAATTTTTCATAGCGGAGAAAAATTTAAAACATGCCTTCTTTTCGGATAGGAAGTAAAACTGTAGGTCCAGTGTCAATGCGATGTTTGGCACGATAAAGATCCCTACTGGGGGTGGAATTCCCCCAGATTCGGCTAAATTCTAGTTGGGTCGGCCAAATGATCATAGCAATCGGTGCTATGAGGTACGACGGATGCTCCGCCATTCTGCTTCCTCGCCCAAACACAAACAAACAAACAAATTTATGTGACGTCATCGCCACTCGATTTTGTTCAATTTTATTATTTTCCAATGGTTTTTGGCAACGAATATATAAAGACCTGGAAAAGAAAACAATTTCAATCAGTAGAAAATGTAAAAGCGGAACACACATCTCCCTGGCTCCAAAATTATTAAATAAAAGTAGGGTTACGTACCCATTATTTTTGTAAACAAAGATATAATTGGTATATTGCTAAGTTTCACATTTACATTACTACATTCACCTTTATGAACTTTGTTGATTCAACAAGAATCATTATCACTCCTATATCGAATTCCAATGGAATTAAATGGAATTATACAGTGAGATCAAGATTGATTGTCCTGATCCTACACTACTTTCCATCACCTTGATATCAATATTTACGTCCAATTTATAAATAAAACTAGTGATATAAAGAATTCTGGGGAATTTATTAGATGTCCCTAGATTTCAATCTGTCAAAATTGTTTTTGTTGTTAACTCATTGCCGTGCGTTGTTAATTCCGTTTATTTCTTTATTCTTTTCGTTGTTTAATTATACACATAATTCTATACATAAAAGTCTTTTTCAAGACTACCACTGAAGGATTATATTGAGTGCAAGGTAAATAAAAAATATTTTTATTGTTGTTATAAAGTCATTTTATGTAGAAATTGTGAAATTACAGGTCAATAACCTCTATCAAAATGCCCTTTTCTCTTGAACAAGAGAAATTTATTATAGAAGCTTATTGTCGCAACGGTGAACGAGATGGTAATGCAGAATGGAAATATTCTCCAACGTTTTGTGCAGAAGAATGGATAAATCGCTTCCCTGATATGGAAATTGATGAAGAAACTTTAACTCGACATCTACACCGGATTGTGCACCGTTTTCGTGAAACAGGGAGTGTTAGTAAGGGGAAGTCAAGTGGTCGTGGTACTGTACTTACGGAAGATGTTGTTGCAGATGTGCGTACTCGTGTAGAACGTAGTCCAAACAAACCATTACGCCAACTTGCTCAACAAACAGGTAATCGTAACAGTTATATGAAAATTACTTTGAAATATTAAATGAAAATTATTGTAGGTTTATCATATGGTACAGCTCACAAGGCAGTAAAGAAAATACTACACTTCCATCCATATAAAGTTACTGTCGTGCAAGAGTTACTTTCCCCTGATTATGAAAGACGAATTCAATATTGTAACTGGTTTAATGCAAATCTTCGCAATGATGATTTATTGGATCTCACATTCTTTTCCGATGAATCGTGGTTTCATTTGTCCGGATACATTAATTCACAAAATTATCGAGTATGGTCTGCAGAAAATCCACACGTTTTTCAAGAAACGCAGCTGCATCCATTAAAAATTGGGATGTGGATAGCAATATTAAGGAGGCGGATAATTGGCCCTGTTTTCTTTAAAGATACAGTAACAGCAGCACCTTACCAACAAATCTTAGAAACGTTTATAAACCAGCTTAATGATGAGGAACTGCAACGTGGATATTTTCAGCACGATAATGCTACTGCTCATACAGCTGGAAGAACGGTTCGGTATTTAGAAGAATTTTATGGTGAGAGAATAATCGGTGCAGGACGTTGGCCTGCGAGGTCACCTGACCTCATGCCACCAGATTATTGTTTGTTTGGCATCTTAAAAAATACAATTTACCAGACTCGCTTGCATACACTAGATGAGTCGAAGGACGCTATTACTGTGGCAGTACGAAGCATTACACCTGAGCAATTGGTAAACATATTCAAAAATATGAAAAAACGAGTAGATGCTTGTTTGGCTGTACATGGAGGTCATTTTGAACACGTACTATAAATCTATTGTAATAATTTTAATTGTAAATTGTTTAATTGTGTTAATTTGCGTAATTTTAATTGTTTATTAAATGAAATCTTTTGTATTTACTTCTTATTTTTGATCGTAATTGATCTTAATGATAATAATTGATAATAATAGTATTGGTTACCAATACTGTGGCACGTGAAATTGACACGTCTTGTTATTTCTGTTATCAATGGTAACACATAAAACAGTAAAATATTTCAATTAGCATTCAGTAATTCTTTTAAATTCCTGATATTTATTTTGTATGAAAAGGATAAACTTTTGCATAATTCAAATGAGAGAAAATAAACAATCTTTATAACCATTTCAATATATTTTTTAATTAAAAACGAACTTGTTTTTCATGTTTTTAATTTCATACAGACCAAAGTGTTTCTAAGTTTTTGTACATTACTTTGGAGGTTAGTTTTTTTTTATGTCATCCGCACGCTACTGCTTTTGTCCTGACTCTCAGGTGATGGATGTAAATATTGATATGAAGCTCGTGGAAACTAGTGTAGGATCAGGACATTCAATGTTGATCTCCCTGTATTTTAAAATTAAGAAGAATTTTTTTATCGATATTTTCGATTCACTAGCATTGATCAATTCGAAGTTGACAGCTGAAATATTTATCAAGGTTGCTGCTGTGTCTACTGTACCGTTTATTTTCCCGTGATTTCTCGGGCGTAATCACAACAAAGTAAGTGCGAATAATGTTTCTGATCAGAAATAAAATTAAATAGAAATATAATTAATAAATAAAAATAAAGAGCTCATTTTCAAGGTTTATTATGGATCAAAATTAATTATAGTTATTAGTAGGCACACATATTGCTTGTGTAGTTAAAGTATTTTTCTTAATTTCTTAAGTCATATCTTTGCTCAAATAAAATTGTTTGTCACAATTGCCATTTTATAAACAAATTTCAATTTATTTAAGCTAACATAAACAAACCATTCTGGATTTCTTTATTAATTTCTACTTTTTAATATCACCTCAGTATATTACGAGGTGTGTCTAAAAAGTTCGGTGAATGGCAGTGGCGTGCGGTGAGAATTTAGCCTAGGGAAGCAACCACGATTTTAATTATAATACACCTAGGTACAGGCGTGGATTAACGGGGAGGGAATAATTCTACCCTCCCCAATTAAAAAATAAGTATACATAGAATAGAAACAAATAATGTTTGTTTAAATATTATTTATTAAAACAATTATTTTTCCAAAGATTTCGCCCTCAAAATACTTCTCTGGATCCGCCCCTGCTAGGTACAATAAAAAAACAGTGTTACAATTATTAAGCTTAAAAGTTTTTTCAAAGAAGAACTTTTACACTTTATACTTAGGGAATTTGTTGACTATTATTCTTTATTTTAAAAAAACTACTACTATGTATTTATACTGCAACTCGATTTTCCGGTCTTTCTTAGCAAAATACCAGTGCAGGTTTTAATCTTTGTTGTTAAATTTGAAAGTTCTGGTTTTGATCTGCCTTTCTTAATAATTTGTAATTTCTCTCCAAAACTGTATGCGGAAAATTCTTTATTAATAATTTACAAACTGAACAAAAAGAATCGATCCGATTCGGATGTATCGAAGGTACTCGAACCTTCCACCGAAGCAGCTGAATTTGCAGTCGTGACGATAATGCAATTTTAAATTTGGATACAGGCAAACTAAATAGAATTATTTGTCTTTAAAAAAATCCAACTTATATAAATTGAAATAATAAAATGCGACAAAATACAGTCTCATTCGCAGATTTACATTACTTAAGTAACATTAAATTTAATAAATACTAAATCGAACAAAGAACCAAATTATAATAAACATTTGGGTATGAAGTACACTAACAATAACGGCCAAACAATGCTAAGAGCATCGTCTACTATAATGACCACGCCCGCTGAATCACGTCAAGGCTAAGAGAAGGGCAGTTGTAAGCAGTGCTTATATGGAGTGTATGTAACACATTTGAATCGGTATTACCTTTCCGTGCAAGTTTAATGAGCCTAATTTAAAATAGTACTCTAAATAATTATACTTTTTGTTGTACGGAATTGATATTAATATTAATTTATATTAAATATTACAAATTTAAATAAACGATAACCATAATTTTATAAAAATATTTTTGTTAGCATTGGTTTTTATGTTTAATAAATTCTCAAGGGAAGCGTTGCTTCCATTGCTTCCATGGACCGCACGCCACTGGTGAATGGTATCAAAGAACAAAGAAAACAAAAGATAGAAACAAATAATCTTGATTGGCCTTCAAAATAATCGCCTTGCAACACAACAAAAGTTTTGAAAACGTTCATAAAATTTCTGGAAGCTGGCAACAAAGTCATCTTTAGGAATCGATCGCAGGATCGCTGTCACACGTTCTTGGATGGCCAACACGTCCTCAAAACGTGCACCTTCGTGAAGGTCTTGAGACGGGGAAACAGAAAGTAGTCCGCAGAAGCCAGATCAGAGGAGTACGGTGGATGTTCGAGAACAGTTACGATATGCTGAGCTAAGAATTGCCGCACTCGAATCTGCTGATCTGCTTGTCGACAGCCGACTCAAACGTGGCTCATCCTCAGTCGTTTCTTTCCCGTCACGAAAACGTTTGAACCACTCGTTTCTACTCACGGCTTCTGTCCCGTACACTTGCACTAACATTTCAGCTTATCCTTCGTTGTTCTCCCCAATTTGTAGCAGAACTTCATGTTAATGGGTTGCTCCATTGCGCTGTGACAGCACGATTCACACTGATTACGTTAGACCGCCAATATCTGGTAACTTTGGCTGGCATTGCTCATCATATTTGCCTTTGGGTAATTTCATGCCAAATCGACCAGAGCCATGTGCTGCAATGCCTCAGATTTTGTTCAATTTTTTTCCTTGCATAGATACATATGAAATTATTTTTCCAGATTTTTTGAATTAAAAATGGCTAAAGTAGAAATTTTGGAAATTTTCGATTTTTGGCAAATTCTGCTATCTAACATCATCTAACTAAGCTTGTCTTTACTCCCTTATTTTTTGAGCTATCTGCCTCATCCAAGGGTCAGATTAAAGCTAATTCTTGGATCTACGTACAAAGACATTGCACAGTAGAAAACTAGCAGGCTCCAAAATAAAATTTTAGTGCTTTTACAGATTTGACATTGCTCCTGTGTTACAACTATCACCCTTTTCAAACTTTTTTTATAAATACATCTTAGTATATGTATCTATGCATGGAAAGAATTGAAGAAAATCTGAGATATCGAAGCATTTCTATGCTCTTAAATTATGTGACTTGGCATGAAATTAGCCTTTTGTAAAGACTCTAGAAGATATTTATATCATGCGTCATCCTAAGCAGATTTTGTTTCGTAAGACGCATAGTTTTTTAAAAACATAATGAGAAAGTTAAATTCTCTTTATATGATGTATCTTATGAATCTATTTCAAGTAATTGTTACAGAGTACTACAAGTACCTACCATTCAAAGTATTTTTTTTGAAGTAGTTAAAGAATACTTCAAGTACAATTTATTACTTCAATCTTCAATTATGATGTAATATTTCAAGTAACTACTGTTAAAAATACTTAAAATAGCTTACTTGACAAAATCAAGTATAAATTCTAGCAGCGCAAGTATCTTTATAATATTAATAATTGAAATACAAGTATCCATACTGCCATAAGGATGATTTAGTGAATTTAATTGATTTCTTTCTTATTCATGTTTGTAAGTGTATTTAGACCGTAGTAGATAGCATCCGCATCATAAATTTCCGTTTCTATGTTGTGTAAACCTGCTGAGAAGCTAATAGTCTTATTGTAAAGGTATAATTTTAATAATTCATTTCAGTAGGTAGTATGTTTAAACCCTCTAAATGACAATCATATAAGCTAGCCCTACCTATTAACCCATAGAGCGATATTTTACATATTTAGCTTCAGGTATAGTTTACATTAGATTCTATGCGAAGCGAATCTTAAAGTTTTGAAGGTTGTTATAGTAAAAAAAAACAAAAAGGTATGTATCTCAATGATAGCTTCCTACCTTAAAACCTTTCGGATATATTAATGCAATCTACTTTTGTAACAGTTTATGTTTATAATGATTGTTTAACAGCCTGGGTAGTGTAATGTCTAGAGTGCTGGACTTTCACCCAAGCGGCCCGCGGTCGATTCCCGGTGCCGGCAGATCTGGTTAATGTTTTCTGCAGTTTTCCTTAGCTGTGACGCAAATGTGGGATTTGCGCTGTTCCATCTGTAAGTCGGCTGCAGCCGCACTTAGAGCCTACGTAATAATAATAATCGCCCCCTCCCGCACAAGCTTATAGCTTCTGGGGTCTGGTTTCCAGGATATGAGTTGTAGCAATTATTATTATTATTATTATTATTATTGTCAGGCATTGGAGGCGTAGGAAATTTATCAGTGCCGGATTTTAGTTAAGTTTGATGTGGGCCCTGTGGGGTTTTTATGCGCTGGTTGTAGTTATTTTCTTGAACTTCACAATAAAAGAAATGAATCTTTGGAGATTGTTTAATTATATATTCCGCTTTTACAAATTTTATTTGACATTATTTTTTTGTTGAACGCTAGTGGACTGTTACTATAACGACAGAACATTTTATCCATCTTAGATCAAAATTGTAAACTTTAACAGGCCCTATATCACTATTCAGAGTGTCAGAGTGTCCCAAATTAAACAAGCAATAAGAGGGTTAAAGACAGATTTAAATCCAAAATTGAAGAAAAAAAACTGGAGTTTGTTTTAGTTTTTAATTAATATAACTAAAAAATTAATTTAAATTACAAATTAAATGAATTTAATTGTTATATTTTGCTATAATTTAAGTAGTAAATAAAAGTGGTAGAGATAACCAAAACAATGTACCCTGTACCTATGCAATGTGTAAATTAGCCTGCTGAAGGAAGTTCCGAGGAGAAATATTGGTCTAGGTCAAGTCTTTGTAAACGAGGACATCAATGTAAGTGTTCTTGCTATCATAAACTGATTATGTTTATTATCAAAAGCTTATTCAATGGTGTTTTCTGTTTTAAATAAAATTGATTAACAGTAAGAATCGCCCGCACTTCATTTAGCACTTTACTTAAACACTTAAGCACTTTAATTAAAATCGCCCTTTAATTTAAGATTAAAAGTACGATTTAATCTTCTGCATTATTCTGTTTATTTTTGAATGTCATGCAAGAACGTAAGATTGTTGTGTATATACAACTGTTTTGTGCAGTTTGATTTTATTGTAATAAATAAATAATCTAATAACCGCAATAAACTATTTACACTAATGAGATTTAAATATTCTTTAGAATAATTCACTCAATAGCAGCCGTCTGGGTATGAGGAGATTTCAAGTTTTTTCGAATATTTGGGTCGTTAATAGAAAAGTAATTTCTTAGTTTCTGTAGGTTAGCGTTTTTAAGGGAGATTTTTGATTTTGAAGTTTGTATTGCCACGTATGGTGAGAGAAACGCTATAAAAAATTAAATTTCGTTTAAATTCAAATATTTTTACTGAGAAATGGTCTCCCTGGGGGTTTTTGGGTTCGAGGAATCCAAATCTGAGATTTATTTTTGCCTAATATGAACACGAGGGGCGCTGTCGAACAAATGTTCCTAAGTTTCGTGTATTTTCACTAATATCTACTTCTGATTATTTTTAAAACCGTTTTTAATGCTGATAAATTAATCTTTATAATTTATTTTGGTGTAAATCATAATTTTGAAGAACTTAATTTTTCATTTTTACGCACTTCCATACCACTAAGTCAAAAAGAGAAACAATTTTTTTTTCATTAGTTGCCTTTTTACATTCATGTATGTATTCATGTTACATTTTGAATGTGTAACGCATAAAACATTTGGAAATGTACTACCGCCACACTACAACAGATGACGCACCTAAAGCATACATGATAGAGACATGATATTTATATAAGAGTTGACCAGGGGCCCGTATTCTTGAGGTCCGCATACAAGTTTCGCATACGAGATGACGTAATTTTCTATTACCTTCTAACATTTGATTGGCTAAGTTGCATCTTATGACGTAAAAATTACGTCATCTCGTATGCGAAACTTGTTCGTATGAGTTCAAGAATATAGAATATAGAATGGCCCGTATTCTTAAGTTTCGCATAACAAATGTCTCATACGAGATGACGTAATTTTTACGTCATGAGATGCAACTTAGCCAATCAAATGTTAGAAGGTAATAGAGAATTACGTCATCTCGTATGCGAAACTCAAGAATACGGGCCCAGACACAAATGTCATCCGTGACATTAAATCCAAAACAAATGAATTGTTTTGGATCCAATGTCGGGGGTGACATTTGTGTCTGGTCAACTCTTATATAAATATATATACAGGGTCTCTAATAGATGATGTCATAAACCTTTATTAAAACGTACATCTGCTACGCATACACATCTATGCATGAATAATGTTTTGACATTTCTTTAAGAGCTGTACGTATACAATACAATGTTAAAAATTAAGTTTAATGCTAAAAGATTAAATGCTATGGTAGCTGAGATTTGCTGGTGGTTGAAGGTTGCAAAAGAAGATTTGGATGAATACGACGAAGATGAGATGAGAACTTAATGGAAAAAAATTGAGTCTTTTTTTACTTAATGGTATGGAAGTGCGTATAAATGAAAAATTATGTTCTTCAAAATTATAAAGGCGAATGGTTTTTATGTTTTTAAATTAAATTCAAACCTGCCCGCACTAATAAAAATTGCCCTTTACTCTACAATCGGCTGCAAGTAACTTTTTCCTTCTTCTCTGTTGCGCGATATTCCATGATTGTGACTCTTTCTTCTATAACTCTACTTTTGGAATTGGTTGTCTCACGGTAGGGGCTATAGTTGCCTCCGTAGTGACGTTTGTTGTTGCTCTGAAAACTCAGTGTCTTCGGGTCGATACTGCAAATGTGCGGTTGGCTGCTATCTGTGAAACCTTGTGTTATACATCTTTTTGAGTTTTTTGCTTATTTCATTCTATCTGCTATGCCGTCCTGATCAGCACTAATAAGTGCGAAACACGTGTAGACGGCTGCAACTAACTTTTTCCTTCTTCTCTGTTGCGCCCCATTTCCTTCTATCGCCAGTAAAAACAGGTTTACCTTGCTAATAATGTAAAATACTATTACGTAAACAGGAAGAAGGTATTTATTTTAGTCCCAAGGCTCAATATGTGACGTTTTAGCTAAATAGTTTTAGCAATTGACATGAGGTAGAAAATGTCAACGTTTCATAGAAGATATAGAAAATCATATGTTTTACAAAAGATAAAGCATCTGTTTTTTCGTGAAGTCAGACTTTGCAAACTAAGTTATATTTTTCTCCAACCACCTTAAAAATCGTTTGTTTTAATATTATTAATTGCCACTAAAGTTTCTGTGCCTAATACAAAAATATACTGTTGCTATGCTACACCTATTTTGCTTGTAAAAAATATTTTTAGTCCTAGGAGAAAATATAGTATGCATTATATGGATTAAAAGTGAATTTGTTTGACTCGCAATTTTTGCAGTTGCTTGCTATAATATTGCTCAACAAAAAAGTGCCACTTTTAATCCTAATAACACAGTATACTATTTTGCGCTATTCAACTTACCGAATTGTTGTCGGCTGCTATGAAAACTACAAATTGTAGAACTGTTATGATTCGATTGACTTTTTTCTCTAGGACTATTTGAATAGTTAATATGCAACGAAAACTTAGTGTTTTAAAGAAAAATATAAGAGATACTCAATCCTGTAGAAACGTTACAAATAGATATGAAGAATATTCTTTTTAGTTCACATACTTGTATTATTACTGCCAGAGTCCAACATGTGCATAGTAGTTGTTATATAGGCCCATACATCATGCATGGATTAATAAAAAATATCCGTATAAGTAATTTAGTGCCTTTTTATACGCTATTAAAATTATGTCATACTAACCTTTTCTGGACACTGTAGTAACTGCATCCTTGTTTTCAAGAAATTATTATACTTTTTAGGGCAGTATTACGTCACAGTAAATGCAATTATGTTTTCTACTATGAAAATAAAGACTTTTACTGGTCATAATCCATAAAAATATAAACATATTTACTGCTCAAGCTGCGACATTGGCCGGACTTCCTGATAATTCTGAAATGTTTGTTTTACGATTTGTCCTTATAAATTCATGAGAATTGAACTTTGAATACAGTTCCTAGTTTGCACAGAAATAATGTTTAATTAATATTTTTCAATTAATCGTGGCTGGAGTTTAATTGAGTAGATAATTTTTTATAGTGTTTTTTATTATTTTCCTACAATCTGTAGTCACATTATTGACCGAAATGGGAAAGAATTAAAATTAGAGACTTTAAGTGGACCATCTTGACCGATGGCTGGATATCCAGGATTAGAATTTCCATTCGGGATAACTATACTGGCCTCGTTTATTTGGTAGATGCGTTTTTTTTCAATATTTTATTGCGTTGAAGTTCCGCTTATCAGACTTATAGTTATACTTTATTGAGAGTCGGCATGGGGTTGAGATTTGTTGATACCAAAGGTATAAGATAGAAGTGTAACTTAAAACCAAAAGTTTATCCGACAAAACCGTATCCGAATCAAACCCTTACCCGAAATTCAGCTAAAATAACCGAATCTAAATATTATCTGCCATCTGATTTTTCTCTGCTATTTAAATTTTAACCGGCACAGCATTCCAAATTTTATCCGATATTTGAATTTCTATTCGACATTTAGTTCGACAAAAATTAGTAACGTGTATCTGTTCAGGGGCGGACACAGATAATTATTTTAGGGGGGGGGAAATCTTTGGAAAAATAATTGTTTTAATAAATAATAATTAACCAAACATTATTGTTTCTATCCTATGTATACTTATTTTTCCTTTTTGGGGGGGGGGATTTCGCTCATTCCCCACTCCCCGTGAATCCGCGCCTGATCTATTACATTCGAATTTCTGTCTGATCTTTCAAATTACTTTCTATTATAATTTTTTGATTGAGGTTTTTTTGCTGTTGCTGTGCAGAGTGGCCTTTTAACTATAGTGGAACTCGGTTGTTATAAGAGATAGAGAACAACGGATTACATATCCTCCATATTTCTTCCGTGGCAAACTCAATCGGTATTGCCTTTTGTTTATTATTTAGTTATAAGTCATAACCAATAATTGAATTTTTCAACTGTGTATTTCAGTTATTTGTAAAGGTAGAAAAAAGTTACTTATATGTTCTTGAGGCACTTTTTTGAGGCAAAAGTCAACTGTGTTAACACAATTTGGATAAGTTTATTAAATTTCGAGTTATTATATATCGATTTTTTAAATAAATAGCGCCCTTTTGTCCGTTTCTAATTGTACGTGTATAATATATGGTATACTTCTATGGTATATTATACAGGGGTCAGATTTCCTATATTTATCACAATCTTTTAAAAATCTCGTTACAAATAATTTTGTGTATTCTTTTCGTAGTAGACATATGTTATTTAGAGTTATGGCAACCAAAGAAATTAAGTAGGATGTATTAGGATGCTACGATACCCCAGGACGGACTGTTTCGAACTTGTTGACTTTCATCAGTTAAAAAAGTAAAGAACATACAAACAACCTTTATCTAGCTTCACAAATAACCGAGATATCACTAAGTATCAAAAAGTCGAAAACCCAGTTTTTCGTTATAACTCGAAAACAAAGGATAATAGCAAATTCCTGATTTTAGGAATTGAGTTTGTCTCGGAAAAAGACATTGAGAATGTGCAATTCATTTTCGTATATCTCTTATAATAAGAGTAACCGAGTTCCCCTATAGTGACAAGCAAATTCGTCCACCGTGTACAATGTTTTGTACAATACATATAAATAATATAATACACATATCAACCTGTGGTTCATTTTATTTCTAGTTTTTCTCAGACTGTTTACGTATTCACTTATCAAAATCACACTTTATTCAGCATATTAGTGTGACGTCACATCGACTAATTTAGTTGTGTAAATTAGGCTTGTGATCTAAACAACGTAAAAATTATCAATTATTTTCTAATGGGTGGGATCGCCTTCAACACTACCTAATCTAACCTAGACACTAGAGAAAAACAGCTGTGGTAAAGCACTAGTCTATCTTGATGGATGCAGTATCATACGAGGTAAACGTCAAAATTCCCCGGCCTGCCTTGTCTTGTTAGCCTTGAAAAACAAAAATTGGTTTTATGCGAATTTGTTTTTTTATAACTGACACTCGTTTATTACGATGTCAGAAGTAACGAAAGTTGAGTATCAAGAAGGTATTTCTCCTCAAAACATCAATGATCAGCATAATGGGGTGTACGGCGATAATGCCCCGTCGTATTCTATGGTAAAAGATTGTTCAAAACGGTTTCGAATATGCTGGAATCCTTGGAAGATGACGCAAGAACACGAAGGACGGTGGAAATGGTGAGGGACAATAAGATTGCCCTCGTTGAAGATCTCGTATTAAGTGATCGACGCTTGAAGTTGAAAGAAATATCAAACATGTTGAGGCTTTCAGATACAAGCGTTCGTTGACTCCTCCACAATCATTTAGGCATGAATAAAGTTAGTACAAGGTTGATCCCTAACATCTTTCAGCACTTCAGCAGCAGCTTCGCGTCATATTGAATGAGCTCGATCCTTTTTTGTTGTTCTGTAGTATAATCTTTTGCCCAAAAGGAAGTCGACGGTATGGAGGCGAAAAGCAGAAGCACCGCTAAGAAAGTTCAGGGTCTGCCAGTCGACAAATAAGGTAATGGCTACTATTTTTTGGGAATGTGCGGGGTATTCGTCATAGACTTCAAAGAATGTAACACCACAGTCAATAGGGCATATTATGCAGCACTCCTGCGCAAATTACGACAAAATCGGGCGAAAAGACATGGAAAACTGACCAGAGGCGTGTGTTTGTTGCACAAAAAGGTACGCCGCAATTCGTGACTGCGGTTGCGAAATCTACGCCGTTTCTTTCATGATCAGACCGGGAAATTTGGCCGCTACCTCGTATAAATACAATTTTAATTCCAAATTTTGCATATTCAGACGATATTTTCAAATATATTTTCTAATTAATCCAATATCTTTTCACTAATAACAATCTACGTCTTTCGGATAATCGGAGAACTTCTAGATAATCTGATAACTTTTAGATATTCTTTAAATACTCAGATATTCTTCAAATATTTATATTGCGATGAATCGCACTAAAAAATGGTATTAACCAAATGGTGGTATATAAATTAAGATATTCCCCACGTTGGGACAAGCCAAATAAATATGCGATGGAATGCCCCACGGTGGAACAAGTCAAATGAATCGCACTAAGAAAAAGGTAGCAAAATAAATAAACTATACGATGCTTAAATCTACCAAAATTAATAATTCGTTGATTACTGCAACCAAATAAGTAGGCGGAGAATTGTGATAATTAATAAAAATATAATAAGCAAAGTTTTTCTCATCAAATCAAAATGCTGCTAAACAGTGTAAAGAAATGACATCAGCTTGAAGAATTTTAATAAATTAATTTTTATAAAACTTAAAATAAGAAGTTAGATTTTTCTTATGATGATTTTAATTGCTCTCTTAGAAATAATTTTCAATTTTCCTTCTTCTATCTTTTTTAAATGATTTAAAATACTTTTTAAACAGGTTTAATAAAGCATGACTCATATAAAGTTACATGTATCCTTACTTCACTTTAACATTACATAATTCAAGTAAATAATTTACTTGACCAAAATGCTAAATTTTAGTAATTATTACTCCACAGTCGAAACTTCTTTCCACCAGATTCTAAAATAAGTAGAAAGAAAAACACTTTCCTACCTTACTTAGTCGAACCAGTCCTTTCTGTTTTTGTTGATTTGTCATAATTTTTCTCCCATCCTATTGTCATTTCCAATACCAGAATCGTTGTTTTTGTAGGTTAATTATACATTCCATATAACATTATAGCACTATACACTATCCAAGCTAATTTTTTCCAATGTGTAAAATAGTGACGATTTTTGAAAAACCTTGAATTTTTAAATGTAAAAAATTCCATTTTGCGCATAAACGAATAATCATACGAAAATATATTATGTAGGTTTTTTGTTAAACTAAATAATTAAACTAAAATTACTAATGCGGCAAAATAATATTAAAGTTTACAACATTTTCATTTTGTTCTGAAAAAGTGGTAGTTTCAATAGTGCAGTTCTGAAAACTGCATTATTGGACACTTAAGCAAACTTAAATTTATTAAATGCCTACTTTTTAAGATATTTCTAAATATGGTTACGTCATTGCAAAGATTATTAACACCAATTCAGGTAATGGCATGATTTTTACGAATTATTGTAATCCATCAAACAAAAAAACGTCTAAAAGTATATTATTGGACACTTTTTACAGTAACTGGACACTACTGGTGATGGTTATTGGACATTACTAGAATTTTGTTTTCTCATTGCTTAGAGTGCAAAGTTTTGATGACTAAAAGAAATTTAAAGTTGTTGTCATTTCTTGCAAGTACATGCCACATAGTTCATCCGTATCCTTCATTTCCTCTTCCGTTTCTTTCTCTTCTCTTCGTTTCTCTTCTGTAAGCGTATTTTCTTCCTATTCTTACAATATTATAACAATGCTACTGGTAATATTATACCTTCTGCAAGCAAATACGGATGAAATACTTGTCAAATGTACTCCTAGAACATATCTGCTGTAATCCAGCTTATCACTACGATCATTTTCCCATTTAGTTGGAACAGACTGAGAAATTTGCTCGGGTATTCTCTTGTACGGATAAACTATCATTGGACAACAGGTAAACCTACTTGCAGAAAACGTAAATATTATAGTAAGGTTCTCTTTTTATGAGCCCTGATCAATGGTGTAAACGATCTTCAATCCTTTGGGATCTAAACTTTTCCTGTTGATGGACAGTTCTGAAAACTTGTTTCATCACCTTAAAAAATTCAAGATGATAATAATAATTGCTACTACTCATTGCCTGGAGAATCAGGCCCCAGAAGTTATGAAGCCTGTGCGGGAGGGAGGGGCGATTATTACTATTACGCAGGCTCAACGAGCGGTTGCAGCCGACATACAAATGGTTTAGCATACATTCCACATTTGTGTTACAGCTAAGGAAAATTGCAGAAAACCAGATCTGCCGGTACCGAGAGTCGGTCCCGGGAATTTGAGTGAGAGACCAGCACGCTAGTCGGTACACTACCAAGGCTATATAATGGAGATGGATCGTTTAACACTTCTTCGAGATGTTTACAAGATGTTTAGATGTAGGTAATGAGTATTTTGTTCATATCTACATTTATTAAACTATTATTAGCCTAATGTTGAAGTGACAATTTATTCCACTAACTTTGTTTCTTCTACGTTTGTCGAAATAGGAGACGGTTCAAACGTTTGCTTATGGCCAGGGTTTTCAATTTTAAATGCGGTAGTAGACTTTGGATAATACATACATACAACTCTGCACTTCGAACGGAGTCAACCATTCTTGCAGCTCTTATAGCCTATTACCTGTAAATATACAATAGGCCGTGTTTGATAACTTTAGTAGTATGTTGATTTAATTATCACTGAACGTCCGGGTGTTCCGACCCGTCTTATCTCTAAGACATGAATTGAGATACACTCAATTAGCGCGCATCGCCTACACTTTACGATGCTACCAGTACCTCACTGGTTGGAGCGAGGTTACTATCCATCCTCTACTAGCACTCCAGGCTAGTACCGGAGCGATAAACGTGCTCACCCGTCGGCTTCCTCTCCTAGGAGAAGTTACCTTGTCCAGCTTCGGACTAACTCTCAACTTATTAGGTTGAGGACCACTACCCGATCAAATCCAACCTCAATTGTGGCATAACTTGGTTTTTTAATGGTTTTGTCACACCTATCTCCCAGTTTATAGGCTTGGTATGCCCTCGAAAGAGCTTCGTTTTCAAGTCTATACGTAATATACCCCCGGTATGTAACCTTTCAGGTGAAGTTGTCTTGAGAGTGAGAGGCTATGATACGCCTTTTCGCATCGCGCCCTTTAAGAGTAAGGTCCCAGAGCTGCTTCAGATCACAGTACCCCAGCTAGTATTAGGTCATAGGGTGAACCGAATAGCTTCCAGAACAATCCCTGGTGGCATGCAGTTTCCCATTGGTTCAGATTTACCCCTCTGAGCCGGGATAAACCTCACTTCGATTCTCCTCCTAAGAATTCAACCAGACAGCGGGTTTCTCACAGTGACCATGAATCACCATGTCCCAGGTAAGAATCAAATCCACCCACACCGGTACTCATATTAGCAGAGTTTTCTCCGAAACGTTTGTGAGTAAACGTCGAGAACACTTGATTGTTCTGGCAAGTACCGTGTGGTCTGCAACGCCCCCCCTTTGACTTTGGAACACTGTGTTTCTTTGCCGAAGTAAGCCTTTACCAGTTTTTAATCTCAGAAAACGCTTTGAACATTGCAGCACTATCATAGCCATTAGTTTTTAACGTGATAAATGATAAAAAAAGAAAATTCGCTATTAAAGTAGAGTTATTGGGCATTTTATAAATCAGCTATTAGACATGTGGCCAATAACTGTCTAAAATGCTTCAAAATCAACTTTAATATAGCGGTAGCCTAAGCACTTATTATGTAGACTGTTTTATCGCGTATATCAATTAAATTAATTCAAAGTTCATATAAATCAATAAAATAATAAAATAAATATATTTTCATATAAAGATAGAATACAGTTATTGGCCACTGAATTTTTACACAGAAACAGGAATTTACACAAATGAAGTAACGTAAAATCAGTTTGTTGTAGCCCCTAGTAGAAAAATGTAATAATGAACGAAACAGAAATGTATTACTTTCTATAACAAATCAATCAAACTATTCAGAAACCCTTAAGGTGATCTATATTCAAGTGTCCAATAACTGTCTGGTGTCTAGTTACTGTAGGGTTTACCCTATCACCTTAAACAAAGTTGTTTCAGACTTTTTTTGTTCCTTTTGATGTCATCTATCACCCCTTAAAATTAAAGCATAGTAACTGCTTCCACTCTGTATATATCGGATCTGATTGATATCCGATCTGACCCAATTCTGACTCGGATATCGGGTAGAATACGAATTTCAGGGATCCAAGTGTGCGGAATCTCTTTTTGCACCCTTCGCCCGAATCTGTTATTCGTTGTACTTGGTCCAAAACTCCTTCTAAGTAGATCGTAGACCTAGACTGCATTGTTAATTCTGGTTGATTTAATCTTTTTGATTTTTTTTTTCTTACTTTATTATTATTACTATTGTTTTTATTAAATTAGGCGATTGCAAATAATAATTCTTACAACGTATATTTCATAAAGGTGCACGTACAAATTTTACGCTTTAGTAGCTTTAGAATTCTTTATAAAAGGCAACTAACTTAGAGTTGCTTAATGAGCTGACCAGTTTCTTATAGTTTTTACTCAACTATCTCATCTGTTATTAAATTAACATATAATTAGGTTTTATACGAATAGTAGCTGATAATATCAGAGATTTCTTCAACAAAAGTTTCTTATAAGATGGGGCTTACAAGATTCAATTTTGCGCTCGAACAAAATGAATAATGCAAGAATAATTTCTATTCGTATTCGTTGTAACAGTATAGTAGAGCTGGAGGAGCTACTTACAACAACATAAAATAGTTTTGCCGAATAAGGAGCGTTGTTTCATTTATATTATATTACTGTGCGATATTAGATATGCAAATGAAGCTCCCCAGCGCTCCTGGCGGCAACAGAGTCAACTAATTGGCAACTTCTTAATGTCGTTTATACTTACTTTGCCAAGCTAGGCACGTCTCTTTGATATATTCACTATATTCTCCTTTAATACAATTCTGGGCGGCTCCCATTCTATTTAGAGACAAGCAAATTCACATAGTAACAGGCGTAGCGTTATTTTTTACTTTTCCACCATAATTATTATATTCAGCGTTACTTCAGTAGTAGTCGTAGCGCTTAGAAACTGAGGGTTGCTAAGAAACTTTTTCTTTCTCTAAAGTCTAAACGCTATCATCTTTGAGTCGAACTAGCTTTGATGAGTCTGATACGTGAGATGAATTTAAATAAATTAAATTAAATATCACTATTAAATAATTGATTAAAAAGAGGATTTTACGAATCAAAATACCTAATTAACGTATATAGGAAAAAACGAAAAAATAATTATTCGATAAAGCAATTTATTATCAATAAAAATCTTGGATGCTCTCTAATGGGTATAAATTAAAACCAACTCGACGTGTCTGGCTAAACGAAATCGATATGCTTATGGTACGTTACTGGTTTCACCCTCAAACTAGGTTTGGACATCAGGCAGCAAAAGCCAGTTTTAAACCCTTATGTCCCGTAACTGACCATCAAACGAGATTGTGTTCCCACGGACGCGCGGACACTCGCTATCTTCGAGTGACAACCCTTTACTGTTGTTACCTAATACTATGCATGCATATGCAACGTCGGGAAACCCTTGACCATTACCTTTCTTTTAAAATTGAAACGTTTACCATGTATCACTCACTGAATATTTATTATTGTTGTTTTGTGAATCCTTTATCATGCTAAGGATAAGCATAAATTCCTTATTAACAAAAGTATTGCGAATTTAACAATTGTTGCTGCGTTGAAATTCTAAGGACGTTGTGTTACAATACGTACATGTGTATATAATACAGGAAGTAAGATACATATAAAAATAAAACTACCCTTCTAAATGTTAAATAACGCTTTATGAATAGAGTTGCGAAACTAGTAATGCAGCTTGTTATTTTCATGCAGAGAGAAAACGAAACCAAACACACGAATCAATAGAGTGGCCACTTTCCTTTCAGGGTATTGTTTGTAAATTTTAGTACGTAGTGGTGTCCAAAATATATTTTTTATACACACTCGTATGCTAAGTTTACAGATCCACGCTAAGCGGCCTAAAACACCACATTTAACACAAACAACACAAAACATGAGAAATTATTGATTGATATTTGATTTTGACACTTGCTAATTATAAGTAGGAATTGGATGGTATTTGTCACCAATTGGGTGTTTTCTGATTTTATAAATATTTTCTTAAGACATGATGAGGTGATTGTCTTTCTTTGTCCAGCAAATGACATATGAATGATTTCAATCAAACAATTCCTTTATGAATTAAGGTTAAGTAGGCAATATCTCTAAAATTTGATATCTGTCTACGTAGAACAACAATATACCGAGCTGATCTTCAACTGAGAAGGGTAAAACGTGCGTGTTCAATGTAACCAGAATTTCAGCCGCTACAACGATATCTCGAAATCGCTACTATACGTCTCGCAGTTTAAAACGACTGATTTTGAGAATTTTTAAGAAGTTTCAAAAAGCTTTTAAACCTTTGGTTTTAGGTGTTCAGGAAGCTTTAAACTACAATCATTTAAAGCTTTAAATTGTTTTAAGATTCAAAGATTAAAAAAAGTATCGAAAATATAGGAACTTAAAGAGGTTCTAAAATCATTTGCAAGTTCAAAAATCTGATAGTTTAAGTTCTAGGCTTCCAAATATTAAAAGTCTTTAATCTGCAGTTAGATTTCAACTGAGCTTTCAATTTAATTCGAAATTCTAAAATATTGCATTTTCGGGAATTCATACTCAACGGAATTCAATACTTTAAAACTTCGTATCTTCAAGTTTGATATTTGCACTGCATCGAAGTATTTAGGAATTTTGTTTTATTGCGTTGAATTCATTAGTTTCAGATTTTCATTACAGTGCCTTTGATTAGTGGAAACTTGATAATTGAAAGACTTTTAAGACTTCTAGATTCAAACATTGAAAGTTTCCAAGTAATTTTCATGAATTTAAGGAATAATAATAAAATATGTATGGAATGAAATATCGAGGTTTCGAAGACTTAAAAGTTTTATTAAATTAAAATCTATTTCATAGTCCACATTAACACGTGAAAGCGACACAACCAATGGAAACAAAACATTAAAACTGAAAACTTAAACAAGACTTAAGATTTCAAAACTTTAGAACTTCATAATTGTAATACTGTAGAGTTTTAAAGCGTCACAAAATTAGCTTTGAAGTAGCAAGGTGTCAAAAACTGCTTACTTGAAGATTTTATATTGCGGATTTTTAAAGGAAATTTTTTAGTTTTCTTCATGTGAAGCTTAATTGAATGAAAGTTTTACATAACCACTGCACATATTTAGAAACGTCCTTATGGGATTTAGGTTCTTCGAGTTTCAGACTATGAAAGCGTCAGAAGTTTCAAAGTATCAGAAGTTGTGCGCTCGTGGTTATATACTTAGTTGGAGATTTTTGGAATTGTGTGTTGCACCAGATTACTAATTATTAAAATGATCGCTAATGATGTATCTCACATCACTGATTTGGAGAAGAAACATGCTAGGAAGAATAGGCTTCGATGTCAGCTTCAATATTACCTCATTACACATTAATTAAAAAGAATAGAGTAACAATGATCTGAAACACTACCAGTCAGGATGCACTTCGCTTTCACAAATGTTACGTTGTTCTCTGCCCTCAACGAAGAAGATAGCTCATAGCTCGCCAGTTCAATTATCGAAAGGCTCTTAATCTCCATGCCATATATTAGCAGCACAGTACGACAACAACCAGTAGGTGCACTCTCCCAAATATTTTCATCCCACCTCATGCGACCTTGTAGTGTTCTCGGGCTGTTGGATCAACAGTTATGCTGTGACTTCGGCTGCTCGTTATTACCAGCATGCAACAACGATGACAATCGACAAACCTCGGCGAGCTGATCGTGGTGTGTCACTGTGTGTGCGATAATCGAAGCTATCTTAACAACTTCAAAGCACCGACAATCGTGTAAATATGCTGTGTTAGCAGTGTGATTCGAATTCCTCTACTTTTGTACTAATTATCAAAAAACTTCCATGACTTGCTCATAATTTATATACGTTCGTCTGTCACTGTCTGGTTTACAAAACTGGATGACTCATTAAGGACATTAAATAAATTAAACTCTCATAGTTAGCAGCTATCATCGTTGATCACCAACGACAGCAATTTGTAATATATTACAAATTATTCTGGGTTCAGACTGCTGATAATATAGCAAATGCGTTTGCTGCCAAACACTGCGAATAAAACTCATCGAGGATTTTATATGCATGACAGTGATTGTTTCCAGTAATTTTTAATTATTATAGATATTTTATATTTGACACAATACCACAACTTAGAACCACGTATTGACTTTGACTCATAGCAACCAAAGTCTTCAACGAAGATATTTGTGACTGTCGTCACAAAGGTGACATTATTGTGAATGTCGACAGTTTTTATTGCTTAGTTATTTCCATCGCAGTCAACCATTAATAATACTAAGTCTAATACTCCACATAATTAAAGTTAGACTCAGAACAGAAGGAGATAAAAACGAAAGTACCTTGGAAATTCCCTCAGTGAAAATGTACTTTGTTTTATTAAAAGGAATCATTATAAGTAAAAGTCTTCAATATAAAAGAACGAACTAGAGAACTTAGAAAGAGATTATTCAAGTTCTTGTGCGAAATGTAACACTTTATGAAAAAAGTGCCATAAACATTGAGAAAAATGATAAACGAAGTTTAGAAGTTAAGAAAATTTCGAAAATCGAACCTGCTAACTGAAATAATAAAAAATAGATAAACTAGATTGAACACTGTTTGAGAAGAGATTATTTTCCAAAAGAAGGGTTGAAAGACGGAATCGAGGAAGAAGAGGATGTGGAAAAAGGCGATGAAAGTATCTGCCAATCGGCGGAACGACGAATAATGATAATAATGAAGTTTCACGAAGTGAATACTTAGGTAGTATTTATAGCCGAGATTTATAATTTACTCATTATTAAAGGCCTATCCAACCAAGAAACATACACCTAACCCGAATGTATTCTTCAGTGATGTCTGGAGTTTTACAGTGAAATATTTTTAGGCTCATCTTAGTTATTCTCGATATACACAGAAGAAGTTATTAAAAACAAGGTGAACAATGATTGTCAGCTATGACGATACAATAATATTAGCATCACTTACATGCAGGTGATTTATACGATATATCTAGCGTAAAAACTTTATTACACCAAGAAAAGTGGGAAAATAATTGAGAAAAACTCTATAACTCTCAGTTTGTGCTAGTGCTGAAGCTAAAATCATAGTTTATCCGGCTGGGCCCAGCTCCCGAAACGTCTAGACCAGCATGCGGATTTTCGCTGGGACTTTAAAGCCAACCCAAATGTGGAGAGAGCTTAGCCAATTATTGTTAATCGGCTGTCTACGTTTAAGGAAATTCGACTGTACAACACGGACGCCCATAGATCTAACAGAATCTGAAAAATTTATTTACGTAGGCACCTGTATTGCTTAATCCCCTTGTTCCTTCCAAGAGGAAGTAATTCAGATACGCAAATCACATTTACATAGCAAATGCTACCAGTTACTCACTGGTCGGAGCGAGATTGCCTATCCACCCTTTGCTAGCTCTCCAGGCTAGTACCGGAGCTATAAACCTGCTCACCCGTCGGGGTGTATCCCAAGGGACAAACTCCTCGTTCAGCATTAGTGCTACTCCCACTACGTGGGACTTCACTGCCCGATCGAGTAGAATACAACTTCAGATGTGGCGGGACTTGGTTTTGAATGGTTTTGCCACCCCGATCTTCCAGTTATAGGCCTGGTGTGACTCTGACATAGCTTCGTTTTAAATTTACTGAAATAAAGTTCCGGTATGTACCCGTTAAGGTGAAGTTGTCTTGAACGTGAGAGACTATATATTCGCATCAACGCTCCTTAAGTACATAGTGTCCTAGACGGTTTCTGAGAATCAAACAGCTGGAACTGCACAGCCAATACATGACCTGCAACTTCATTTCCGAAACAGTACCCGGTGGCTTGTAGTTTTTCATGGACCAGCGAGTGAGTCCCCTGACCGGGATAAACCTCACTTCGATTCTCCTCTATTGGTCTAAGGCAGTCAGAGGGTGAAGCGCTATAACAGGCCCAGACGTTAGGTTTGAATCAAACCCATCCATACCGGACCCTCATGTTAGCAGAACTTCCTCCGCAACGTTTTTGAGTCATCGTCGAATAACACTTGCGTGTAACTCTACTACATATTACTTACTGACTGCGTCACCCGTTGCCCAGACAAACCTGGGCTTGGGTAGACAACAGACAGTTTTAAGGGTAAACGCCATGTGCTCTGCTCCCAAGCTAGTCTCGGATGCTAGTCATGCCCTACACCTCAGACGACTGCCAATGTCTCTGTCATACTGGATCTAGTCTCAGTTACTAGTGAAATCCGACACCTCGAACGACGGCTTGTCCGTATAAATAGATCTAACAGAGTGAAAGGTTACTGAACGGGCTAGTCACTGATAAATAGTTCGCCATCATCAATGGACAGACGAGCTCCCAACACACTTTGCTTCCTTGGGAACTACCGCGCAACTACAGTGGATTCTAATTATTCAAATGGACTCATAGCTCACCCGCTAATAATAGCATCACATCAAAACCCCATTGTAGCCTGCAGAAATCCACAAATGCATTTAAACCAGTTCCAAGAATGTCTACAACGCAGGAGAACAAAAATCCTACGGAGCTAAATCTGCGCACATCTCCTTTACTCTGTCCCTATGTATTGCTAAATGGAACTCAAATCCCACAAAGAGAAGTATTAGAATAGGTTTTCAACTTTTCACAGCAACGCCATCATATTAATAACTACGATAGTTAATCGTATGCTTAGTATTCAATACATTAGTGGTTTGTATGTTTACTTTATAATCCAAATGTCGCAGGGTGGAACACGCAGGCCGAACTAGTAATTTTTTATAGCGGAGAAAAATTAAAACATGTTATTTCGGATAGGAAGCAAAACTGTAGGTTCCGTATCAATGCGATGCTTGGTACGATAAAGATCCCTACTGGCGGACTCAGGCGCGTGCTGGCGCACCACGATACCGGGAGTCTCCCAGTGGGCCTTTATAGAGTTCCCTCGAAGGGCCCTAGGACACGGCTGAATTTAAGTTATCAACAATTAAATTATATTTAAGTAGAAACAATATACCTCGCCGCTGTTCAACTCGACCACATCTGACGAATAGCGACGATTTAATCTAATCTTCTTCCCCGTTTTTAACCTTGCGAACCATTCAAGAACTTGCTAATTTAGAAGAATCGAAGTATCCTAATGTTGCAGATAGGTGGCGTAATCATATTTGTATTGATAATGTAATTTGGGGACATGATTTTGTAGGTTCTGCCCAGAAACTTCAATTGTAGTTAATACATGTTCATTGGGACTCCATAGCCGACGTTTTTTCTACTTGAGTCACCCGATAGATCACCCTTGCACAAACAGAAATATCTTGTCGGAAGTAGCTCGAGTTTACGATCCCCTTTGCAAAAAAGTTGGTTCAGTAATTATGGATGGCGTAATACATTGGGATTGTCCTGTTCCTGAGGCAGTGATAACTAGAATTTGTTGAAGTGGCAACTTCCTAAACTTTCAAATTTAAAATTGTCTAGATGTATTATATACCAGTAAAATTAGGTCCAAAAAAGGGGCTACCTTTCAAAAATGGGTGGAGTTCTGGAAACTACTTTAATCACTCAAGCAGGTCTCTGATATGAATAATATGAGTTTTCCCCGATTTCCGAGTAGAGCTTCAACCGTGATGTTAAAAAAACCTCGAAATTTTCGGATTTTTCCCGATCTTTTTGAATTCCTCTGAAACTAAGCGTTTCATCAAAATCATTATCAACAAAAATGCAGACCTTTAAATTCTGCGTCAATTGAGTACCAATACTAATTTGCCTGGACTGTTAATGTAAACTAGGCCGTCAGAGAATGCGTCTGAAATTGGTTACAGTGCTGTAGCGCAGCATTCCGCAACCTTTTTTATCTAGCGAACCAAAAATATCAATAAAATGATAAGGCGACTGATACAAGAGGGCGAGGGGGGGTTTATGTAGCGTATTTAAGGGCTCAATATTCTGACGCCTCTATCGCAACTATCTCTATCCCACGTTTGGAATTGTGCGTTCTGTATTGGCAGCATTGGGTGTTCGGGAGACCACACGACGTTCACCCATAAAACTGGCTGTCGTCTACCCTACCCCTATAAAGGGCAATGGACGAAGCTGTTAGATTAAGTGTGTGGTAGAGAAATTCGTGAGAATTCTCGACGGTAACTTATACCGTCAGGGGGAGTCCTGGTAGATGAGACCGGTGTGGGCGGATTCGAATCTCGCCTGGGATAAGGTCATTTATGGTCACCAAGGAACACGCTGCTTGACCGAGGTCATTTATGGTCACCAATGGAACCCGCTACTTGACCGAGGTCATTTATGGTCACCAACGGAACCCGTTGCTTGACCGAAGTCATTTATGGTCACCAAAGGAACCCGCTGTTTGACTGAATCTCAAGTGCGGAGAATCGAAGTGAGGTTTACCCTGCTTTTGGGCTAATGGGAAACTGCATGCCGTCAGGTAAATGTGCTTAGGAGCTATCCCGACCACCCTATGATCCGGACTGCTGCCGGGTACAGTGATTGGGAGAAGCTCTGAAAGCCATTACACTTAAAGATAGTTGATGCGAATACATAGCCTCTCACAATCAAGACAACTTCACCTTAACGGGTACACACTGGGAGTCTATAACGTGTAGACTTAAACGAAGCTCTGTCGAGGGCCCACCAAGCCTATATATTGGTTGATCGGGGTGGCAAAACCATTAAAAAACCAAGTCCCGCCACATTTGAGGTTGGATTCGATCGGGCAGTGGCCCCAACCTCTGTCTCGGGGAGGAGCTTATGAAGGTATGAAAGAGGACTGGAGGGCTCTCTCTATTCAACTGCGTTAAGTTGGGGGAATAGCCCTATTGCTAGACGAGGTACTTAGCCCCGTATGAAAGAGGACGGGAGGGTGCTGGCGGGTGAGCACGTGTTAAATCAATCGCTCCGGTACTAGCCTGGATAGCTAGTAGAGGGTGGATAGGCAACCTCGCTCCTACCAGTGAGTTACTGGGAGCAATTGTTCGCAATTGCGCGCTTCCTCTTGGAAGGAGCGTGGGGGTATGTTTATATAGGAACCCCACGTAAATCAATGACACATCTTGTATTGGCAGCAGAATTGGTCTCATTGATGCTTTGAAGAAGCAGATCACGTTTGACGATACGATCGCTTGAAAGTAACCCAGACTCCAACACATTTGTGGCTAACTGAATAGCTTTCATTCATCATGGTATTACGTTCCGTCAGCAGATAATCCGGTTGATAGTGCCTCACGCAGACTTTTCTTTCGCAATTGCGAAATCACAGTTTGTGGTGGATGGGGCCTTCATGGCTCTCTCGTCTCCCAGACTCATGGCCACAACAACTTTTATTCTCTGCAAGTTCTTTCCGCAAGAGGAACGTAAAGTTGTACTGACAGTTACTAATGAATCCCACATAATAGATTATAACAACAAATAAATAAACAAAATCGCCCATAAAGTCAGTCTATGATGATCTAATAATAATTAATCTAAATAAATAAATTATCCTTAAAAAATTAACCGAAGTGGAGTGATGGGGCCCTCTAAGGTAATATTTTCCCGTGCCCTAGAATTGACCCGGCACGCCCCTGCTGGCGGTCGAGTTTTCCCAGATTCTGCTTATTTGATAAATGTAAATTTCTTAAAAAAGTATGCGCTTTTTGAACAAAATGATAATGATTATTATTATTATTCGAATAAATTCTAGCAGGGTGGGTCATATAATCAAAGCAATCGGCGTCATGAGGTACGAGGAAGCTCCGCTACTCCGATTCCTGATCCAAAAATAAATAAGTAAAATAAATAAATAAATCGGATGCGAGTATTGAATGCTACTCCTTTCTTTCAAAATATGCACAAATCCTTATGATAAGTAAACTCCCCGAAAAACTTCTACTCAAAAACTAAGAGATGATAAGTTATAGACTTTCTGTCACTTCTACATTTTCATAAATTCGGATTTTTCAAGAACAACTCTATAATTTATTAAACAATGAGATTTTATTGTAAATTATACTACTAAAAGTCTAGAAGAAGAGAAATACTGCGCGACAGTGTGTCGATTATGTCATGATGTCGATGATGTCACTCATGTCAATGGTGCCACTGATTTCGCTGATGTCTCAATGATATCAAGGATGTCAATTGTTTGAATTATGTCAATGATTTCAATGATGCCAATGAAATCAATGGTGTCAATGATGTCAATGATGTCCATGGTATCAATGATGTCAAAGATGTCAATGATGAATCGCTGATTTTTTGTCTAATGAAGTTTCGTCTAATGCTACTTTTGCGTAATGGAATTTTGTCTTAATGAGATTTCGAATATTAATAATAATAATACACCAACGAAACTATTTATTAGTACAATATTATTATACATCATCAAAACATATGAAGATGAATTCAGACAATGTTGATTCTCGATCATGTTTCTGATTCAGTCTCTACGTTGAAACTACTTGGAATTATTCTTATTAACTTATTCGTTAAATAAAGTAGCCAACAGGTAACAAAAGTCTTCATTTCCCAAGCAGGTACTTCAAGCGATTATGTCAACTCTCAAAATGACTTTGAGTAGTTAACCATGCTAAACTAGCACAAGGCAATTTCGATGTAATGACTTCAAATAATCGATGTTCAAAAAAACACGCTTACCTTGAACGCTTCCTCCACCTTGTTTAGACTTGACAATTGTCTTCAGGATTAGCCATTTTAATAATAAGTATCATCAAAGTAAATACACAACAAGCATTTGTTTTAATGAAGTCTAAGAACTACTGAGTTTTGTTAGTACTAATAAATAACCTTGGATTTCTTGATCGAGATTGCATTAGGCTATTGGGCAAATATTTTATTAGGCGAAACTTAATTACGCAAAAGTTGTGGTGCTTATGTCAATCATGTTTACGATGCCAGTGATGCCAATGATATCAATATTATCTACGATGTCGATGCTGTTGATGATTCAATAATGTCGATGATGTCAATGACTTGAGCGTTTTTTGGGACATATGTATCTTGCAACCAGAAATTTATAATACCTTAAATTAATCGAGAAAATATTCTCTCACTTGAACGGTTCGTGAGCATTCGTGTTAGGAATGTTCGCAAAATGGTCGGGGGTGTTTATATTTCATTTCACAACATTGTGCTTCGTACAGTGAACTATTACAATCTATGTGAAAATCCGGCACTGCACATCAACACCATATTCTCTAATGACTTTTAGAGAATGCTCATTGGGGTATTATTTTACTCTGTATGGCATGTATAATGCAGTTAATTTTCTAGATTAAATGCTTACATAAGATGTAGTTATAGTCCGCAAAACGGACCGATTGAACAAACTCAAAAAGTCAAATGAAGAAAATATACCTTTTTTATACAGGGTGGGATTAAAGTATGGAATATTAAAAAAAAGTTAACTCAACCGGTTTTTTTAGAAACGCTGAAACACGTCGATTTTGTTTTTTAAAAATACACATTAATATGTGCGATTCACCTTCCAACTTTCATTTGTTTCTAAGTTATGACGTCATCACAAAAGAATTTAAATGACAATATAGATTTTTAATAGTGGTATCCGATAGTGATTTTTCTTCCCTTTATGATCATGCAAATAAATCATAAGGTTGCATAACAAAAATTCTGAGAAAAATCGATCTGATATATTGATATAGTATCAATAACATTAAATGTTCAGATCGACTTTTCTCAGAATTTTTGTTATGCAACCTTATGATTTATTTGCATGATCATAAAGGGAAGAGAAATCACTATCGGAATCCATTACTAAAAATCTATATTGTCGTTTGAATTTTTTTGTGATGACGTCATAACTTAGAAACAAATGAAAGTCGGAAGGTGAATCGCACATATTAATGTGTATTTTTAAAAAACAAAATCGACGTGTTTCAGCGTTTTTAAAAAACCGGTTGAGTTCGCTTTTTTTTTAATATTCCATACTTTAATCCCACACTGTATAAATGAAACAAACATTAAATGTTTTTTTAGAGGTTATGTTTAAATAAAAAGAAATGATTTAGGAAAAAGGTATACTATGTAAAAATACAAAACGAGCAGAATTATTGCCGATTTAAGTAAGAATTTATGCAATCTCAAAAGGGTTGCTTTTGATGAAATCGCTGGTTGTTGAATCGTTGCAATATTTGTAATACAAATACAAAGTTTAAGAAACTAATTTCTCACAAAATCTTTATTATCAGAAATAATTTTGGACATCCTTCTTTCTATTATAGTAACAGTATCTAACAATGATCCAAATTTAAATACAAGACATCCCTAATTTCACAATCGAAATCAAGCCCACGTTTATACTATAAAAAAAAATTATTGTACTACCACCGAGTGGTCAGTTTTGAAACCTGTTCTTGAAACGTATTTGAATTGTGTTAACATAAGAAAGGGTCAGTTTTGCGCCCTAGGCGAATCGCACCCTTATGGTCAGCCAATTTACCGACGACACATCAAAACGTGTCAAGAAGTACTACGTACGGGGCCTTTGAAAACAATTGCAGCAATGTCCAGCTAACCTGATTTTCTAGTTTTACTTGCATGTAAATTTCGGTTGGAAGATTTGAATTTGTTTTGAATATTTTATGGTTGTTGTAGTAGTCAGTTCGATTCTAAATTTTACAGTGATAGGATCGTCTTCTATCAAGATGTAGTCCATCCACAAAATTGTAAGTTAACAATACTAGTGCATTATAATATTTAGTTTTGTTAGAATTTAATATATTTATATAGGAAATAATTTTATTAAATTCAATTAATCTGTTGACGAGGGGGATGAACTAGTATAAATCCGATGATTTAATAAATTAACAAGTAAATAATAAATCAATAACCGCAATTTTCCAATTTCCTCGTGTAGTTATTAATAATTCTAATACAATTTCCGTTAATTATCTTTGCTCTTCGGTTTTAATCGTATTAGATGCTAATTTTAATGTGATTTTATGAAAATCTTAATATGTAGGGAGAACCACACGCTTGGAAGTAAGTATTCGCTTTAATTCAACCTAAAAGACAACGCCGTGCTTTGATAACGTGCCTAGAAATATTTCGATGATAATAACACACAGTAGTCCCAAACAGTTTATTGATAACAAGAACAGGAAATTTCTTTTACTTAATTTACTAGAAGTCTTCCACATCTATTGCTAGATTCCTCTAGTTGCATTTTGTAATGTCCCCAAAACAAATTTCAAATCGACATTACACAGTTGAAATGAAATTTTTTGAAAGTAAATTCAAATCTTGGCAAGAACTTATGAATTAATTAATTATCACTTTCATAATTGCTGAAATTTCAGGACGGTAGAACAATTTCCTATTTCTGTTTTGTCCTTTGAACTGTAAAATCTTTTCCTAAGGTCGTCCTTGATTTTAATTAATTTTGTAGGAAATTTACTTCTGATGATTATTCGAATATTTGTTGCTGAGTTAGAAAAGAGATAAATAATTTTTCACGGTAAAATTTTGCTTAAATCTTCTGTTTGAAAAAATGTTTAACTGAAGCTTTTCATCGGTGTGTGTTATTCAAGAAAGTGAGATTTGACAAATTTATTTTAGTTCAGTTATTATAACAAGTAAGAAAATGTAATTTAACTACTGGAAACTACTCTTGCAGATCAATTTGATAAATGAAGCCTAACTTTATGATCGTCTTTTATTTTTAAAACAACAGAAAATTTTAAATTTTAGCATTTATTAAATAGTATCAAAAATACTTGATTCATCTTTCAAAATTTTTAAAAATCTCTTCAGTTTTGAGATTAAATATGGTATTAGTTCTGAAAGAATATGAACCTGTTTTGTCATTCCAGAATCGAATTTGATTAATAATAATTAATTCTTAGTAAGATAGACGGTATGGGGTTTTCGATGATAGAAACCTCAAAGGTATCCGTTTGTCCTCCAATCTCTCCAATTGAGAATTTTAATAGAAATGTCGAATTTGTTTTTTTGTTTTTAATTTATTCAATATTTTAATATTGTCATAGAAAAGATAAATGATTATTATTTAAATGAAAATTTCTACGTATTACTTCGCATTATTGCTATAAAAGAAAATCTTTTAGAGCACCGCGGAAAATAGTTCATACATAACCTCAGACTACTTTTTGTATTAGTACAAAAAGTGATTACTTTTTGTACAATTGCTATGGTAACGAGTATCAATTCCTAAATGGTCTACTTTTCATACAAAATAATTTGATTTTATAGTGTCATATTCGTGCGGTTGAAAAAAAATTAATTTTTGCTTTTCTAAAGGGACAAAGGAGTTGCTTTACTCAATACCTTCTTATAGACAAGAAAACAAAGATTCGATAACAACAGTATTATTTTTCTTGATTAAGATTGTTTCTAGAACGTATTAGAAAATATATGTTTCATTCACAATAATTATAACGACCTTCTGAAACACTTGCTTAAATAGTTGAACTGCAGAATTTGCCAAACGGAAATCTCCAATTTAGAAAAATTCCTTGGTTTGGGTATACTAAATATTTTATTTTTCTAGAAATGTTGGTTTTGTATTGTCAATTTCAAGTTTGTTTGGTATTATATCAGTCAGTTAGCTTCAGTTTCAAATTGATAACATAATTTGCATCTGGTTAACAAAGTTTGGAAATAATAATTCGCACATAGGCTACCTAAAGATTAACTTGAATTAATGTTTTAGCAGAGGGTTGCGTATTATTTTTGTAGTTTGGTTTTAGAATTGTAACCATTACAAGTGGAGGTTAGATAAATCGATGGTAACTAAATAATTTAGAACATAAATCAATTTATGAATTTCTGTTTCAATCAAAGCTGTAGAAAATCAAACAAAAAAAAAAAGAAATCGCACATATATGTACAGGATGACTCACGTCAGATGACCTAGCACCTTATCTTGGAAACTGTATGAGTTGTGAAAAAAAAATTAAATGCCAGAGTTGGTTGGCATAAGACAAATCTAAATTTTGCAACACTTTTTTATATACAGGTGAGTAATTTTGTTATGGCTACTATTAACTTTTTTATTTTAAATCGAAGACCCCTTCACGATTTTTGATTCTATACTTTAGTTTTTAAGTATTTTGGTTAATACATATAGCCCGAGATTCTGCACAGTTTCCGAGTAAATTCAGTTTTCCAGATTCTCAATAGTTTTCCAACTTCCTATAATTTCCTTTAAAAAAATCAATTTACGCAATTAACTTCAAGTTACATTAAACTAATTATAATAATTCATTGCACCTATAAATATCCAAATCAGTGTTTTTTTTATAAATATAGTGTTGCCTAATATACAGTATTCAATCCATTAGACCAAACAAAGAAATTTTTAAACATAAGAAGAGAAAACAATAAAAACACTTTCTACTGTTTTCAATTAATTATTACAAAATAAATAATTTTATAATTTATAAATAAAAATGAACAAAAATTGTTGAAAAAAAATTTTTTTAAATTTATCAATTCAAAATTTATCTAAAGACGTGCATAATTTCGAGATATACGTTTTAACAAAAATACTTAATAATAAAGTAATAAGTGTAGAATATAATAAAGTTAGAAAATTTTAAAAATATGCAGGGTATTCCATTTAAAATAAAAAAGTTGATAATAGCCGTAGCGAAACGAGTCACCCTGTATATACAAAAATATTATCAAATTAAAATTTGTTTTATAAAACTCAACTTTTGTATTCAACGTTTTTTTGTAACCCGTACAGTTTCGAATATGAGCCACCTTGTACATATTACGACAATATTCCTAAGAGTTAGATGGAAAATATCATTCATATAATCAAATATGATTCAAATTCAGTGTTGTTATCTTATAATATAAGGTTAAGGTTGATTAATCCCACACTATAAAAGATTATCTCGACAATTTCCAAAATAAGAACATCTCTTTGGTGCTGTCTAATGACGTGAGCTTTTTAAAACTTTAATATATCTGCTACTATATAAAGGTTTTCTTAAATAGCTCCATTTTCTCTGTTGCACACCCATAAGAGTTTGTGTGTACCCCCGACACTGCAACTGAGAAAAAAAGCGGAATGGATCATGTATGTATCGACATCTTAAGCACATATGTTTAACAATTATTAAGATATCTCTGCATTTGTCTAGTAGAATTCATTTCGTATAAAAAAAGTGAAGTGGAAGAAATATTCTGGTATTCTAATTTACTAATTTATTGAAAACAAGACTAACTTAACTAAGTTATCCTCTTAGTATGTACTTTTTTGTAATATTTTACAATTTTTCATGATGTTAAGGGCGATGTTGTTATCTAAAGGCAAACATCGTGACGAGGGTGTTTAAAGCAGCTCAAAAACAAGATCAAAAAATGATAAAAGATATTTAGCTGCATTTTGACATTAAAACACCTTTTTATGTGTTTTACACAGAGTGTTTAAAAGCTCCTGGGCCAAACTTGACCAGTGTTGTCTGATCACAACACAAACAAAAAAAATCATAATTCATCTTTACTTAAAATAATCAAGACTTTTTGAGTAACTATCGCCTATGCTCTAAGTAAATCATAATTTATAATGTGGCTGCGATGATCCAAAAATCATTCATGAAAAGTCTGCTGGAGCTGTAGTGCTGATACTGCAAATATGATAGCAATACAAACATGTTTACGAATTGTAATCAATGCAACGCATGTAATTAAACAAAGTGAATATTTATTTTTGCTCGCCATCTGTTATAACAGGATTTTATTTAGTTTACTAAAAATAGTAGCGGATAAAGTGTAATTATAAATGTAATTACCTGTGAAGTTTTTATTATTTGGTAATGAGTTACTTGTTGTCTATCAGGAAACTTTCCAGTAGATGGTGCGCCGCTAAATGATATCCGTGAACCCATGAATCCGTGAAAAAATTAAAACTATTCACAAATGTGCAAACTTTCTATAAAATACGAGGCATGACGTCACGTTTACAGCTGTCGTCAATAAAATACGAAACTTGCCGTTTTGGCAGTTCTTATCTAAAACGCTTTATTTAAAAAGATTTCTACAAATTCAATTATTCGTGCTCAAAACATTGCAACCGTTCTTTATTTGCGGTGCTTTCAGAAGTTATATCCGTCACTACCCAATCTCGTCAGTGTTAGATGAATAAACCGAATCTAGAGTGAATAATAATAAACACTATCTTGTTATTAGTAACAATTATTTAGCCATCACCTCGTGGTTGTTTCATGTAATTTTTTTTCCAAAAAGTCTCTTTATAACAAGTTTTGGTTTTCAATTTCCATTTATGGCCTTACCATTGAGAAAATTAATTCCTATCTATGCTAATAGAAAGTAACCCAAAAATTAAGTTAATGCAACCTAATTTTTAATAATTGCCTTGAAATTTATGTTTAGCTTACCGCATCAAGTGAGTACTTTGCACTTATTACCATCAAAATCGATACTTTTATCTCTTTTTCCTCTTTATCTACAGAACATTTACCAATAATACCGAAAAACCATGAATTGGAGTTGATGCGTCACAATTATTGTCATCCGAAATTACATTGGTTAATAAATCGTTTATAGAGCACGTTCTTCAAACTTTTAAACATAAATTTTTATAATTGTCCCCGAAATAGTATGATCGATTTTATTAATGAAATAAGGTCTTGAAAATATGTTATTTTGCTTGGTCGTCTCAATATAGGGTTCATAACTTGCTCGAAAATGCAATATCGAATAGCTCATGTGATTATCTCGTTCGGCTGCCCCTTTTACACTCGACAGATATATAGCACTTTCAACGCTTATATAAAATATACCTACTATTGATAAAACAGGCCAACGATGAAAAAAGTTTTTGAACGATTTTGCCTTATTCCTGTGGTTTTTACTATGCTAATTTGAATATGACAATAAAAAAGCCTCATCAACCACAATTTTTTTACATTTCAGCACTTAATAATTAAAGAATTGAAATTTTTAGTGAATTCAACGAGGCTTAACGGAGATATTTCGCCAAAGACATGCATATGACGCATAGACTTGTTGCTTGCACCTGCTCTAGGTCATGTGATCTGTTTCGCACGGCAGAAACATTCTTCTGCCATCTCTACATGTTAATTTAGGCAATGAAACAATTTGTGAAAGCCAATTGTAAAAGATGAACAATGTTTCAAGTATCTCTGCGAGAAGCTTTCTTATTTATCAGAAGCAAAATTGTCAGAAAGCGTGTTTGTTGGGCCTGACATCCAAAAAAATTTTCAACTCTAAATCAAAAATGACTTTAAATGAGAGGGAGGCTTGGGTATCATTCAAGCAGGCAAAAAGGACCCACATTATATTTCTATTGTAGCTAACATGCTGGAAAAGTTCAAAAGTTAGGATGTTACATGAGCCTGAAAATTCACTTTTTGAACAGTCACCTTGATTATTTCCCAGACAATTTGGGTGGTGTCAGTGAGGAGCAAGGCGAGCGGTTTCATCAAGATATCAAAGTGATGTAACGACGGTATCAGGGCCGCTGGAATACCAATATGATGAGAGACTAGAAGTCACTTCATCGAGAAGTTCGGCAAGTAATCGGCACAGGAGAAAAAGCTATATCAGGAGTTTTAGGGAGAAGAGGGAAAGGAAATATAAGTCAATGAACACATATGAACCTATGTAATAAAGAGGTATTTTCATGTTTATACTTAAATAAAAGTTTTATTCATATTATAAGTTCCGCTAATTTTCTAGTTTATAATGAAGTCGCACTATGGCAAAACTGATGTCAGATTCGGATTCAGCACCAAATCACAAGAATCGGCTATTAACGTTAAAAAAAGTTTTTAAATTATTGTTTGCTAGCCTATGTAATTAATAGAAGAAATGAAAAATCGATTCGAATTAGAATTAGAAAAAGTGTTTCCATGACTCATGCACGGAAAAATCAATAACTATCAATAAGTCCATAAAATCCAGTCATCGCGCTAGAGTGTTAAATTTATTACCATCAAAATTAGACCAACGATACATTGCATATTCAACATTTAAACTTAAATAAAGAGATGTTGGATAAAACTTTGTATAATACACGTGAGTTAAGGATATTATCCATTCAGAAAAATTGGGCCCCGAAGGCTGGTAGGGCCGATAATATCTTACTTAACTCACTTGTACCATAAATAACTTTTACCATGAACTGTTTAACAACTTCAATTTCTCTAATTTCTAATATCCTAAAATTAAGTTGGCTGGTAGAAACTTCTACGGCGACAAGGTAAATAATAAAACAAAATTAGACGAGTTCGTGTCAGAGAAAAAATCTTTATGGAAAGAAACTGAGACAGCAACTTCCTTAGGGTCCAACTACGAAAGACCTATTTTCCAGTTTTAATATAAACTCCAATATAAAATCATATTTTTTTTATTTTGTTCAAGTTTGTTGCTTTTAAACAATTGTTTTCATGAAGTTGTCCAAAAATGATTGCACCTGGTGCTTGCCTTTTTTTGGCAATTTTATTTAAATTCGTGAAAATCTACAAATTTTGGTTGCAACAGTTAGTGGTCTTATCACTTAGGGATTTCCCTTAAATTACGTAACGCATATTTAGAAGAAATTTGGTACACCATCTGCCTAGTAATGTCTCGTAACGCTCAACCCCCTTTCGATAATTTAACGATATCAACCTCCCCCCCCCCAATAATTTTAAAAATCATGCAAACTACGAAATTTTATGACGTCAATGAATATGAGAAATTTTAAATACATTATTTTATGAAATGATGTAATAACAGCAATAATATAACGTAGAAAAATACTTAATTTGTTAAAATAATATTCATACTACCGTTTTAAATCAATTTACAATTTAAAAATTTAATTTATTTAAAAAAAATACGAAAGAGTTACTTAACGCTCAGCTGATAATACCCCCTACCCCTTGTAACACTGTGTAACGCTGTCAAAGATACCCTTCAGCTCCCCTTTCAAGCGTTACGTAATTTAATCACGACCCCTTATCATATCATACAAAGTGTACTAAAAGTCGGAACCGAATTAACTGTTTCGACGTGGATGTTTTTGTTGAATATTTGAACTTGAACATAATTCGTCTTCAGCTGTAGATTACAAAAATATCGAATTCCATATGAAAGTTTTTCAAATTGCAGAATGATTTTATTAACATGTATTTTATTTCGACTGATCCAACAAAGATTGCAGTAACTCATTTTTCCCAGTTTTCAGAAAATCGCTTATGTGAAGTTTAGATAGAACGCGTTTAAAATGTTACTACAATTAAATATTTGAAAATTTGGTTGTATACCCTTCGATTATATGTGATAGGAGATACGGGATATTCAATGGAAGAAAATATATAAACATAAAATATGTTATACTGAACTCCAACTATACTTCAACCATAAATACATGAAATGAGTCATCACAAACACGTGGGCGAAAATGTAAAATGCATCTAGCATTACGCGAAGGCCACGCTGTAATCTAAATGATAAAATAAACAATAAATGAGCTAGAAAGATTCATTAGCGGAACAAACCCCTTTTTAATTAAAAATAAATGTGAATGAAACACCGATCATCTGTTGATTCTATCGTACGTCACTGAATTCTTAGCAACGTGAAATTTGCACTCTTATCTTATCTCATCTCGGGTCGTATTTCTTTATTCCGGTGTGATTACGAAAATGACTCATTTCATGTATTTATGGTTGAAGTATAGCCAAAAATCGAATTACTTCAGTCTTTGCCGGAGGCGTTGATTTAAAAAAATGACGAAAATAAATGAAGATGAAATACTATGCATGTTTTTGTGATTTGTTTGAGATGTAAGATGATCTACGATTTATGATTATTCTATCTAACAGAATAGAAAGTAGTTATAAATAACCACTAAATTAGTGTAGAAATAAATAGGGTGTTCTATTTAAAAATGAGCTTTCGTCTGCTACTCATTAACAGAACACATATAGGCGAAAATAAATCTAAACAATGTACAAGATTAGAGTAAGTCGACATTTTTCATCAGCAATCATTTCCGAAAACATATTTGATTCCTAACTGTTGGTGTCGTATTTAGAAAAAAAGTTTTAAATAATTTTAAGATATAGATTCTAACAACCTGAAAGCCAAGAAAATGTAATCTTCACAATTCTCAAACAAAAATGCAGATAGGCAAGGGGCAAGGATGGGCTCTAGCCCCCCCCCCCCCCCCAGAAATTGAACAATTTCAATTTTATCGAATTATTACATTGCTTCTCAGATGAAAAATAATGATATTTGTATAACATGCCGTTTATAAGTAACTGTTATAAGTTGCCCCCCCTTTTTTTAAATCTCGTATCTCGCACTAGAAATCTCGCAGTCTCGCGTTATGGAAATTATTTTAAATTTAACAAGCTAAAAATTATTTTATGTTTTATTAGAAATCCAAGTGTACCTAGACAATAATATAATTTAACGTTTAGCCATAAAATTTATAATTTACTTCGTTACGGTCTACGTTGCAGTTCTATTACATAAAATCAAAGACATAATAATAAAGTATGAAATATCCTAATTCACAATACTCACTTATATTTCGTTATGAAGAAAACATTTTTACATGCGTTTATTTGTTATGCTTTGTATTGTTAGCCGTTTCTGTATCGTGTAATAAAATAAAGGATTAATGAATGTTTACATGTACATATAATAAGCAGCCAAAAACTAGCACCGAATTGATTTCTGAGGTCTGTTTAAAGAAAAGTTTGATACTAAACGAAGAGTTATGGAATGTTAAGAAAGGAGACTAAATACTTAGCTTATATGAGCTAACTAAAAAATTATTAAATTATGATTTAAAATTCTCTTGGCTCTGTAGTTTTAGTGTAATATGGACACTCCCGTTTTATTGTTTACTCGCGGTAAACATTTGACTTTTAAGACGCATTTAAATACTTTTTTTAATATAATAAATTTAAATTTAGGTTTACTGTGATTTGGAAATGTTAAGGTTTGGACTAGTTTATTAGATTTAAAACAGTTTATATATTTTGAGTTTAATGTAGGTATTAGGTGATTATTAAAATTACGCTTGTTTAAAATGAGTCATAATTTTTCAAAACAAAAAACTTTGAAGAACAAGTGAAAATGTCAACATCTAGTGGTGATTCTTCTAACATTATCAACGGCATCTCTTTTGCTTAGGCAATAGAGGCTGTCAAAACAATTATCAGGTAGAATTAAATATTTTTTTATAGTTCCATATTTATATTAAACAGAAAAAATAAGATGTTTTTACAGTTTTCAATATAATTCATGCAAACTAATAATATTAGGTGTGTAGACTTAAGCAACATTAATATGAGCATACCTTTTTGCTGTTTTAAAATTATACCTTTTTTGTTTATGTTATGTAAAGCAGCGGTTCCCAACCTTTTTCGTTTGCGGACCGCCAAACAACGTAGCATTTGCTTGCGGACCGGTAAGGTAAAAATTTTAAAAACATTTCGCAAAATAAATCTTATAATTATCAATTTACTTTTACACTGTAGTACAAAAACAATTTAAAATAAATAAATATCCATTTTTTATAATAACAAAAGTCGGTTTTCGTACCTCATCCGCTTACCGCATACCAAACCTCGCACGACCAAAACGCCCCGAAATCGGCGGGTACCAAGAGACCGGAGTTTTTCTCATTTCGACACATAAGGCGGTCCATAGTTCAAGTCCAGAACCAGGGATCTCGACAGGAAGTGAAGATAAAACAAAAAACGCTGGTGAGTGGGTTTCGGGAGCGGCGATCATAAACGGGAATGGGCTCAAACAACCCAGGAGGCAATTATATAGGACTTTCAGAAGTGGTTTATAAATAATAAACAAATAAAAAAATTCGAGTTTTTGGCTGTAACTTTTTTCTTTGGATGGATCACATTTGGATGGGAAACATTTTGAAATTTCCCGTCGTTTGACGCCAAGATAGTCGTTTTGGCTCCTATAGTTTCCGAGATACCGCCTCTCAAAAACGGACGCAGCCCGCTAGAGCGGAAAGGGCTAGAGATACGGAAAACCAATAAACGCACCGCTCGTAACAGGCTGCGTAATATGGAATATCGCCAACACATTCGATCGCCCCCAAAAACTGCATGTCACTCTTAGCCCCCGCCCCCAGGGTGTGAGTGTCGACAAAAAACATTTTCCGGTAGAAATGATTGCGGTACTACGATGGCAGAGATTCCATGGTCAGATCTTCGAGCCGACCTACAGTAAGGCGGTAATTATAAATTGGGAGATTCTTCTTATTACCTATTACTGGATACCTACCCACCACATATGTACGGAGCCCTCTCGTTATATATCACGTATGTATGTACTTAGTGCCGGCTCCGTATAAACGTATTCACAGGTTACTCTCAGGGTCAGCTCCAATAAACCATTTGACCCTACATTCTTTAGGATATATCTTCAGGATAACACGAATTCAAAATAATTCTTTCAGTAAAATTCTGGAAAATACTGGTTTTTTTCTGCGGACCGGCAAAAATTTCTGACGGACCGTCACCGGTCCGCGGACCAGCGGTTGGGAAACGCTGATAAAAAGCATGTTCAAAATATTATAAAACCTTTAAAAGATTTAACTTTTTTAAATAAACATAATAATGCAGACTTTTATTTAATTATTAATTAAGATTTAACATTCCGTTTTGATTTTTTGTTTAAATGCTGATATATATTTTCAAAAGAAGAAGTGCGAGACTCGCGAGATTCGAGACAAGACGAGATTTTTTGGTGCGAGACGAGACTAGAGTTAACAAAAGTCTCGTCTCGCGAGTCTCGTGGGCATCACTGATTAAATTCATCGCAAAGCATAGTTGAAAACTTTTAAAACCTTGATGGTTAATTAACTCGATACTGAAATTTTATACATGGAAGTATCAATAGTAAAACTATGAAGCCATGCGCATTGAAAGCTTGAAATTCTAAGTAAATTTCCAAATTCTTAACATGTCAGAAATTTGAAGTTCTCTAACTTCACTAAAAATGTTCATGTACACAACAAACACATATCATATTTAGAGTTGGATAAAATACATTACAGTATGACTTTACGACATTTAATAAAATCAACCCCCATCTTTTACACTAGTAGATAAATGTATCAATAAATTCCACCAGCTATCCAATTAATAAGACTTTGACGATTTACATTTCTCATTTAATTTATAACGATGTATAGAATTATCTATACGCCCATTTTCAGTTAACTGAAAAAGGGCGCTTAAAATATCATAAATTGAAAAATAATTAAAGTAATGGATTAGTCTGATTGGAAATAAAATGGTTTTAACTCAATGCATCAAGTCAGATAGTAAAATTTTTAATTGACGTTTACTATCATCAAAATTGACCACACAACAGGACATTGCTTTCATCCTCTATCGATTTCTAATAGAATATTAATTCGGCGCGCTCAAAATTTATTAATAAAATTACAACAGCAAAACACAACAACGTCCGCGTTGGCGCGATGGGAGACGTAAAACTATACTGGACGATTTTATAAATGTTGTACAATACAGTATAGTTAAGGTGTACATATAGTACCTTATGCTATGCCAAGCAAAATAACTTCATACAGAAGTAGATACATCCATCCAGAGAAAATGACAAATATAAAAGAGAAGAGTAGAACGTAATATTCCTGCAGATTATCTAACAGGGCGTAACAAACTTTGGCAGAATAAACAGCAATTTCCTTACCAAATTACCAGACTTATTTGCAGAAAGCTAAATTTTCGTTGGATACATAAAATTACTATGTATTTTGCTTAAAGTTCTGTTTGTATAATACTACGAAGTATTCGCGTTCCCGTGTAAAAATGGCCTCTGAGAAGTTTCCTTTCTCTCTTTAAGCATCCGCTAATTGTATTACTCCTGCTTCTTCTAACTTATGACGTATAGAATTAAAACTCAAGATTACTTTATAAATGGGAAACATTAAGCAAAATGTGAGGAGGCAGTTATAAAGGTTCCGTAGAAAACGGACGCTTATTTCTCTGCGGACTTAAGGACTAAAGTCGGGGCAAACGAAAGAGCCAATAGAAATCTCAGGATTTTAATTGCATCTTAGGTTGCTTTTGTTTCTACCCTTAAATTATCGCACTACGTTCTGTATAACTTGCCCCACCTGAGAATTGGAATTTCAACAAATGAAGCACTCGGAATACAATGCACAATTACAAATATATTTCTCTCTCGATTCTCTCATTCCTGATTCAATTAGTTCCTTTTATTGTATTAAAGGATTGAAAAAGAAAAACAAAAAAAATATATAAATGTATATTTTTGGCAGAAAGCTTTTAAAAATAATGGGAATGAAAAGCGAATTATTAAAAATTTGAATGTTTCGTCCTTCAGAAATGATTCATAAGTACTTTCAAAATTTTAAATTATTACTAAATATAAATAATATTTTCGATAGGCTTCTTGTAAAACATTGTGTTAAATAGTTTTAATAAAAACAATAAAGTAAAAATCCCTATACATGCTTCGGCTTCTGAAGCATTTGTCGAGATATCGCAGGAAGTAACTGCAATTTTAAAACGTATATGCATTGGTCGTAAACCTACCCTTCCTAATCGTTATTGGGGTGTTTCTAAAACGCGTTTGGTCAGTTACAATAAATGTATTATTATTAAAGATTTTTAGATTTCTAATTGTTCTAATAAACCTAACATTTTCCCTTTGTTTTATAAATATTTTAAAATCTCTTTTAAGCCTATAAAATGATAAAACTTAGTGTACTGACAAACTGTATTGACAACAGTGGGATGCTGTTCCGAAAGTTTTTTTTTTATAAAATATTACGTTTGTGTTTTGTTATGTCCCTACCGCTTTGTCCAATAGAAAATGTCCCGCAATTCTTACAGTAAATCTTATAAACGCCAAGATTCCGCATCTTTTCCGTTTTATCTCTATTATTGACTAATATTTGACCTATATTGTTTTTATTAGTACAAATTATGGTAAACAGATCTTTCTCAAGATCTTTTATCAATGTCAATTTTATTAATTCAAGTAAAATTTAAAGGACATGGCACTATTTAAGTGTAATTTGGCCCTCTGCAAATTTTTCTGCAATTTTGATATGTTGTGGCTGATACCATAAGAATACTTTTTTATCATTGCGCCAAAGTTGTGTGTCTACCGGGTCTAGCCGAAAAGTGAGCTCAAAGTTTCAAAAACATACATTATTGAATAATGATTATTTCGAACTATTCTACGTATGTCGATGTTACAATTTATTGTTCTGGTATGTTAATGACACAGCGATAACACTACATTTTACGACCTCCTGCATTATGTCTTTCAGTAACAGATCAGTTTCACATATTCTGTATCTAATCTATTAGAAACATTATGAACGTTTCTTAAAAATAAGTAGGCACTGTGCATTAGATAAAAATGAAATACATAACATACATAGATATACGTACCTATAACTCACTAAATGTGATTATTGGAAAATACATATCTGAGACATCCCGTAGCTAATGGTTTGAAGTTCAGTTAGGTATTTTTGACCCAGTGTAATTTCGGCTTACGTAGAATAGTTTAAAAAATCATTATTCAATAATGTCTGTTTCTGAAACTTTGACTTCACTTTTAGAGCACACCCGGTAAACATAGAACTTTGGCGCAATGATAAAAAATGTCTTCTTTTGGTATCAGCTACAACATATCAAAATTGCAGAAAAATTTACAGAGGGCCAAATTAGATGTCCTTTAGCTGATATTTCTTGATATGTTGCACTGCGTCGATTTAATTCGTTGTTTAGTGAATTCCATAATCTATAAAGGACTAGTTTTTAATTACATTATTGCTTTTTGTAGTTAACCACCGCTTTGCGATTTGAAGCTCATTTTGTTCTTCTTTTTTAATTATTTAGGTCCATATATTCTGTCTAAATATTTTCACTCTTAACTCATATACAGTGTGGGGTTAAAGTATGGAACATTAAAAAAAAGCGAACTCAACCGGTTTTTTTTAAAACGCTGAAACACGTCGATTTTGTTTTTTAAAAATACACATTAATATGTGCGATTCACCTTCCGACTTTCACTTGTTTCTAAGTTATTACGTCGTCACAAAAAATTTAAATGACAATATAGATTTTTAGTAGTGGAATCCGATAGTGATTTCTCTTCTCTTTATTATCATGCAAATAAATGATAAGGTTGCATAACAAAAATTCTGAGAAAAATCGATCAGAACATTTAATGTTATTGATGTTATGGTATCAATATATCAATATATCAGATCGATTTTTCTCAGAATTTTTGTTATGCAACCTTATGATATATTTGCATGATCATAAAGGGAAGAGAAATCACTATCGGATTCCACTACTAAAAATCTATATTGTCATTTAAATTTTTTGTGATGACGTCAAAACTAACAAACATTTACAAAGTTCAGATCGATTTTTCTCAGAAGTTTTGTCCTGCAACCTTATGATTTATTTGCATGATCATTAAGGAAAGAAAAATCACTATCGGATTCCACTATAAAAAAATCTATATTGTCATTTAAAATTTTTTGTGATGACGTCATAACTTAGAAACAAATGAAAGTCGGAAGGTGAATCGCACATATTAAAGTGTATTTTTAAAAAACAAAATCGTCGTGTTTCAGAGTTTTTGAAAAAACCGGTTGAGTTCTCTCACCCTGTATATTGTTTTCCTTTCAAACTCAATAAGTTTTGTGTCAGAGTTTTACTCTTATTCCCATAAACCTAGCGTAACAATAAATTGTTACCTTCTTGTAAATATGTCTATATAACTACGTCTTACATTGGAGTTAATATAGCATGTTCTGTTATTAAAATATAACTATTCTTAAATAGATTGTTGGTCCCGTTTTAGCGGAGACCCCTAGAGGGGCCAGACTCTTGTTACGAGGTCAAAACAGAATTGAGCATAAAACACAAAAAAACATATCTTCATTTTGCTTACATAAACAGAGGCTACTTTCTACGTAAGCTAAGTAAGTAAATATCAGGTATCAGCTTCAGTATCAGCTCAAGAAGAACTCTAGATAATCTTATATTATATAAAAACAAAAGATCGACTTAAAAATATATGCAAAGTAAGACAACAAGAATTTTCGGAAAAGCTTAAAAAATCAATGTGTATCACATATCAATATCAGCGGTGACCTGGGACACCCCTGGTCCCTCTCTAGCGCCGTCACTGCTCAGTTTCCACAATTAATCTTATCTGCTTTGTCCATTCTATACAGTATCGGTAAAATTTGACTTTGGGTTTTAATTCTCAAGTGTCTGCAAAGGAAAACTTTGGCAAGTATGCGATAATACCTAGCGTTCTTAGATTAATTTCTATTGGCTGTTTTTACTTTGTTCACACATTAAAATTCAAATTCAAAACCAAATTTTATTAACACTATTTATGTATACGTCATCCGTGAAAATATTACAATATCCATACATTAAGGTTCATCATCAGGTCATACTTGGTAAAATTGGCGGAATTACTAAAATTAAAAGGAATTTTTCTGATTTATAGCTAGCTATTTATTCAGAAACTACTTTTTTTTTGTAGCACTTAGACCACCAAGATTTAAAGTGTGTTTGTTCTGTTGATACTTTCTTTACCGTAAATTTTATGATTATTAGAAAAGATTGCCATAATTTCCGTTAGTTGACGAAGAGTTAGTATATGTTCTAAACGACTAGTCGTTTCCCGGTAGCTTAGTAGGTAGAGATACCGCCTAGACAGCGGAGGGTCCTGTGTTCGATTCACAGCCGGAGCGATACATTTTTCTATATGAATTCGCATTCAAGATATAATAAAAAATTAACCTTAATCTAAAATTATTATTATTAGTATGTTCAAGAGCTTTTTGAAAAATTTGAGTAAACTTACTTAAACTTTTACTTAATGAAACCGCACAAATGCAAGCTCAATTTGCTATAAATGCCACTCTCTCAACTCGTCAGACAACTAGGCTAAGACGGCTCTTCCCGGAAAAGAGGAAAAACTGGTGAAAATTAGTCATTTTTTAAAGAGGCGTAACATGCCAACCGCTTGTCATAGAAAGCTCATTTTAGATCAGTTTTGTCACAAATTTTATCGTCTTTAATAACTTTATTCTGAATCATTTTTCCGATATTTAGAATAGTTTTTTACTTATTTTCGAAAATATGAAGACTACTAAAATTTTTTACTAAAAAATGCCGTTCAAGAAGTCTTATTTAAGAAGATAATGATTAACTCAAGATTTTGTTCAAATAAAAGTTGTGCCTTGTCTTATTAGCTTTCATAAAATATGTTAGTTGGGGTTAAGTCAACGAGGTGATGAGTAATTAGAGATAAACCCAAGATGGCGTGCGCTCCCGCGTGACTCACCAGCCTCTATGAGGTTCGGCTCGGCAGTACGGTCAGAATTCCCCCCCCCAATTTACTAGACATGATCTAATCTGCTTTGTCATTGGTTTGACAAGGAACTTTTACGAAAGGGAATCAAATCAGCCCTCCAGGAAGTCTTTGAGAGTTCTGAAGCATTGGATGTCAATATGTGCCTCCTAGTCCATTATGTAATAGATGGAGGATATCTTCTACATAAAATAATATGGTTCAGTTCCACGAGTTGTATAAAACAAATGTATAAAACATATTTGACGTTTTTGCAGAAACAGTTCTCAGGCACAAAAAGTGTGGTTTTTGATGGTTACGAATGTGTTCAAAATATGAAAAATCAAGTCCAAAGAGCAAAAGCGAAAATGAGTCCAACAATTAATTTTTCAGAGACCAGAATGTTACCATGTCCTCAGGAATATTTCCTGGCAAACAGGCAAAACAAATGTCGGTTTGTTAAGATGCGTCATATCTAAAACGTAACAATATAGATGTCATTGAAGCGCCTGGCGACGCTGACACATTAATAGTAGAATTTGTTGTTTTATATTAGTTCCATTTTGTGCCACCGTATAATGCAATAAGGAAGTTCTCAAAAGCTTTGGCTATGACATCTTCATCGGACCATGTGATTAGGAACCACAATCCGAAGGCGGATATATTTTAGCGAATTATGACCAATAATATTACTATTGAGCCCAATCTTCTGACAAACATTTGTTTTACCAACAAGTGCACTTTTTACCTAATGGTAACGTCAACAAACAGTATATCCGTTATTGGAGCAATAAAAATCTTCATCTTATCAGAGAAGGGCATACTTAGTATATCAAAAAAAAATACTACTGCCTGAGCAGATATTTATATAGATTTAATTATTATTGGTCCGTTGTTTATTAATAAAACCTTGAATAGTGAAAAGTATCTTGAAATGTTAAATGAAAGAATACATCACATAATTCATAATCAACTACGCGTAGAAAACCTAAGCATTAGGATGGAGTGGAAATTTTCTTTTTATATTCCTTATTATGTAATAGTTCTAAAAAATTGCCCTTAAAGTTGTTCATAGCAGGTTTGGGGATTTTCGCATTTTCTCTCCTATTAGTTGCCTTTTTGTTTGGAACTAACTTCCTGTTGATAGCAGAACACTGACTTTGTTCGATCCGTTCGTGTGAAGAACATTCCTTAAAGAATATTTTAGTGGACATCGCAGTTTAATTAATCTTTTCCTTTGTGTTGTGAATTGGGAATTGCATTGGTGCAGATCTATGAGTAATTTGTAGCGATGTTTTTCCAATTGTTAGATTGGAACTTTTTGGTATTTGTTCACAGTTCTTTTTAGATGTTATAGGAGTACGTTCTCGTAAGTTTTTATTGTTTTAACTTTTCTATCATTCAGTATCTTATACTTAATTCTTTTGTTAGGTTTCGATATATAATCGTCGTTAGCCACATATGGATGCGATATAATTATCTCTTAAGGTCACATTACACCGAAGGTATTTATAAAGTGTTTGTTAGGTGCATTCTAGTAATTTGGTTCTATTTGTTACAGACCTTTTTTCTTTTGGTTTTACCTTTACTCATTTTATAACTTCCTGGTTGTCTTACAATAATTACATATACTTCGTGTATGTGTGGGTTGCTGAAACACCCCTACGTTCAAACTGGGTGGTGGCGTAACTCTTTCGAGTGAAAGAAGGCACTTGTATCGTGAGTCAGTTATTTGGTAGCAGATATTTACAACAACAATAACGTTTGACAACCCTTATTGTATATGAAACATTACTGTATATCTCTTACTTGAAGATTTCTCATTTCTTTACACAGACTTTACAATTGCCTAGAGAATAACTCATCTTCAACATTTAATTTTGTATTGTTAAATTTGTATTAAGATAATTGGTTGTAAACGCTTTGAGCTACTTTCTTAATTTTTCCTAGATGGATCAGGTAATGAAAATGTATTTGCTAGTTCTGAATAGCATTATTTAAGGACTTTTTAATAAGTTGTTACAAGATGGGTATTACCTTTTGAATTTTCTTTGTTGGGGTAAATATAGCCTAAAAAGTTGAAATGACGAAAGTCAACTTAGGTTATTATATTTCCGCCAAATATTCAATACCTCTTTTACTTTCAGAGATATATAAAACATTGCACATTTTCAAATTGTCACCCCGTATAGAGATTGTATAGAGTATTTGATCTGAGAACCAAGGAATAAGCAACGGCTAGGCCAATCAAACTGAACCTAATACGTGCCATGAGTTATGACTGATAAGCGGTAAGACTGATAAGTTTGTTGACTCAGGTGGTCTATTAAGAGGCACTATCAAAATGAAATTTAGTATTTATTTTAGTAAACAAAATAAATTCAAAAATTAGTTCATAAAACTGTCTTGTTTGCCCACTGAGATGATATATGCTTCTGAATAATACCTACCCAGTAATAAGTTTTTGGTCCTAATTAAATTTTAAATTTCGTCCCAAAAGCTACACACGCATATATTCTACTACATACTAAATACGTTCTCTATTCAAGAACCAATTGAAGTCGTTAATTGTAGGGTTTCGGCTTTGAAGCAATAATTGTATTGCGGAGACAGCAAGTTCCGCCTACATCTTAAAGAGCATTGAGAAAGTTACTCTTTACCGAAAATAGTTAAAGTTTGAACATATTTTACGCGCAGATGTGTTTGACAGAACTAAAATTTAATACGACATTTGCTTTAAGAAGTTTTAGCCAGAGAGAGCGATTCCGTTTTGAACAACCTACTACCCTCCCCCTCCACCCTATCGTATACACACATTTTGTATTTTCTCTACTCTGAACACAAAGCTCGGGAGCTTACAAAATAACGTGAATGGAATGAGATATTAGATAATGCAGGCCGAGGGTGGTTTTCTACACCGCACCACGATTATACTACACCGGGTTTATTCAGTGTTTACGCGAAATATTCTAAAGGTAGCATTTCGCGTTAAGGAGAACTTTTGGTCAGACTACTATAATATCCTTTTTTTTGCGACTTGTGGTTTAAATCCTCAAGATCCAATCTTGGTTATTTTTGCGTTAGGTGGAAACTTGTGTGTGGCGAATTTCTCTCTGTCTCTCGCTCTCTTACTGTCCGTAAAGTTACGTCTGACCTGAGAAATTTGAATATTGAGGTCTAATCATTATAAAGGAAGTTTATATTTAAAACATATATTTTTTATATATGAACTGAAATAAACTTTTCTGTTTAATTTTGTTCTTGTCCATTGGCCTTAGACTCTTGACTTGGAAGGATTCTTGACAAATTTGTATTTAACATTCAAGTTAATCTGTACATTTTACCATAACGGTAAAAATGTCAGGTAATACTTCAGGGATATTCAATAGAAAAGCTTTCAATAAGTAAAAAAATATAACTATATTTTGAACAGTTGATCATACAATTTCAATGTGAAAAATCCAAATATCTCCCTTCCCGTATGTCACCCGGTATAGAGAATTTTGATGAATGTAGATGTTAACAAAATCATTGCGAAGATATTACAATGTATTAAAATATTGTTTATTCTACTTTGTTAATAAATTTAGTTACAGGCTGAAAATGAATCTTATAGTTCAGTAATTTTCTATAAAAATAGTTTTCACAACGTTCAAAGGGAATAGAGAACTTTTACGTATGAAATCGTTTCTGTATATTACTATATCCCCACAAACTTAACGTATCAAACTTTATCTCTTGATCCCATTACAGTTAACATGCACGAATTTGTGTCCTGAAAATTCCACATTTGTCGAACTTTCCCCAACAGGCATACTGAACTCTGAGTATACGGAAAAATGAACAGTAGCCACTTGCAGAGCATTGTGAAACAAAGTAGGTGAAAGTATAAAAAATGAATTAGCTGAACTTGATAGCCAAGAACACTTATTAAAAATATATTAACAGTTATTGCAGTATATCGATAGTGCACCATTCTGCATAGTTTCTCCTTTGCATTTCCTCGCCCAAAAATAAATAAATAAATATTATACAGGATATCCTATATAGAGTATATCATATGGGGTCCATCAAACGCGGCAAGCAGTTCGACTTGCTAAGACAAACAAAAAATCCCTATAACATTTTTTCTCAGAAGCGTAGGGTTGCTATGTTTTTTCTAAAAAAGACGTTTTATGTTTTGTTATATTTACGTTGCTGATCTTGCAACTTGATCATGTTTTATTTAAAATACGATTTTATAAGATCAGTTGCATTAAGAAAAGGAATATTGGTTAAGGTTAAGTCTTTGTAAACGATGACTCAGGCTAAAAATGACGTAAGCATTCTTGTTATCATGTGAAGCATTCATCAAATGAAAAATTTGATAGCGTTTTCTGCTTTAAATAAAATTGTGTAATAAAAAAATGGGTTGCGCTTAACTTAAAATTGTCCTTTAATTTACATATTTTCCGTTTCTCAGTATTAAAATTCTTAATTAATGTAGTCAAAACAAAGCGTGATACAGTATTGACCGGGGGTTCCCCACATCGTATCGCAGATTGTTAGAATTTGTAATATAATATTCTTAGACATCCACAGCTTCAACACTAATAAAAATGGCCCTTTAAACTAATTAACTTTTTTAAAGATATTCTTTTATAAATCAGAATTATTTTCTAGCCTTTATTAGACCTTGAGCTGTTATTACTCTTAGTATTAAGCAGCATAAACAAACTTTATTGACGAATTATTTTGCCTGGTTCTTAAATTTCAAAGCTGGCACTTACAGTTATTAGTGATATCACCATAAACGCGTTTATAATTTTATGTGTACTTTTTCTAAAAACGTCGGTCAAAATTACTAAAAATTTTGATTTTCTCCAATCAAAAAACTCTATTAAGATATTTTATTCCAAATACCATCAGAAATGCACTGGTCAAGTTTGGTAAAACAACTTGTATAAGATGAAAAAAAAAGAGATTGACGATAAGGTTTGAAAACGTGAAACTGTGATAGTACCCAAAACTAGATCTGTCTAGAATATGCTTGCCGCAACTTTGACACATATGACGTCATAAATTTGGCGGATATCTCGAAAGATGCAGATTTAGAAATAGAAATCGACGATTACTTTTGAGTAATCGAATTGCTTTTGAGTAATCGGACTATTCTTAGGTAACTGGATTACTTATGGTAATCGATTTTATGATTACTAACTAAAGTTGCTATCTGGTTTAAAAATTTCTTGACAGAAAGGGATTTCGATTAACCAATGTACAATTTCGTAATTTGTAACAACTCGTAACAACTTGAAACCTTGCTCCATTCCGCTCAATATTTTGTTAAATATAAAATAAATATAAAATTGCACAAAAAGCCTTTCTAGTCCAACGAAAAAACTCTGTTCTCCATCTTGAAAATGTACATGTAAAATTTATCTGTTTGCTGATATTTTGCTGTAACATTCTAAGACATACAAGATACAGCCAAACAATAAGAGTTCTTTAACTTCAACTTCAGCAGCATACGACAGGGTTGACAACAAGAATCAGTCAGGAGCATCCATTCCCTCTCCCAAATTTCATAAGTTTGAATTTGGGTTTCAGAAGTGTTGACTGATAGGTCACTTTGGCGAATCTACCAAACAAGCGAAGGGTTCAACATAACATGAGCGCAAAACGATTTCCCCAAAGGTTGATGATTGATTGATAAAGATAATAAATGAATAATAATGCTTCCATCAACCTTTGATGAAATTGTGATGTACTACTACGTAAGTGCAAGACCCATGTCCTAAAAACGTTATTATGGAACCATATAAAAAACGATAAACAAAGCGACTCTTGCACTACTAGCAACAGATACCGTCTCTAAATTCTTAAAATTAAACCCGCTATTGTGTCACTATTGTCTGGACATAGGCGAGACACTTTCTTGATTACTGCACAGAATCTTGTTGCGTACATCAGCCAGAAATATAAGTAATATGACTTAGATCCATTATGTATTTTGTGGGAGAGATTGTTAGCAACTATATTTGAAAATTGGGGACTCAAGTCCAAGAAGTGCTAAGGGCTTTATTGAATGTTGTCTTCTAGCAAAGGCAATGTTTTAAGTTCTCACTAAGATTGCAAAGAACATCTGTATTCAAAGAAATGAATAGTAGATCTGTAATAGTGTTTAAAGCGAGTTTAAATCCTTTTCTGCATTTAAACCACATGTATGCAAGTACTAAATAGATATTATAGAGAAAAGATGGAAATAGAGTTTACTGTCTCCAGCCTTATTTTATGAAACTTCATAATCACGAAATATAATATAAATACAAAGATTAATTAAAAGTTTCACAAGTTCTATTAAACTCTTAACCAGACAATTGTTTCAACATTAAATGTCATTATCAAAGGTAGATAAGATCGATAAACACGTTGCTAAGGATACATACAGAAAATAGGTAACTAAGTACAATAAAAGATGGAAAATTTTCTTTAGTGGCAATAATGAAATTAAGAAGTCAGTGATATCTCTCAAGATCTAGATAAATCGGACCAAGCTTCACTTATAACGCACAGTTTGTTTTTACTTTTTAACCTTTATTGATATTATTTTATTTCACAACGTGCTCAATCAAGAAGTTTGCAGCTTGTGCTTCTTGTTGACACGATTCTTGACATATTTATGACGTTTAGTTGCCGAAAGGTACTGGATATCCGGTACTAAATTTTGTCAACGTCCTGGTTGGTGCCTCTAGAGATATCGACATATTCAAGGTTTTCCTAAGCTCTTCCACTAGTGTTCTATATGTGAATTCTATACCTCTAAACATGAAAATTGCCTGTATACAGGGTGTATTTTAATTGAAGGTTTTTGGCTGAATGCTAGATAGGCGGAGAGAGTAGAGCAAATTTTCCTTATAAAGTCTGTTCTTCAAATGAATAGTTTTCGAGAAAATGAATTTTAAAGTTTCATTGATTTTCAAGCCCGACCCTGTAACACTAACCTAATGCATATAAATTTAATTTAAAAATGTGATACCCTTTTAGATGTACCTGCCTTTTTAACATTGTTGTTCTATGTCACATAAAAATGCTAATTTATGGCTGTTTATGCTTTAAAACGTAAATAAAATGTGGTCAGAAGTTATTGCTCTTTTTATTTATTTGTCTGGGAGAGTCTGAGACAATTTTAAGTAAGTAATTTTAAGTAACAATTTTAGTTGCGATTTTTAATTCCAATTGACGTATTAATTGAAACTAAGATTAATTTCAATTAAATATAGTTGCACTCTGGAATTAAGAGGTTAGTTGAAAGTAAATATAATTGCAACTGAAATGTCACAACTAGATCTTCAATCGACTAATTAATTGATTAAGAATTTAAATGATTAATCCCCAACACCGACAGAAATGTAGTAGTTGTAATAATAACAAGAAACTCTGTCACTGTTTAGTCTACTTGCTGGCACATTTGTGTATTTACTACTTGCCACCTATAATAAACAGTTTAAATAGTAAACATTTTTTTGTTTGGAGTAAACTAAATGAATGACCAGCATAGTGAGAATAGCTCCCCCAGATACAAGGGCCGTCTTCAGTTTGCTTAATTTGCCGGGTGCCCAGAAATTTTAGTAAAAATTCATTTTTGAGATAGTGCGCAATTTTATGCATTTTTGCCTTCTTTCTTTATTCATAATATGTTGTCCATTAATCCAAGAATCATTAAAAAACACCCTGTATAAAACTCGTATGTTCAATTATTAAAATAACACGTCAAATGCATTGGCACTCCTGACAGCTATGCAACCAATCTTACCTATTTTTACTACTTATTAAAAAAAATGGAATTAGTGCTCCATAAGCAATAAATACACCAATAAATCGGTTTGTTTTTAGGACATAGAGGAGAACATTTTGGATACCTCTTGTAAATTGTTTGTCCAGGTTCAGGGTTGTTATTCATATTCATTAATATTATGTAAAATTATGCTTTTGCCTATTAGGGTAAAGAAAATACTTATTATTGTTGTTAAAATACTTACGCATTTTTGTTAATAAAATCTAATTTTTATCGTTGTGCAACACGCTGTAACCTCGCACACGTACATTCAATCATTTTCAGCAAATGAGTAAAACTTGAAAAATGGAACTTCTATTCTCGTTTTATACAGTTATTAGTTAAACTTATATGTGCTGGCTATTGACTATTTCACTATTTAGTAACTGTTAAGTAAGATTCGTTGCAGAATTTCGAGGAATGCCAATGTGTGTCTGATGTGTTCTAACATATATTCGGGCAAATCTTGCATGTTCAGAGATATAAAATTCGCACTGCATTTGATTTTGTCATATTTACAGCAAATAGAGTGTGCAGCGTACTGTGTCGTCATTTGTCGGACTACTCATACTATGTCAATTATTGTTTAGTGCTGCATTTATGAAAATTTTAAACAAGGCTGCTGATAATTGACAATCCTGTCGTATACATTTACTAGCTGCAAAGCTTTTGGATAATTCGTTGCTTAATTTGATTCTTCATACCTATGATTGATAAGGTGTTATATAGCATTTATTATTTTAGCATTTACTGCTCCTATGCTTTAGTAAGATCTACATACACAGTCTGGACTTCCGGAGAAGGGTAATCCTTTTTCGTTAAAGCTGTTATAATAAAAAAAGGTCTATGCATAAACGTCCAACCTAAAATTTAACTTATGCTTCAGTTGATATTCTCAGATCCGGAGTTCAAGGCCACCCTAAGCGGAGAAGCCGAAGCTAACGTCATTGAATTAATCACTCAGTAGGTTTGGAGAACGAGAGTGTTAAAGGCGATTTTTGCTTTTTTTTTGACAATTTTGTTTTGCTACATCTCAATAACCATAGTTCAGATCTCAATGGTTTTTGGGTGAATAGAGTCGGACGTGAACATGGCAATTTGAACATTAAAATTGCGATAATTCAGAAACTCAGAAAAGGTCTATAAAAACGAGCATTGTAGCGTATGGTGTATTGCTTCTAGTGGCATCTTGTGACGGTGATAGATTTCTGACAAAAGAAAACAAAACACAATCGCCCAATGATTTATAGGTTTGCCATGTTTATGAAAATAAAACGTCGTATTGGTAGGAGACCTTAAACAACGTGTGGATCTTAGGACGTGCTATAACATAATGTGGAACAGTCAATCTTTAATTGTTCTTAGGTACAGTTAGAACAAAAAAAAAACGATTTAGTGCAAGTATGGAGATTTCTGCCGTCGTTATTTACAAACCTATACCGGGGAAAGTTATATCGTACGATAGTCTAATGTAGCCTCTGCAATAAAGTCTCTCGTCTTCCCTTATGTTTAGGGCCAAAAATAGGGAAACCGAGACGGTTTTGGTACAAATGGAGGCAGATGCTTGAATTATACATAGGAATTTTTTTAAAAATGGAATTTTTTAGCTTTGTATTAAACTTTTATTCTTAGTCAAATTGAAATTGCCTTAAATATAATGTAAAAAGGTTCTTCTTGACAAATTGGGTTTCTAACAACAAATTAAAGTTTGTTTGGCTGTTTGTACATAATACACATGATATACAGAGTATGTATAACTACCCACTCAATTCACACCTATCGATTCTTCTCCTTGCCTTGAGACCCTTATATGTTTGCTCCAGCAACAAAATGAAACTTTCCTTTGACACTAAGCTATATATGAACTCCTTTCTCATCACCAAAGGTGTTCGCTAATATAAATTATCCAGAGCATGGAAAACAAATTAAGTAAGGACTTTGTCACGTAAGTTCAAAGTAGAAGAGGAATACGTTATGTTTAAAAGATGAGCCAGACTGAGAAAACCAAGTTGGTGTAAAAGATCAACTTGAAGAACAGTTAAAATAAGATAGATGGGACGCCATTTTAGCTCTATATTTTGCTGCCATGCATTTCATTGTAAAAGTAGTTGTTCAGGAAAATATTGTTCAAGAAATGTTTATTGGAAAGTTAAATCCAAGACACTCTATAGCTGGGCGAGTCCTTAAAGTGTTCCTCAAAGTAAAATTACGCTCCTTGAAGTTTCGCAAAACTACGAAAATTATGAAGCGATGTACGCGGATTGTTAGCGGCGTCAGATGATGTTTTGTATGCTCTCGTGATGGGTTAGTTATAAAACTATCGATTCTTTTACCAGATGACAAACATCCTTTCTGATAAACAACTCGAATTTCAGTTCGTCTAATTAAAGCGATTTTTAGGGAATTACTTTTTAAAAACTGAAGCAATTAACCACAAACGGAAAATAATTGCATTATTCAAGCTTCATTCACTCATACAACGTAGAGGGGGACAAGCAACGAACGGTTTAGAAAGAAGAAAGCAAAATGAAGTTGCGAGCATATAAATAATGTACTACAATCTGTTGTACTTAAAATTCACTTAAGCTAAAACTGTCCAGCTATTTTTCACGTCAAAAAAAGTTAAAAGAGAACAATACGCTTGTGTTGGTACTTCTTTCTCTTTTATACTCGCGCAAAAATATCTTTTCGTCCTTATTTTTCAGCATGTAAGATAATTTTTCATTTGTTGTGTGAAACCGCTAGAAAATTGCCACTTAGGCTCACTTTTATCAAATTTGCGTGCGCGTACATTTTAATTCAAACGAAAATCCACCTTAAATGCTGCCAACCTAAAGTGGAGTTTCCTCTGAGAAGATTTAACCGGACGAATAATTTATTTGGAAGTTGTTAAAAGGGTAGGAAAATATGTTTTTATGTCTTGTTTTTCGTTACACGTTATGAATCTGAAAATTATGTTAGAACGCGGTTTAATGGGAGCGAGAGCAAAATTTTAAGAACACGTTTACGCAATTTTTTAGAACAAAATAATTCTTGGAGTATCAGAAAAATAGGAATAAAAAAGTTGAGTGAAAAGAAATTTTTAAGAATCTCACCCTGCCTGATTATTATTATGTTGAAAGGGCCGACAGAGAACAAAAACACCCCCATTCGCAAATCTATTCAGTTTCAATTGTGACTCCCTGAGTACCAAACGCGACTTCAAACTTGGGACACGCAGAATAAGCGGAGACAAGTCTTAAATTCAATTTGAAGACACTGCTGCGAAGTCAGAAGACAGTTGAAGCTCTCTTCGATTTAATTAAACAATTTGTAAAAGCGTGCCTTGAATATATTGACAATTGAAGTCGGAGTAAATAGACGCGAGTAAAACGACTCACATTCTAATATTATTATCATTATCACTCCTGATTATTTCTTGTGAACTTTAATTAGAATGATGTAGTTCTTGATTTAATTAGGAACACTTTTTTTTGTTTTATTTCTCTAATGAATGTGGACCAAAACAGAAACTAAGTGAGTCAGAAAATTACGTTGGTAATAATAATCAAGATGCCAACCCTTCTGTACACCTTGCTCTGTGTTCGTTCACCCTTAATTATTGTCAAATCCAAAGTGACCACTACACGTAGATGTTGTAAGTGAACCTTGGGGATTTTGGAAGACAATGTTTGGAACGCTTCGGCGATTCTCATTAATTATTACAAGAAAAATGTTAACAAGCCCCTTTGAATATATAATTTTATTCGTTAAAAATAATCTGTGCAACCTTACAAGAAAAATCTATTATTAATGTTTAAGCCATAGTAACCTTGATTGCACTGTAATAATCACATAATTAATTAACCAACATTCAAATCAATATCTTTACCATAAATTAAATAAGATCAATGTACAGAGTTATTTATTATATTTTGACCACCAATTTATCCTTGTTGTTATTGGAGATAAAAGAAGTTTGAAAATGTCATAAAAAAACAGTTGAATGTATAGGTCACGTGATATGGAACATGCATATTAATATGATATTTTATAGGGGGCTAAAAAATAAATAATTGGGAAAGTCCCAAATAACTCGATGATGATTGAAAAGTGATACATTTTAAATTTGATTTATATTGGTTTAGAATTAAAACCACATAAAACAGACTCAGGCAAAAGCACAATGAAAACATACACAAAATATAAATCACCTACCTTTACCATCAAAGAAAAAAATGCTCCGGCTAGTATTTATGTTGGAAAATAAGTTCCATACATAAATGAGACGCTAATGGGTCGCTTCATTAAGGCACATACCAATATAAATCTACGAGACTTTGTTAACTGACCAACACAAATAAAATAAATAAACCCAAAGTTAATTTTAATAAAATATTTAAATGACAAAATTTTATTTAACTCAACAACCAAATTAAATTGGAAGGAAAAAAATCACTTAAAATTACGGAAAAACAAGAAAATTGAATATCAATTAAATGAATGAAAGAAAAATTAATTATAAGACAGTATAATTCCCTCTGCCTTGTTAATTAGTGTTTCTATTGTTAATAAAACTCCTTTAAAAAATATAAATAAATACCTTACATAAAGTATGAATTTGAAATCTTGGCGCCTTAAGATATTTACCCACTTGAATTAGTAGTAAACTGTAAAGTTTTCATTTTTCCACTTGATACAGAATAAAGAAGGTTGACATTCTACAACACACTTAAAAAAAATCTCGGATTAATTAAAGTTGATTTATAAACGTCAGCTGTATTTCAGTCATAAGGTAAATCCATTTAACTTTATTGAAAATTAAATTTCCATTTTTTATTCTCATTCCATTGATCCTTGTTAAATTTCATAAAAAAAGCTCTTTCCACAAAAAGAAAACTTCAAACGCTAATTAACTTCATAGCACTGTTTGTTTAATTAAATTTTAATGATTGGTTATAATTATCACTTCTTAAATTCAAAACACTTTATAATTGTAAACATTTTGACGTAACATTAAAACATAACCTTCAATTATTGACATAAGGTTGACTTTGACGTTTGTTAACACAACATAACCTCAAATTTTTCTAAATTTTGCTCTGCATGAGAAGGCGTGTTATGTACAATTGGAATTTTCCGAGAATATGTCACCAGATTTCCTGCTATATTTATACAATTTGAAAAAACAATCGAATAATTTGGTAATTTACCTGGTACCTACTAAAATTCTTTAGTGTTTTTTCTAGTAACAACTAAATCTTTGTTGGAAAACAAATGAATTAAGTTGTTACTAAAATTACTTAAACATGTTGTTCATAAATATTAAACTAACTGTTTATATTAATATTATAAAGAGGTAGAGGAAAATTTCCTTTCTTTAATGATATTAAACACTTATACTAAAATGCAAACATAAGCTTAGTATTTAATGACAACCAACTTGATTTTCCTCTAGATAGAAACATTATTAAAATTTGAAATTAATGTTTATAGACACTTTGTTGCTTCCTTTTCTTATTATAAACTTCATCCTAAAATCTTATAGAACAATTATTACATAAATTTTTACATCCAAAACCTAAATAAAGACTATTTTTCATACTTTCAGAAAACTATCGCAGCAATATCTTAATAAATGCTCAGATCTTCTACAACAAAAGGTCCCCATATTCATATATATGTCTCAAATATACTCAAGAAATTACTTGACAACATTACAATAAAATATTTAAGTTCAAAGATTTCTCAACAATGGAAACTAAAAATTTATTATCAAAATACCCCGAATCCTTGAGTCTGAAGAAGATTTTCTAATTTTCAACAATAAAAACAACAGGTAAAGTGATAAATACCTGTGTACATCTTCACAACCATAAACTCACAACCAATTCAATTCACAACCTTGTACTTGTTGCAGGTGAAAACAAGCCTTGTAATGACTTTAATACCATTTATAAGCAAATTTCAAACAACGGTAGAAAATCGTCAACCAATTTAGAAAGATTATTAAATTTAAAAGAAAAATCAATTTAAAATTTATTCTTTTTCCACTTATTGTGTTATACAGTGTTTCTTAATAATAATTGAAACATATTTACTTAAATTTATATATAAAAATATTTCTCTGAAATCTCCTTACAAATTAAGCAACCCAAAAATCATAGATGTACTTATTGATGCCTAAAGCATGTCATATCATGACAATATATTGTTTTAAATGTACATTATCTTATTTTCAAATAGCCCCGTTTTTCCTGATTCTAAATATATAAGTTACATACACTGAGAAAAGCATTTAGTTCGACCAATTAAATTTATTTAATTCAACTAAATATTTAGTTAAATCAAATAAAATTTAGTTCATTTAACTAAATATTTAGTTGAATTAAATAAATTTAATTGGTACTACTAAATAATTTTCTCATTGTAACTCTATCATTAATTCTTTTATTCATATTCGACTTTAAAAGTACAAAAAATCCTATATTGAAAGAGCAGTAGGCTATGCTATTTAAAGTGTAAGTGAACTGAAATAAATGACTTTTTCGGCTTCACTATAATCCATTTTGATTAAAGGAATGTCAATAAAAGTAAACTAATTGTTTCCATAGCCTTCCTTGCTATTTCGGCTACTTTAAAAAAATTCAAATTAAAATAATTTTTGGAACTGGGTTTTTAATAACTAATAAACTCTTGAAGTAAGGTGCATGATTGAAATTATCTTTTTAACAAAGTTTTACTTTTGGGAATGTTGCAGTTTCAGAAAATCAACGAATTCCAACGATCCTAATATTCTACAAATTGAAAGGATTTTTGGATTTTCTTTCTGCGACAGCTCATTTCTTAAAGCAGTCTGTACTTAGTGATGGACTCGAGCCGAGCTTTCCCAGAAAGCTCGACTCGACTCGAAAAAAATATTCAAGCTTGACTCGAAGCTCGACTCATAATATAGAAATAATCTGTTTCAACTCAACTCGAGACTCGGCTCGAAATCAAGTCGAGTTTCGAGTCGAGTCGAGTCGGCTCGTTTAGGAATCATAGTTATTTTCCAAATTCATATAGCAGTCGCGAAAACTTTTTTCTCCCCTTATTCAGAAAACGAGCCGCTTGCGGCGACTAACTGTTGTGACTGTCAAAGTCTGCCAAATTGATCATAAAAATCAAAATCTCAGTAAACAAGAAAAAGATTAATGTTTGCACTGATTCACCACTAAGTCTATACGTTAAAACAAATCGTTGTTAACAACTTGTAAGAAATCTGTAGACTGGCTATAAATAGCCTGGCTATAAACAGGTTTCAAAGAAAGGATTAAGGGATGATTCATTGCGGCTCCTTTTCATTACCCATCCGGTTTAAAACCAAATATTAAACAAATTTTTAGAAAATCCCGAAATAAGTAGGTATACCTTTTTAGATAAAGTGTTTAATTGATTTGTTGTTGAAGAAGATTCCGGAATCCGGTTTGTTTCTTTGATCTTGTCCGTGTACTTACACCAAGATGTCATTCACAATTTTAAACAATTTTACCATAAACAAACCATATAGTGCAAATGATAGAGCAAATGGACAACAACCAACAGCTTAAAGCAATAAATGTTCTCGATGCTCGTGCGTTTGATACGTTTGTCATGGAGTCAGATTAAACCAGAAACAATTAAGAATTGTTTTAAGAAATTGGGTTTTTACACAGAATTTAACGAAAATCATTTGGAAGAATGTTTTTCTGATGAGGAGCTTGCAAAGTGGAATACAATAAACTCTGAGATTTCCTTCAATGAATACATAGAAATAGACAATAACGCTGTTATTTGCGGTACACTTGACGAAAATGATATCGTCTCAGAAGTTAAAACAACTAACAAAAACTCATTGTCTGAAGATGAATTAGAAGATGAAGTCAGAATCCCACCATCAAATAATGAAGCAAACAATGCAATCCTTATATTGCAACTATATTTTGAAAATTAAGAGTCCACTGAAAGTGAAGTGTTTGATTATATTAATAAATTAAAAGTCATCATTAATTTTAATAAAAAAACAAAACAATCTAAAATTACTAATTTTTTTAATATAAGTTAATAAATCCACGAAGTTATCAACACGGTTTGAACATAAAAGATAAGATTAGATTGCAAGCAACAACTCTTGCTACTTCAGCTGTTAAAAACTTATATTTAAAGTGGCGTGCAGGAGATTTACTTTTTAACATTTTGTTTGTCATTGATGAATACCTTACACCCTAATAACGGGATAAAATAATTATATAATAATTAAAAATTTCATTGTTTTAAGTGTTTAATGTCCGGTTTCAGAAAGCTTGATTAAACTCTGATTAACTTAATTGTGATTAAATTTGAAATCTAGAAATATGATTGGATAAAATTCAAAGTCTGTTAAATTCCAACCAATGAAATTTCTGAATTTTCAATTTAATGACAATTAAGTTAAACAGAACTTAATCAAGCTTCCTGAAACCGGCCAATAGTGTAATGAAGCCATTTAAAGAAAAGTAATTACGCAAATTCTTAGTTATAATCCGTTAAAGTACAAAATAGGGGAAATACTGTAAACTGTACAATTTTCTCGAGCCGGCTCGAAAAGAAAAACTCTAAAAGCTCGACTTCAAAAACTCGACTCGACTCGGGCTCGACATACGTGAAGCTCGACTCGACTCGAATAAAGAATTGTCGAACTCGACTCGAAACTCGGCTCGAAATCGAGTCGAGTCGAGCTTGGCTCGCGCTCGAGTCCATTACTATCTGTACTTCAAAAACTGAAATTTTTGCAAGAAGGTTACTTTTTGAACAGATTATTTAACTTTATCTTCCTGAAAAGTTGTTTTTGTTTCGAATTATAGGTGCGGTGTATATCATGATTGTACGATTATAAAGAGTGCTTTTTAAGAAAACCAAATTCTTAGCACTATTTTTTTCAAAAATCTACCTTTACACATATTCCACTTTTTAACAAAATTGAGATAAAATAAAAAAGGTATTAGAGCAGGTCATGACCATGTGAAAGTTGGTTCACTACTCATATTTGTTTATTTGATGTCAATATCAATTGTGGAGATTAATTTCAAGTTAAGTAAGTAAGTTATCGAAAATGTATTATCTTCCTAGAATGTTCAAAAAAAACCTGATCCTCTTTCTCTTTGATTAAGTTGAGTAGGACCTGAGTCGAACCTATAAAATTGTTACACGATTTTTCTGCAGAATCTACAAACGCAATGATTCTACTAATGCTTTATATGAATACGAAACCATTTACTTAATACCACCAAACTAGCTAAAAAGTTGATTGCTGGAGTCTAGGAAGTGGAAGTTAGGAAGAGGACTAGTTCAGGAAAAAATTCCATTGTTGAATTCTCTATTATCTTCTGATATTTACTACAATTGGAGAATAGTTTCGTTCCATTTACCAAAGGACCTCTTTAGTATGATAACAGTATCGTCATTGTCATAAAAACACAAAAACCTTTCCATAAGATAATCCATTGCAAAAGAAGGTTTTTTATAAACACAGAATTTCAAAAAATATCAGCCTTTTCTTATATCAATATTTTAGACCTAACTACCTTTTTGGCGCAAGGCTAACGTTTCAGATATCCACTTTTTCATTTTGATGATTTTTGGCAACAAATAGTTTTGTTTCAAAATTCCAATTGAAGGGATTTGTGGATAGTCTCTCGAAACCGTTTGACCCTTTGCATCGAGTAAATGGAATCGTCTTAAAGTCAATTAAAGTTTATTAATTACACAGGCCCATAGAATAAACAAAAAGTCTTGTAGTTGAAAGGTGAGGTAGCATAGCGTATGCTTTTTGGTGTGCTGAAAACGAATCCGCGGTCAGATTTGACCCAAAGATTTCGACATAACCTCAAAAAACACCTCAAAAACACATCAAAAAATTTATAAAAATACATCTAAAAAATCCTTAAGTGATGAGTCGATTCTCACCCCGGATTCGTTTTTAACACACCAAAAAACATACGTTGTGGTACCTCACCTTTCAACTACAATACTTTTTTGTTTTTTGTGGGTTTGACAGATCCATAAAAGAAAAAAAGTTTTGTAGTTAAAAGGTGAGGTACCATACCGTATGTTTATTCGTGTGCTGAAAGCGAATCTGAGGTCAGAATTGACCCATCACCCAAAGATTTCGACATAATCTCAAAAACAGCTCAAAAATTTATAAAAATACATAAAAAAAAATCTTTGGGAGATGGGTCAATTCTGATTCCGGATTCGTTTTGTGGGCCTGTGTTATAGATGGCGTCTTTCTAGTCTTTTGTAAGTTAGTATCTATGCAAAAATGCTGTTTGGCATGTGACTTTGTACCTACTGGGATTGTGCCACATGTAAGATCTGTAACTTTCGCGTATGATATATGTTGGGTTAAAGCTCGCCATTTTAAAAACTTTGATTACCCATAGCTCTGCTCCCAATTGGAGTTATTCAAAAAAGAGCCACTATTAAATTTCCAAAATCCAACCTTTTATTAGCCTTGCGGGTATGAGTAAAAGATACAGTTAGTGTTTGTTTTCATAGTTTCAAAAGATATCTGCTTCTGAAAAGCTTTCCTTCTCTACTTAACATAGATTTTCTAAAGACTTATTTTTACGTCTTCCTCTTATGTATCTTGTATCTTCCAAATAAGTATACTGCTTATTTAATATTTCTTCAATATTTAAAAGGCTCCTAGTTATTCCTCCAGGAAAATCCTTTGTATCTTAAATACTCTATTTGTATAAGTTTGCTTTCAAAATCTGTTTTTCCAATGCCAACTGTATGAAACATGTATCAACGCTTTTTATAATCGGTTTCTAATTATTTTTGAATTTTTTAAAGTAGTACCCCAAAAAAAGTTTTCTAAAAGTGTTCTTTTTCTTACTTCTTAAATTCCTTCTGTAAAGACTCCTGTAAATCCAATTTTACAAGTTTATTACTTTCAGATATTTTGGTCAAGACAAGGTCTTGAAAAAGTTAAAGTAAATATAAAATTCTTTAGAAAGCACGACATGTGAAAGCAATCAGCTAGTGGCTCGATTATCAAAGATCCTCTTTGCCTCGAACTTTTTCAAAACAAAGCTTTAGAAATTGGATACTAGACGAAGATTTATTTAGAAGGTTTTTTTTAAGAATTGGGATTCAGGGGGAGAGAAACCTTTAAAATGAAAGCTTCTATGTGGACAGTGTTTCTATCCATCGTTTCTATCTAACTTTTAGAAGATTTGCAGTTTTAGTTAAGAACCTTAGATAAAAAACGTTACAACAAATTACTTTATTTTAAAGTAACACAAATATATTTTAAGTAAATAGCTCTCTTGATACCAGTCAGAAGTTTCGCATAGATAGTGTCTCAGTACAGAATGGTCAGAATATATTAGAAACATAAAATATTTCCACTTTCTATGTAAATCACACTTTACAGGCATTTATGGTAACTAAGTAAATGAGTAGCTACAACTACAATCATGTAGAACTTTATGGGAGACCTGTAAAATTTTACAATGTTCATCAACAAAAAGGTATGCTTTGTTTCTTGACTACAACACCATGCTTTTGATTACAAAATGTATTTTTTATAAGAAATATACAATTTATAAAAAGACGCTAGTGAAGGTGGAAATAAAACTTTGTACGTGATACGCTTTGCAATTAATCTTTACTGGGCTCACTGGATTGTGGAGGCTCGCTCCTTCGTCGCTCGCCCCACTAACTTTCCAGCTCACCCGTAAAGTTTAATTTACGAATCTTGGCACGTAAATAACTATTACAGTCATACTAGACCGTAAAATCGCATTTTTCGGGCTGTAATCGTTACCGTAAACATGGATAATACGATACAGTATGAAATAAATGAATTTGAAATTGCCTTACAAATCACAAAACAAAAATAATGTTTTAGAAACAAATGCTCGTCGCTAACATGTTTTATTTATTTAGTTCATTTGTTATGATTTTATGAAATCACTTGGGCAAAACTAGAAAATAAAAACAAAATAAAGACAGGTTTATTACTTTCTTACGAACTACCATGCACATTTTAGAAATCAAACAGTATTGTTTAATTTTCTTGAACTTCAAAATATGTGTCAATGTATATTCGTACTATTCAATTTGAAAATATTAGGCTGTATTTATATGCTGTTTTTCTCCAAAAGTGTAGAAGTATGACAAAAATCATTGGTAAAGTCCGATCATGCCGTACTAAGACATCGTGCATAGCAAGTTTTTAGAAATTCAGATATTTTTGAAAATGAGCCTTTCACGAAATGAAGAATTAATACTTTATGGTTCAAATTTCAAGGTCTATAGTAAATGGGCTTTTTAAAACGTATTGCTTTTAAATATAAGTAATTTCAATATATTCAATAGTTTAGTATCGCCATGTGAGCATTGGAATGGATAAATTGTAGCTTGGGAATCCGAGCGTTACTCATGTTCATCAAAGCCGTCTTCCACGGAATATTTAAAATTTTTTTATTTAATTTAATTATTTAATTTTAGCTAAATACTGAAGAAAACTAGGTACACAGGGAGAAATGTTTGTATATTTAGTGCACAATTGTCGAGAAAATTTAAACAAATTGTGCCTAAAACGGTGACAGGAACAATTTGTGCAATGTAATTGCATTGGTTTGTGCAAAACAAATTGTAATGTTTATCCAAACAACTTATTATTTATATCTCCATACTAAATAGGTAACTACCTAGAACAATTTGTTTAAAGAATCTTCTACATTTTGTAGCATAGTTTTGCACAATGCTGTATTAAACACTTGTGATTCTCATGTTGAATTTTTGCACAACGATGTTGGAAACACTTATGCATATTGGAGTAATGTTTCTATAGTAGTTTAGTGCTTATTTGCACAACATTGTGCTTATTTTTCTGTAACCTTGAATATTATCCTGAAAGAAACGCTAAACACTGGGTGATTTAATGATACAAATTGTGCATAATTTTATCAAAAAGTTATATATTTAATTTAAACGCAAAATTACAAAGAGAATACAATCATATAAAGAAAAAATACAAATTAAACAAAAGATCTAACTGAAATAAATGATTTACTATTTAAATTACTAACAAACCATGGCATATAAGAGTGCAAATTTCAAGTTGGAAGCATGGACTCTCATCTGATTCTATACTATGTGAGTGTTTCATTTTTATATTCAATTATTTTCTCAATAATGCCAAACACTGGAAGATCATCGGTCCATTTTCGAATTAATGGAAAATTTGGTTTGTAAAATGTTCCTATGTGGTTGACCCAAAAAGATCAGTAAACCCCGTACCCAATTACGTCTGGAAAATCAATGTATAAATAAATTATTTATTAAATATCACTTGCACTAAAATAAATGGATAAATAGAATGCGTCCCCAACCACAATAATAATGAATTAAAATATAGAGTAAAAATTAAAAATACTTACATTAATTAAAGTTTCATTCACCTACGTTACATCCGTAGTCTGCAAGTATCAATCATGAACTTACTAAACGAAATATGCTCTATTTCCACTTAGCACACCGTTTATTGCAGTTTGTTTCTGTCTGGAGCTTGATCTGAGAGGGATTAAATGCAATTGGTCAATCCTACATTAAAAATAACCTTGACAAGTTTCTCTTAAATTGTTTTACCGTTTCCAATTTTATTTGCATTTTTTCTTTATATACAATTTAAAAAGTTGCACAATACTGTGCATGATGACAGTTAAACAACTTGTATCAAAAGATACAACAAGATTGTGGAAAAAAGCAGCACAATATTGTGAACTATTAATTCTTTCAGTTACTTCAATTTGATTTGCACAATTTGTTAAAGTAAATCTCACGACGTCTTCAAACAATCTTATTAAGTAAGAATACGCAACGCTTTAAAATAATTGAACCCAATTGTACAAAAAGATCGTACAATCACAACTAACCAACGTTGTGTAAAAGTACGCTACAGCATTTTTCTCTGTGTATAGTGATTTTATATTTCAAAAATCTAAAACAATGACAATTTTTCACCAATATTGATTCTCAATTTGGTGATTTAAAATTAAAAAATCCTATTTTCTGGAATTTCGTGACTTACATTATGTGTACTCTGTATTGTGTCACTTGATATAAATTTATTGCTCCAAACGCTTCCTAAATCTTAATCTTCAGCTATTTCAAAATTTCATCATCGTTTCGTCAAAATCAAACATCGTTTTCGACTTAGTTTTCAGATTTCAGCTACTTTGGTTTAAATTTAAAACAAATAAATTTGAACTAAATTTTCTTACGCTACTTCTAGTTCTATTATTTAAATAGTTCTAACACACTCAGTAAAGCCAGCTTTTACACAGAAATATTCAAATAATGCCGTGAAGACTTAACATGGTTTATTTTGGATTCCAACTGGGTCATGCAGGTGCAAACTAAGCTGAACTTTAGGCGGACTTGAATTAAGATGTGGAGGGCGTTGTTGTGCTTACTATTTTGTGTGATGTACGATTTTAGAATTTTCGCTGAAAGTTGGATTATTTTAACTATAAACAGATTTTCAGTATAGGTTACGTGTGATCGATGATGCAAAACTTAAGTTCTGAAAATTTTCAGAGTTTTTAATTTGAAATCCAATTAACATTAAATATTAAATCTTAATAATAATAAAGACCTAATTTAACAATAACTGGAGAGGCTCAGGAAACGATAATAGGCAGTTAATCAAGATTTTAACTGATTAAAGAATTATGGAAAGATTAAGTTTCTGTGTGATGCAGATTATAGATATTTATTTGAACAAATCCTATAAAAATATAGATTTCACGTTATAATTTATTTACATTCCATGTCTGTAGTACAATTCCAAAGATTGTTATTTGTTCATTGCCTCCGATCGTGAAAGTCTAAGTTGATCGACTTTTACCATCGGAGAACTATTTATTATTATTTCCTTAGTATGTTTATACAGTCACTTTAATTTAAGCCATTGTACTACTGCATTATCTTCTCAATAAATCAGTAGCAAAGAAACTCATAAAGACCAATGAAACTAATAAATACCCAGGCATTTTGAGTCATCTTGTTTCAAAGAAACAATAAACTAAATTCAATAGTATTAGGTGATTGATTAAAAGATAAAAAAGGTACATTGGAAGTCATTGCTAACTTCTGGAGGTTGTGATTTAGCCGTGCAATTCTTGGAATTATGGCCTACGCCAAAGGCGTTTCCAATCCTATTATTGAGGTGGATTAATCCTCTTGTTTCTGGATTTGTTTCATAGCTTGTTGTTGGTCCTGGCGCTCTCTGTTATTTTCTTCCATGCCTTCCGATCTCTACATTTTGCTCTCTAGTCTTGTATTCCTATTACTTTTATATCTTCTTCTAGGGCGTCTTCCCATCTTTTCCTTGGTCTACCCTGTTTCCTGGGTCCGAGGGGGTCCACTGTGTGATCTTCCTTATCATTTCCATGGGTTTTCTTCTCATAATGTGACCAGCCCATCGTAGTCGCTGTGTTTTTAAAAATCTAACGATATTTTCCCCTCCGAGTTCTTCTTCTATTTCTTTGTTCCTTCTCATTCTTATTTCTCCATCTCTTGTTTTATCTGGTCCTAGTATTATTCTCATGATTTTGCGTTCTAAAATTTTTAGGTCTTCTTCTTCTTCTTTTTGGGTTAGCGCTGTTGTTTCCAATGCATATGTTATAGTGGGACGTATCAGGGTCTAATAAACTTTTATTTTAGTTGATTTGCTTAATGTTTTGCTTTTTAGTAAGATTTTATTTCTGCCGTATGCCTGATTTCCTTTCAATAGTCTCTTTTCACTTTACTCTCCCCGGATTGTCCTACTGTGATTCCCAAATAATTAAAACTGATGACTCTTTCGAAGGTGTGTTCTTGAGTTTTTAGCTGATCTTGTGTATACTCTGGTTCTTTACTTATCTTCATGTATTTTGTTTTGGTTTCATTAATTTCTAGTCCAAGTTTTTTAGCTTCCTTGTCTAGTTCTACAGCTCTTACAATATCTTCTTTTTTGTTCCCTATGATTAATATGTCATCTGCGTATGCAATTGTTTGTATCTGGTTGATCATGATGTTTTTCTTGTCTAGTTTAGTTCTACGCATTATGCTTTCCAATATTAGGTTAAATATAGTTGGTGATAGCGAATCGCCTTGTTTTACACCTTTGTTTATTGCAAAGGGTTCCGTTAGCATTCATTGAAATTTCATTTGTGTATTTGTATTTGTAAGGGTCATTTCTATCAGTGTTATTATTTTATCGGGTATTCCTAGGTGTCCCAGTTCCCTTATTAGTTTTTTCCTGTTTATTAAGTCGAATGCCATTTTAAAATCTATAAATATAATGTGTATTTCTCTATTAAACTCTCTCATTTTTTGGATTATTTGCCCTAGAGTGTGTATGGCATTTATGGTCGATCGTCCCGGTCTGAAACCATTCTGGTAATCTCCGAGAATATTTTCTGCATGTAGCTTTAATCTTTTGTTTAGTAGGTTTGCTAAGATTTTGTAAGTGGTAGATAACAGGGCTATTGGTCTGTAATTTTTGCAGTTTTCTTTTCCCCCTTTTTTATATATTGGAATTATTATGTTAGTGTTCCAATCCTTTGGCATCCTGTTTTGATTCCATATTTCTTTAATTAAGTGGCATATTCTTGCTTGTAGCTGCTGTCCTCCGTATTTTACCAGTTCTGCTTCAATCTCATCTCCTCCCGGAGCTTTACCGTTTCTTAGGTTGTTTATTTCTTCCTGTATCTCATCATCTTCTGGATAGTCTATTTCTTGGTATTCCAGCTGCTGTTCTTCACTATGTGTATCTCCTTTATCATCTGTATATAGAATTTCCTGAAAGTGCTGTTTCCATATCTCGCACATCATTTGAGGGTCGTTCTCCATTTTACCGTTTTTATCTTTTATTCCCCTGGTTTTGGTTGTTTTATGGTTGTGCTGGGCTCTAGTTTTTTTATAAAACTGTTTTAGGTTGGAATTTCTGCCTTTTTGTTCTATCTCTTCTAATTTCTTGTGCCTTCACTCATTCTTTTTCATCTTGTATATTGTGTTTGCTACGTTTCTTTTCATTTCATATTCAGTTCTGTTTTGTTCATCCTTTCCGATCCATTTGATTCTTGCTAAGTTTTTTTGTTTTCTGGCCTCTTCGCAATCTTGGTCGAACCAATCCATTTTTGGTCTTGGAGTTTTTGGTGTTCTTAATATTTTCTCTGCTGTTTATGTTATGTTGTAGCTCAGATCTTTCCATAATTCTTCTATATTCGTTGTGTTTTTAAATATGTTTTTCATATTAGCTTCTTCCAGTTTTCTCCTCATTTCTTCTTTTTGTAGTTGTTCCACATCCCATTTTTTGTAATTTTTGTTGGCCTTATATTGTCTACTTAGGTCTATGTTTCTTATTTTTGCTACTACTAGGTAGTGGTCTGTGTCAGCCTGAGCCCCTCTGTAGCTTCTTGTGTCTATCATCTTTCTACTAGTGCTTTGTGTGGTCATTATGTGGTCGATTTGGTTTTCAATGTCTCCTGTAGGGTGTCTCCATGTAACTTTATGTGTCTTGAGGTGTTCAAACCTTGTAGATTGGAGGGTCATCTTGAGAGAGCCTGCTAATTGAATTAGTCTATGCCCGTTATCATTTGTCTTATTGTGTATTATGCCTTTACCGTTTCCTGTCACTTCCCTTAGGTATGGTTCCTTCCCGATTTGTGCATTCGCATCTCCCAATATTATCACTTCGTCTTTTCTGTGTAAATCTTCGCAGGTTTTGCTTAGTTTTTCGTAAAGATTGTCTTTTTCAACCTGTTCTGCGACCTCTGTAGGTACGTAAATGTTTACTATCGAGACATATTTGGTGTTAAACTTCAGTCGGAGTGCTGCTATTCTTCCATCGATCGGTTTAAATTCAATTACATTATTTATTAGTTTTTTTCCTACATAGAACTTCTGGAGGTTGCTACCACTTATTTCGACTGATAAAAAATTAGGAGTGTGACTCTTATTATGGGATATGGTTAACTTTCGATTGCCATATTTCTTCACCTACCCATAATTAAACGTACTAAACGGTTTTATAACAAAAAGGTATTATATAATCGAGGGTAATAGGTATTATATAATGATTAATATCATCTGATACAGAATACGTTTCATGAATGATACATAAATTATCAAGCACTGGAGCATGTGGCGATTCTAAAGATTTACCGCAATTTCTAATGACTTCTATGAATTGCAAACAAAGTTTTTGTTTTGAATATTCAGATTGACGATACTCTGACTTCTGTTTGATAGCGATGGCTTGCTTGAACAGGAACTACCGTTAGTTTTGAATGCTATAATATTCAAGATGAATACCATAATTCAATTATTATGAATTGAATCAATTAGTCCCGAGCTGAAGAAGGTGTGAGCGGGCTGCCATCTTGGAAAAATGGCAGTTAAAACGAAATATTATAAATACCTTGATTTTGGTAGGTTTTACGTAAAAAATGCGGAAAAGCCTTTTCATTTCCTGTAAAATTCTTCACAATCTGCTTTTGATTTATTTAGCTACGACTGATAGTTTCCAAGGTCATAGCAAGCAAGGTCATAGCATCAAGAGTGTAGGCTGTAGGCTCCCACATGATCTTTATATGCACTTAATAAGATCTTGCAATGGTGATGAATATTTTGGTAACTACACAATACTTACACAAGTTTAGAGAGTGTCAAAACAAGTTGCAGATGTAAAAAACCATTGCTGATTATATGACTTATTGATTATATCTATAAACAAAGAGCTAATACTAGAACGTTGTTCTTTTTCTGCCAACTATTGGGAAACTTTTTAAATGGTATATGACTAAAAGAGCAAGTCCTGGTTTACAATGCAACATTAGAATTTTCCTACACTTACTAGATTTAAAGGTGCAAGTCGGCTTTTTAGTATTTATGTGCGTCATATAAGCTTTTTGCATGTATTTGCGTATAGTGAGGCGTAACATCTGTGGATATAACCGCACTACACTAGCTTTATTTCAATGTGCTGAATATGAAAATTATTAAAATACTTCGTATTTGTTCTTTTCTTTTTGCCTTGGATGCTAACTGCTATCAAGGCATGCTAATCACCACATTTTATCCCCCCCCCCCGTTTGTTTAGATCATAATGGTGATTTTCTAAAAATAACAGCTGGTCAGGGTTTAGATGTCTACAGTTTGGTTTGGTTGGGAGTAACAACAGCATGGCAGCGTCAGGTAGAAATCAATGATAATAAGATATCATGCAAATAAAATGGCGTAATTCTTTCGAGATTCTAGGAATTGGAAAGATATTAATAGCTTCTACGTTTGAAATGTGTAGCTTAACACCATATCTATTTACTGTGTAAGTTGTTTGACTCCAAAGATACATTTGTTGAAATTTAACAGTAAACCGTAGTGATTTAGGCGTTGAAATGCACTTTTCGTGTACGAATGTGTGTAAATACAGTAGAGGTCTGCTTGATTTGCAGAAAAAATAAGAATATCGTCGAGGTAATAAAATACGTTATGCAACCAGTTCAGCGATGAAACGGCTCCATGTACTGATAGCATTCTGCAAGCCAAAGGAAAGTTTTTTAAATTGGTTGCTTCCTAATGGAGTCGTGATAGTAGAGTTCTCACCATCCGGGTCGTAGAAGAGGGATATGGTAGTAGACTTTCTTGAGATCCAGTCTTGGAAAGATGGTAAATGTGGTGATTAGCATGCCTTGGATAGTGGTTGTTAGTATCCTGGCAACAAGAAGAAAACAAAAACCAAGAGTTTTAATAATATTTATAATCAACACACTAGATGTATCATGGAAATATTCTGTTTGCTAGTTTTTCTAGCTTTACTACAAGTTTCTAATTTTGTGAGTTTTTACAAACAATGTAAAAGCTCGTTGTGTTTTGTACCTAAAACCGGCAAGAATCTGAAGTATGAGAAGTATGTAATTCCGTTTTATATTTCTTTTACTAAAGAGTAAATGTTTATTTGTATTTCAATTCCAGTCTTATAGTAATTTACGACAAAATGATAGAAAACTTAGTAAAAAAATAAATTTTGAACTACTAGAGCGACCTCTAAATATTATCCGATTGCGCTCATATTTGGCTCCATTTAATATTTTTTCACAATGAATAAATGTATACTAGTGGCAGAAAAATCGGAGAAACTTGTACTTTTTTGTACCACAACTATAGTAAATTGTTAATTCTTATTATAGTTTTATTTAAGCAACATTTTATGAATCGTTTTGTATTATCGTTAATCCACTAATTACCGATATTTTACACTTTATGTGATGAGTATGAGTACTTTTGTTTTCGAGTTTTTTCTTTATTCTTAGTTTCGCTACGTATTTATACGGGAAACGACAATATGATGTGTTATTTCAAAAATTAATCAGATTTTTTAAACATTCAGTGTTTCGCAAATTCAATGGTACCTATCTTATTTTATTATTACTTTATTGTTCAGATTTCGTGACGTACAGCATTATTTAAAAAATATTAGTCATTAAGGTGTTAGTAGCAGCTCTTTAGGATAACAATTATTGGTATACACGAAATGGATAAAAAACAATTCATATTCCGGGATTTGCAAAAAATGCAACAATAACGTTAATATTGTAATCTAAGATAAACACAACAATTTAGGTACGTAATAAATCTTTTCTAAAATACAAACACTGATGTCTTTAAATAAATCCATTAATTCATACTATGTGATGGCCTTCAATAAGTACTCCTATTACAGTTTTTTGAAAATCTGTTATCTTTTAGATCAGTTTTTACCTTAACAATCTAGTACAAAATCTATCGTAATATTTAGCAACCAGACTGCCAAGACCGCCTTAAATTTGGCGAATTATTGAAGAGCCCCAAAATGTTTAATAAAAAAAATTTGAAATACAAATTTTTGGTTTACAGTTATGTGGTGTATCCACGTTCATGTTTCGCCACATACATACACATGCATTTAAATTGTATCACCCTGCATACAAGAGCTCTATAATGGTTCTTATAATGTTCTACATGCTGATGTATATAGAAGTGTATATAAAGTGACTGTATAATAGTCTAGACTTCTCGAGTCACTACATCTAATCAACCAGGCCACGTAGAAGGATAAGACACAGGCTATCAAGAAAGACTGGAGTTCAAAGTTTAGTACTCTTTTATAGGGTATAGCGGTTGTAGTAGTGTAAAACCTCTTAGCAGGATTTTGATTTACTTAGTTTTAATTTTTATTTACGCTACCACTGAAATAAGTTCAAATAAGAATTATTTTGCAAATAATTAAAGATGTCAGCAATTTTTTAATTCTATCGTTTGTTCGAAACGTAAATACTCAGACACATCCGATTATTATGAACACAATATTATGCAGGCATTTTGAAGTTTAAAGACTAGAAATCTAAACTAGACTAAAAAATAATTCGATAAAAAAGAAAACAATGCATCAAAATTTATTCTAAAAAAATGAAAGACATACTAGTTGAACATCCACAAAGAAAATTCGCGACCACGTACTCGACTCCGAGAAACTGAGAATTACTGGAGATATCGCGATCTTCATTGTCTGTAAGTCTAGTAACCGTGCAAGTACCGCAAACAACATGATATTGGGACGAAGAAAGCTCAAAATTCTTTATTATTGTTATCTGTATTGAAAGGCCTTTCGTGGTCAAATGGTAGATATCTTGTCTCTCGATCTCGATGTATGTAAAACAGTGATAGAATTTCATAATTTAAATTATTGTATTAATAACAAATTTGAAAATTAACAGACAATAATTAGCGGCAATCGGTGAGTGTTTTTCTGGATGGAAACATGTCTTTAAGGACGTATGAATGTTGCTAGCTACGCGACTTTAATCTTTACGATACATTGTAATAACTTTTTGTTTTTCTTCGTAACCACTACATTGTTCTTTAAAATTCAAAAACCTTCAGAAGTGTAAGAGCACTTTCCACAATTTTTATATGATGGAATGTTTTGATAAAATGCTTCCTTTTAAGCTATAATATTGATAGTAATTAAGTCTACGTTTAGTTTAAAAGATTTCTGTATATAATTTTTATTCTGGAAACCCCAAAGCAAATAACTAAAATACGGATTTAATTTTCCACTACTATAGTATCCGGTTTCTGTAATCCTATGGCGTCATTTATAGTACTCTGCTAGATACATACAGTGTGTCCCCGGATGGACTGAACAAGAGGGAAAGAATTTTTATTTGTAACTTAACGAAAAAATGTCATTCTTTATCAATTTTTTTGCTTATCTCAAAACCACCAATTCTGAAACAAAAGTCTAAATATTATTTTTAGCAGCTGAGAAAATTACAAAAACACAAGAATTTAAGCAAAAACGTTTCTAAGTTTCATGTTTTTGAATAAATCTGATTATCCTGTTATATTCCATGACAACCTAATAAGTAAATCAAGTTAGGTGTTATTTGTCAATGTCATTACGTATTTGTTAATCTTTACTGAGAGTCAATAGTAATGCTAACTAAGAACACAGAGTTTACCTCGTTCAATGTTCTGGAACTGGTGAGGCTTCTTATAACTTTGCAATTCAAAAATTTCAACAGAAGTTTCCTAGTGTTCACGTGTGCGTTAATGCTTTATTAAATTTGATAAAAATATTTGAAAGAACAAGTAGCGTATATGACATCAAGAATAGAAAAAGGGTACACGATGAAGAAGATGCTGCTACAATACTGGCTGTAGATTCTGTAGAAACATATCCAAAATTATCCTTACAAACAAGGTCTATACAGTTAAATCAGTTAATTAGCAAATCACATTTACAGAGAATTTTTGAAGAAAATAAAATTAAACCTTATAAACCGATTTTTGTAGAGGTTGGAGGATACCACATTGAATAAAATAAATGTTTTTCTTTGGCTCAAGTGTGTTTTTATAATTTTCGCAACTGCTAAAAATAATATTTAGATTTTTGTTTCAGAATTAGTGGTTTTGAGACAAGCAAAAATTTTATAAAGAATGACATTTTTTTGTTAAGTTACAAATAAAAAATTTTTTCCCTCTTGTTCAGTCCATCCGGGGACACAATGTATATTAACTCTATAATGTTGTGTATTCAAATATTAGTCAAATGCAAATTTAAAACTGCTTTCTACTGCAGATAATGGTGCTTCTGAATTAAGTTCAATTTTATGTATTTCAGGACAAATACTAAAAATAGTTTTTTGTAACAATCTATAATAATATTAATCTATAATAAGTCCTTAATATTTAATAACATTTAATGGGTCGTATTAGGAGTATATTTTTCGCCAAAAGATCACCATATCACCGACTGACCTTGATTCTCTGTACATTCAAGCATGTCAATAAGTCATGAATTTCCATTGAATCGTGCTTGACTTGATATCACTAATTACAATACTTGCAATATGGCATTATTCAATTCAGTTACCACACTATCATGAGATATTAGTGTCATATTTAACTTTGGCTAAGAAATGTTTCTACACTTCGTAGGACTAATTAAAAGTAAAGTTAGTAATTATTTTGTTGAAATTTGATTTTTGATAAGGTTAAGACTTTGATGTTTAATTCTTACTTCTTATGACTGACATTTGAATAGAGTTCATTAGAAATATTGAGGAAAAATTAAATATAAAAAAAGGAAAAATTAATCAATCTCGTATAGAGTCTTTAATATGACTAGCGTCGATAACGAATGACTATGCTGGCCATTGAATGTCAATGATTCCCTCACTGTCAGCGACTACAAAATTGGCGACTGTAGTCATTTAGAAGACCAGAACACACACTAATTAGTTCTGTGTTATTGTCTGCAAGGGGGCCAAAGCTTATATTGCTTGCAGGGCCTGACATAAGCTAAACCGGTTCTGGTGATTGCAAGCTGCTTTGGTGTACGATAAATCCACAAACAGGATGTACGTTTGGGGCATCAATACAGTTTACACTTAAGTTTTTCCAGTGTAAGTTAAAGTTTATAAAAATTCAGTAGCTTAGCAACCACTAACCTATTTTTATGATAAATATATCAATAACTAGATTTATAAAAATGTAAACTGTATTGATTCCCCAACTGTACATAGAGACAGAAATAGTAAGAATAAATTAATATTAATTTACTTTCGTAGAGTTTAATATTACAGGTCCTATTACTATACTTGCGGTACACCGCATTGCATATTTTGACTTTTCTTCTACTTTCTGATTTTTAAGAAGAATGGAACATCGTAAAGCGACAATACTTAAATTAGATATTGTTCAGGAATAATCTAGCATTAAGATTAAACTTACATATAAAGTTCAAAATTATAATGCTAAGAATGACGTAACTTGTACTGAAATATTGCGCTAGTTTCAGTTAAAATACGTGTTTTGCATGTGTAGCAACTACAATCAAATTAAAACACAAAGACGTGTCAAAACCGAAAGCAATTTTCTTTATAAATAGTTCGTGTAGAATTCAAATTAAATATAGACGGAAGTAAAATCCCTAGGAGAATAATAGTATTCACTTGACGTTATCAGGTTGGTAGAATTGCTAGCGCACGTCTTCCAATTTAAATACCTTGGGGAATGCTGCTTCTGATAAGGTGGTACAACTGCGCACGAATATGAGCAAATAAAATATATTATTACGCCTGAGTAGTTTCCCGAATAGGAATTTCTACTTCAGATAGTTTCAGCTAAGAATTTATGTTGGTACGTAAATACTTTTCCGCGCGCGTCAGGGAAAGGCCCGAATTAACAAAACGATAGACGGTGTGTTTGAGGAGGTTGAGGGGGTGGAGGATAGAGTAGTAGTCGAATTTACTACCGCGTTGTGCTCTTCAATTTTAACTAATTTTAAATAATTTGTCTCGCTCATTACACAAAGACGGATGCCTTCAAACCAATCACCCTTTCGTTAACTCAACGGTGGTTCTAAGTTAAAACAAAGACGAATGGGTACATTACTAAATTAATCTTTGAAACAAAGCTTTCTCCTTGAGCTTTATTCATCAAAGCCAACTCATTTATTTAGTTACTTCCCTTTTAGTAAATTCTAGTCGTTAGCTAGCGCCTTTCTACTTCGTAGTTATAATTTATAAAGGAATAGGTTCAACCTATAAAGCATAATGATGGAATTGCAAATTTTGCGACTTATTGTTCCGTTTGTTTGAATTATGGGAGCAGCACAGTTGGAACATACAAGTATAACACAGTTTGCTTTATACACCCCCAAAGAAACAATAAAATTTAAAACAGTTACCTTTTTTAATTACGTGTTTGTTATAACAGTTAAAAATATTTATGAGACTTTATAAAAACAAGGAATAATAACCCCGGAACATGCTTAAAATATAATAAACACAGAAGCGAAGAAGGGTGATGATAAATGTTTCAACTTTCAACTTGGGGCAATTACGAAAGCATAAAATCCTCCTTAAACTTAAACAGAGCTGAAATCTGAAATCTACGTCGAGAAACTAAAATTAGAATTACTTTCCCTACATTAAATACAGCGCCATTTTGCTGCAAAAATCGCACAAAAATGAACCTTATACAACGAGACAAATAAGGGCGAATATCTTAAATAAAATCTAAGGCATATACTTACATGAGGGTCGAATTTTCTAGAGGGATGTTTGTGTTAAGCTTTAGAAATAACACAGGCTAATACAGACCTTATGCGAATATGTAAAGAGGACGCTTTTCATCTCGGGATTTGCAAAATGTAAGAGGGTTATTTTAAACTGGGGTTGGATAAGTTAGAAATGAGGGTTCAGACGTTAATGTAAGGAATGTTATGTTTATTCCTTAAAAAATTTTAAAATAAAAAGTTTCACGTTTTAAGTTTTTCTTCTTTCACTTTTTGGGGAGGGAGAGAAAAAGGCAATTAGCCCATGTTTTTATCTTTACAAAATTATAAAGTTTTTAAATTTTTACGCAATTGATGACTTAATGGCCAAATTGGACACACTTAAAACATTAAATTAGACAAGATAAAACAGATAGAGGTCTGATTTTAAAAACAAACGAAATTGTACAACTTATAATAGAACTTTAAAAACAATTTTGAATTATGATCTGCATAAGATTTTTTTACATAGTGAACGTGTAGTGATGGACTATTGATTAATTAATGGACGTTTGATTAGTATTATTAATCAAATCGAATTTTTTAATTATTTATATTTAGTTTCCAAAATTGACAATTATTATCCGATTGCAAAAACGACATTTTAAACACTTCAACACAAAACCATATTCATACCAATTATGCAATCAATTTACAAGTTAATTACTTTGAGAGTTTATAATGTATTCCTAACAATTAATTAATACAAACACACCGCTGAAGGCACATATGAGTTAATTAAGGAAAAAAGAACCCATTTCTAATTTCATTTAACAAAATTGCTATTCGCTCTTATTTACATCCACACATATTCATCTCTTTCTCCTGTCATAAAACAGTAAAAAACTAAAAGCACACAAAGTCATTAGTATATCACTATTATTATTATTATATACATAAAGTTGGAAATTGTTATAAAATAGAGAGGCATTAAAATATACGATCGACGACGTTTCGCGGCGTCAAAAACTTTTAGAGACCCTTCACGGCATGGTTTCCGACGTAGTAGCTCGTTATTTTCTTATCTTTTAATTTCCGTTTTAATATTAGCAAAGTTTGTTCGACATCAACTTAAACTGAGCTCAAAACTAATTAAAATTTGAGTATACGAGTGGAGTTTGCAAGTTTTACGCGAGTTTTACTTATTCATATCATAAATGATTGATGCACTTCTCTTATATGTATCTTCAGTCTATTAACTGTCTTAAGATATTGCTGGAATTTTCTAATTAATATTGTTGTTTTTATGTACTATAGGCATTGATTTATACTTTCTTTTCAGATTGATTGGAAAAACTGAAAAATTTTTGCTCTGAGATGAAATCAAACAAAAGATCAACTTCGCCTTTCGACAGAAAACTCAAAAATAATAACACGTATCTTCATAACATACTTGCAGGTAAGAAGAATTAAAGATGCATGTAACTCGTATGTATTGAAATTGTTTTATTAATAGACAATAAAGGGTCTTGAAATAATATAATAAGCAAACTTTTCAAAATTTTCGTTTTCATATTTCACCATAAACTCAATCTGTTTGATAACTATTGAAAAATTCTGTCAGCATACATTTCAGAAAGAACGTACACCCCAGCCAGCACACTCAGGTTATAATGACGTTATTTTTAAATCATTATTGGTCGACGACGTCATATGACTAATAAATGATGTCCATAAGACGTCATATAATGGGACGTACGTAGACGTCTTCAAAATGACGTCTTTTGGACGTACAATACAATACGTACAAGTTCCATTAAAAAGATATTATTTTAGCAGGGGTCAAGAAATACTGGTCATATTAAGCAGGTGGTCACAATACAGATGTTTTGACTGTAGTATATAATAAATGTTATTTCCAATATTCAACTATTTATTTATATTATTATACGGGTTTGGGCTGTGACATAAGGATGTCAGTTTTAGAACAAAATGACGTCGTTACTGCCGAAAAAACAGCAACATTATGACGTCAGTGTGCTGGCTGGTACTAAGCGTCTGAAAAGTAGCAAAAGGGGATGGATGGAATTGTAGAGTTTTTAACTCGAACTGTTGGAGCTGGAACTGAAAAACTTCCTTCAAAAATGCAAACATAAAAGATAATGTCTTAAGAAAGACTTAAGAAATTCGAAAAAAAGGTTTCCTTCAAGAACTTATCAAAGAAGTTCAGGAAGACAACTTTTATTTAATAAGAATCTTATCTATCCAACAATGTGTTTACGAAATTATTATTAACAAAATCAAGTTTTAAAAAGCATTATTTCAAAACTGAATCTTTTGAGAATTGAGTTTTAAGAAGAATTCCAATTAATAAACGAATGAAAAAATATTAGTACAAAATTTACATTGAACAATGTGTTTTTGCGAAAATGTAACGTTGAATCGAAGTATGTTCTAAATATTTTGCTCAAAACAATTTTGTTCACTTGTATTTATAACAATGTTTAAAGGATAACAACTAACGTTAATTCAATATTAAACCATGTTAAAATAACAAAAGACGTTAACAGCGCCAAATCATGTTGAAAAATCGTTAAAGCACATACTTTTGGTAAGTTATATAAAGACTTTTCTGAGTGCACAAAGAGATTTTGAGAGCCCATTTTTTGAAAGACGGATTTTTCAAATCCTTGAAAAGTGAGTTTTTTAAGAATCTAAAAGTAAATAATACGTGTTTGAACATGGAGTTCACAAAGAATCTTAATAAACATTTGGCACTTTTTAAAACCAAAGGTATCAAAAAAAACTTATTTTTATTAAAATTCAAAACTCCCTTTTAAAAAGCAGAAAAAGTACTTCTTTGTATGAGAAATATTCTTAACTAGCCTATTTTGCCCATTTGAATTTATTTTCACGAGGAAAAATATGCACTACATTTCCGACTATGCATATATTGAGCGACTTTGTACAGGCCTTTTGTAGATGTATAGCGCAATACTCAATATTTGAAAGAACATCTAAATCTCATTTTCAGCAGTCCACTGCATCTTTCTAATAATGATCTTAGAAATCTGCTTTGTAAACAGTATTGTATCGTTCCATTGGGCTTCCTTTGGTTGGATTTACAAAAGGTATCATACAAAACAATCTCAATGGATGTCTTAAATCTCCAGTAGATTAGTGGCAAACAAAATTGGGTTATTTAGTGTCATACGAAAGGTACTGTAACCTATATGGTGTTTGTTTACCAGTTAATATGTTATTTTAAGATTTAACGTGGACCTGGCCACAACAGCCAATGATCACAGCGGCCAATCGCTATTTTGGCTGTTGTGGTCATGACTACAACGGTCAACTCAAAACTTCACTCCATGCGCCATTTGAACCACAACGGCCACTGCCGCTTATGTATTGGATTTGTTAGCGACGATCCCCACAACGGCCACGCCAAAATGATCATAACGACCAACTGTAGCGCGTAACCACAACAGCTACAATAACTACAATGTCCAACTGCAAATCGTAACAACACTTTTATTTCTGACGTCGTCTTTTCATAGAATGTGCGTGTGTGTGTGTGTGAGAGAGAGAGAGAAAGAGAAAGAGAGAGGAGAAAGCATGTGAAAAAACAGACAACCAAAGAATCTTTTTTATACCGTTATTTTGGTTTCATTAAAGCTTATTTTTCTCTCTTAACTTATACTGTGTTTCAAAAAGGTACGCCCAAAATTTAAGAGCATATTCTGAGGTCAAAGTAGCGTCGATTTAACATGACTTACCTATTGAGAAATGCGCCGTATAGAACTGCAGCCCCATGAAGTTGAATGAATGTTTCTTACTTATTCTTATTTTTTATTTTCTAGGTATCTCAGGCAGATTAAAAGGTAAACGCTGAGAATTTGGTACAGACATACTCTACATTTTCAATACACTTTACCTATTTACTATAACCAGTTTTCGCTATAAATTGTTTATCTACAGCAATATTTTGATTTTGGGGACGTTTAAAAGAGCACGAAAAAGAACTATGAAACCACAAAGTTTGACGGTTTATTTACAGATTTTCATTGCATTGAAATGGGTAATTTTCAAAAAAAATACACAAGCAAAAGAACGAGCTCTCAGAAAAACATGGCAGATTACTCGCGCACCGAGTCATAAAATGTAGTTTAACAGGGCCGTCAAAGAATTACAAAAATTTTAGATGAGCAGAAAAATCAACACTTCCAGAGCTATTTGTACTCTCTAACAGCAACTAAAGCAACTGACTGCAATATGGAAAATCACAAAGATCAATCAAGCACAGCTACAAAACCGTCCGATTAGAATGCAATTTGGTGATTGGGTTAGAAACAATAGTCAAAAACCTGATAACTTTAGTAAACATCTCATGAACGTCTTTACCCCTCTTATCATTGAAGAATAACATCTATACAGGATTTCCTCTCAGGAATAATGGTAAGTCACGTTAAATCGACGTTACTTTGACCTCAGAATATGCTGTTAGATTTTGGCCACAGTTGTCCGTTGTGTTCATTATGGCCGTTGCGACCAGCGTCGCCAGTGACTAATACATAAGCGTCGGTGGCCGTTGTGGTCATTGGCCGTTACGGTCATTGGCCGTTATGGCCTAGACCCGTACTAAGCATTCACGAAACAGTTACTTCATGGATTGAGATAATCTATGGCAAATATTTAATAACAATCTATGTTTGTTAGTAATTCATATACAAAATGTCGCATTCACTGGGAAATGAGTCCCCGAAATCCCGAAATCTTTTTGTATGTGAAGCGGTGATCATCTTCGTATCCGAAGCTCGAGAATTTAAAAATCCAAATCGTAGTCAAATATTAACTACTTTCGTACCCGAACAACGTTTGCGTGAACACAGAAATTTGATCTTAGAAGGCAATATTAGCAAAAATACATTTCATTACTTTTTATTTGAAAGATGTATGACAAAATAAAACCAATTGTCAAAGCATTGTCAGATGAACTCCGGAAGCATTATTTAACAAGCGCACCCAACTCAGCCACCTCGACTTAACGATGTTCTTCCACAACTTACGCCGACGGCCGTACCTCCCTAATCTACTCCTCTTGACATAACCAACCCAAGCTTTCCAGAAGGCGAGAAGGGTGGTTAGGTAAGAGTACTTGACCACCTTCTGCGCCCTTAGTTAGCCAATCACACCCCACCCCGAATTATTTCCCCGGGATTACAGTTTTCAACTTATCTGTCCTTATAGCTTTAACGCCTTCCATTCCGACTTAACACCTCTATTGACTTTCCTGTTCTCTTCGGACATTCCCTTAGACTTAGGCACCTCACTTCCTCCGCTTTATCCCACTCGGCTTTACTGTCCTTCCCGACGACTGAACTCCGCCATTAACTTACCCTCCCATCGCCCATCCCGATTTACCCATCCACTCTCACCATAAAATATTTGAATGTAAAGTCAAAATTTAAAAATTCTGAAAAACGGACTCTATATCGAATCTGAATGTGCACTCTTTTCAGGACTGCATGAAAAAAGTGACAGTACGTAACATGCTAAATCAAAGAATTCGTTCGTTCAGAAACGTGAATCTAAGGAAACACATTGGCATGCCATTCTTATTCTCCTTAAATAACTATATACACTGCTGTTTCTACGCCACTGATGAAGACAAAGCTCCTTGGCCTGGTCTATATTATGGTAAAAGGAACATACAAACATTTTGTAGAATGTTCAAAACTTAATTGGCAATCAGTTTCAAGTAATCATTATTTTGTTGCAATCCTCGACGGCCTGTCTAATAAGAATCTAATCTGAACTTCTCTTCTTGTTTTCTTGAAAGGAATGCGTCTAAAAGAGGATGTTGTATGATTTTAAATCACCTTGTATACAGAATCTCTTTCAATGCCTCGGTCCACAAAAGCTGCGTGTCCATGGCTAGTATCACAATGCTGATTTTGGAATTTTGGAACGTTCTTCTATAACTATACCTAAATCTTCAGTTTTCTGTCGACGAAGAAGTTATAACAGCCATACTGACCTGCAAAACAAGAAAGAGGATTTGTTTGCAAAGTCATTGATCAGTACTGAAGTGTCCACGCACAAACTGTATTAATCTTTCAGGGGACTGTTGAAAAATAAAATTATTTGTAACTTCTTAGCTGTTTGCTTCTATTTTAGAATCAAAAGCAATTAACCACCTTTGTATACGTTTAAATAATTTTCAATCTTTCTGTAGTATCAGAAGTGCACGTGATGCACCGCAAAACTTATTTTTTATACAGAAGAAGGCTGTTAATTAGTAAACTTCAATCCTCCAGATGTTGCAGTATAATTCAATTTCCTTTCTGGTAAAACACTGAAAACTTAATCCTAAAACTGCATTTAAGTTCGCTAAAAACAAGAGTTTTTAAATGCTTTCTTTATACAGCTGCTTACTAGCTACTTGCAAATATTTAGTTTTAAAAGCCTTTTTGTAAAGCTCAGTTTTCAAAAATTATCAGCAAAAGTTTTCTAAAAAACGTTCTAAGGTACTTTTCTATAAGCTGCTAAAAAGGAGTTTTTAAAAGAAATCTTCCGAAAGTTAGGAAAGTATTTGTAAAATTTAAGCTTTTGAGAATAGAGTGTTTATAGAGACAAATTTTAAAAACGGTTGTCATCCATCCTTTCTGATATCTGGGAAAAACTTCCGAAAAAGCTCGAAACGCTCTTAAAAAGCGGAGCTCGAAAAAGCAACTTTTTAGAAGTGCTTTTTCAAGATACAACTTATCTTAACTTTAGAATTATGTATTTTTCTAAAGAGAGGATTTTTTAGGTCAAAAAGCTATAGCAAGGTTTACTCAGTTTAGACTTAAATAGAGTTGATCGAACTTGCTCAGTGACATTACCAACCCTAGGTGTGTCGTGCCACTTCCATTCCATTGATTGTATTTCTCTTTACAAGATGACGTTTTGAGTAAGACGACTGCCTGGCCTAGCGCTGTGAGTACTGGCCAAACACAGCTAAGCAAGGTTGTCCCGGGTCAGAAGTGGGACCGGCACACCCAATAATGACACGAAAACGCAACCGCATATGTTTCGGAGGGTACGTTAAGTTGTCGGTACCGACTACCGTGTTATTACAAGGGTATTCGTTAGATTATGTCTGATTCTTAAATTATTCTAACATCACACTTCACAACGATCATACGATTTACAATATACATACTACATACACGCAAATAGTTGAATAATTAAATTTTGTACTTAAAAATCCTGGAAACCAAGAAAAGCAATTTTTATAGAAACAATACCAATTAATTAACAGGCGGTTACAAATTAGCTTAGTCCAGCTAAGACAGATCCTTGAAAAAACACACGACGTGCAAGACGATCTTTTACAACCTTTTAAAACCCAAGTGGGTCTACAGAAGCAGATGCTCTTTCATGTGTTTTATTCAATCTAACTCTAAAAAGTGTCATAAGAAAATCGAAAGAAAATACTTAGGGGTACTATTCTTAGCAAAAGTGTACAAATCACCAACGACTTAGACAAAATTGCCAGATCTCGTCAGTATATGATAGAATCCTTCGTGACAATAATTGAGGAAACAGTAAAAGAGTTTGGATTCTAGATAAAAGCCGAAGAAACTAAATACATACGTGTTGCTAAGAAAAACCGGGGAAGAATAAGTCCCCTTTAGAATCTTACTGTAGATACACACACATCGAAGAAGTAGCAGAATTCATATATTTAGTTTCACAGGTCACAAGAACACATGACATGTCGTCTGAAATAAAACGCATAATATACTTAGCCAACAAGACATATTATGGACTTCTCAGACACCTAAACTCGAACATAATATGCAGACAGACACAGTGTAAAAGTAGAAAACTCTGATTAAGCCTGTGCTGAAGTATGGATCAGAAACTTGGACACTTACACAAAGCGATGAAAGACTATTTCGAACGAAAAGTGTTACGGTATATTTACACAGGAGTATGTAAAAATGCCGCAGGCGGTATAATTTTGAACTATACCAGGCATACAACCCAAGCAGCATCTAAGTAGCAGTAACCGAGATCGGAACTTTACTTGAGTAGTTGTTACATAACTACAACTAAATTCAAGACTTTATAGGTTTAATTACGTAAGTTTGGAATATTTTAGTAATTATGTAGTTGTTTCTACTATTTATTGAAACTATGTTGTTCCATTAGCTTTTAAAGTACGTGGAACGGTATTCCTGATTACTACAATTACTTTAAAGTTGTTGCAACTTTAGTAGTTATGCAAGTGGTATGATGATTGTAGCAATAGCTTGCCCAAAGCTGCTTTAAGATTTTTAAAACTTTACAGTAGAACAGAAAATTTTTCCACCTGTCTGAAAGTATTGCTTAACCTTTAAAGTAACAAAACCTTACAGTAGTATAGAAAGTAAAACTTACGTTTTTGCTACCCAGGAGAATCACTTCAAAATGATTTTTACTACTTGTTTAGCATCAGAATTACTACAAAGTTCCAGTTACTATTAAGAAATTACACTGAAGTGGCAGTAACTTCTATTCTAAATTTACACTTGTTTGTACCAGGGCAGCTATTTGCACTTGACCTCAACATTTCTGGGTCCGAACAGTTTAAATGCTCCCATTTATAGAGAACAAAGGTGAAGTATATTCCTCTCTTTCTTTGGTCGTCACAACCTTAATATATGCCATATCTAATTATTATGTAGCAGTATAAAAATATAATGTTTATGAGATTAGACTAAAACATTTTTAAAGTTTCAATGGGAACTTTGCAGTGACACAGTGAGCACATTAGGAACTAGAAAGTTGCTATACGGAAACTTTGACGTTGTTTCATAGTAAGAGTCACTTGAAAGTTCCAGAATTTTTTACTTATTTTATATTTCGTGGGAACAACCTTGAAGTAGAATTTGTTTAGTTTCCGTTGCTGGTAATTAAGTGACACCAGCTTTAGACACGCATTTCACAGTAAATACTACTTTATGGTAATTTTTCGTAAAGTAGTCCATAGTTACTTGTAAAATGTTGAAGATGAATCAATTTGCAATTTGTTCTGATTGTTAATAGATGCTTTACTGTAACCTTCAATAAAAATACGAAACTGGTGCCTTAACAGGAATAATATAAAAATGGTTTCTATCATGTGTATTTTTGTCATATTTTATTAAAAACATTGTTTATTAAAAAATATATTTAAAGAAGGGGCGTTGTTATTTTTCGACCTATCATCACGATTAACAGAAAAGTTGTAATGGTTTATAATTTTGGAATACTGGAATGACAAAATAATCAAACATTTCATCTCATTGTGTATTCTTATGTACTTATTACAAATAAAATAGAAATCCAATTTGTGACACGATCGCAGCATTAGTATAGAAAAATGGTAATAGAATATTTTTTAAGTTGCAAGAGAAAAAGAGATTGGCGACGCGACACGCGGTGTCAAAGAGAAAACAAGTTCCACAGTAGCAATTACTATGCCGCCACGTTCCCGCTACGTAGCCTCAACGTAACCGAAACATAACTGGACAAGCTCCAGAGAGGTCATTGCAATGTATCTGCTACCCACAAATTTTACTTATTTTGTTACTAGTAGCAAAAACTTTATAGTTCCACCGGTAGTTATTAGTACGTAGCGATGACTAAAAATCCTTCTAAAAATTGACAGTGAGAGCATTAAAGAGCGGTCGGCTGAGATGGATGGGACATGTCTACGGAAAGGACGAAAGAAACAGACTTAGTTAAGCAAATTATAACACCAGTGCAGAACCAGGAAGAAGAACGGTTGCCCGGCTAAAAGCTAGGTATATGGGCTAAGTAAAAGCATACTTAAGGAAAATGGAAGTTCAGAATTAGAAGAAAGGCATAAAACACATCTGAATAGAAAAGTATCTTGAAGCAGGACAGGGTTGTGGAGTCAAAACTGATGAAAATGATTACAAGTTAGCTTTGAGAAAGTAATTGTGTATAACGATATCAGGTCATCAAAAATGCTTAATGAGTTAAGTTTCTAAAAATAAGAAATTACGTAAGACTTTGTCGTGGATAAATAATCTAAGCTTTTATTGAAAAACTATTCTTGAATGTGTTTGAATGTTGAATTGATCCCAAGCAGCATCTAAGTAGCAGTAACTGAGATCAGAACGTTGATTGAGTAGTTGTTACGTAACTATAACTAAATTTATGACTTTATAGGTTTAATTACTTCAATTTGGAATATTTTAGTAATTGTGTAGTTGTTTATACTATTTATTGGAACTATGTAGTTCCATTACTTCTAAGTAACTTTTAAAGTATATGGAACGGTATTGCCACTTAGTATAATTACTTTAAAGTCGTTGCAACTTCAAAGTGGTATTATGAATGTAGCAGTAGCGTGCCCAAAGCTACTTTATAGTTTTTAAAACTTTAAAGTGGTGCTGAAAGTTCCTGCTGCCTGCCTGGAACCATTGCTTGACCCTTTAAAGTAACGAAACTTTACAGTAGTATTGAAAGTAAAACTTACGTTTTTGCTACCCTGGAGAATCACTTTAAAGTAATTGTTTGTAAACTACTCCATCTCCATATTTACTTGTAAAATGTTGGAGGCCATTAATCAATTTACAATTTGTTGTGGTTGTTATTAGATGTTTTACTACATAACCTTCAATAAAAATATCAAATTGGTACCAAATTGTGTCTTAGGAATTGTTATGTATGTAAATTTAAATAGGCAACATTTATTTGCAGTGATGTAACTAACCAATCCTGGCCCGTCCGTCAGTACCACTTGAGTCGGCTTGAAGGACACACATGTTGTACAGTGTATGCATTGTGTATGTAATGCTCCCTGCTCACTCAATTATAATAAAGTTAATTAATGACAATAATTGAGTATCTTTTGTTTAAACACATAAAAGAACATAACATGAATAATATAAAAATGGTTTCTATTATGTGTATCAACTTATAAGTATTTTTGTCATATTTTATTAAAGCATTGTTTATTAAAAAATATATTTAAAGAAGGCGCGTTGTTATTTTCGACCTATCATCATCACGATTAACAGAAAAGTTGTAATGGTGTCACGTGGGGGTTTTCGTAACTGGAGGACGTAGTCAGAGGTAGAGAGAAAATAAACACAAGTTGTAAAAAACAACTATATACTAATAACAATAAGAGAGTACAAAGGTTCACATACATAAAGAGTACACATCGTGAGGACGTACATGTCCCCTAAACTAATACAATCATGAGGGTGGTCGGAACCAACCCTGCTTTAGCACTAGGTCTATAAACTAACTCCTAGTGATCTACAACTAAGCGTAGGAGCCTGGACACAACTCCCATAACCAAAGCAGAGAGTGGGCGTTTAGTGCAACCCATTCATACTAGGCACTAAGCATTAGATAATTTAAAAAGTACTCACCAGCTTGCTTGTAGATGTAGTGTTTGAGCCATCTTCACTGACTGACTTTAATAGCTCAAGCAAGCTGGTTATATACTGCAGAACGCGAAAGAAATTAGCATCATAGTGGGAATCAGTGGGTTGGAGTTCCTAGTATGAAACTAAGGAAGTTCACGCTTCCTGATTGCAGGCTTGTGGGTAGTTGGCATTCGAGCTGCTGGTGCCTGGCACCAATCTGTATGTTGTGCGGAAGTGTGGTAAATTCTTCTTAAGAAATGTGCACCTGTTTGTAAACCGTGTAGGTTGCCCCGCATATACGGAGTAAGTAGGCGGATATGTTGCATGCCAACTAATGCAGTTGTGGGCGAAGCGAGAGCGCTTCTACGAAGAATGCACACTTGCTTCCAAGTCGTGGGTTGCGTGTTCACAGCTGTCCGCGCAGATGGTCGAACTACGTGGGTCGTTGCTACAGACGGAAACGTAACCTTGGCGTAACATTTGCACTAACGGAATAATATATATTATATCATGATTTATTTAATGCGAAGTAATTTCCGTTTGTGACAATGGTTTATAATTTTGGTTTACTAGAATGGCAAAATAATCAAACAACTCATCGCTCTTTGTATTATTAAGTACGTATTACAAATAAAATAGTAATCCATTTTGTGACACGATCGCAGCATTAGTATAGACAATGATACAATATTTGCTAAGTTGTAAGAGAAAGTAACCACGCTATACGATGTGTCAAAGAGAAAAGAGAAGACAAAAGAAGTTCCACGAAAGTAGTAATTACTACGTCACCACGTATCTGCTACCCAAGAATTGTTCCCCATTTTGGTTCCAGGCACGTAACAAAATCGTAGCAATTACGTGCTTGTGACTATTGGCAAAACTTAATAGTTCCACTGGCAGTTGCTGGTACGTAGGGATGACTAAAAATGCTGCTTGGGATGTTTAAAAAGCTATCGGATTCCGAAAGACTTGAAACTATGTAATTTTTTAACACAATGTTTGTCATAGTTATGTAAATTATTGAAAACATTTATCAGATTCAAAAGCTTGCTCGGACCTTTTAAACGTAATTCTAAAACGTTTCTGAGACTTTCCAAAGATTTGAAAGCATGTCTATTTCAAGTTTAAGTCTTGCTTTTGCAAAAGATATTTAAAAACTATTTGCTTAAATTTATAATGTTCATCAATAAAAGCAAAACTGAATTTATTGTAAATTCTTTTACACATTACCTTTTAAAACGAGCCTTTGAATAAATGTGAATTTTTCATTAGCTATATGAAGGAAGAGATTTATCAAATACCGAATATTCTATCGAAAAGTTCATATAAAAACGTTCTTTAATGATTATAAAATGCTAAAAGAATTAATGTTAGAAATATGTAAATGTTAAGTTTAAAATTGCATTGTAACAAAACAAAACTATAGGAGTCAAACTAAAACACAATTAACTTTTTTCTGTTTTTTGTAATTCCTCCCATAATATGTTGGATATTTGCCAAATCGGCATGTTTGGTATGGTAAAAAAATTCATATTTTAATTTTCAACTACAATTAAAATTCTTACGGTATTTTGTATATTCTATATTCTATAAACAATATTCTTATAATATAAATAATATTATTCCCTGGCATTTTTCCAAACTTCCACTTATTCTGAATTACAATTAGTTTGCGACCAGGTTTTTTTCTTGTTCTATGGTTTATCATTATTAAAGAGTCTTAAAATCGTAGAATATACAGTTTTTTTTATTAAAACCTTTCTTAAGAAATTTTTTTAAAACGTACTGCTCATCTCTGCGCTCCAAGCATTTGAAAGATACGTTTTGTTAAGATTCTGTTCCCTTATTTTCAACTAGATAGTTTCTGTACTAATGATTAAAGACAATAGTAGAATCTTAACAACAACTATCGCCAACAATTAAAATTTTGGTTTTAATACTTCGTGATAACATTTCGCTATGTCCAGCTACTGCAATGCATTTTTTATTTAATGATGGTACTAATACTACTTTCTTTTTTCAGCTTTCACGCTTCAATGTATTAACCAAATTCAAAACCACATTTAGAATCGAACTCGCCCAGGAAAACAACAACAAAAATGGCAAAAACTCTCTGACAAACGACTCTCGGCGCACTAAGAAAAAAATCATCCAACAATTCAAAACCTCAAAATTGCAACTACACTGAAGACAATGACAATCAACGCGACAGAAGAACTGGAAGATAGGAGATAAAAACAGCAAATTCATCTTACTTGATTTACATACAGGTTTACACTTATTCGGACAGGTGGACCAGGACATCTATTACAACACCCGGGAACAATCGACAGAATATAAATATTTAAAACAAACTTTACAATCCAAAAACGATTTTTTTAGCAGACTATAGAGAAGTTTTTTTATAAAGAAACCACATCAGATAGAAAGCTGAAACCAACAAAGAAGTAAAAAAAATTATCCCCTAGTAGTATAAAGTTGTATAATCCTCTTTCTCTTGCTCTCTCTCTCGCAGGGGTATGCAAAAGAATAAATATAGTTAAGGGGTAGATGGAGAATTAGATTGGGAAAGACGAATGCGAGCTTAACAGTGATAAAAGAGATCGAACACACAGCCGTCCCTGGAATTCTGAAATATACCTAAGAGAAAGATAAGGTAGAGGGGTGCGAACCCTTACAACGAAACCCAAATAAGGGGAAGTCTACTGAAAACCTTACAGTAAAGTAAAATAGGGGAAAGGGGGTATTTTAAGGAGGGATTGCTAACTAGCAAGCTGAGGGAGTGGCTTGATGTAAGAAATCAATGATTTCACAGCCACCCCCTCAAGAGTTTGCTGGTGTTCGCGTACGTTTACCTTAGAGCTTTTACTTCCATTTTTTCTATTACTTTATTTGTTTCTTATTCCTTTTTTATTTGTAACAAAAATGTATTTTTTTGAATTTTTTAAATGCTGAAGCTTGTTTTTGAGCTGAGGCTATCGAAATGTCAATGGTAGATACGAAAAGCATTTTTTAATCTTATTATTGTTTATTTCCTAGATACACAAAAATTCAATAAAAGAAATGCGAACTAACGAAAACAACTAGAAAATAGATGGTTTTATAAAAGGCAGATACATACAAATGAAAATGTTGAATGAAGTTATGATAGATACCTAAAAACATTATTTTTAAAATTTTTGTTTAACAAAATTATTTTTCATAGACGTTCCCAAAATAAATTGTACTACAATTGGATTGATACAATTGATCCCATCACATTGAAGTTTAGGAAACAACAGGATGAAGTAGGTACGACACATTAAAATAATGAAATGCCAGTTTCAACCACTAAATATTGCCAAAATTAGAGAGAAGTCAATGGTTGTTGATTATTGATGCAACCTGGACCTTTCCTACTGTATACCTTGTTATTCCCTTCAGAATATGTACTCCCAATTTACTACTAATAACTATACTATTAAGATTTGCTACATAACAATAATTCTAATTAACGAAGAAATTCAAATTAAAATATTTTATTAATTAATATTTAAACTTTCTTTTAATAATAACAATAATAAGAAAGACATTCCTCTCTTCTTCTACCACCACCTCCCTCTCACATAATTCATAACATAAATTACTAAAACACCCCATTAATTAAAGCCGTGATTTCTAACACGAACATTAAGAATATATTTCATGCCTTTGTAGGTATACAGCAAAGTCAAAAGTTATAACTCCTAAGTTTATGTAATTGCCCTGGAACGAAGGAACTTCAAAGTCATAAATTTTGGTTTAAAATTATGCTGAGTTTAAGACGGTTTTCTTCGAAGACGACGACGACGGCAGCAACCCCTCCTCATGTTAGAGTTTTCAAATATTCATTTTGCGAGAGAACACGAAATTTAATTAAACTTAGAAATCTTTGGAAAAGCTCCTGAATCTTTCTTTTAGTGTAAGATTGGTGGGTTCTTAATTAATTTTGTTTGATTTTGTTAATTATATGCGAGCTTTCGGATTGGTTAGCTTAAGGTTTTATGTTATATTGGCAAAATTAATCAAATAGGGGAAGGAAAATTAACAAAAGAATAAATAATGTTTGTTTTTGTTATTTTTTATGGAAACAAAAATATAATCAGAAGTATTAAAATAATATGAATTTAAATAATAAGAAATCATAATCAGTTGAGATTCCAACAAAAAACTTCTACAGCGCATATTTTAGTCAACAAATCAATTCCAGTTAAATTTTACTAAAAAGGAAATTTTCTATAAATGAATAGGGTACATTTCAAAATGAAAACTGCAGTCCGAATGAAACCTTTCGATCAATGAAACCTGACAACATCAAAGGCATTTTATAATTCAAGGCAAATAATAATTCTCTCAATGATTGGTGTTATAATAGAGCCATAACTCTGAATAAATATTATTTCCAAAATACAAAATCAAATCATTAAAAATAAAAGCTCAGTTTACTTGACTCACCTGCAAAACAAGAATAATTTTAGTTGAAGAATAAAAATTAAGATTAATAACGACAAAATAAATTAAAATTTTTAGTACTCTTTTAAAATAATAAAATAAAAATTAACTGTGTTTATGTCCTGAATTAAATTTTATATAAAATAGAAGGTTATTAATTAAAATTTATTTTCAGTTTATATCTAATTTGTATTATGCAATTATAGCCAAATTATTCATTCTTCATTTCTTTTTCAAACAGTAACTCTAAAAATCAGAAAAAATAGGGCAAAACACTTTTAAATTTATTAGTGTGGATCGTTATTATTATAGTAAGAAATGCACAAAGACATATTTTCAAATTATAATTAATTATTCGCTTTATTTAGATTCAAGTGCCAATTATAAAAACCTATTAACCAATTAATTGAACAAAATACAATTACGTTTTAACAACGTTGTAATTATTTAATCAAATTAGTCTTTTCAGATTATCATAAATTACAATAATTTTTAATTAAACTAGATTAACGAATTTTTTATATTAATTATGAATATCACTATTTGCATCATTAACGCTTTGAAATCTGTAACACACCTTAATCAATTAATAACACAAAATATAATTTTATTTTATGATTTTTAATCAAATTATTCTTATGAAATTATGATTTATTTACAATTAAATTATATGAACAAATTTCAATATTATATATGAATATTATTATTATTTGCATTTTTAACGCTTTGAAGTCTGTAACACATCGTAACCAATTAATAATAGAAAATTTTATTTAATTTTATGATTTTTATTTAAATTAATTTTTTTGAAATTATCATAAATTACATTTATTTACAATTAAATTATATTAACAAATTTGAAAATTATATATGAATATCAATATTTGCATTTTTAACGCTTTGAAGTCTATAACATATCTTAACCAATTAATAGCACAAAATTCGATTATATTTTAACAAATTTATGATTTTAACTCAAATTAATCTTTTAAGATTACCATAAATTATAGTTATTTAAATTAAATCAGATTAACAAATTTCAATATTAATTATGAATATCACTATTTGCATTTTTAACGCTTTGAAGTCTGTAACACAACTTAATCAATTAATAGCACAATTTCAATTTTATTTTATGATTTTTAATCAAATTAATCTATTGAAATTATCATAAATTACATTTATTTACAATTAAATTATATTCACAAATTTCAATATTGTATATGAATATCAGTATTTGCATTTTTAACTCTTTGAAGTCTATAACACATCTTAACTAATTAATAATACAAAATTTAATTTAATTTTATGATTTTTAATCAAATTATTATCATAAATTACATTTATTTGCAATTAAATTATATTAACAAATTTCAATATTATATATGAATATCAGTATTTGCATTTTTAACGCTTTGAAGTGTGTAACGCATCTTAATCAATAATAAATAGCACAACATTCAATTTTATTTTATGAGTTTTAATCAAATTAATCTTTTGAGATTATCATAAATTACATTTATTTACAATTAAATTATATTAAAAAATTTCAATATTATACTATATGAATATCATTATATTTGCATTTTTAACTCTTTGAAGTCTATAACACATCTTAACTAATTAATAACACAAAATTCAATTTTATTTTATGATTTTTAACAAATTAATCTTTTGAAATTATTATAAATTACATTTATTTAGAATTAAATTATATGCACAAATTTCAATATTGTAACGGGTGTTTTTTTAAATTTGGCGTCCTAGTTAGCTATGACTATGAGTTTGTTGTGAATAGACCACTATTTTTCAAATGTCAAAATGTCAAAACTTAAAAGTGAGGTTAGGTTTAGATACACTGCGGCGTGGCGACATTCAAAGGTGCGTTCACAATCGAACTCTCATTGCTTGCTCTGACGCCAAATTTAAAAAAACACCCGTTATATGAATATCAGTATTTGCATTTTTAACGCTTTGAAGTCTGTAACATGTCTTAACCAATTAATGGTAGGTATACAATGCAATTTTATTTTAACAATTTTCTGATTTTTAACCAAATTAATCTTTTGAGATTATCGTAAATTATATTTATTCACAATTAAATCACAGAATTTCAATATTAAATGTGAATATCATTATTTGCATTTTTCACGCTCTAAAGTCTGTAACATACCTTGATCAATTAATAGCATACGATACAATTTTATTTTAACAATTTTATGATTTTTAATCAAATTAATCTTTTGAGATTATCATAAATTATATTTATTTATAATTAAATCAGATTAACAAAGTTCAATATTAAATATGAATATCACTATTTCCATTTTTTGTAAAAACAGCAAAGATAGAAAAGGTATTTTTAAAATACTATCACAAGGTGGGTATAGAAAAAATTACGGGACTGAAATATTTCCACATTGATAACTGAAAACTTAATTTGATATGTATACGTAAATTTGTGCTGCATTAGAAGCTGTCTATGGTGGAGAACTAAATATCCAGAATATATCTGCCTATATTTAAAAATAGTCGAAAAGCTAAGTCTTTAATCGTCAAAGCAGAATTAATCATTTTAATTATAAGCTTTTATTTAATTTTGCTAAAATTATTCATTATTATTATCAGAGCCATTTGCCTGTAAAAATTGTTCCCTCTTGACCAACATTTTAAATTAATAATCATTTTTTGATATAATTATTAATTTATTCTATCTTAGTTTATATATAGTAAACAATGCTAAACATATTTCAAGATAATTAACCAAATTAACCAAATTATCTAAGAAATCCTATATTAAGCATATTTACAAAAAAAATCAATTCTAAAACACCCAAGACATTTTTCTTTTAAATTTTAAATTAAATTTGAATATTTTTCTATGATAATTGTTATTCATAACATGAATTTCTCATTTTAAATTGATTTACATTTCAGAAATAATAATTTTTATGTTTTTTGTAAGCCCACCCGCAACTAAACCAAGATAATTTTAATTACATGTAATATGATCCAACTCTATTTTGGGAAGTTTACATACGTAACCCTGCAAAATCAAAAGTTTTTTAATAAGTTAAATCTTTGACCTTTAATTTTATTAACCACAATTGAAAATCTACGTAATACATATTTACACTTTTTTTTTATAGCTGAAATTTCAACGATTACTAATTATAAATCTAAAAGCTTTTCGCAACAACTAAACTTACCTTCATGAATTAAGATCATAATTTCGCAATGTTTAATGACTGTTAAATAACTTAATTGATGTATAAATTCGTCTTTGAGTAGCAGAACTATATAGAGTTCAATAAAATTTAATTATAAACTAATTTGATACGATATTAAGAAAATGCTTTTTTAAAATCCTAAACATTTATGATTTCCACATTAAGTTATATTACAATTGGTGCAATTTATAGCAATTAAAGGTTTCCTATTATAACAATGTACCACATACCTATAAAGGTATACTTAGTGGATTTTAGTTAAAACCAAGAACCGAATATATTACTCTATATAGTTTTGAGCAACGAACATCAGCAGCTTTGTTTGCTTAGTGTTACTTCATTTATCCTAGGTTTTCCAAGGCACACTAGATGAATAATTCATTTTCTCATCTTTAATTCCATTAATCTTAAATTCAGAGGCGAAGCTGCTTTTAGACAACGGCGACGTATAAAACCTTAAACTGCTCTTAACCGATATTATAATAAATTAGTTTTGGTAATTGTAAGAAATTTAACCTTTCTGGGTGCCTACTTCAAATTAACTTAACTAATTAAAAATAAATAAGAAATTGCATAGATTTTTATAAATTACTGGGGCATTATCTAATTAGTTACAAAGTTTTTATTTGGAATATTCAAACATTAAACATTTTTAATCATTTTTCAATTTAAAATTAATATTTAATTCCGCAAATTTTAAAAATACAATTTAATTTTCAAAACAATAAAAAATTTTAAAAGCATTAAATTTTAATTCAATCCAAAAAACATTTTTGCAAAATACATATATTGCTTATATATGCACATGAACATGGTGAATGGTCATTACAGGTGAATTTATCATATATTTTATTACTTTATTTACAGTAATAAATTGGAAAATGTACATTTTACGGATAGATTAAATCTAGTCAGTGTTCATAAAAGTATTTTAATTAAATTAAAAAATTTGCTTTTAATTATACCAATTAAATTACAATTCTACCAACATCTGATAACATTCCATAAGCAACCAATTATAATACCCCAGGACTCTTGAAGAAATTGTTGACGTAGGATACAGCTTGAAAATCAAACTGTGATTATTATCAACGTTTCTGTTCTAATAGCAAAAATTGGAAATCATACATCCACATTCAGGAACACTTCATATGGCTACTTAAGATTTGGTTGATATATTGACACTAATTACTTTATTAAAAACACGTTTTAAATTTACACATTTACAAATTAATGTTAAATTACAAGCATTTATGGGACAGACATGCACAATATCTGATTAATGATATTTTATGTACAGAGATCAGCAACAGAATTTTTTATATATATTCCCAAAATTAGATAAATATATTTATTGTAATATTCATCACTACTGTATTTTAGTATAGAATCTGTAAACTAATCTCTATGATTATTATCAACGTTCTAGCAAAAAATCATACTTTTCCACATTCAGGAGTACTTCATATGGCTACTTAAGATTTGATTGATATATTGACAGTAATTACTTTTTTAAAAGCACGTGCAAATATGTTTTAAATTTACACATTTACAAATTTCAAATTAATAGTTAATTCCAAATTACAAGCGTTTATGGAGCAAATTTGCAAAATATCTGATTATTGTTATTACATAGAGGCACTCTTTATATATTCCCCAAAATAGAGCTTATGAATATACTAGCTGTCTACTTTCAGTCACTTATACAGAATTTTCTAAACTATGGGATTGGACACTATTTTGCAATACAAATTGACTTTTCAGTTTTTTGATCCAAACTATTAATTCCAAAACATATACTTTTTATATCAAAATCAATGAACATTTATCAGCCAAATTATTGAAAATAAGCAATATTACAAAAAACTTATTTGGACGGGTAAATCAAAATCTTTATACTGTATAGTTTGTTCTGTATCTAATTCCACATTTTTCTGTTTTAAATTAATTTTGTTAACTAAAAAAGTCTTTTAATTTCTGTAAAAACTCTGTACATTCATTATTTACCTTGAACTAAGACAATTAATACATTTAAGTTTTTATTAAAAATTTAGAATTTAAAAGCTCGAGTTGTATTCTAATCAAAGTTTAAAATCTAAAATACAGTGCTCCATGAATGCCCAAAGTGGAATTCATCTCTGATAAAATTTATCAAATTAAAGCTCTTCAAGTTTCATTTGTTTCTCATTATTAACAATCGAGAAAAATTAATAAAATATATAAAATAACTCAATGGTGTAATACAAATTTTCAACGACTTAACAATAAACAACAGTTTCTAAAAAATCCTGAAAATTCAGAATTTTTCAAAATTAAAAAAAAATATCCCATAAATTCTGTTCACTGATAGCTGTTCCTTATTTACTCAATTTCTTCATATCTAATTTTTTTAATTTACTGAAACACAAAATAGAATTTTAAGTTTTAAAAATGCTCTCTCATGCAATATAATTTATGCAATTTATAATTCAGAAAATATTGATTTTTCTAGAAATTAAATTTTAATAAGGTAGAAAATTATTTCTTCGTAATTGTATCAAAAAATAGAAATTTCCAAATCATACATCACCTACATTATATAAAACAGCATTCTGCTAATTTCTACTAATCTATTTAATTAATTTAGAAAAATAAAGCCTAGTTCATTTTAATGATTTGATAATAATATCATTAGAAGTGATCATTCTTAATAGTATTTAAAAATAGTTAAAACGTAGTTGAAGAAAATATATTCATTATCTAAGGTTCGTTCGTCTACATTAGATCAATATATCAATATATAATTTTGGTGAATTAATTTTAATAATTAAAAATATTTTACTTTAGAAAGCTATATTTTGATTGCATTATAACTTACTCCTAGACAGTTTAAATTAAAAAATTTAATTTAATTTAAATTAAATTAACAAACGTGCATTCACCATCATAACCAATCACTTAACTAACAACTATGACATAAAAATACATAACATTAATTCAATTACATTTATAAAAACAAAAAAAATTCTCCCCTAAAATACCTAAAAATATAAAAGTATATAAATTTTTAAAGCATTTCCACTTTTTTCCTAAATGCGTTATACCACAAAAACCAAAAACATGTTTACAATTTCAAACAGGGCAATATAACACCACATAAGCTAAAAAACAAACACACAATAAAAATGTCTCTGTTTACACCCTCTCTCTAACCCTAAAAACACTCTTAATTGACTAAAACCACCGAATTTTAATTAAAAAACCTCAAACAACTAATTGCACCGAGCGAAAACAACATTTGATTTCGGTATAGGGAAAAAATTGATAAAAATTACCACCCAAAACGCATCAAAATTATTTTCCGGGGCTGATTTTTCAGTGCTTTTTTACAAGGAAGAGTAATTTTAACCCCTGCGAGACGATATTTAAAGCTTGTTGGGATTTTTCCAGCAACAAGTGATTTTACCCCTCGGCTACTTTTGTGAGATTAATTTCTGTTTTCCACCTCTGGAAAAAAGCGGATAATTTGTTTGAGCAGATTTACAGGATCATTTTTTTCTTCATTTTTTTGCTTTTTTATACGTGTTGGCTTTTTCTTTTAGGAGGAGATTTTTGGCTTTTCTCTTTTAATTTTTTTTGCATTAATTATAAGGGCTCAAAGCAAAGTGTTTCTAATTGATACCAAAAATAAATTAAAAATAAGAGTAATAAGTTAATTGTAAGTAATTGTTTCTAATTATGTAAGGTTTTTGTATAAGTTTTATAATATCTATCATTTTAAATTTGTTAAAATAATAAGTTTGTTCGTCTTAAGTTTTTGTACTCATTTTAAGATTAATGTTATATAATTTAGAAATATGTAATTTTAAGTATTTTCGAAAAAAAATTATGAAATAAGTAATACACATACAACTGCTGTAATTTATAAGTAAAATTATTATTATTAGTAAGTTAAGATTTTTGTTATTTGTAAACTAAATTAAGTGCCCTTATTTATTTTTATGTAATACCTTTTTATCTTAAGTTTTCCATTATATATAACAAATTTTATGTTTTGTTCTCTTTTTCCTTTGGAATTAATAAAGTTCTGAATTAATTAACTTGATAATTTTTTTAAGAATTGCAAATTTCTAAGAAGATATGGGCCAGAAAATGGTTAATTGATCCTTCAATATAGTGAAGGTCTTAAAATATTTAAGGAATTCGAACGCGTGAACGAATTTTATCAGTGCTTAATAGGAATTCGCTTTTAGTTTATGAACCCCTCTGATACATTCCAAAGCACTCTACGATTTCTTTCCATCAAATCGTTACATACTCAATAATTAAACTTAACGACCAATTAAACAAATTTAGAACTCTGTCAACCCTATTATCATCAAGATGGAAGGTGGTAGAAAAGAAAAACTCTTATTGTAATTTGCAAAGATATTTGCACACCCTTCTTGAAATGTCGCCTCTCTCTCTGTTAAGCTTAATGTGATAATTAAGGAAGTGACGTTTAAGTGATGAGTGACATTAGAGCTCAGTAACTATTATATTTAATCTTTAGTTAAAGTTTCTGCCGCTTAATGATTCGTTAACTCGAATTACTAAGGAATCTGCAGAGTCTGAAATGCTTTCTTAACGCGTCATTTGTCGTCGTGGAACACAGAATCACTACTTAGTTACATCTGAAAGAATATAATTATCAATTTTGCCTCACCTAATCCTCCCTTTAGAAATTATCGATATAAAATTCTTATTCTTGCACTAATTAAAAATATTTAAACTAACTTAACAGAATTCACCTTTATTATTAATTCATTAATGTACCTTCTGATTGGTATCTAATTATATATAATTATTTTTAATTAATCAGTTAATAGTTACATAATCATATCTACCTAATTATTACCTACTATTACAAGTACTTATTAATTAACAGTTTAGTTGTGACAAATATACTATCCGAGATTAAACAAATTTGTATAATTAATTAAATATATTGATAACATAATTTTCAGTAATCTTTACATTTCCGGTTATTATGTTATTATATAGATTCTATACAAACTTTCTTAAATGAAAAAGTCTAATAAAAGCGCCCTCTTGTATCAGAATGTATAACTTCCGAAGCTTCCAACCCTAGTGTTTACACAAAGGGATGCAGGAATTCTCCTGCAGTGCAGGTTTAGGTTTGCAGCTAAATTATTTTTCTTTCCACTTATATATTTTTATTTTAAATATCTTTACTAATCAGTTGTTAAAATTTTTATTCTTTTAAAGTTTCTGGTCTGCATTTATAAATATTACTATATTACGATAAGATTTTCGATTCAAATTTTCTCTTAAGCATTTAACAATGAATAACGTATAATATTATATTCCCTAATGACAGTATTTTGAAAAATAATAATACATTTATATAAAAGTAATACTAGGCAGACAGAAATTTAAGAAAAACTAATTATCTAAGAGGACTTGGAATTTAATATAAAAAAATACGTTAGCAGCGCCACTGGTGATTATTATCGTTTTATTTTGGATATTTCACGTCTGTTTAAAATTACATATTTTAAAAGTAACAGTACCCTAACCCATTGCTTCAGTAAAAACTAGGGTTTGTGACCGGGAAATTCTCGGGACTTCTCTACTTTTGTTGTCTCGAGTCCCGTGAAAAATAACTTGAAATACGGGAAGCTGCAGTGATATGCTGTGATTGTGATGAAATAGCTAATAGTGTGACAGAAAAGACTGATACCGTTCAAACAATAGGGCCTTTCGTTACAGAAATATTAGTGGCGCATGCGCCGCGCGAAAGTGAATTTTATGAATGTTTGCAGAAATGTGGCAACATTGGCGATTGCGATTAACTGACAACTGTCAAACGTATTAGGTTAAATGGTGAAAACGGGGAAAATAATAAAAATAATATTGCACTTGCTCTTGCACATGCATTAGTAATTCGCGATTCTCGGCAGTTACATAAGAAAAATGTGCATTAGTAATGTTTAATAAGAAGCAACAATTTTATACTAACCTCACAATCAGTTCGTTTTTATTTCCCCTTGTACAAACATTTCTACACTTTAAAAACCGTTGAAGCTGCAATTTTGTCAGTTCTGATGGTCTCTTATTTCCCAATGAAGCACCAGGCACGTCATTTTCATTTAAAGTAACACTATAAAAAGGCAAGGAAGTAGCAATCTTTTTGTTGTTGTGTTTGTTTCAAATGACAGTTGACGATGTCCTGCTGGACAATGTTGCCAGATCATTTTTTTGACTCAAACGCGCTCTATGAACCGTTTAGGTAACTATGCAGTTTCAACAACTGAGCATGCGCACTCGTTGCTACGAAAGGCCCTATTTTTAATACTGCCGATTTTGGTAAGCAAACAATTGATTTGAATCTATTTAAATATGTTTTACATCAAAAAGACATAATAATAAATGAACTCCGTGAAAAGATTGACTTACTGTATGATAAAATACATTTTTTGTCTAAAAATAATACCAATTCTAATAAAAATGGCGATAATAAAATCAATGATAAATCGACTAATCACAAGTTAACTAACAAGTCGATTAATAAATCCACACGTAACTTATGCCCGGTTTCATAAAAGCTTTGTTATAATTTAACATACTGTTATATTTTTAACAGGACATTATATCGAAATGTTTGTTTCACAAATCATTGCTAAGTTTAACAATGCGATAAACATCTTGTTAAAATAGCAGGTGCTTAGAGCACAGGTTAAATCTTAACACACAGTTAAAACTTCATAGAAAATAAAAAGCAGCAAAATTTCATTTTGTTTGTAGAAGTAATTTTTATTTAATATACTTTATTGTCAATGCGAAACGTTATAAAAAAAATTATAACTAGAAAATTTTGCAATACTTAAATATAAAACATTGTTAAATAATAATATAAACAAGATTTATAACATAACACCTTCCTTGTAGTGCTCTCCACAAACGTAACCACCTCCAGTCTGCTTAATTTCTGTTGTATCAGTAAATCAAGGTACTTTACATAAAATTAAGTTATTGGAAATATTTACCTTGTGTAGGGGTCTTATGTGTAGTGACATTCCTTTTCGCATTTTGTTTTATATAGTAATAATTATTATAATTATAATACTGCTGCCCATTATCTGGCCTTTCAGGCCCCAGAAGCTATGAAGCTTGTGCGGCAGGGAGGGGCGATTATTACTATTACGCATCCCAAAGTGCGGCTGCAGCCGACTTAACAGATGGTATAGCACAAAGCCCACATTTATGTTACAGCTAAGAAAAACTGCAGAAAGCCTTCTTTCTTTCTTCTTTTCTTTGATCCTTAGCTGGCGGCTGGAGGAGGTTGCCCACGCAACCAGTACTGCTGTAGGTGCCGCAGGATTTCGGACTTGTTCTACGATCGCTTTCCACGCTTTCCGGTCCATAGCGGTGGTTCTAGCCTGACTGAGGTCGAGACGCCGGTTCTTCAAATCGTCTTCTACTTGCTTTGTCCACGTTTTCTTTGGCGCGGTACGTTGAACTCTCCACTGGACGGGTCGCTGTTTCCAGAGGAGTCTTTGTGGTATTCGGTTTGCGCCCATTCTGCAGACGTGGCCAAACCACCTCAATCGTCGTTGCTGGATCTGTTCACCGATGGTTGGTTGTTGTTGACATGTTGTCCAAATGGCTTCGTTGGTAATGCGATCGCGTAATGAAATTCTCAGGATCTGTCGCAGGCATCGCATTTGGAATACCTTGAGTTTGTCCAGATCCAGTTTGAGCAGGGTCCAGGTTTCCGATCCATAGAGGAGAATTGGCAAAATCAGCGTCCGAAAGATGCGAATTTTGGTCTTCATTGATATGCTGGTCCTCTTCCACAGGCACCATTTGAGAGAGGCGAAAGCCTTAACCAGAGTTACGAACAATGATAGAAGTGGAAATTCTGTAGATCTCACTCTGTGACCTGCAACTTTTTCTTTCCCAACTCTTTTTATGTTTGTGTAGCAGCCTTTCAGTTGGTCTGGATTTCTGCTCCTTTCAACAATACTGCTATAATCAATGGCGCTATTTCTCCAACATTCTTGCTTTTCTTTATTTTTTTGTAACGCCCTCTATTTTTTTTATTTTGTACGATATGCTTGTACTTCTCTAGCTCTACTAATTCAATTAGTAAGTTGTTCTTTTTCGTGTTGTGTATAATTATAATTCCTAACCGTTTTCTTTCACATTTTAACTTAAACAAACCGAAAAAATAATATAAGCATTTTGTAAACGTTTTAGATGCAAAAATTAAATTTTAAATACAAACTTTGAAAACTAGGGTAAACACAGAAGTAACACAAAGAATGCACCAAAAAATGTGTTTATTTGGCGGTAATTTTACTGCCAAAATACAAATGAAGTTGTATCTGGTTGTATCACATTGCATTTTATTGCGAACTTAAGATGGAAACACACTATTAATTTTTAAAATAACTGCTTACTAACTAATGTTTAAAATCATTCTGTTATTTTACAGAAATACTTATAAAATTTAATCGACTGTTAGTTTAGCATATCTGCTTACTAACTAATAGTTAATGTCGGTTTTATGAAACCGGGCATTAGAAAATTAATCGGAAACGAGTAAAATTGATACAAATCAGCACGTAAACAATAGTAAAAATGATACTGGAAATTCAACAGGGACGGATAGCGGTACAATGCACTCTAATAAAAAGACAAGTGCGATTACTAATAAACATGTTTCTGCGGCAATTCAGGAAGTTCAAACAAAATTAAAATTCAATGAAATTGCTAAATTAAATTCTACTGCGTCCAGTAGTGGTCAGAGCAGTAGAAATAATAATTTTAACGATGATGATAATAACAAGAAATCTACAGAGAAGCCGTTAAGGAATAAAAAAAAATAGTCGGAAGCAAAGTTAGCAGTATCAAAACAGTTCCAAGAATGGTGGCTTTACATATCTACAGACTTCATCCGAAACTATACCTAAACCAAAAAATGAAGGATCTAAACCGAGTGAATCTAGCAGGCGCAGATTAGCAGTCGGAGTTGATTGTGAGCGAGCCTTGTTCCCAAATTGTCAAATTTAGACAGTTTGAAAATAAAAATTGTCATTGCAATATGTCAAAGTTTTGAAAGGTTTTTCACAACTCCAATTGTTACTTATTAAACTACTATTAATAGATATTAATTGGAGTTGTGAAAAATCTTTTAAGCAGCAACTAATGTCGTACACACTTTTGCTATCAGAATGTTATTTATTAACAGTAGTTTAATAAGTAACAATTGGAGTTGTGAAAAACCTTTCAAAACTTTGACAGATTGCAATGATAATTTTTAATTTCAAACTGTCTAAATTTGACAATTTGGGAACAAGGCTCGCTCACAATCAACTCCGACTGCTAATCTGCGTCTGCTAGATTCACTCGGTTTAGATCCTTCATTTTTTGGTTATAGTATAGTTCTGATGATGTGATAAACTTTTTAAAAAAAGACTACCCTGAAGTCACATGTGAACAACTGGAATCCAAACATAAAATGCAATATTCTTCTTTTAAAGTAAATATTTATGAAACCAATTTTAAAAAAGCCCTTAATCCTGAATGTGGCCAAAAGGGGCTTGTATTAGCAAGTTTTTTTACCTGCGTCCACAGAAGAATGTGATTACGTAGTTTTTAATCCTGATATTTTATTGTTAAATGTTCAAACACTAAATAACGATAAAATAAATAATTTAGAGGTAGAATTTACTACACCTTTTTATAATGATTTAAAATTTATTTGTTATAATAATAATAATAATTGCTACAACCCATAACCTGGAAACCAGGCCCCAGAAGCTATAAGCTTGTGCGGGAGGGAGGGGGCGATTATTATTATTACGTAGGCCCTATGTGCGGCTGCAGCCGACTTACAGATGGAACAGCGCAAATCCCACATTTGTGTCACAGCTAAGGGAAACTGCAGAAAACCTTAACCAGATCTGCCGGGACCGGGAATCGAACCCGGGCCGCCTGGGTGAAAGTCCGGCACGCCAGACATTACACTACCAAGGCTGTGATCGTTTATCAGAAATAAATGCTAAGTATGATGCTGTGGAGTATTTAAAATTTAACAATTATAAACTTTGTAGTTATTATTGTAGAGAAGAATGTAAAGGCGGTGGAGTAGGTATTTGGACAAAAAACGGACTCGATGTTGTTCCTATTGCTCTGAATCAATTTTGCACTGAAAAGCAGTTTGAAATCTGCGCCATAAAATGGAAACCAACTACATACTTCCTCTGTCGTAATAATTATTACATGTTACAGATCGCCCAGTGGAAATCTTAATGATTTTGTAAGTACGCTTGATGATGTTATTAATGTCTTGTACAGACCAAATTTATTATTTATTTTATGTGGTGATTTCAATGCTGATTCTTTATCTGATAAAAGTGGGAATTATTGCAAATTACATAATCTCTCATTATCTTATAATATGAATTCCTTAGTGGGGTGGCCTACACGAATAGATAATAATAGAAATTGTGCGACTACTATTGATCATATTTTTCTAACGGATGCCAAATAGGTAGTTGCTGTGTTATTGATACTTATATATCAGATCACCGCATTGTTTTATTAGAATCTAATATAATTACTGAGAAAGTGAACAATATCACATCCAAAAGTAGATGCTATTCAAATGAAAACATAAAAAACTTCGTAAATGATATAGTATATGAGGACTGGTCCTTTATTAATGATTCTAAGGTTTTAGATGAGGCCTTTGATTTCTTCTATGATCGATTTTTATTTCATTTTAATAATAATTTCTTTTTGAAAACTAAAAGGTACAAGAATGATAGTAAAAGTTGGGTTAATCAAACAATTAGATACTCAAGTAACCAATTATTCAATCTGTTTAAACTTCAAAAAGTTTATCCTGAGTTAAAAGATATCTATAACAATTCAAAAAAGGTACATGACGCATTAGTTCGAAATACTAAAAAAGATTATTATCGACTGTAATTACACGAGAGGTCTTTTTTTGTCCGGATAAAATTGATTTTTTTAACGATAATTTGGTTGCTTGGTAAATTGACGATACAAACCACCTACGATAAAAAAACGAGTCCGAAGGACGAGTTTTTTTATCTGGTGGTTTGTAGAGTCAGTTTACCAAAAAGAAACCAAATTAGAGTTTAAAAAATCAATTTTATCCCGGAGAAAAAAACCTCGAGCGTAATTCGATGAGATAATTTAATGAATAATAAAAAGGAATAACTAGGTAATTATGAAGAAGTCAAGAACACATTTATTAACTTGAAAATGACAATTATTAAAAACAATAATCAGGTTCGAGAAAGTGTGCCATGGAAGTTTAAACACATTTTATCCAGATGCAAAGTTAGGGCTAACTTTATCCGATGTCAAAGTGACAAATGTATCGCGGCTTATGGGATTTTTTATACATGAATTAAATTATCAGAAACAAATATTTTCATCCGATAATCCAACAAAAATGTCTTGGAAAGTTGTATCTAAATTTAATAATAAAGTTAAACAACATGAAAATATTACTTTAGCTGTTGATAACGAATTCCTTGACGATCCTTGTCAAATAGTCAACCATTTTAATGAATACTTTAAGCATATTCCATTGCAAATCTCACGAAATATTGGGCATACCAAAAGTGGAACTAGCAGCAGTCAAATTAATCATGAGGATAGATTCATATCTTCCTCCGTATTTTTAAAACCATATACCGATGATGAGTTTGCCAACACGGTGGTAAAGAAATTAAAAAGTAAATGGTCTTCTGGACCTCACGATGTGCCTGTAGCAGTACTTAAAATAGTATCTTCGACAATTTTGTCTCCTCTATGTAAGTTAATAAATTTATCGTTTCAAACTGGATGTTTTCCTTCAAAACTCAAAATAAGTAAAGTTCTCCCTACTTATAAGAAGGGAAACCGTCAATTAAGTGACAACTACAGACCTATAACTATAACTTCGGCATTTTCAAAAATTTTTGAACTTGCTTTCCTGAATAGACTGCAAGAATTTCTTAAAAAAACAAGAAATTATAGCAAAAGCTCAACATGGCTTTACTGCTGGTAAAAGCACAAATACGGCAATCCATTCATTTTATGAATGTGTTATTGAACATGTAGAAGCAGGAGAATGTCCTGTTGGGATCTTTTGTGATCTCAGCAGGGCATTCGACTGTGTTGATCACAACATTTTATTTAATAAATTATCCTATTTTGGGTTAAGAGGTAATTCATTTGAGTGGATAAAATCATTCCTTTTTTTTCGTATTCAATATGTGTCGATGCCATTTAACAGTGGTAATAACATCAAGCATTTTAACTCAAACTGCACCAAAATTAATATTGGAGTTCCCCAGGGTTCCATTTTAAGCCCTGTGTTGTTTTTATTATATATAAATGATCTTGCTTTCTTAGAATCTCAAGTCAAGCTTACTATTTATGCTGATGATACTACTGCAATCATATCGGATACCTCTGAGGATGTCCTACAAATAAAATGTAAAAACTTTTTCAACAAATTACAAAAATGGTTTATAGAAAATCGCTTGCACTTTAATTTACAAAAAACCCAATCTGTTACGTTTCACACTCGTCAACATCCTTCTGCAAATTTAAACTTAAAGATTGATAATTCCACTATTAAGAACTGTGATTATGTCACCTTCCTTGGAATTCATCTTGACAATCATTAAAGCTGGAATCTGCATTGTAATAATATAATTTCAAAGTTAAATTCTTTGTGCTATTTATTTAATACTCTAAGAAATATTCTAACAACACAGCAACTGATTTCTCTTTATTACGCACATGTTGAATGTAGACTGAGATATGGTATCAGTTTTTGGGGTAGTTCAACTACAATTAGGATGTCTTCATTATACAAAAAAAGATTCTCAGAATAATTGCAAATGTTCCCACAAGAAACTCTTGTAAACAATTATTTCACAGATTTAAAATCCTAACTGTTTTTAGTTTATTTATACTTGAACTATGTCTTAATATATTTAATAATAGATCTAAATTTTTAACAAATAACATGGTTCATAAACATGACACAAGGATTAAAAATGATTTCCACGTTCCTTTTGGAAAACTTAATATAACAAAAAATTCGCCTAATATATTAGGATTAAGACTTTTTAATAACATACCACTACATATAAGAAATACTTCTAGTCACAGTAGCTTTAAATATCTTTTAAAAGAATATCTTATAAATAAATGCGTTTATTCGTCTAACGAGTTTTTTGAATAGAACCTGTAGACTATCTATCTATATATATAAAAGGGAAAGATTGTCTGTCTGTATATATGTATGTATGCGATTTTCTCCGCAACCACTGGACCGATTTGGATGAAATTGGTATCATTGGAAAGGTCTTGGCCCAGAATAGAAAATAAGAGCAAACGGCCATCGTGGTCCGAAATAACAGCGAAAAACCCATATATGGAAGTTAAAAATGGGTACTGAGATTGATGTGAATAGATATGTTGTCAATTGTCAAATTTGGTAATTTGACAATTACAAAAAGTAAAAACATGTAATTTCAATAAAGCGTAGCAAAGCGCGCCGGGTATTTGCAAGTAGTTTTATATAACACTGTTCCACTGCGATTTTGTTACATCATTTAATTGTAGATCATTGACTCTCTTTAATTGTTTTTTTTGTGTTATCCACAACTTTAATATGTTGTATATTTAAATGTTGATAGTTGTTTCTTATTATTTGTATTAGTTTATATTTGTATCTACTATATGTTAATATCTATGTTACACCTGTTGACAATTCCCACACATTGTTAATTTATCAGTGTCTATGGAAAAAAAACCTGTCTATAAACAATCAATAAAGGTAAAAGGATTAGTTTCAGTAAGAAACTAAGCCTCGCCACAGCATTCTTTATAAGTAAACTTGCAGTTTCTATTCAATTACATTCAAAAAGAGTCTCCATCAGGACTTTTTTTCTTATTTATAAACAGATATGGTAGTTTTCTTAAAGACCTAAGCAGAATGTTTTTACTTAAAAATTCACATTGAAGTATGGTGTAAATCTCTTCAACAACCGGTTGTTTTCAATAGGTAAAGAAATCCAAGAAAATTTGATAGTTTTTGTAATAACAATACTATAATTTATTGCTTATAGGAGTGTGTATTTACCAGATTTCTGAATTTGTTTCATATAGCTCTTACTTACCTTTTAAAGTTTTAAATAAAATGTTTTCTGTTTAGCTTAAAGATGAAAATAAACTAAACGTAGTTTGAAATCGCATTAAGAATGTAGAAACGGGCAATGTAATTATTGCCTCAAACAGATTTCGTGTAAAATTTGAATTCTAGCGGGCTCATGCGGCATTTAGAATGCCTGCACGGATCGCATTTAAAAAAATATTATAGAAGATATCGCACCTTGTATTTACCTCAAAAAAAATTATAAATTAACAATCAATTTTAAAATTTTGCAAAACAAGAAATTTGAGTAAAATTATTGGTCGCAGAATATTCAATATCAATTCGAACTATTGCTAGTAATATTTATCATATTCATAATCAGGAAAAATGTTTTATAAAAGCTATGAGTAACTAAAAACTTACTGGCAAGCAATACTGCACTAAACAGGAATGGTTTCGACATAAAAGAGAAAAAATAATTTTATTATCGGATAATTTATTTATGCTTTATAAGTGCTTTTCATTAAATAATTGTAGTTATTTTCCAATGGAAACTTCCGAGAGAACGTGATTAGAGGATTAATTAAAGTAATTTTGAAAACAATTATTTGGATTTTTGTGTTAGGTGTAGGGTTTCTGACTCGGGAAATTTCCGGGACCCAAGTCCCGGGAATTACTCTATTTTTTCTTGTCTCGAGTCCGGGTAAAAATCATTAGAGACACGCGACTCTTGTACATAAGGTGTTCAATTACTAAAATTCTTACTTTAGAATTAAGGTTTTATTTGTTTCAATTTTTTGAGCAAAATATTATTAGTTAAAAAAGATAATTCTGAACAAGTGTTGCTTTGCGCACGTATGTTTTTCTTAACCAGTTTTTTAAAGTACTAGACAGTCTTTCCAAACACATACAAATTATTTACAACCTGTCTATAAACAATCAATAAAGGTACAGGGATTAATCTCAGTAAGAAAGTACAGTTAGGTATGGTGCCTCGTTAGAGAATTCTTTATAAGTGAACTTGCAGTTTCTATTCAATTATATTCAAAAAGGGTCTCCATCTCTCCATCCCGAATTTCCTCGCTTATTTAGAAACAGGTAAGGTATTCTTCTTAAAGCCTAAACAGAATGTTTTTACTTAAAGATTCATATTGAACCGGTCATTTTCAATAGGTGAAGGATTCCAAGAAAATTTTAAAAGTTTTTGTAATGACAATAGTTCGTCTTCATAATTAATTGCGTAGATTTCTGAATTTGTTTGATCTGACTTTTATTTACTTTTACCTATTACATTTAGAAATAAAATGTTTTCTGTTTAGCTGCAAGATGAAAATAAACCAAATCTCATAATCAAATTTTGTGTAAGGTTTGAATTCTAAGGCTGCATGCAGCATTTAGAATGCATGCACGGATAGCATTGAAAAAAAATAGTGACGTAGATATTGTACATTGTACCTCAAAAAATATTAAAAATTAACAATCAATTTTAAAATTTTGCAAAACAAGGTATTTGAGTAAAATTATCAATTCGAACTATTCATAATAATAATTATCGTGTTCATATTCAGGAAGAAAATTTCCTTAAAAAAGCTATGAATGACTTGCGACTTACACTGGCTTGCAAAAAATCCGCGTACACCTATTTTTGATTGTATTAAGTCAGTCTTAATTTTTAAGTTGTCAGTGTCAATAAGTTAAAATTATTTTGTTCGATTTTCCTAATGACAGATTTATCCGTCAAAAATGTAATGTCAAAAGTCAGAAAGGTTACGTTTACATAGCAAAAAGTACATAAAAACTCGGTTACTTGATTTTTAAAGTGTATGCGATTTTTTGCAAGCCAGTGTACCGACAAACAATACAACACCAAACAGGAAAGGTTTTGGGATAAAAGAGAGAGAAAGAATTCATTTATTTTATTTATTTATTTATTCCAAACAGGCAAAATGCCTAATTACATGGAATTTAATTATAATATGAAATATAATAAACTTAAAAGTTAATTATCTAAATTGAAGTATCATAGAAAATAAAAAATAAAGTAAATAATAAAGAATTCGAATGAAGAATCGTGTGAAGTGGTATACAATAAATTTAAATTTCATATATAAAATGTATGAAATTTACATTGAGTTTGTTAATTACTATAATTTTAGGTTACTTTGTACTTATATAATATTACCAAAATATTTACGGATGTTAATGATTTTGAAAGTATTCATATACAAGGTTTCTATAATTACTAAATTTTATTAAAGAAATATCAAAATTTAACAGAGACAGAATGTAATTGATTAATTTCAGCATAGTAATTAGCGGCGAATAAAGTGTTCGGAAAACCAGGAGGCACCATAAATAATACAGGATTTCTAAGCAACCGTCCCAGGACTTTAAATCTAAAAAGGCAAAGGATGCCTGGGCAATCTGTCAATCCATTTAATATTTTAAATCCAAACGTTAGGAAGGCGCCTTCGGTTATATAAAGTCATAATTTTATAAGGGTTCTTAAGATGATTAGATCTTACTATGTTATAATCAGGATATGTCCCAAACAGCTTAAAGTAAAGATACCTTAGGAATCTATTTTGTATTTTTTCAATAAGCTCGATGTTTTTATTAGTATGCGGATTCCAAATAATAGAACAATACTCAAGCTTTGATCGTACTAATGCAAAATACAATGTTTTAATAGTTGTAATATGCTTAAAATTAAATGAATTTCGTATGACATAACCCAGTGTCATTCTAGCAGAGGCGATAATTTTCTGCATATGATCATTAAAAGTTAGTTCAGTGTCTAAGGTAACACTGAGGTGATCAATTGTACTTAATTTTTTTAACTTTACATTGTTCATGAAATAGTCACTTTTGATTGGATTTAGGCTATTTGTAAACGTGATTGTAGAGCATTTACTTGTATTAAAATATAATTTGTTCATTAAACTCCACTCATACATATTATTTACATCATTTTGCAATGCGATAGCATCACCAGGTGTATTCACTGCAGTGTAGATCTTTATGTCATCAGCAAATAATAAATACTTAACATTTTTAATCACATGTGAAATATCATTAATAAATATTTAAAAAACCAGGGGCCCGAGGTTGGAACCTTGTGGGACACCTGAGTTGGAGTTAAATCATTTTGATACACTATTGTTAATCTTTACATAAAAAGATCGATTTTTTAGATAAGATGATAATAACAGTAGAGTGGGGTTAAGAACACCATAGTTTGAGAGTTTGCCCAGTAGTATATCATGATCAACACTGTCAAATGCCTTTGCAAAATCTGTGTAAATTGAATCTACTTGCGTACCTTCCTCAAAAGCATTATATATTTCATTAGTGAATACTAACAGATTTGTAGCAGTTGATCTGTTAGGCATAAAACCGTGTTGATTAGCAGATATGTACTTGCCTATATAGTTAAATAATTTTGTAAATAAGATTTGCTCAAATACTTTAGCTGGAGCCGATAAAATAGATATGGGTCTGTAATTTTCAATGTGAATCTTCTCTCCATTTTTATGAACAGGACACACATACGTTTCTTTCCATATGTCAGGAAACGTATTACATGTTATGGCTAACCTATAAATATGTAACAAAGGGACTTCTAATAAGGGAGCACATGCTTTCACAACATACGGTGGTATTTTGTCTGGACCAGTTGCACGTCTATGTTTTAATTTATTAATGGCATTGACGTAGTCATCATGAGAAATTTCATTTATTTTAAAACAATCATTAGTTAAAGAATTTGTATTGTGTTCCTCAATAATATAGCTGGCAGGTTGGTCAGCATATATAGATTGAAAATATTTAGCAAATGTATTTGCAACCTCAGCTTGTTCAATAATTTCATTATTGTAGGTGTAACTTGCTGATTGAGCTGATTTCTTTTTTGACTTGATAAAATTCCAAAATCCATTTATGTCAGTAGTTATATTTTCTTCCACACCAGTAATGTAATCCTCATACGCCTTTTTTGTTAAGACTTTTAGTTTTTTTCTTTGTTCTTTATAATTATTGACTGGTTTATTTTTCCTATAATAATTTTTCAGTTTTAAAGAATCAATTACACTTTTATTAAACCACGCAGGATATTTAGCCGTCTTACAGTGGTATCGTGGTACAACTTTATTTAGAACTTTATTTACCTTTGCATAATAAACTTCAGTTATTAACATTACTGGTGTGTAGAACTGAATCCCAATTTATATTTAGTATTTCATTATAGAGACTTAGAAAGTTACATCTTTTAAAGTTAAATTGATTGTTCAACTGACGATTATTGTGAATAAATGATGATGCACAATTTTGTTTTGTTTGAAGTGAATACACTAGTGCAGGATGGTAAGAATCCTCTGGTAAGAGTGCTAGTTCACATTTCTTCAAGGTGCATGTGATATCATCTTCTATTGTACATATTACTAAGTCTAACTTATTTCCAAAGGCATTATTTATATTATTAATTGAAACTAGATTAAAATCATTGATGAAATCTAAGACTGTATTTGCTTTTATCCCTTGCATTATAGGAATATTAAAATCGCCAAATAAATAATATTTTTCATTAGCATTTACGTTTTGTGAGATAAAATTGAATACTTGTGTATAAATAGTATTGTTAGAATTTGGTGGTATATATACCGAAATAAAATTATAACAGCTACCTTTATATCTTATTTTCACTATTAACAATTTATAATGGCCTGTGCTAACACATGACTTAGTCACCCTGAACTTATTGCCCACTGCTATCAAAACACCCCCACCCCTGGTTTTATTAGTCACATCTTGATCTCTATCGCAACGAAATATCTGGTATTTATTTAAATCAATTACCTCTGCATCATACATAGCATCATTTAGACTTGTTTCAGTTAATGTTATTATACTATATTCACTTACGCTTGATTGAGTATATATGTCCTTCAATTTTGTACGTAATCCTCTAACAAACCCTCCTTATGTATTGCCGTGCTTTTCATTAAATACTTACAATTATTTTCCAATGGGAACTTCTAGAAGAAAGTGGTTAGATGATTAATTAAAGCAATTTTAAAAATTAATATTTGGATTTTTGTGTTAGGTACATATGTAAAATTACTATCCGGGATTCTCGGGAATTTCCGGGACTTTCGGAAAAACAAGTCTGAAGTCCCGGGAATAGCAAAATTCTGACTTTTTAAATGAAATGCGTGCAATTACGATCGAAAAAAATCAACGTCGCTAGTATTACCAACACAACTTTTTTTACTAAATTTCAAGATATCTTTTTCACAATCAGACTTTTCTTATAAAATTGTACTTCAAAGTAATTTAGTTAAAGGTGATTTCCTAAAGGTAATTTATTTGATAATTTGTGATAATTATTAAGAAAAATATCTAAAAAAGCTTCCTTCATCAATAATTATTATTTATATTTGAGTCATTCTTTCAAAACTCAACCACCAGCTAAGTCCAGAAATTGGCGCTACTTAGAAAGGCCTGCTGGGGTTCATTTTAAAGCTTGAAACCTCTACTTTCGAAAGTCACATGGCTTCTATATAAAAAAAAATATATTGAAATAATAACGAATTATCTTGTAGTCCCCACAATTGAGTGGGTAGACTAAAGATAATTCGTTATTATTTATCAACGTATGCCCACTAAAAGCATTATGGAGTGGTTGGAAAGTAAAAATATATTTGACCCCAAAGACAGGGTAAACACGTATCCAGATTTAAAAAAGATTTTAAGTTGAAAAAAATTAGAAAAAGAAATATTTTTTATTTTTTTTAACGGCATCTCATTCTTCATCAAGAAATACATCAATTTTGTCCATTGCGTTTTTTCCTAGAGTGCTTCAATTTCGAGCAAAATTGAGAACAACAATTTGCCATTTTCGAAAGTTTATCATTTTTTCATCGAAAATGGTGTCAGATAGAAAAAATGGTAAGAATAAAAATGCCTATTTTTTACTCAAAGATTACGACAAAAAAAATTACAGACTGATTTAAAGCGATTTTGAAATTACGATTATAGGTGTCACCTTATCTATAGGTATGAATAATATAATTAAAACCTTCTAAAATGATGTCAATTATTATTTTTGTTCAATTTTCAGAATAAAACAAAACAAGAGTTTTGGTAGTGACAAAAAAAGTTTTTTTTTTCTTAACACTTACGCCGAAACTACAACTTTGCGCCTTGATTTTTGAGTGCAGAGACACTTTCCACTGGATGACCAGAAGATATTGCGCAAAATGTTACTTTGCGTACAGGTAGTACCGGTACTGGCACTTGTACTAGTACAAGTTTTTCTTCCACTAGTTAATTAATTTTGGCTTTAATAAAAATTTGTGAATAAAAATTTGGCTTTGTATTCATGTAATGTCAACAGTCAGCCAAATCATACAAACAGACAGCAATTTTTTTTAACCAACTCTCTTTCAAATTACATCTTGCAGAAAGTGCACACGCAGTGGCGTAACTAGGTAGGATTGTGCGCCCCTGACAGACGCCCTTAGAGTTTACGCCCTTCATACAGGGTGGCTGATTTTGTATTGTCCAGGTTATATCAGCTGAAATATTAAAGGTAGAGAAAAAAGTTGAATAAGAAACTTGTTTAGCATAACCTGATCTATAAAATAGCCCAAAAAGCTCTTTTTATGGCCAACTTATTTTCACGCAAATTATCCAACTTTAATTTTTTTAAATGGAACGTCTTGTATATTTCTTCGGAATAAAGTTCTATATAAATTTCTTTTTACAATGATATTTACTCTTCGATTACAAAATTATATCAGCTTTTATTTAATTACTATTTAACAAATTCTCTTATAATGACTGCTCAAATTGTCCGCCATGAAAGTCTAAACCTATTTCGATCCATTTGATTAGCTTTCCTCCGGTTTTTTGCAGCATTGTAGATGTAATTAACAAGATAGCTGAAGTGATTTTATTTTGAAGTTCTTACACATTTTGAGGAAGCTCATACACTTGTTTTTTTAGAAAATCTCATACAAAAAATCAAGAATACACAAGTCAAGTGACCTAGGAGGTCACAAAACGAGTCCTCTGTTACCGAAACGTTTTGGACCAAATTCATTGTTCAAACCTTTAAACAATTTGTTAATTAATGCAGCTCCATTATTAGGAGGGGCACCGTCGCGTCGTGTTGAAACCACAAGTTTAGTCGTGTAAGATTGATGCTTTGCAAAAATAATAAATTCTGTCGTAGGTCACAGTTTCATCGTGAAAATGAGGTCCTAAATTTCCTTGTCAAGTAACCATATCCATACATTAATTGAAAAACGTGCTTGTGCATAAGTTTCAACAATTTTTCAAAGGTTGTCATCATCCCAATAATGTGAATTAATCTTGTTAAAAATTCCATTTCTGTGAAAGTTGGATTTGTTGTCGTTTCTCCTTACATTTTGAACAGTATGACATTTTCAAAATGCATCACTGCTACCTCCAATGCTTGTTGTTTTAAAATTTCTATTCCCAATGAAATAAAAAACCAGCACCCTTCAGAGGGTTGCAGCCACCTGCGTCGCAGTGTCTGCGGGGGCGGTAGTTACGCCACTGTGCACACATCTTGTTTAGATTGATAATAATTAAGGTTATGTTGACCTAATAATGAAATGTCATAGTTTTGAGGTTAGATTTCTGTATGTTAAACGTCAAAGAGTAATAATTTAAAAAGTTTTTAATTCAAAGTGTTTAATTAACACGTGTCAATAGTTAATTAAGTATTTACCTGGTTCTTCGTTTAATATCTGCTGACAAGAAAAAATTATGGAAGTTAATGAATCATTAAATGGATTTGGATATAAATAAATAAAATTTTACTTACCATGATATTAAAAGATTTAAATGGATTTGTCGTTGTAAAACTGTTTTTTAATTTGAAATAATTATGTAGAGATCAATAACACATGTTTCTTGATTTATTTGTCAACTTTAATGAAACCAGACAGCTGACTCAAGGGAATTGAAAAACATCCAAGTTGGTAATCTCTTAGAGACCATTTTTAAACAAGGAAAGGACGACAATCCTAAATTAAAACAATTATTCGTTTTGAAACGTATTTAATTTATCTCCAAATAAATAATGTTTAATTATTTTGAGATTAAAGGTAATTAATTACAGAATTAAAAAGAGAGAATCTTGAATTCATAAAAAAATATATTTTTTTCATTGCTATGTAAATTATAAACAATTATTTCTGTCTTTTTATTTCATATAAAAGAAAACATTGCTTTGAGGGTATCAATTTTCGTTTTGTTTATTGTTTCATTGTTTTTTTGTTAATAAAAATAAAATTGTGTTGTTATCTTTGAGATCTATTTGTGTAAAAGTTTTTTCTATTACTGTGTCCCTAAACATAACAATTTAGTTATCCATTGAAGCGACCCGCCTGAGAGAGTCCGAGTTTGTGAAAAGTGAGGTTTTTCACTTCTACTTTACATTTAGCCGAAGCATTATTTCAGTCAAAGATAAGCAAATTGTAATTTTTCTATTTCATCTTTTTACATTTATTTATACATTTTGTCTGTATCTTGGGAGGTCAAGTCGGATTTAATTTTTGATACTCCCATAATAACAGCATATCAGTATGTAAATGCATTTTTCGTGTAAGTGTTCTTAGTATTTCCTAGTTAATTTGTTTGATAATTAATTCTTATTTATTAATAAAAATACTCTAAACGTGTTCCTTCATTACTAATTAAATTATTTCTACTTATTTTTGTTTTCATTTTTTACCTCATATTTTCATGATAACACCTAGATAACTTATGAATCATAACATTAGCAACCGACAACAATTCGGTAAGTTCAGCCTACTGTGGCAATTAACAATGCAAAAACTGATAGAAATTGGTTGGTAACGCAAAAAATGTCAAGATCAGGAAGATAAACCAGTTACGTTTTATATGTATTATCTTACTAGTTTCTTAAGATATATTAAAAATAAAATTTTAAGTAGTACATGTAAAGATTATTGGATAAGAACAATTTGTTTGGTATATTCACAATTTGATTTATATTATTAACTCAGGCTACTAAGGTAATCGTTGTCCAAGGGACATCGTCCCATGTAATGTATACCAACAGAGACCAATTCAACTTTTCTGTCGCTCTAGGCAAGACAGATATTTGTTCAACACCTTCTCAAAGCTATTCGAAAGGCCACAACTCTTACAATTCTAACTCTTAAGATCAATATGGTCCAAGATGTATGGTACCCACTCGAAGTTGAAATCAGACACGTTATCTCAACGACAAAACTATTTTTAGCAGAATCAGCAAGAGTTAAATCGTCAAATATATAAAAAAACGAAAGCTTTGAAGTAACCATTTCGCTAATGCATCCATCGAAGCAGATAAGAATTACTCGTTGTGGAAAACAACTTGAAGACAAACGTCCATTTAGCAAGTCTCGCCAAAACGCACTCAATAAACCAGAAATAATACCTGTAAAGCATTATTAAGACAAGAGACTCCCCCTTCTATCACATTACGCACAAGATACTGACAACACCAACCATCTAATAAATGTCCCTGAAATAGACGATATCTCATCAAGCGTCTTGAAAGAACTGTCGTGTACAAAATACTCAATCTTCCTGGCGTGCTATGTCTTTAGGCCTCGAACATGTGCCTGTTTGCTTTATGTAGCTCCAATTATTATGATCGGAAAGCCTGATAAGCCAGCCAACAATGTGGTTTCCTACTGTCTGATATATATTTTTTGCAGCCACATGGAGATTGTTGAAGATGCTAACTATTAAAATGCTCGAACCATTAAGCGATAGTTCTGTTCACCAGTTCGGATTTCGGAGTATACATTCGACGATTGACCAAATCCATCGGATTATGCTGATGATCGAGGATGATTAGAGCGAATAAAAACTATTCGGAAGTGTTAATCAACATATCTCAGTTAATTTATCGAATCTGATACACAAACTTCACCTTCAAGCTGAGCAAACTTCTGAAGAAGAAGCAAAATTCAGTTAACGTTAAATGCCCGGTGTTTTGTAAAATGTCCTAGGCCTGATTCACTGAAAGTAATTTAATAAATTTAGATTGATCCAGGTTTTATTCTACAGCCGATCGTCAAGATCTGAAGAAGGCTCTATTAGATTGATTGAATATAGTGAATTTGGAATTCGATTTCTGTACGAAATTCAGGAACAACTTTACAACTCACGGGGCGGAAATATGGCGGAAATATTAGTTCGGCGTTGTTGCCACATTCGCTATTTTTTCCATTCGATTACAGCAAGATGTAATCTTTTAATAACAACCTGAATATTGCCAAAGTGGCCTTAGTAGACCTAACCAGATTATTGCCCATTATTCTAAAAAGGCTCTAGGATGCTCCGAAGGTATGTAACCGCATAAATTTTATCGAAATTTCCAATAATCAATTAAATTGTCCCATACTATGTCTTATTGGCAAAACATTGGGGAATTATAATCAGCAGTTAATAAAGAACTGTAAGAAAACAACTACAGAAAAATGTTTCAAAAGAAAATGGAAGTTGCTGACAGGAGAAATTACAAACGATGCTGTACAAGTTCCAATACAAGGTATTAGAAGAAAACTCCTAGAGTTCCGGATGAGCCCGGATAACATTATTTTCAGTTTTGTAGTATTAACCACTTAGCTAAGTTTTCAACGGAAGAGTATGGGTTAGCACCACCTGCATGAGGTATATCCTGCTCGATAACGAACAAGGCTTTGGCAACCGAATATTTGCGGTATAACCATAATCTCCGGTTCCTTTGAGGCATGTTTGATTCCTACAGATGATAACCCCATCGCCAGACTCGAGCGCTATGGGCCAACAATTAATAAGCCTAAAATTAACAATTCCTGAAACGATTATAAATAAAATCTGGACAGATTATTTGACAAAGACTGTCGGCGTGAAAACCTGGATACAAATTGAATTTTGTAACATTGGAGTTGCACTCAATTAGTAAGTTACTTACTTTTGTAAGATCTACCAATACCCACTGTGAGTGCGAGGTTGCCTATCCACCCTCTACTAGATATCCAGGCTAGTGCCGAAGTTGTCTACGTGCTCACCCGTCGGAGTCAGTCTGCGAGGGTGTCCCATCACTCCTAATCCAGCATGTGGACTTACACTAACCGGACAAGTCCTACCCCAAGTGTAATTTGTGTTCATGAATTTAAGCAACTTCGCTAATTATTTATTTATTCTTTTGTGTTATCTACGACTGTTTTTAAATTTTTTTATGAAAATAATGCTGCATTTTATGTTTTATGTTGTTTTAATCAGAGACGTCCTTATAATGCAAAATGACTTGATTAATCGTTCAGTTTTAAAGTTTAATCTACAGCAATATTTTCTTTTTAATTTCAGAAATAGCAAAGATACAAACCAAAATAAGATTTTTATAATAAATAAGCATATAAATACATAAATTTTATAACTTATTAATATAAAATCTAGTTTCTCAACAGAATAGATTCTCACAGGCAAAATGCTTCATTTGCTATTTTTACAACTGAAATTAATTAAATTACCTAATTAATTATTATAAAAAGATTTTGAGCTTAGCTAATTGGAAGGTTAGATTTAAAAATAATAATGAATACAAAAATACTTTTACTAACATCATCTTGATTTTACTCGAAGTCTATAATAGTTATTGGCTAAAATTCAAAGACAGGAACGTACACACAGGACAGGAAATTACTGCCTTGAGGAATTGTGGGGCTAAGAAACCTCCTGTTTAGCTAAATTAAGTTTAATTGAAAATTATGTGATAGAAATAGTTATAAATAAAAAAATTTATAATAACTTTTTCTAAGGAGTTTAATATTCCGTTGTCTTAAGAAAATTGAAAATTTTATCTATCAATAAACTGATAAACGTAAATCGAATCCAGCCAGAAAAGTGTTTTAGTTTTGACTTTTGTAAATTCTAGTACTTTATTAGTAGTTTTTGTATGTTTATTATTAATGTTTATCAGTGATTAGTTTTAGTTATATTATTATTTTTTTTTTCATATGTTTCTTCATGTATATTTTTATCTTCATGTCTTTTTGTTAAATTGTTTTCTGACTTTTATGATCATTTACATCACACCCAAATAACATTACACTATGGTTTAAATACTATAAAAAGGATTGTCTCAAAGCCCATACGCATTACGCCATTAAAGTTTTTTTTGTTACTTATCTAAGATAATTACAATCTGCTCCAGAGATCAATAAGAAAATATGATGAAAGTGGAACAATGAGTGGAGAAGTAATCCAATGACTACACTCCATAATAATTACAACTACGTAATTTGTTTGACATAAATCATTTGAAACATATTATGGGTCCACATAGGTAGATCAACGTCTATCTAATCTTCTACGTACTGCTGGGAACGGTCAAAGCATCAATCTCTTCGTTAGGGGCCTTTTGGTAAACCTGAATATTTCGTCGTCAACTAGTTGCGTACCTAGTATAGAGTTTTATTGGAGACGTATGAAGGGGCGTCGAATATCATCCTCAATAGTTTGGACTGTAATCTATGTATTATTATCTATGGTATTAGAGTGTTTCGCACACTTCCACAACTGAACTTCAGAAGTCTAAATAGGCTTGATTACACACTTGTAAAGAAGAGTTTTATTTTCGATCGTAAGTTTAGACTTCCTACCTATCATCCAGCTCATTTGACGTATCTTAAGGTTAATTTGTTTCTTCTTTTTAGTTAAGAGGCATATCTGCAAACTAAGTTCCAATCGTGGATATTTTCTGATCATATGGCTCAATTGCGACAAATATGATCAAGAAAGCTTTATTACTAAATAAGAAGGTTCTGGACAAAAAATGATTCATACTGTAACGTTCTTTTTAAAATAATAACAAAAGTGCTGTTTAAATCGTCTATTAATAAGAAATATTTATTTACAAACACTAATGTATACACTATAAATTAACGCTATGATTATAAACCATTAAAAACTATTATTTACAGACTATGAATTTCTAATACAACATTTATTTTTACATTCACTATTTATTTCGTGATACACAGTTAATGACTTGCTGTTGACTGCTTTGGTTGCTTCCTCAGGAGAAGAGAAACATACAAATCCAAAACCCTTACTACGACCTTCTTCTAACGTAACCTTTGCTGATGTGATTGTTCCAAATGGTGCAAATTCTTTACGTAGACGTTCATCGTCTATAGTGTCATCTAAGTTCTTAACATACAAATTAACACCTTGATATCTGTTCATACGCTCCATCTTCAATTGTTCAAAACGTCTCTTCAACTCTTGTTGCCTTTCTGCTTTCTTTTGTGCACGTCCGACATACATAGGCTTGCTTTCTATAATTTCTTTACCATTTAGTTCTTCAACTGCTGCTTCAGCACAATCAGGATCTTCAAACGCCACAAATCCGAACCCTCTCGATTTTCCATCTTCTTTAATCATAATCTTCAAACTAGTAATTCGTCCAAACTTCTCGAACATATTCCTTAATTGATCTTCAGTCATATCTTCACCAAAATTTTTTACATAAACGTTAGTAAACAATTTAGCTTTCTCTCCTAATTCCTTCTCTCGTTCTTTTCTTGGGATGAAACGTCCTACATATACTTTCTTCCCGTTTAATAACATTCCATTTACCTTTTCAATGGATTTATTAGCTGCTTCTTCGGTTTCAAAATGGACAAAACCATAACCTTTGCTGACACCGTTTTCATCTTGAGCTACTTTACAACTAAGAATGTTTCCAAAGGCCGAAAATGTATCGTACATAGCCTTATTGTCAATACTTTTATCGAGATTCTTAATAAATACGTTTCCTACACCAGATTTACGAAGGGACGGATCTCGCTGGGACCACATGATACGAATAGGACGACCCTTAATTAGGTCAAAATTCATGGTATCTAACGCGCGTTCAGCATCTGCAGGTTGTTGAAAGTTTACATAGGCATAACCAAGCGAACGACGTGTGATCATATCTCTGTATACACGAATCGAAAGGACTGGGCCTGCAGTTGAAAACTTCTCGAAGAGCATTGCTTCAGTAATATCAGAATGCAAGTCCCCCACGTACAACGACGCCATAGGGTAATTTGGAGCCCCCGGATTCATTTTAAAAAATTGAACTTACACGTTAAAAACAAAATACTACGCTCCTTGAGAAATCAAATCGTAAAAACATATGAAACAAGATGTACAATATTTTTACTGTTTATTACGTTACAATTTTCAACTATTTTACGATTTTTTTGGGTTTTTAAATAAGTTTTTAGTTTTTTTTTTGTATTTTTTTGAAGAATTATTTCACAAATTTAGGTGGGTTGTGTGACCTAAGAAAGGAACACAACCTCACTTTAATAACACCACTACTAATAACGAAATAAAAACTATACAAAATACAAACATACTCGCGCCCATCTTCAGTTAACCTTGTCAGAGGCTTCGCTATATTGGCAAACCCAGGAACGAAACGCCTGTAGTAGGTACACAATCCAAGAAAACTACGAACTTGGTGTTTATCTTTTGGTGTTGGCCATTCTTGGACTGCACGGATTTTATCGGGGTCGGCTGCCACTCCATTTTGTGATACGACATGCCCGAGATATTTCACCTCCCTTCGGAATATGTGGCACTTTTTCGGACTCAATTTCAGGTTGGCTGTACGCAGTCTCCGGAACACTTCCTCCAGATTTTTCAAATGTTCGTTGAATGATTTTCCGACTACAATCACATCATCTAGGTATACCAGGCAGGTCTTCCACGACAGCCCTCTCAGGATGGTCTCCATTAGACGCTCAAAGGTGGCCGGAGCGTTACATAGACCGAAAAGCAGTAACAGAGATGAATGGACGCATTGTAGGTACCAAACCTCTTTATGTGGCATTAGCTCAACGAAAAGAAGACCGTAAAGCTCATCTGACCTCTCAGTACATGCAGCGTATGCAAATATGCGCATGCATCAACAAATGGGTCAATTTATTCAACCTGGAAGTACAGGAGGTTACTTTGTACCAACTCTATCCCACACCTGACACCACTGTAACGTTCTGTTTAAAATAATAACAAAAGTGCTGTTTAAATCGTCTATTAATAAGAAATATTTATTTACAAACACTAATGAATACACTATAAATTAACGCTATGATTATAAACCATTAAAAACTATTATTTACAGACTATGAATTTCTAATACAACATTTATCTTTACATTCACTATTTATTTCGTGATACACAGTTAATGACTTGCTGTTGACTGCTCCTCTTTCATCCGCAAAGTCGCTTTTATACCACCATACAAATCTTCTAGAAATCGCTCGAACATACCGGTATATTGCTAGAATAACCGCGTCTATTTCACAGGCTTCGTGCGATGAGTAATGCTCTCGATTGCTGTAGAATTTTACATTTGTTGTTCGAGAAGAAGTTCTTTCTTTTTCTCTCTTGTTACACTACGTTGTTAAGGACAGACTTGTCACGTGTGAAAATGAACAAAGTTACTATACAAAATCCGTCCAATTGTGAGACGCAGTCCGTGATTAAATTTTTGAATGCAAAAAATTTTTGGGCGCAGAAATTTTTCGAGAAATTTGTGAAGTATGTATGCTACTCTGCCAAGACTGCGAACAGCCATAAAGAATAACAGGCTAGGTCTTCTCAGTTCCGAAATTGTTCTGTTGCATGATAATGCATAACCAACCGGTTATGCATGCAACAGAACAATTTCACACACATCCGCTCTTACACAACTTTTGGAAAAATTTAAATTTAAAATTATTGATCATCCACCTCTTACACCTACTGATTTTTATTTGTTTCTTCACGTTAAGAAATTTTTAGCGGGATAGTGATGAAACACCGATGATGAAGTAAAAGCAGTGTTTAAAGATTGGATGAAAAAGTTGGACGCAAGTTTCACAGATAATAGTATACAAAAGCTTGTACCACGCTACCATAAATATTTAAATTTAATTGACAATTATGTTGAGAAGCAGATCAACATACATATAAGCAAATAGTAATAAAAAAACTGAAACAAAAAGTTCTTGTAGTTTTTATGACCAAACGGAAGTTAGATTGTGGATATGCCTCGTATATGGGATTTCCAGGTAAGTCTTTGATCCAGAGTTAGACCAAGATACGTTATTTCATTGTGAACAAGAAGGCGAATACCATGTATTGTTGCTTCTGGACACTCAAGTTGTCAAGTTGTCAAAATGTCAATTGAGCTGATTTAAGTTGGTTAACAGTAACTCGTCACTTTGTTCAGCCAGAATTCATGTATGTTAAGATGATACTGTAATTTGCCGGAGGCAACTTGTGGGTTTTCATCCACAGAAATTAATGCAGTATCGTCCGCAAATGTGGCAATTTTGGGTAATATTTGTCGTTGGGATATCCGTTGTAAAAATTAAGTAGAAATAGTGTCCTAGTACGCTACCATGTGGTACTCCTGATCTAATAGGGTGATATGCAGATATCTCGGAATTGAACTTGGTTTGAAAGTATCGTTCAGTCAAGTAAAATTTTAGTAAAAGGTAGAAAGGAGTGGGTAAGATTAGCTTCAGTTGATATAATATACCCTTGTGCCATACCAATCGAAAGCCTGCTTCATATCAAGAAAACCGACTGTACATTGTTTTTTCTTAAGTCATTTAAGTATTTCATTTACAATTCTACGTGTTTGCTGGATTGATGAGTGAAACTCACGGAAACCAAATTGATGGGATGGAATAATTTCATTCAAGTCAACTGCCCTGAATAGTCTCTTCAGAAAAAAAAACTCTCTAAAAAATCTTTGACATGCACGGAAGCAAGTTAATGGGCCGATAAGATGTGTACCATTTGTATTTGTGCAAATCTCCAGGTTATGGAATAATATGCGAGTCTTACATGCTGTTATAAATGGTGGTCAATAACACGATTGCCTTACGAGGTAGGTGTTGAAAAGTGTTAAAGACTTTTATAGTACTCGTATTTTGAATCGTAAACATCTTTTTATTGAGCTCTGTCTCTGGGGGTAAAGAACAACTTGACGAGCTAGTCTGTAATAGTTATTTACGTGGCAAGCTTTGTAAATTAATTAATTAATTAAGTGTTATTTACATAGAAAGTTGCAATAAAGAATTATTACGAGCTCTTTATCATCAATATCATAGCAGCAATTCTCAATAATCCTTTTTTATCTTTACTAATAATAAGCCAATTTTATCCCGTATATCTATTATATATAAACTTGAACAATCCAACCTTGTTTTATGAATTAACTGGATAGATGTGATCAATATATCAACACTGAACAGGATGTAACGATTCGATAGGTAAAACTCTCCAGTACGGGGTACTGCGATGATATTTTAATTGAAAATAGGTGTCCTTCAAGGAATCCCTTAGTCTTCAATTATATTTACTATTTGTTTAGATAGACCTACTTGAACAATTTTCCGAACCTGATATAGCTAAAATTAATAACTACAATTTGATAAACGACTAAAACTTGTTATCAATGATTTTATGATATGAGAATGTAAACATAGGTTCAATACTGAGTGTAAAAAACACAAAAGTTGTGAGTCTATTTTTATTTGTTTTGGAGATACAAGGTTAATAATTTTTGATGGGTCTCCACGATACAAGAAAAACCTGCCTGAAACCGCAACCCAGATCTTGCCCAATCAAACAAAATCATTGGCACCTATTTGGGAGATGTAACGTTAATAATACGAAGAATTCTTCAAATGGATGGTGCGCCTCCACATTTCTGAATTGCACTCTAGAATCTAGTAAATATCATTTTTACCAGAGATAGATTGATCATGACTGACTACATGGACTACAGGACTGATTACATGGCTAGATCTCCCAATAATAATTTCCTTAATTTCTGGGGTTACATGAAAAACAAAGTGTATGTACAAGTTTGAAACACCAGAGACCAATTATTGGAGAGCATTGCTGTCATTTCTTTGTCATCCCCCATCACAGCAATTGGGATCAATCCATATGAAGTGCTGCAGTACTGGTCGTTCGATCATTTTGAAAAAAAAATTTTTTTTTGTGTTGTCACATCTAAGTATTGGTAGATCAAAACCGCTGTGATCTTATTTTTATTCCTTTTGAATGAAATATGGCAGCCATATTTGTTTCGCGGTGCACGACGTTTCTTGCAGTTTTTTTAAGTAAACGTAAATCTTGATATCTCAAGAAGGGGTGGTCCTAGAGACAAGCGGTAGAAACCATTGTATTGCTCACATGCCGGACTACATCTTTTAATCTAAACATAATTTTTGTAGGATGCTTACTTATGTGTGGAATTCAACTCCGAAGCTTAACAACGTTTGTGCAAAAATTTCCGCTTTTTAGGGGAGCATATTTCATATATCCAGATGAAGATGAAGTCTTAGGGCTGATTTTCTATTTAAAAGTGCACAGTTAGAGGTAGTTTATGTATAAAATATTTTAACTCTGAAACTGTACCATTTTGGTATTTATGGGCTTTTTAAGTTCTCGTTATGATACGTAATATCAAGATTTACGTTTACATCAAAAAAACTGCGTACACCACGAAACAAATATGGCTGCCATATTTCAATGAAAAGGAATAAAAACAAAATAACAGTGGTTTTGATCTACCCATACTTAGTTGTGATAACATACAAAAAAAAATTTTTTTCAAAATGATCGAGCGATCAGTACTGCAGCACTTCATATGGATTGATCCCAATTGCTGTATTGGGGGATGACAAAGAAATGGCCATTAGTTTAATCCGGCAACCTCTACAATATCAAAGCTTAGGTTTTTCTCGACTTATATTAACAATTAGAATGAGTCCAACGGGTTTTTTTTAAGGAAAGCCTCTGAGCGTCCGGTCTGTCGGAAAATCGAAAATTTGTAAAATTGTCGTTTTTCGACCGTCGATTTCAACCATACCACTGGCACTGGAAGGAATTTAAAATGTTGGATACTCATCCGACACAGAATTTAATGCTCTTTAATTCTTGTAATAGTGAAGTTTTCGTTGGAAAGCACTGCTTTAAAGTTATAGACGAAAAACTTTTGATGCACTCAGGTAAGCTCGCGTCGAGAGACCGTGCAAACCTAGGATACTTATATTTAACGTCAAATGAAGCGATCGAAACGATCTCCAGTTTTCCAACATTTATTTCCACCACCGGATTCTATTTTACTGGCCTAACCCTATTATCAGAGTAACTTTTTTTGGTTTTGGTTTGATTGGTTAAATTGCGTTATTCCAGTGCTTTTTATCTTTAAGCACTGGACTAAATATAATCACAAAGCAGTGTCCATCTATAAGTTAGTAAGATTGAAGTTTCGGTAGGTTCCTTGTGAAACATTGCATATAATAGTTTTAAGAAAAATTGTTGTATTTAGATGTTTTCATAAATTATGTAGAATTTTCTCTGCACGTGTTCCGGTTTATTAGACCTTTCTCAAGAGAATCTCATTAGTTTAGTAGCTTAGAAAAATGAATTTTTCTTAAATTTGGCAGTACATAAGAGCTTTTGTGATTTATGATTTATCGCATACTGTATTTCATCGAATACTGTATTTATTACCCGTATTTACCTACATATTTTGTTCATTACTATAATACTAGACAATCTCTCGCGCCGAAGTGGTCCGTGCCGAAGTGTCCCTGCGCCGAAGTGTCCTTGCGCCGAAGTGTCCGGCTCCGTAGGTATATATTCCATATACTTTATTAAAGTGTAACCGGCCTGAAATAGCTCGACAGGCAGGATACAAAATAGGTATCCGAAATTTAACAGTGTTTTGAAATCTACAGCAACCCAAACATCTAAAAAGTTGGGTGTATATGCTTCGCTTATCACAGTACTCAAGCCTCTGTAATCATGAAGCAGACGTTCAGTTTCAAAACATAATAAGCGAGTGAAAAGACAAAGACTCACTGTGGTAGAAAACTTGTCGAGCTGTCTGCAGATAAAATACATAGAAACAGCTTTCACTAGTTTACGAAAATAAGAATTGTTATAATCTGCAATTGAATGATTTATCACTTTCACCAACCGACAAAGTTATAAGAACGAAGAATTAAGAGAAGTACAGGCTAAAAATAAATATCGTTATTTGTTGTGAGAAATGCAACTCCATAAGAGGAGTGGCGCGTCGCAGTAAGCTAAACGCAGGCTTGTCACATAAATCCATAAATATTACATAATATAATATACACTATTTCAAGAAATTACCATAACATTTTAACTTACTAATTTAATATTATTAATTTTACTTGAAAAATTTAAATAATTGAAGTATTCCAAAAGATACTGCTCAGCAGCCTTTCTGGATCTATCCTAGGCTTTCTAAAAAGTATAGCACGCAGGATTGTAAGTCAAACTAAAGAACCTTCCCCCACTTTCAAATATTTAAATTTTATATGAGAGATAAATACTTCTTAGTCAAACACAGCAGTGAATACACTGATTTGAATCCTATTTATTCAGGCGTTCCCTAAGGATGTCTCCTTGGATCAATTCTATAATGCATTGCAGTCAGTTATATAGACGTAATTAGGTCTAGATTTTTGGGGGGGCTAAAGAAAATGTGGTTTCATTAGGAAATCGAATATAGGGAATAATCCAAGCTTTTAAGAAATCATCTGTAAAATCACTCCAAGTACTTAAAATTACTATTTCTTGTTTATCATTATCGTTACGAGTTTAAAGAGTACTAATATCCTGAAAATTGTGAAAAAGAATTAGATTTAGACCCTTTTTTTAAAAAATTATTTAAATGAATACAACCTTTAACAACTTTTGAAATAAATGTGGCACGCGCATTAAGGTTTCTTCCCAACTCAGTTACTTGAAGCGGGGCGATAATAAGCCAAAGTCGCTGGCGTTCCAGATTTGATTCCAGCTGGCAGGTAATTTTATTATTTTTTTTCCAAATACATATTTAAAATATTTTTTCTTTCCGAAAATATTTTCTACATAATCTTAAAATTGCAATTATATCCGCAATATTGCAGACGACTAAAAATCGGAATGCCATTTGAAAATTAAGCAAAAGATTAAGTAAGAATGATGATCTTGTTGCATTGGACTAGGTTGTAAAGTACTTAATTACAAAACTAGTGAAAATTTAATCACATAATTATAGTCCGTCCGAAAACCATGAGAAGTAATAAATTAAACTGGCAGCCAGGTAAGCGGATTACTACAACGGTTTTCTATAGTCATTTGCTACTCAAACCGTGAATTCTGCTGTTATTATAAGCAGTCGAAAAATGCTAGTCAAATGACAATAGAAAACCCATGTAGTAATCCACTAACTTGGCTGTCAGTATAATTTATTACTTGGCATGATTTGCGAACGGACTATAGTGGATATAGGTAATTAAAATTGTGAAATATGGTTTTCAGGAAAATGGTTCAAAAATGACTTTTAACCATTAAAAAATAACTAATAGATATTGTTTAATTTTAAAATACATGCAGTAGATTTTCCCAAAAAGAAAAAGTGTCTCAACATTTTTGTGTGGTAAGAAAATTAAAAAGTTACCTGCCATCTGGAATCGAAGCTGAGACGACAGCGACTTTGTTTTATTAACGCCCCGTTTTTAGCTACTGAGCTACGAAAAAATATTAGTGCCGGCGCGTATCACATTTACCTTATGGTGGGTACACATCTGAGAGCACATGAAAAGAGAACGCACGCATAAGCTAATGTGGACGGTGCATTCGTTCCGTCTCAGACCATGTACCTGACTCACGCGAGACTACGAAGACGCATGATGCGAGCCATTTCTTGTCGGTTTTTGGTAGCTTCTCAAAGAAAATATGCAGCGCATGTGCCCTCAATGTGGACTTTTTTGGTGGGTACACATCTGAGAGCACATGAGAAGAGAACGCACGCATATGCTAATGTGGACGGTGCATTCGTTCCGTCTCAGACCATGTACCTGACTCACGCGAGGCTACGAAGACGTATGATGCGAGCCATTTCTTGTCGGTTTTTGGTAGCTTCTCAAAGAAAATATGCAGCGCATGTGCCCTCAATGTGGACGTTTTTTGGTGGGTACACATCTGAGAGCACATAAGAAGAGAATGCACGCATATGCTAATGTGGATGGTGCATTCGTTCCGTCTCAGACCAAGTACCTGACTCACGCGAGGCTACGAAGACGCATGATGCGAGCCATTTCTTGTCGGTTTTTGGTAGCTTCTCAAAGAAAATATGCAGCGCATGTGCCCTCAATGTGGACGTTTTTTGACTTTCGTGTGTAGTTTTACCGGCATGTGTATTCAGTTTATTAATGATTTGCGAAGTACGGATGTACTTTCATTCTGCTGCTGATTATTATTATTTATAATAGAATTGATTTTGTTGGGGAAATTTTTGTAGTCGTAGTTTTTTTTATGTATTAAAATAATAACATCATTAATGATAATAAATTTATATTAATAAAAATAATAATAGTAATGATCATTTCGAAAAAAACAATTTCTTCTTCAGATTACAAAACATTTAATTTACATAATAAATTTAAAACTTAATCCAAATTGTATTAAAAGGAAAATGTTCGAATTTACACACCAATTCTTATGATCGAACTACATATTGATTTTTTTGTTTTAGAATTACTATTTTTTTATTTAATGTGATTGACAATGTAATATTTTTATGTATCTTTCAGTCTAAATTGTTTAATTGATAAAATAAAATATATACTTAAAAAGTTTTTAGTTTAAACTTTAAACAGTAGATCAATATGTAGTTCGATCATAAGAATTGGTGTGTAAATTCCACCATTTTCCTTTTAATAAAATTTGGATTAAGTTTTAAATTTATTATGTAAATTAAATTGTTTTATAATCTGAAGAAGAAATTGATTTTTCGAAATGATCATTATTATTATTGCTTTTATTAATATAAATTTATTATCATTAATGATGTTATTATTTTAATACATAAAAAAAACTACGACTAAAAAAATTTTCCCAACAAAATCAATTCTATTATAACTAAAATAAAAAAATTGTTTTAAATTCATAATAAAAAAATTATTATTATTAACAAAAGCATTTATTCTTTATTTTTATTTAGCCCCCTTATTATTCTAATTTGTAATCTACTAATCTTAATTTGGCCGAGATTTTTAATTTCACTAAAAGTATATTTGAGTTTTATAAGGACGGACTGGAGCAAAGTTTTTAAAATGCCCCGAAGATTCTTCCAATCGCATATCCATTAATAAATCGGTCCCCATATACTGCCTTCTGTTTTTATATAATTGGGTAATCCACCACCGCCTTTTCTGTGTTTTTTTTTCTTTTTTAATAAAGAATAAATGGTAAAAAGTGCAGCAGCACTTATCACTACTTTCTCACCAGACGACATTGCTATTATTACTAACTGCAAATGAATGGAGCTGATTGAGAAGACACGCATACGCATGAAATAAAGTGACTGCACATAACTTGAGAACACATAAGTTGAGTACACACGCATATTCGTGCGTACTCAACTCATGTCCGCTCAGATGTGTACCCACCATTAAAAGTAGGTTATACTTATTTAAATGATTTTTTTAATAAGATTTGAATATAATGTTTTTCTCACCAATTTAAGGATATAAGTACTGTTAAAGCTTATTTGAATTTTTTAAAAATACGCCTTAATTCTTATACTTATTCAATTTCCTAATATGACATTGTTAATGCATTTCCAAAATTTGATGATTTTTCTAATTCTTTAAAATTTTATATTTTTAATTGGTAATGTTCATTTTAAAGTAAATTTCTAGGTAACTTTTAAAGATAAATATAGTTATATAACTCTACATCATACTTTTATGAACCTTAAAATATAAGCTGTTCTTGTAGACATTACAGTTAGTTATAAAACCTTAGAAATCGTAATACTAATTGATTGAATGATAATTTACTTTTGCAACATAATTCTTTTGAACTTTCGTGAGATAGATCTTTTAATTTTAACAACGATTTGGTGACGTAACGAATGCAGAGGTTTTTGTTTTGAAGGTTTTTTAATTATCTTATTACGTGTTGTTAAATGTTTCACCAAAATTTACATAACTAAAGTTATTATTCCATACTTATTTAAACGTTCATCAAAAGTATTTCGTAACGTTTATTTCTGATAATCTAAAATATGAAGTTTACTTTTTAAGCTTTTTTTTAAGACACCGAGCAAAGTAATTAGAAAAGATTTTGAGAAAGCTATTCTATATTATTTTATTAATTCAGTACTTATGCACAACATCTGTTTATTTATTGATTCCATTTGGATCCCATCGCATATTTATTTGGCTTGTCTCAACGTGGGACTTTCCACTGCAATGTTAACTAAAATCAATGTAGACAAACTCATACTTATCTTTCGTTATTAGTTTCTTATTGTTTCTTTATTATCTAATTTTGTTAAATTAAGAAACACAAGCTATGTGCTGATTTATTTATTTATTTTAATTCACCGCTTTTCTGGTTATTTATATATTCTATTTTATTACAAAACTAACTACAAGAAATATCTGGCTTGAGTCCGTTTTGGGGGGTGGCTAATTTTTGATTTGGGGGCTTAGCCCCAAGCCTCCACCTAGTTACGTCTATGGTCATTTATAGGGACATTTGATGCGGCAGTTCTGGCTTTCTTCACTCCCTCATTGCCATCCTACAGAGTTTGTCGAATTATTACGTTCCCAAAGAAGTTATCCTGCATGACATTCCTCTGGAATCCGTCAAGGAAATCATCAATGTGAAATATAGCGAGAAACTGTCAGTATATGGCCATTAGATGTACCCGATAACAGCGTATTGCGTAGGCTGAAACGGCTGCTGCCGTTCGACATAACAACAGTCTTCAGATAAGTTACCTACATACTTATAACATACAATAGTTAATTACGAATCGAGTACGCAAAGTCTTCATTCGCCCACTTTTTCAAGCACGTGCGACGAAGGAGCAAATGATTCATTTGCTCGAATGCATCGAAGATGAATAATGACTAAAAAAACATAATTAACAAAAATCTTACAAATACTCTTTAGAATTCAAAGTAAACATAAAATCAAGTAGGCAATAGCATCCTCTTGTTGCCAATAGATGGTGCATGCACTTTTGTAAGTGTAGAGTCACTACATCTAGTCACCTAGGCCGCGCTGGTTCATCAGAGTGGATTAAAGCACCGCAAAACGCCGCCATATTGGGATAGAGAAAGGTGAAAAAAGCAACCTTTGAAAAATAGGTCATCGCAATGCCGCCGTTTTCGTGCTCAGAAACAGTTGCTATCCTAGCAGATGCGATTGTGATGTACTAGGCGTGTGTCTCGAAAACGTTTGAGTAATAACGCTTTATGTAGTATCTGTCAGTAGTTCTGCAAAAATGCTGCAGCACCGAAGTGCAATAGTAATGAGAAAAAAGATTTTTGATTATTCCTGTTTCCAGCTTACCAAGAAAAACGAGATATTTGCATACAAAATTATAAACGCAAACAGTGATATCAAAAAATATAAAGTTATTTTCCGATCTTTTAAAAAACTGTGTGAAAACCGCAGAAACGCCCCTGTCTCCCACCCAACTAAAGATGAAAGGGCAATCTTTATTTAATCAAAAACTTATACGGAAAACTGACGTATCCCTCTGAGAATATTTGTAACTTTACTATGAAAGCAGATAAATGTATTACAAACCACTTTAAATGTTTGCAATAATCATCCAAAATTGGCCCAACGCGGTATATTCTTGTTTCGTGCGTCGCGTTTCGTCCGCTTACGAAAATCTACCTGGAGCCTTCTCGTTTCGTGCGGAATTAAAATGATGGCGTTAATAACTTCTCATTTCGAGCATTATTTACCTGCACATGTTTATCTGATCTTATCTGAATATCAAGTATGATAATAACTTTAATATATACACTTCAGCGAACACAGTTCCAGCTAAAAAGTAAGCAAATTGTCTCTCTCTTTGATAATCTCTTTTACTTAAGCATCATTTGTTTACCATTAGTAGCGCTAAAAACAAACGGAAACTTTACTCAATTTAGAATATTGATGGATAATACAGATCTACTGGAAAGTAGGTAGTACAGACTAATTAAGTGTACTTTTTTACTTAAATTTCTTTCAATGTCAGAATTTGACCAAAATACTAAGAATTTTTAATTACCAACTTATATTAAATTCATAGTGTTTTTCTTTGTACAGAAATATCGAAAGCATCAAATATTCTATTGTATTGAGTGCTATTGTGTTTAAATTTATCCTTTTCAAAAAATTTCGTTTTATAGAGAGACTAATACCTACTTTGTTATGTACCGCTAATATTACCTGCAATTTCCTTGAGATCCATAACATAATTAAATTTGCAATATAAAACAGGAATTCATACTCTACAGGATTTAAAGAAACATTAATATGGGAAAACCTCCCTTAAGTGTCGATGTAGATGTTTTGTAAATTGCTATCTGTTAAAACTGTTTGAGTATTAACAAGTATTTCTATAATTATATATTATACATTTTATCCTTAATATCTAATAAATTTCTTATTTATATGTGTACTTATCCATTATTATTTCCCCTTTATTAATTAGGGTCTAAAGGTACCTAAAATATTAAATTTATAAAATCTATACAATTGATCACGCAGTCGAACTGATTTAAAAAATCACATGATTACTTAAAAAAACACGAGAAAATTCTATATTTGGTCTTATTAATACTTTTTAGTTATTACTACTTTAGATTTTTGTATTTGAAGTGAAAAAATAGATACAATATTGAGCAGAAAATCAACAAGTTGTATGTAAAAATTCTATTTTAAAAAGTATCCAAAGCCAGCAGGTAAATTTCAGATGAGCGCACGAAACGAGAAGTCATTAGTACCGAATTTAATTGTCCATCTGGTTTGCGCACGAAACGAGAAGGTTGTTACCCACAAAATGGGGACTGCTTATTGGGAAACGGTAACAACCTTTAACCGCAGTTAAATCTGTCGGCTGCCAGCTAACTAGTGTGAGGTCGTGGGTCTCACTAAAGGTATTCTGTAATGGGCGCCAAGAATCGTCTAAAATAGCTACAGTATTTGCCGACAAAATCTGAAAAGAACAACACATTTGCGACTACTACCAGTGTGGTCGGCTTTTTCCAATCTTGAATCCTCAATGGCTGAAAATATAAACCCCAAATACCAAACATATAAATAATAAGTCGTCAAGTAAGGGATGTACAGTGCTTTATTAACAACTAAACAAATTATCAGGTAGATCAATTAACATAAATCAATCAAGTAAGGTTATATTTTAATCAAGGACAAATAGCTTTGGCAAAAATTAAATGCAAGTTATTGATATTTCTAATTACAAGTTTGATCTGGGCGAGGATTGATGCCAGCGATTTATTTACTCTAGATCTGACTTGACTTGACTTGAGACTTGACAAGTCTCAAAAACGCAACTGGCACGGTAAGTTAACGCGAATACCTGTGATGTAGATTGCGCAATCATTAATCGTCAGATTTTAATACTTTACCCAATTCATTACGGAGCAAAGTCATACGTATTCACACGCAAATATTCCTAACAATGTAATAAAATAAGTAACATGTGATAAAATTATATATATGAAACAGATACTAGATATAAGTGCTACAGGCACACTGGGGAGAAACCATTTAACATATAAAATTATAATATACAAATATACAGTAATGCTTTACTTTAAGGAAATTAAGTGTCGGAAGTTAACGTAAGATTTATTAAAGAAAAAGAAAAAAAGGTCTGTAACAAACAAAACCAAATTACCAGAATGTACGAAGCAAACACTTTATAAATACCTTCGGTGAAATGTGACCTTAAGAGATAATTATATCGCCTCCATATGCGGCTAACGACGATTATGCATCGAAACCTATCAAAACAATTATAGTATAAGAGACTGAATGATAGAAAAGTTAACCTATAAACACTTACGAGAACGTGCTCCTATAACCTCTAAAAAGAACTGTAGAAAAATCCCCAAAAGGTTCCAATTTAAATTGGAAACATCGTCACAAATTAATTTTAGGTCTGCACCAATGCAATTCCCAATTCACAACACAAAGGAAAAGATTAATTAAACGGCGATGTCCACTAAAATATTCTTTAAAGAATATTCTTCACACGAGCGATCAAAACGAAGTGACAAAATCTCTAATCAAGAGGAAGTTAGTTCCAAAACAAAATGGCAACTACAAGTAGAGAGAATGCGAAAATCCCTAAACGCTATACAACTTAACACAAAAGCATAGCTATACAGGGTGCTACGAAATTAGCACGTAACAATATTTTACGCACGAAACGATCACAAATCCCCAACACTCTGTCTTCCGGCTTAAGCGAAAGTATGATGACTCGTCATTCCCTAATCGCAATATTTATAAATATGTTACTGTAATAACTAGCAACTATATAAATTTAAGATTAAATATTGAATCTAAGAAAATTAAACATTAACTAAAGGAAACAAAAATGAAAAATTTTGGACCCAATACGAGTTTCCGAGCATGTAGAAATTAAGGTGTTTTCTTTGTAAAGGTTAATTGCTAGTTTGTAAAAATTGTTTAATAAAGATATAAATTATATTAATGATAGAATGACGTAAATGATATTAAAGCTTATTGTAACGTGCTTCCTTGTCTTTGATTTAGATTTCTTAAATCGCAAAAACATTAGTTCTAAACAGAGAAAGCACGATATCAATCTTTATTAACGTATTTATTATTTTGAACGTGATAACGTATTTTTTTATTTTAAATTTCCCGCGTTATATGTGCCGCCATGTTCGCGCTAGCTGCATAGTGGAAGTGTGATGGATGCGATGACCTATATTTCAAAGCTTGCTTATATATTTACGGACCTGTTGTAAGTGCTAAGCTAAGTGCTCTTTCTATTGTGATTTCTATTATCCAAACGAGTAAAATGACATTTTTTAAACTAAATTTTATTATTATCAAATCGAATTATTTTTAAAGAGCCTAAAAGAACCAGTGCTGTTTGCACGTTTTTAAAGCACGGGTGCGCAGAAACGTGATTTTGAAAGAGGTTAGTTTGAAAACTATATTTAAGTTGAAGCTTACTATAACAGATCACTTACAGGAATAACAATCTGTGTGTCGTAATTATTGCCATATAAAATGCCTATTGCCCACTGGGCAATAAAAAGCTGTTGAAATCACTAAAAATTATTAATAAAACCAGTGAAGAATACTCTCCGAACTGCTGGACGTCTTATTTTCACAAATACCCCCGACTTACCCCTTAACCAGCCCAACAGCTTAACTCTCCCCCATTGACTTATCCTCTCCACCCGACTTTTCCCCTTTTACTTACCCACTCTCGTCATAAAATTCTGCATTGAATTCATAATATACCATAATATGGCAAACTTTCTAAACTTTTTCGGTCATTTTTAGCCAGTTAAGAGCTCGTAAGAGAAGGGACATTAGTTCTTCATACATTCATATTCCTTATATTCATCAAAGGTCCGAATCAGAAGTTAAAATTAAAAAATTTCGAAAAAAAAACAGACGGACACACACATCGAATCCAGATACGTACTCATTTCAGGAGTTCCTTCATGAAAAGTATGTGGAAGAAATTATTTGTTGCATTTTAAGGATGTAGTTGCAAGAAATTGTGTAAGTATATATTATATAAGTTTTTCTATTTAAACAAGTTTATAGAATTGTGATATTATCCATTTGAATATTTGACTTTGATCAGATTTTACTAAATCTTCAGTTAATTATTTTAATTATTGGTATTATGCGCTACCGTTGAAGTGTTAATCTTGATGTAAATTTCAAGAAAAAGCGTGATTCTATTCATATCTTATTAGCACAGCCTTTTATGTGGTGAAAAATAGTACCAACCCAATTTTTTAACTTTTTTGCCTGAAAGTTACAATGTATACCTTATGCAACTTTTTTAATAACCCAATTTTGTTAAATGCGATTGGCAAAGATCAATACACCGCTACCTATTACCATATCATAACAAAAAGTTTAGGTTTGCAAGTACCAGTCTACTTACTCTTACTCTAGCGAGCTAAGATTTTTTTTCCGGATGCTAACAATTTCCACATCCAAAACTTAATGAGAATCTTATGGGTCACTGCGTGATATCCACCTCTCGAAGTTCGAAACTAACAGTAACTGCTTTCAATGTTGCAGAGTATATAATGTATATAGAAGTTTATATACATATATTGAAAATTCCTGCCTTAAACATAAGCTTAAAGCTGGCAAGTAATTAAGCGACGCCCTATATGGAAAACATTGGGTTTATTTTGGATAGGAGGAACTTGAGAGAACGTGGTGGTTAAGACGACGCAGGAAGTGAAACAAAGGAGCGCGGTAAATAGAATACGAACTACCATTGGCTGATGCTAATAACTCTAAGACACGAGAAGACGGCTGAATTAATGAGGAACGCACACTCCGTCTAGCAGAAACTACGTTTCTGTCAAATGTGACAGTTCGCTCCTGTGTACTTAGAATATTATTAATACAACGAGCGTCTTCAAATTAAAGCGAACAGAGTAGAAAGCAACATCTTGAAATATAATACGTATTTCGTGCCTTGTTATATGCAGCTTTGAACAATTTCAAACCTTTGTCGAATGATCCAACAATATTATAATTCATATGCCATTAATATTATGGGACGTGTAGAACACATCCCGGGACGTAGAGATGCATTCATATTAAAATCATTGTCTACAATTTTTGAAAAAATTATAATCATACCACTATGGTATAACTTTCGTAAATTAAGGACAGTATACTTAATCAATACGCTGCATTAGATAAGACTAGATTCTATTAAGGGTTAAGCGAAAGACGCCAAAAGTTTCAGCGCTAACAGCGGTGATTTTGTTGAGTGAAAATTACTTCAGGCGTGAATTCGAGCTTTACGACAGTCATGGATGTGGCGGATAGACTGAGTGACAACAGCTGGAAAGGTACGATATACTACGAAGTGGTTCGAAACGGGAGGCTTGAATGAAGTTCTTTCATTTCATAGTTTTCTTCAGAATCCGGGAGGAAAAAATATTTTCAATTCAAATTCAGTCATGTAGAGAAAAGGTTTTCACACTTCGTTTGACGTAGTAATTCAAAGTTGTCATCAGAAAAATTGACTCTGTCATCTGAAAAATATTTTTTTAATTAAAATTAAACTTCAACGCGGGCACTACATTCCGTTATCCAAAATACATATTTTTTGAAAGGCCTGTTTCATGTGAAACAGATGTAGAACACTATGTAGTGTAACAGACAATAGCATATTGGCAATACGAGATCGGTACGTGCCTTTATAACAGATTAAGAAAGAGAACAACACAACAATCGGAGGGTTGAGTTTTTCCAATTTTCTAAGTTTGTTGTAAGCACTTAAGGTTGTATCGTAGAATATTTTTACGCTAATGATGTGTAATGAATGTATCTATTAACGACTAATATTTTAATTTGAAGAGTTACAAATAAATGTTAAATACAGTGTTTTCGATTATACCGATGCATATTTCGACTTTTTTTTTGAAAATAAAATAAAATAGTTATTTATGACAATCGACGAAAAATACAATTTTTCGGACGAATGCGTGAGTTGCAAATAAAATGAATACATTACAAACCTGTCATAATCTTTTTTCTTTCTTTAGTGTTTTGGTTTTTTATTTTCTTTCAAAAATTCTTTATAAATTATTTATAATATTTAAAATTATAAGGGATGTATAAAGAAACTATAGGATTTAGATACCTGTAAAATTTACTTTCAAATTTAATTGCGAAATTGATGTACAGGTATTTATCAAGTATCATTACCTACTTTACCGACAACCAAATAACAGAATAAGGTTAAAATGCTCAAATAAATAAGTGATAAGGCCGTTTAAAAGACATTAATAAATATAAATCTTTCTTAATTGAATATTGTATCCAAATTTTGGGACCATGGGGAGCACGAGGAAACAAAAGTATTTTACTGATTTATTGTTCTATTTATATTAAAATAGCTGACGTTTCGCATAAATTTGCTCGTGCCTCATCAGTGCTAAAAATAATTTAAACAAAAGGATGTAAGTTACACGTCTTAAATTATTTTACAAATATCAATTACAAACAAACAAAACAAAATTTACATATGACTATCAGGCGCGGATCCACGGGGGGGGATATGGGGGAAATCCCCACCCCAAATTTTTATTCTTATATACTTTAGTATTATAGTTAAATAAATTCTGAATGTAAAAGTAGTTAATGTTTATTAAATATTGTGCAATATATAACATTTATAAATAAATGTACATAGGATAAAAACAATGTTTGTTTAATTATTATTTTTTCAAAAATTCCCCCCCCCCCAAATAATTCTCTTGATCCGCCCTTGTGACTATTGACTCTAACAATTACAGGAATATAACAATTAAAATAAAATTACCTATTATAAATAACAACTAAAATTAAATATAGATTTGAAAAATTTCTTTGCATTTTGTAGAAAAACTTCCAAAATATTTATTCTTACCCATCTGCGTGATAGTTGTAAACAAACTGTTAGCATTTGAACTTTTGTAACGGACAGAAATCTTCGATCTAGTGTAAATGCAATTTTATATGCAAAAATAATAAAGGAACCTGAGTACGGTCCTGTTCAGTTCAAAATATTTTAGTTGTTTTAAAAATGCAGACAATATTTCGAATTAAATAAAGTGTTCCCACGGTTGCGAATTGTTTTTTCCTAGTAAGGATTTAGATAATATTGATTTTATTAAGATTCAGCACTAGTATTACCGTTTTAACAAAGGAATAAAATCCCAAAAAAACATTTAGTTAAAATGTACTAGTTCCTGTACGTCTATTTAAATAAATTGTCCCGAGTGCAGACGTATAAAAAAACACATTGAGGCCACGTGTGGATATCGAATTCTTCTCGGTAAGCAGATTTTGGTTGCGGTGAAGTCCCTAAGAATTACATAGAATTCTTCTGGAAGCTTTCAAATGCTTGTTGCCTGATTGGGTTAAAAAGTCACGCTATTTCGCCATAGGTTAGTTTAAAATCTTCCCTCTTTTTAATATTTAAAAGTAGTACAGCTTCGCATCTTAAAGTTCAGTAGTGCAGTGGATCTCGTACCCTAATGTAATGTCCGGTCGGACGGTGGGTGTCTTACCTCAAGCTGGCGGTTTGGTTTCACGTGCTATTATCGTGTGTAAGCGATTTTACAGTTAAATAATTATAGTTCATTTTAGAACAACACTACTTTAAGTGTTATACAGTACCGATTTTGTTGTTAAAAAATTAATCCATTTGAGGATTATTCGGCAACTTTAGTTTGAGTGCAGTGTTAATTTCCGCTTGTTTGACCTTTGATTGGCTTAATAGAATTTGTTTAATGTTAATTAACAATGAATTTTGAATTAAACACATTAACTTATTTAATTAATGAAAAAATTAATAATAAGAATACGTTATTTGGTATTCATCAAGTAAAATAACTATCTTCGAACAACATTCTAGTAACTTAATTATCGTTCCGGTTAATAGTAATAATAGGAAAAAATTTATTATTAATAGCAATTATGGGAAAAGTTCAATGAATCTCGTTCAGATAAAATAGTTCAGAATTTAGAATTAGTAAGTGTTCCCGCAATGTTCCCGCTTCAATTTGCAGTTTATGTAATAATTTTGTGTTATGGTCATTTTTTGTGCTGTAGTGAAATGTTTTCAGCCTTCTGTTTGTGCTAAGAAATTTATGAAAATGAAGAGATATTGAGGAGATTTGTATTAGGATTATGTTCCTGTTTATGTAAGTTTAGTTAGGTTTAAATTAATACTTGTGTTGGGATCCCGTAATTTTTAGAATATGATGAATTATTAATGTATTGTTTTGAAAGAGAAAACTTTTTTAACATGTTTCATTTGTGTACTGTCTTTTCAAATTTTTTTATTTCATATAATATATAGATTTCAAATTTAATTATCGTATGATATAGCTTGGCTCAACAAATTGCTAATGTTCTTGTCAATTAAAATTCATTAGTATCGATTGATAAGTGCTTGATTAAACTAACGTTAATTTTAAATGAGTAGTCTTTCCAAATTGGGATTCCTAGATTTGAACATCAATTTGGTGGCGCCCACTATTTTTAATTTTTTTTTATTTGTTCCCGAATCTATTACTTAATCGGAACTTTTGGGGTTAACACCCACACCTGAATTTAAATTTGCATAATTAGAGATCTCAGCCGGAGTATTTTTGTATAGTAAGTATCCAGTATTTTGATTTTAGGTAACAAAAAAGCTTTGTTTCACTTTTCATATTTATATATACCTATGAACACAAATCATGTTGGTTTCCATCGTATATACTACCGATATTCTACCGATATTATCAATCATCTTTTTTAAATATGTTATGATTAGACTTAACCCTTCAATATCACTTCTCTCATTCATAGAATTTTTATCTTTAATATAGCAGTCTTTAAAACTTTTATACCATCATAATTAATGGTATGGTCATTATTAATCCTATGTTTAGTGAATTTTCACGGCTCAAGCTTTCCATTGTAACGGTGTTCAAAACATCTCACTTCTAAGTATGTCTTTGTTTGCCCTATATAAACTATTTGGGAATCCTGGCAAGGTATTTTCTATATCACATTTGATTTTTGACTAATATCATCCTTATCCTTTTTTTTGTAAAAAAAATTACTATTCTTAAGTTTATTATAAACAGAAAAACGGTATTAATATGGTGGTTTCTACAAACTGCAGTTATTTTTTGAGACAATTTATTCACAAACGGTAGTGTGAAGTTGATTCTATTATCTTCCGGTGATTTATATCCCTGTTATTGTTTCTTTTGTTATTGATACGTTTTTTATATATTTTTATATAAATTTATTAATCAAAGTTGTTTCAATCAGTTCTGAATTGTTGTTATGGAATTTTTCATGTGATCGGTCTATCTTTAGCTTTATTTACTAAATTGTAAATCATAGCAATTTTTGACTATTTTTCTGATGAGAGTTGAAGTTCAAGGACGCTGTCCGACCACGTTGGTTTTTGATGCCAAAATTTTGTTTTTAGCTCTGCTGAGACATAAGCAAGTTTATCCAAAACGTCAGCTATTTTAACATAGATAGAACAATAAATCAATAAAACGCTTTTCTTTTTTCTTGCTCTCCATGGTCACGAGATTTGGATATAATACACTAATTTGTAGAGCAACTGATTTAATTTTCATTTGAGATTATTAGATAATAAAATAACCGAAAGGTTATATAAATATAATAAAGGAAATATAAATAGCCTTTAAAACGTATGTCCAAAACAATTTTTTCAGGCCTAGGCCGTAATCAAAAACAAATGCAATTGATCCTTTTAATGAAAAGAACAATTTATCGTCCAAATGTTCTAATTATAAAATATGATTTAACGTACAATTAAATAAAAAGGTACTTTTAGAAAAAAAAGCGAAAAAATTAATTAATTAAAACTAAGAACCGGCTTGTGTCTTGATTATCAATTTTGGTCAATTATGCTGTGGAAATTTGTCAACGAAAGTTATAAAAAGCAAACAAACGCAAATAGAGAAGATTTTTGTTGTAAAATTGAAATACACGATTTAAAACAAAACTGTTGTCTTGTGTCGCCCCCTACAACTTAAAGCAACTAAGGAATTAAATCGTGTATTTTAATTTTACAGCAAAATCATGCTAGAAAAAATGTACTAAAAACAAAATTTTAGCATCAATCTTGAACTTCAACTCTCACCTTATAAATAAAGATCTTATAAATAAAGGAAATTAGGAATAAATTGGGAAACACCCTGTACGTATTGGGTTGCATAATGTGTATTTTCCTAAGAATTAATTTGCAAAATTTGATCCGACTGGCACCAAGAATAACGATAATATCGCCTGATGGATTTTGGCGAAGAGATGCTATTGTAAAATATGAGTAGACCACGATCGCACAATTTTTCTTAGCTACTTCATGGCGAATATGTGACCACAAAAAATTACGTCCAAAAGTACTTTGAGCAAATTTACTGATCCTTATACGATATATTTTTATACTTCGATAGCACAAAACGAAGGCGAAGTACGAAAAAACCTTCGGACATTTTTAATAATACAGCCTTGGTAGTGTAATGTCTATCGTGCTGGACTTTCACCCAAGCGGGCCAGGTCGACTCCTGTTGCCGGCAGATCTGGTTAAGGTTTTCAGCAGTTTTCCTGCAGCCTACTGCAGTCGCACGTAGGGCCTAAGTAATACTAATAATAATCGCCTCCTCCCTTCCGCACAAGCTTATAGCTTCTGGGAACTGGTTTCAGGTTATGGGTTGTAGCAATTATTATTTATTTTATGAAAAATAAAGAATTAAATAAGCTTTATTTTACCTAACTTTCTTCATCTCGATAAACCTAATAGTTTCAGAGAAAAACGACATAAACCGTTAGGGGGCGTCCCTTATCTCTTCGAGGTCACCACCTGTCGAGGTGACTTTTTGGGGGTTATTTAACAACCCACGGAATGGACGCAAAAAATTACTTAGTAGCAAATCGAATTCTATTGGCTTGCGTCACGAGCATTAGCAGTTTATTGGTTTATCCCGCAGTCTAAAACCACGCCTACCAGATTTGAATTCTATCAAATCGGATAAACTTACATTTCGAAACATAAATAATTTTAAAAAAATTTAACTTACATTTTACCATCACACATTCTATTATTAACACTTACTTATAGAACTCTGATTTATTGTATAGGTATTTTATTTATTATGTACCAACAACCTTAAACATAATCCTTTTAAAGGTGTTTTTAGTGCAAATCTAAAAACACGCACATCCTGTCAACGATTATTGTATTGACATTATTGATATTTTATTCGCTCCTAAAACGGAAACTTATTACTTAAAAAAACATACCTTAACTTGCAAAAAGTTTGGAAATTCGTTACCCCCCCTCCCCAACGTTATTCTATTGTCTACTCTTTTCATCGCTTACAGAACTTAGAATTTGAAACACATATTTGTAGCAGATTGAGTCATTCATCCATTCGTCTAAAATTCCTGTAATTACTTAAAATACGTTTCATCGTTTTAAGTTGATAACATTTCAAAACTCGATGGTTTTAAAATTTCAGAATTATAGAACGTCGATATTCTGAAATTCTTAATGTGTTATTTAGATTTCTGATAGAGAATTAATGGTTTTCTTGTTAAAGTTTCATAGATTTAGCGTTTTAGAGACTTAACGATGGACTATTTTCAAAAGAAAACTCGAACTTTTAAGCTTGAAATATTTCAAATAGAAGTGCGCCTTATTTAGTGGACATACCCGAACTCTGTTTATTTAGTCAAATTATTTTCTCAAATAATAATATTACATTCAACTGCAGTTTTAAACTTACATCGAAGCGAGCTTTTCGTTTGAAGCCCGTGCCAGCAAATATATTTATTACCGGGCAAAACCGGACATGTTCCCGAGAACATTCAATGGGTACGGGTAGTCAGTAAAAAAATCTGATGTCCGAACAACCTTAATATTATCTCCCATAATTATTGTATAATACAGATCAATTATGCCTTGAAAACACTGGAACGACGAAGGGAAAATATTTAGTACCTAAATGTTATTTTCAAGGTTAGATTTAACTGCTTGACAGACAATATAATCTTAAAAATGACATTTAGGTAGCAAATACTAGGAGCATTCAAATTTAAATTATAATACAATAATTATACAGAAATTAACTAATAAAACTAAAACTACATAACATCATTTTTCAATGCAGTATATCTGCTTTTGAATACACTGTAGTCATTGTTCAGGCAGCTTGCGTATTCCTAGTGAAAAAATTCTTTTGGCAGCAGACGCACCCATTCTCGAACAGTTTCAACGGTTTCCTCATTAGAGTGAAACCTTTTTCCCTCTAAACATTTTGGTAAGGGTCATGGAACACATGGAAATCTGAGTGAATAAGATCCAGACTATAGGGCGGATTAGGAAGAACTGTCAACACCGAGCCATCGTACGAGCAGCGACTTGAGGACGAGCATTATCCTGTAAGAAACATAACAGATCTCTGGCTTTTTTGACACTTGTTCCGCATGGCAGTTTTCACTGGGACTTCTAGCAAGTCTGAGTAATACTCTGCGCTTTTCATCTGTTGTAAGGAAATCTACGCCCCCTATGTCCCAAAAGAATGTAGCCATAATATTTCCTACTGAAACAATGGTCTTTGATTTTTTGGTTTTGGTGGCGAAGGCTGTCGCCACTGCATCGACGATCTTTTGATTTCAGGGGTAAGGTGATGTATCCAGGTTTCATCAGTAGTCACACTAGACTCTAAGGCAACCCCATCTTCTACATACCGTGCTAGTAGTTCAATAATGCGTAGTTCGATGCTTGAATGCTCTTTGGTTTCACTCATAGTTGCCAAACAAACCAAAATGGATGCAGACGACTCAAGTACACTTGGCGCGAAATTTGAATTATAAATTAAATTTACCTTCATCGCTCCAATGTTTCCAAGGCATAACTGATTTTTGCATAAACGGAAGTTTTTTTCTGTTTATAATCAAATGCAATCTGTAACCAAAGACATCATTTGATTCGTAATTTGTTTTCTTTATAGCATTCATTAATATCTTTATTGTAAAATAATTAGAAGAGATAATATTGAGGTTTGAAAAAAATGCACGTAAAATTGCATTGTGCGTGAAGTGATTCTACACCCTGTATAGTTTATTATTTTTAAGTATTTTAGTATAGCATCGGGACATCTTTAATAGCAACTGTGAAGTTTGTACAGTAGTTGCGTTTCTTCATGTCATATATGCTCCTACAGATGAGGTTATCGATACTTACCGAATGCGGGACAAACAAAGGATATTTTCTAAGTAGAGCAGCCTGTACGTTTAAGATCTTCAGAGATTGATAACCGTCATATTCATTACATATTTATTTACTTACTAGATCGTAATCTTGCCATATCGACGTCATTCAGTTACTTTCTATACAGTTTTGCTAAATTTGGCAGTTTGCTGTTAACATTAATCGCTAGTTCAGTGTCCGATTTGCGAACTTATCGTGCGAAGTATCCAGGCAAGTGCGATTATCCTTTTAGTTCTTGAAGCCGCTTTAAATCTAACACTAACTAAAATAACTAAGATGGCCCTAAAGGGTCAGGTTCTACTAGGGAATGGGCAATCCAGAAAAAAAAGTAAAGCCGATGATCTCTCTCCTCCGATCAATGACATTCAAACAAGATATTACTGCATTCACAATTCAATCGTGTTCAAGTACTTGAACAAGACAAGAAATAACTCCAGAAATACCAGACAACAATGAAAGTCTGATAAAAATCAAAGCTCCACCAACATTTATCCATAATGCTAGAGCCGTTAACCACAAAGAGATTATCAATGGAATACAAAAGATAAAAATAAGTTTACTACTGAACTAAAAAATAATTATTTTAAAATAAATTTTACCGCAATTGAAGATTATCGTTCGCTCAGAAAATATTATATGAATAATAAGATACAGTTCCGCACGTTTCAAAATCCAAACGATAAACCGTTGTCAGTTGTTATAATAAACGTACCAGTATCTCTCAGTAACGAAGAAATAAAAGAAGAACTGGAACAATTACATTTACCGGTTGTTAAAGTTACTCGCCTTTTAACCAGAAATAAACAACCAGTATGTGCTGTCATCAAGTGGCTTATTTAGGGGGTGGGGCTAACTGTTTGAAACCACCTTCGAAAAATGTTTAATAGTCCAGTCATTCATGTTAAAATCTATGTTATGTAAAAATCTAAGTATTTTGATTAGTAATTTAATTTATAGAGTAGTCTCCTCCCCGCCAGAGAAAAAAATTCTAAGTACGTCACTGCTGTCATCTTGAAATCTGTTGAAAAGTCCAATGAAATGTTAAAACTGGAATATTTATCAAAATGTAAAATAACAATTGAAATCCAAAAAAATTTTCAGATTCTTTAGTGCCATAAACGTCAAAATTATACCACACCATACTGTGAAACCTAGATATGTAAAGAAGACCATCTAATATGATTAACCATATTGCGTTAACTGCAAAGGACATCATCTCGCCAGTAACAGGGCATGCTCGCAGCATAAAATGCTGCAACAGCCATTACAAGGCTATTGTAAGCACTACTTATATCCTTCTTGGCAAGATATAAAATTGACATCGTCTGTATCAATGAAACCCATCTTAGTGATGGTGAGTTACCACATAGTACGTAATGACAGAACAACTGAGTACGCTTCTGGCGGAGTCGCCATTTTAATCAAAAAACAATATTAATTCAACGTACTAAATAATCCTCCTTAATGTAAGAGTATTGAAGCTGTGACTATCTTTTTAACACTTATTACAGCTTATAAACAGCCCAAAAAAGAATCAAACGAAAGCGACTTAACAAATTTGTTTTATGATCAAATGCCCACACTGCTTTTAGGTGATCCAAACAGTAAACGTACCCTCTGGGGTTGTAGATAATCCAAGTGAAAACTTGGATAGCTTCAGATAATTGCCCCTGCTGAATAGACTTACTATCGCTATCGCAGCGAGCATCTGCTAGGAATACTGGGCATAGTGTTGGTAAATATGTTTTCCAATATAGTACATCAAACAGTTATCAATGAAATGGATTCGGACCACCTGCCCGTCTTAATTACCTTAAACGATACAGGCATAATCCCATCATCTCAACCATGGCTAATAAATAGAATTGTAAACGGGAAAATCTTTCAAGAACAACCAACCGCTTTTTTCGAATCCATACCCAATAAATAATTGTAGAGGAATAATTTCATACACTGAAACGTTTACCACAACAATTACTGAATCCGTCAGATTTGCAATTAGAAGTATGCCCAAAGAGGCTCCAGGAAACCTAAATATTTCGCCTGCTTATACTGCAGACCTTATCAGACAGAAAATTCCGAAAAAACGAATCTTGAAAGAGGTTTTGAACTTAAGAGATTCACAGCCATAACGTTCCTAGATGTTGAAAAAATCTTCGATAAGGTGTGGAGCGACGGCCTCAAATACAAATGCGTATTAATATCCCGAACTACCTAAAGGCTGCAATTTTCGCATTTTTGGAAAATCGAGCCTTCGCAGTTAAAATTAATGGTTCAATTTTCTCCACAAACAGCATCCGTGCTGGAGTTCCCCAAAGAAGCATACTTGGCCCGACGCTGTTCAATGCATACATTCGTGACATACCTCAGCAAAACATATGCTACTTGTGCTGACAATACAGCGATAAGTACACAACACGACTGCATTACAACAGTAGCTTAACGACTCCAACACTCATTGGACATCCTAAATAAATGCTTTATGGAATTGGGAAACTATAAACTATCAAAACGTCAAAATGTTTCATCTAAATATTCACATTGAAACACGCTTGAATACGGAGCGCTGAAATACCTTGGAAAGATAAACACACTTGCGTCAAGTATCTTCGCCTACATCTCTGACTTTGAAAGCGTATTGCTCGTAAACTACTGAACTAAATTAAATATTTTAAAAACGCGCAAATAGTAAATTTATTTCTACATGTAATATGTAATGAATTTACTATTTGCTCGTAAAAATATTTAATTTTGTTCAGTAGCCTACAAGCAATACGCTTTCAAAGTCAGAGGACTCTAGAGAAAAATGGATAGTAACATGGAACACACATATTAATAAGAAATTGAATGAAGCTTATGGTAGACTTGCCAAGCTTTATCCTAAAATGAACAAAAAAATCTTCTCTCCGGATATTGTACATTATTACTATACTCAGCTCTACTAAAGTCGTTAATAACTTATGCGTGCCCAGTATGGAGTGCCACTTCACAAACTAACATAAGAAAAATTCTGATTTTTCATAATAAAATGCTTCTTATTGCTCTAGACGAACCATGGTTCATCACAAACTTACAAATACATAACGAGTTTGCAATAGTTGAGAATTAAAACTATGTATTTATTTACTTTGCGTATGGGATTGTTGATCGGTAGTCTACATATCCAAGAATGCGGTATTCCATTCCCCCTTTGTCAGAGTTTTCAAGTAGTGCTAGCGCCACTGACATGATCTAACGACTACCAATATAACACTGGTAACCGGGACCGACCGCTTAACGTGCCCTCCGAAGCACGACCGGTTGCAGTTGTCGTACCAGTATGGGGACACCCACCTAACTTCTGACCCGAGCCAACGTAATTTAACTACAAATACTGTTTGACCAGTAGTCATAGCGATAGGCCATCCAACCGATTCATATCAGACAGTTCATATCAAAAAGCAGGAAAAAGTTCTTCGAAAACTTCGATCAATGTCAGTGCAATGTATCATTATCTAGGACAGAAGAATATCCATATAAGATTGAAAAGATAGTTACCACAAGATATAATTTTAGACAACATCAATCATTAACATCTTTAATTACAAATAAGTGTATATAGAAATACAAATTGTAATATTTACTATTTTTACCATTTATTAACTTGAAGAGTTTTACAAGCTTCAAAGTTAGGTTTTCTATTTAACTTAATTTTATTCTGTATACAACATAGATCCAAGATTGTTTTACGTGGGGTACCCGTGTTAACATACCCCCACGTTCCTTCCATGAGGAAGTGATTGGGATACGCCCAATCAGCGCGCAAGTTGCACAACCGGCAATCGTGCAATTGCTCCTAGATTAACTCACTGGTAGGAGCGAGGTTGCCTATCCACCCTCTACTAGCTAAGCGCTCACTAGTGACCGAGCAGTTGATTTAACACGCTGCTCACCCGCCGGCACCGGAGTACCTCGTCCAGCATAGGACTATTCCCCAGCTATGCCCTCTTGCAAAGTGGGACCACTGCCCGATCGAATCCAACCTCAATTGTGGCAGGACTTGGTTTTTAAGCGGTTTTTCCACCCCGATCTACCAATTTTAGGCTTGGTGGGCCCTCGACAGAGCTTCTTTAAAGTCTACACGTTATAGACTCCCGGTGCGTACCCGATATTGGTGAAGTTGTCTTAATAGTGAGAGGCTATATATTCGCTTCAACTATCCTTAAGTGTAATGGCTTTCGGAGCTTCTCCCAATCACCGTACCCAGCTGCAGTCCGGATCAAAGGGTGGCCAGGACAGCTCCAGCACATTTACCTGGCGGCTTGCAGTTTCCCAGCACATGGGATGAACCTCACTTCTAGTCACCGCACTAGAGATTCCGTCAAACAGCGGGTTCCTTTGGTGACCATAAATGGCCTCGGGCAACAGCGGGTTCCTTTGGCGACCTTACATGACCTAGGTCATGCAGCGGGTTCCTTGGTGACCATGATTGCCCTCGGCCAAGCATCGGGTTCCTTGGTGACCATAAATGACCTCCTCTCTTAGGCGAGATTCGAATCCGCCCACACCGGTCTCATCTACCAGGGCTCCCCCTGATCGGTATGAGTAACCGTCGAGAATTCTCACGAATTTCTCTACCACACACTTTATCTGACAGCTTCGTCCATTGCCCTTGATAGGGATAGGGTAGAAGGCAGCCAGTTCTAGGGGTGAACGTCGTGTGGTCTCCCGTTCACCCAACTGTATACAACAATACGTATTTTTGATCTCGTTTACTTTAAAATTGCTTTAAATAAAAAAAGGGATAATCTTAATTTTTGGTAATGGTAAGAGTACCGCTAATAAATAAAACACGAAAATATTCGAAAAATAAAGGAGAAATGACTCTTGAATAAAATGATAAATAGATTTTATTATGTATTAGAGTAGGTAATAGGCCACCTTAGGCAGACGTTTTTTAGGGGGATGCAGTCAGGTGGTTAAGTACGGAAACTGTATTACCGACATTCTGTATTACCGGCATTTTGTTCGTCACTCGGCTAAATGGGACACCCTGTAGGGAAAACAGATGGCGCCATGTCGTTTTATGTTAAATCTGGGGACTTTTTATGTCGATCTCTCTCTAATCTAGGGACTTTTATGTCGATCTCTCTCTAATCTAGGGACTTTTTATGTCGATCTCTCTTTAATCTAGGAACTTTTGTCTCGTTAAGTGTCGAAGTACGGAATCAGAACAGATGGCGCCAGTGTCGTTTTATGTTAAATCTGGGGACTTTTTATGTCGATCTCTCTCTAATCTAGGGACTTTTATGTCGATCTCTCTCTAATCTAGGGACTTTTTATGTCGATCTCTCTCTAATCTAGGGACTTTTGTCTCGTTAAGTGTTGAAGTACGGAATCAAAACAGATGGCGCCAGTATCGTTTTATGTCAAATCTGGGGATTCTTTATGTCGATCTCTCTCTAAACTAGGGACTTTTCTGTATTACCGGCATCTGGTTCGTCACTCGGCTAAATGGGACACCTGTAGGGAAAACAGATGGCGCCAGTGTCGTTTTATGTCAAATCTGGGGACTTTTATGTCGATCTCTCTCTAATCTAGGGACTTCTTATGTCGATCTCTCTCTAATCTATGGACTTTTTATGTCGATCTCTCTCTAATCTAGGGACTTTCGTCTCGTTAAGTGTCGAAGTACGGAATCTGTATTAGTGTTGCTGTATTGTATTGGTGTTGCTAGTTTTTTATCGTTCTTTCTCGAATCTAGGGACTTGTCAAGATTCTATATTACAGGTGTTGGTTCAGGATTCTGCTAAATTGCTCGGGGCTCTTGCCGGGTTCGAGACTCTGCTATGCATGTAATAGTGCTGCTGTTGTTTAACAGGTTCGGGTCTTTGCTAAATCGTACTGTTGCAACTGGTGACACCGGTCTCTTTCGATCTAGGACATATCTCTGTGGAACCTAGGGACTTTTATGCATGTTTCCGTCTAGTGGTTTTCTTGGTAGGTCTCTGTCTAGCAACTTAGATGACCATCTTTAGCGTACATAGAAGCTTCTACGGTAGCTCTGCAGATGCTATATGGAATTTGTTAAATGTTTTGGAACTATTGTCTTGACACACATTTATAAATAAATGAGCAATAGTTACTTGAACCTAATAGAGATTTGTATGCTGCTACTGCTCATACATAGGTAAAGGTCATATTCTTCTCCGACATGGTTTATGTCTTAACAAAACTGTATCACTGCTATGAGCCCTGAAAGAACGTATTAATGACAAAATTACTCTTAAATAAAACACACACACACACACACACACACACACACACACACACACACACACACACAATGCCGACTCGCTTTTTTTATTTTATTTAACTATGATACATTGCAACCTTAAATACATATATATATATATATATATATATATATATATATATATATATATATATACAACTTTTTCTAGTGTTTGAATACATACATTTATTCGTATACTTACGTATGTTGTTAAATTTACGTTTTTCTGACCTAGGTCTGTAGATCTTTGCTCCTTTTTTGGTGATCACCTGGTGATGTTTTGTACGTCGTATATTCAAAGAGGCAATGTATAGAGGATCAACAGGCTCTTTGGATGTAACCATTTGCCTCATACTGTGGAAGTTGATGAGCTTCAGTACATCATAGTTCAGTCTAATACCTTTTACTTTACACACAGTGAAATAAGTGTGATACTTATATACCCTCTACAGGTGTTACTGAGAAGACGATGCAAAGATGCGCCAATAAATTTAAGAATTTTGGGTAGTTTCCCTAGGAACCTGTAAAAAAGTATTGAAGATTATAGTATGCAAGATAGTTAAAGAAATGATGCTTTTTAGCTAGACAATAAAGGTTTGCTGAGATTATATTCCTTATAAGTTACTTCTATTAACCATATTATGAACTATCAAATACTATTAGAAGACTGATACTATTAGCCAAAACTGTCTGAACAACCACATTTACTATCAGCCAGTATGAAGTATGAATACGAAGGGTATAAATACACATATAAACAGACATTAATCAATACAAATCATTTAAACGATTACAGATAAACACATACGTTTGCCTACTATAAATATATTCAAACTACTCATACATACTATAAACATGAGGAGCAGGACTATGAATCCATATAAACACATGCAAACATAGACATAGTAATCCATATGAACACATATAAATACATACATATAAACACGTAAGTACACATACTATAAAATAATATATTTAGCCGCATGCAATCATGTAAACGGATGCAAAGTATGAAAACGAAGACATACTAACACATGCAAAACAGATAAGATTATAAATAGCCCATAATAGAATTAGATGTTAAAATGAGTATTATCTACATTTACATTTACTGCGGTAGCAATGCAAATTTGCTTTTAAATATATTTTATATCGACATACATTATCAGAAAAGAATTTTAATATCAAACAACCGCTAGTTGAAAAACTAAGCAACATTACAAGGACTACAGTAGTTCTGAAAAAAATCAACAATTAAAAGAATCAGATTAGATGTTTAGATCTATCAATCAATATTTCTCAATATTTTAAACTGAAAATTGGAATCATCTGAAACTGCAAGAAATTTGGGTATATTTAAACCGGTCTAGGTTGTTAAGGTATAATAATTTACCCTATTTTTTTCATATTCATACATGAAAATGAAACAATCTATATAGTGAAAACACCACAAATAACCTGACGTCACATAAGAACAAAGAACCGCTTTAAATATAATAAAAATTTAGATTATCTTAACAAATAAAATAATAGGAAATGTTTTATACCATATCTAATATTTATCTGCAATATTTAATTTATAATATTAGTTAAATATCCAAATTAATTACTCATAAGTTAACCTCTCAACTAATTCATTAAGCTAAGCATGTTGATTCATGCATATTCTTCCAGAGGCAATTCAATACAAGATTTATATGAAGTGTTGACATTGAAAACAATGCAGTGTTTGGTTTTCGGGCTGCCTAGTTTAGTATTTTCTTTACTTAAGAGCTAGTATTTATTTTTAATAACATTTTCATTTCAACCAAGATTTCAACCTAGAAAATTTTTTAAATAACCGCATTCAATTTACATGAATGTTTAAATAAGTGTACTCTAAACAAAATTGAAAGTTAATAATAACTATACAACTAATTTAACGATAATAATTATGCTTTAAAATTCCATCAATTCTGGCAAACGAAAATATAGTTTATATAATATAAAAACAATTCTTTAAACGGTTCCTACCTTTTTGTTGTGTTGCTACAGACAGATCGGCATAGATGCGGTCTTTTATCAGTCTTTCTACCAACAATCCAAAAGGCTGGAATATTTGAAATAAAAAGCATTATACAGGGTTTTATCACACACTTAACGGTAATAATCAGAAAATTTCATTAGAATACAGAGTATACAATGAGAAATTTTAAATAACAACGCAATTTACCAAAAGGCATAATTAACACAGGTCAAAGTAATGTTGAAAATTAATTTAAAAAATCCCTTATTACAGAGATATTTGTAATCGTTATTTAATTTTTTACGATTTCCACCGGCTATATTATGTCGGCTATATAACAAACGACGTGTTTTCTAACAAAATTAATTGGGAGATTATAATTAAAAAAATATTAAGTAGATAGGCTATGTGAGTCCGAGCGCAAAATCCCATATTATTTCTTATGAAGGTCCAAAAACGCCGAAAACATGACAAATGATAGTGCGCCGACTCGCGATCAAGGTCATCGTTTACACATTCCGCGGTTCGTCCAGACACGCGACAGTAATTTCATATTATCTTTTTAATAATTATGTATTATATTAATAATAATAATAAAACATTTAACATTTTAACAAAATCCCCAAAAAATTAATTCCCCTCTCTTAGTAGGTGTCTTATATAAAATTATTAGATTTTATAATACATTTAAAAGAGAAACTACCTGCCTCCCAGGTTTTCAGAAACGCTTTACACATAAGCTACATTTCTTCTCTTTCAATAACCTTAAGAGTAAATATTTCGATTTTTAAAAAAGATTAAACTAGAGAAACCAGGTAGTCTCGACAACAAAATATAATGCTTTGAGTTCATTTCCACGTGAGAAGTTAATTAATTCTATCCTCATCAGCTAATAAATGTCACAAAACAAAGACATGATTTACGTTTTTTATAAAAGGTTGACTTGCTTTTTGATTCTTTTGATTGACTTGCTATTGATTTAATCATATTGATATGGACACCATTTTTATTCTAGTTCTAAGTGTATTATATCAAATGCCTGATTAGCGCAGATAGGAAATGTGGTGAGCCTTACGGGAATGCTGCGCAGATGCTTAGTTTGCTTATATCTACGCTAATCAGTTATTTTTTCCTATCTTAGCCTAAATGTATCGTTGAAGAAATAAAAAATGTATTTAAACAAAGTTTTAGTTTTACTAATATCAATAACTCTCCAAACATAGCGATATGTAGTAGCAGCAACACATCGATATGGTAAAGAAAGTAAGTTTCGCCGACGCACGCATGAATAATATACATCATATGATAGTATGGGAGTATGCATACAGACAGGCGAGAAAGGGAGACTGGCAAACATTAGCTCTGGACAGATACCGTTTTCAAACAAGAATACATAATGTTGAAAAGCATCTGTGTAAAATTCTACAAGCTGATCATAGAGACTTTATCTATACGCAGAGATTTCAGAACGCAGATTAGTCCGGCGGCGACCGAGTATAAATACAGATACAAGCAGTCACTTCTCTCAGTACCAGATGTTAGTTCACGAGGGTAACGGCTTTGTTAACAAGCTCATAGACAAGCTACCTATTGAACTACATCTTCCTTCCTATCAGTACTGTGGACCTGGTACTAAATTATCTAAAAGATTTCAACGCGGCGATAAAGGTATAAATCCTTTGGATCAGGCGTGTATGCAGCACGACATCTCGTACACTCAAAGCTCCGATTTGAACAGTAGACACCAGGCAGATCGTGTATTAGAAGAAGCTGCTTGGAAGCGTGTTAAGGCTAAAGACTCTAAATTAGGGGAAAAAGCATCAGCTCTGTTTGTAACCGGTATAATAAAGGCTAAAAGAAAGTTGGGAATGGGCGTAAAGACAAAGAAACCGTCAGCGAAAAAGGGTCTCGCTAGAAAGATGAAGAAGAAGAAAACTGTCACTTTCAAAGGTGGCGTTTTAAAGAAGCTTGTTGGTATAGTGAATCATGCAAGCAAGAGACTCACGGGTAAAGACTTAATACATCATGCCCTGAGCACTGCCAAAAGAATCATTCAAAACGTGGGCGGTCGAAAAAACGTTAAAGTACCCCGAATTATTCCAGTGCCTACAGCTACAGGGGGTATTTTACCACTCATACCAATTTTTTCTGGCCTCTCGGCTCTCGGAGCAATTATAGGAAGCGCTTCGGGCGTAGCAAAAGCTGTTAACACTGCTAATAGTAATAAGAGACAGCCAGAAGAAACTACACGGCATAATAAAAGTATGGAAGCTATCGCTTTAGGCGTTAAGAACGGAAACGCCCTTTACCTGAAACCGTATAGATCTGGCGGAGCTGCATTGTACTTAAAACCATATGTCAGGCGGTCAAAAAACTGAATAACTTGCCTCGGAGACCACTTACAGACCTAGATATAATAAAACATGCTAAAGACATTCCCTATTTTAGAGGTGTCTATATGAGAACAAGTCCTCCTTCAACGAAACCTTTGCAATTCGAAAGAGCTATTGTTAATCTTGATGACGCTGGAGGACCGGGTACTCATTGGGTTGCTTATAGAAAGAATCGAAACGTCGTTTTGTACTATGACCCCTTCGGAGACTTAAGACCACTAGCTGAACTTGTGAAATATTTAGGGCCTCGCTGCGCCGTATACTACAACGTAGCCCAAGAACAAAAGTTCAATACATACAACTGCGGACATCTGTGTCTACGATTTTTGTATAAAAGAGAGGTGAAAGTGTAAATCGGTTAAGTATGGCTAGGACCATCACGGTGTACGGTACAGGGAACAAGCTTTCTACTGATCGTATTTATCCACCTATAACACTAGATCACGTGCGTTACGAATATTCACTAGGTTTAGTCTCCTTATATACAAGTCACACTATACGGAATATATACCCGGGCAAAAATAAATTTTATTACGGAGAAAAGGTAATAACTATTGAATCGGGTAGCTACGAGTTGGCTGAAGTCGTTAACTATATAAAGAATCAAATTAGAGGTGATCCGGAAGAGGGAGATCTGCTACTACAAATCAAAGCTAACACTAATACGGGAAAGTGTGAGATTGAATCAGCTACCGAGTTGATCGATTTTACCAAACCCGATAACATAGGATCCCTACTAGGATTTAAGAAGCGCGTGCTAGAACCAGGTAGTAGACACGCATCAGATCGAATTGTCGATATACTGTCAACTTCAAACATCTTTGTAGACACGAATATTACAGGTAGCTCATATAGAAACAATCAATCGGGTCATACAATCTTCGAATTCGGTGTTTGCGTACCACCAGGTTATCTGATTGAAAAGGAGCCATCGCATGTGATTTACTTTCCCATCACTGTCACCGAGATCGATAACATTACCATTAGACTGGTAGACGCGAGAGGAGAGTTGATAAATCTGTCTGAAGATACTTTCACGAGCATCAGGCTAGAACTTAAACGTGGAAAATGGGGATAAACTTTAGCTATAAAAACATCAGCATATGCTCATCAAAGGTCATTCACCGTGGAACGTCGGCCAGTGCAGACCTTCGATTAAAACTAACTAAAGCTCGTCGCCTTTTTCTTGAATCTTTAGGCTTTAAAGTACGATAACAGCAAGCAGCAGCAGCATGTCAAAACGAAGTAAAATGCATATTAACACCGACACCTTTACCATTGATAAATTAAACATATTTGGGAAGCCTCGCGTCGATACAGATATAATAAAAGAGGATTTTTATACCTATCTGGCGTTTACGTTAAACACCATTAGAATCAGCATACAAAATTCCGATAACATTTTAGCTTTGTATGACAGCTACGTACTTGTTAAAGGTAGCATGACGCGTGCAGCAAACAAGCAATTCCTTCCGGTAAACAATTTCGCCTACTTTCTGTTTGATGAAATTCAACTAATATTAGGTACAAACCAACTCATAGATGTATGTAAACAGCCTGGCATTACAAGCACTATAAAAGGTCTCGTTTCACACGGCGCCGAGGATAGAGCGTTAACCTGTAACGCGTGGAACATTGGGATTACTAACGATAATGCTTTGTTACATAACCAGGGGAACAACGTTTTTCATTTCACGTGTAGAATACCATTAAAATATATATTTGGATTTGCAGACGAATATAAAAAAGTAATACCTCATATGAGCTGTCAGCTAGTTTTAATTCGAGCCAAGAACGATTTTAATTGCTATAAAATCAACGCAGGTGATGCAGATACCGATGTAGATATCAAGATTGATAAGCTCTCGTGGGAAGTTCCGCATATACTGTTATCAGATGAAAGCAAAGTGAACCTGGTGGAAAGTTTAAGAGATAATTCTTCTATTATCGCTCCGTTCAGACGTTGGGAATTACACGAGTTATCCTCGTTGGGAACTACTAAAAATCAGGTTTGGCGCGTAAAGAACTCCAATGATCTAGAGAAACCGCGCTGGGTCTTTGTAGTTTTACAAGACGAGCATCAGCTGGGTATAAGAGCGGGTAACCCGACTACATTTACTCATTCTGACTTAGTCGACGTTAAGCTGTATTTAAATTCGCAAGTGTTCCCACATCAGCGTTTAAATCTCGATTGCAGCCGTAAGGACTACATTCCTGCATATTTGAATTATATTCGTTTTCGTGAGAACTACTATGCCGGTATAGGTAGAGGTGCGGCTGAGAGTTGTTTACTCACCTACAAGTCGTTTGAAACGTACCCAATTTTTGTTATTGACTGTTCAAGACAGGTAGAGAGTTTTAAGGATTCCACTGTCGATATTAGACTAGAACTCGAGTCTTCTGTCGCATTTACGAACACAACTAAGACGTACTGTTTGATCCTTCACGACGCATTAATCGAGTATAATCCGTTTAACGAGACCGTGACTAGACACGTACGCATACCGTAATGATGATGAAGGTCGTTAAACAAAATAAGTCACTAAACATATGTAACCTAGACGACTGCGATGATACATCTTTACAACGATCAGGCGAGAATGTTAGGAAACATGACGACCTGTTACCGATATCATGACGAGCAATATTGAGCGGTCCATCTTCCTTCGGTAAAACTAATGCTATGTTAGGTTTACTTATTAGCGAAAACGGATTAAAATTTGAAAATATCGACCTATATGCCAAGTCTTTATTTCAACCTAAATATGAATTCTTAAGACGTGTTATGAATCCACTTACAGGTATGGGATATCATGAATTTAGCGAAAACGATGACGTAATCAGCCCCCAATGATGTTAAACCTAATTCTGTGTTCATTTTAGATGATATAATTTGCAGCAAGCAGGAAAATATTAGAGAATAGTTTAGCATGGGTAGGCATAAGGCCGTCGACTGTTTTTATCTAGGTCAAACGTACGCCAAGTTACCGAAACATTTGATTAGGGACAATGCAAACCTAATTATTTTCTTTAGACAAGACGAGTTGAACTTAAAACACGTGTTTAGCGATTTCCTGGTAATTAATAAAGACTGCACGTAAAATAATACACGCTCGTAATGCTATACGTAAGAAATTTGCATACCTTCGTCGTGATAGAGCAGAAGCAGAACGTATGTATCGCGTCACGCACAATCCAGTTATATCACCGCTGGAAACCATTGCTAAATCAGTTAACACCTCTAACGTGCCCCTATTGAAAGTTAAAACACAACCATCTGCTGCTACTACTACTACTACTGCTAGTTACATTCCCCTGTTGAAAGTTAAAAAATAACCTGCTGCATCAGCATCATCATCATCGGAAGCAGATGAAGAAGAAGAAGAATCTATTAAAACTCTTGATCTCCCTACTCATTACGGTATGCTAATAGCTAACGCTGTCGGAAACAAAAATATAGATAGAACTAGATTCGATATTAGATATAAAATTGATCGAGACACGTGGACATTTGCATCTTCCCCTGTGACTGTGCGTGATACAAACATCATAATTAAAAACAACGTTTTCGAAGCAACACCCGGTCTGTTTGACTTACTCACGTTTAGAGAATTAGAGTCTATACCATCGCAAGCTGATATCAATAATTATATGCAGATAATAGTCCTTACTAATGCGCATAAGAAATCCTATAGACCACACTGTAAACTAACAGCTGTTAAATATTGGAAGTATGATTATATAATTAAACCGAACTTACCCAGAATCAAAGGTTTAGGCATTAGACTATCATCATCATCGTCAAATTTTAAAAAATTAAGCGATTGCAAGGTCGAATACGTCTGCTGGAATAAGGCTAACGAGCTAGTCGACAGGCTTCGTTTGTAAAGAGTGCCGGCAACAGTAGTCCACAGAATGAAAACGAAATAATATCAATTATAAGTGAACTTAAGGAGGAAGGCATCATAGAATAGAATATTTCGGGTATATAATGATATATTACTTTTAACATTATTCAGTAGTCATCAAAAATGGCTGCTGCCAATATAATTATTTGAGACGTTGCTCTTTCAGTGTCGTTGAGATTAATTGCATTACTCTATCATGATGATGAGTGTTAAACAAACCGTTGTTGATGAAATACACAGGGCTGCTAGAAAAAACTTTCAAAGACGCCGCACTATAATAAAAAATTTCCAGGACTTGTTCCAGGCTGACTTAGCTGAGTTTATGCCCTATGCTAAAGTAAATAAGGGGTATCGTTACATACTGCTGATGATAAACTGTTATTCGAAATATCTGTATGCACGACCGTTGAAAACTAAATCCGGAGAAGAGGTGACAAAGCAGGTCCGCAGCATCTTTAAGAGTGCTAATGCAGTCATACCTAAGAATCTTCAGACGGATCTCGGGAAAGAGTTTTACAATAAACATTTTAAACGATTAATGAAAGAGCACAGTATAAATCATTACTCTACATATTCAGTAATTAAGGCTTCAATAGTTGAACGCGTTATCCGTACGATTAAGCAAAAGCTGTATAAAGAGTTTAGCTACCGAGGATCATTTAAATGGATAGATATATTACAGCAGGTAGTTGACAGCTATAACAACACCAGACATAGAACGATAGGTCGAGCTCCTGCTACTGTTACACCTACGACCCAACTAACCGTTTATGACACTAATGCAAAAGCTGATGTCGCTGCAGGAAGTAAACGTAAACTAGACTTGAATGACCTCGTACGTATTAGTAAGTTCAAAGGGGTCTTTTCTAAGGGATACACGCCCAGCTGGTCAACTGAATTATTCAAAATAGTTAAAGTTCAATTTACAAAACCTGCCACATATCTGCTGGAAGATCTTCATGGGGTTGCTGTTCGAGGAGCTTTCTACAAGTTCGAGCTGCAGAAAACCAAACAGCCAGACGTTTACTTAGTTGATAAAGTACTTAAACGCCGCAGCAATGATGACATTTATGTAAAATGGCTCGGCTTGAATGAAAAGTCCTGGATAAAGGCTGAAGATGTTAAATGACATTATACAGTTTATATTAAGTTAAAGTGTTAGAATAATTAGTCTAAGATAAATTGTTAGATTGTTTATTCATAGATAAGCTCATGCTTGTATTCATACAAGTATTCATACAAGTATTCATACAAGTATGTTAGTAAAATATATAACTTGGCCTTACATGTCCTTAACATTTTATCAAAATTTAATTTTGGGAAACCTATGGGAACAAAAGATATGAATTTTTCTTTGTGCCGTGCATCGAAAGTGTTGCTGAAGTTACTTTAAAGAACCGCGCTGCGCTGTTTTGTTTAACCTTTGCAATCATTTTTGATATTTCACTTATACGTGCGAGTACATGCGTTTTCATACACTACGCTCAGTGTGCAAATACTATATCTATTTTATATTTAATCTGGATTAGTCGTATTTGTCACTTCAGTAAGACGAACACGTTTAATTGGTGATTTTGTTGCACTCAGCAGTTTTTAATTTCTGCTAAGTTAATTTATCTTTATCCTTAAGGTTTGCCGTCATATCAGTTCATTGTCTTTTTCGTATTGAGTATTATAGATCATTGTTCACCCCTAAACTACAATACGCCCAGAATCACTATTCATAATTTCAAAATGAATCGCAGTTTACAAGAGAGGTGCTGCAATCCTAAAATTGATAATCCGTCAATTGAAACCATCTAATTCTAAAACTTTGCGTCCCATGTTACCCTGGATGCTAGAGCGTTGTCCAGGTCATACGAAGGATCAGAAAATTTATGATAATTGTCATAAAAAGGTGTTGAACGTGTTGAATTTTCTGGACCTTCGGAAAATGATAATTTAAAAGTTATGCAGGTTGACAACTATGTAGATAGCGTAGATCTTAATACCGACAATGAAATCTATGTTGACAAAAATGCTACTTTAGAAGCATTAAACGGATTTTTAATATTAGTTAATTTGGAACCAATAAGTGCAAAATATCTAAATAGGAAACCGTATGCAAACAAGAACTTAATGAAATTGTCGGTACACTGAAGAATCATGTTTTTCATGGGTTTCATAAAGTAGCGGTAGTGATAACAAAATTCTCTCTAAGTTAAAGGAGAAATTTGTACTTACTGATAAAACAGAACAGACAAGATTGTTAGTGCTACAGAATTGGGCATTAAATCAAACTTTAGATTTTTTCCCTGGAAGTACTTTGCATCAAATTAAAAAAGCCAGAAATTTAGTAGACAAGCATGGCATCTTAGCATCACCACCGTTGCGCGGGGCATCCTTTGCTTCCAGAAATTGTGAAGATGTCAAAACTTTTTATAATTCTGACGAAGTTAGTCGTGTTCTTCCAGGTAAAAAGAACGTTGTTAGTGTGAAAATTGACGGCCAGAGAATTTTGCAGCAAAAACGATTAATACTAGGCAATTTGTCAGAAATTTACACACTGTACAAACAAGAGCTTAGCCACATAAAGATAGGCTTTTTTAAGTTTGCTACTCTACGACCCAAAAACTGTGTCCTAGCGGGCTCCAGTGGAACACATTCGGTGTGTGTTTGTATTATACATCAAAACGTGAAGCTTATGTTAGATAATTCTAGACTTACAGTTTTAACTAAAAATTTAGATTATTATCACTTAAAATCGTATAAGCATGTTTTATCTCTTTTATTTGTAACCCCTTCCTTGTAACATAAATTGTTTTTCTAACACATGTAGCCATTGTCCCGACTCTTCTCGTCTTAGAAATGTGATGGAACAAACTTTTGAAGAAAATTTAATTGAAGAAGTGGCTTATAAACAATGGATATCCACAGATAGATCATATCTAGAAACTGTAATACAGTCGACTAATGATTTTATTGACACTTTTCTTCGAAAGTTGCCTCCTCTGCTCTCACATTCGTTTGTTGCATCAAAGCAAGTAGGTATTGGGACACCTGGCCAGACTCCCACTCTTTCTACTTTTAGCCACGCCTGCTGCGCTCTGATTGGCTATCCCCACTCCTATAGCTCCTCCCCTTGCTTCTGATTGGTCGACGCCATCTTGGATGACACGCCTGCTGTTCTGTGATTGGCTGACGTCTGCCATTTTGAAACTAGTCGCCATTTTGACCACGCCCGTCCGCCATTACGGGAATCTGTATTACCGGTAATCTGTGTGCTGCCAATAGAGGGGGTCATGCTATAATTAGTGTATTGCTAATAGAGGGCGTCATGAAGAAATCTGTATTATCGACGACCTAGGTAATGCTAATAGAGGGCGTCATGAAGAAATCTGTATTATCGACGACGACGACGACCTATGTACTACCAATAGAGGTCGCGTTAAAGAAACCTGTATTACCTGTATGTGCTGATGCTATTAGAGGTCGCAATAAAGAGTCTCCTCTCTCACTCTCTCCGTTTCACCCTTTCTCCTATAAATCTGTCAATTTTGCATCTGTCATTTTTGCATCTGTCATTTTAATTCTGTCATTTTTGCATCTGTCATTTTAAATCTGTCAATTTTAAATTTGTCATTTTTGCAGCTGTCATTTTTGCATCCGTTATTTTAAATCTGTCAATTATGCATCTGTCATTTTTGCATCGGTCATTTTACATCTGTCATTTTAAATCTGTCAATTATGCATCTGTCATTTTTGCATCTGTCATTTTTGCAAGTGTCATTTTAATTTTGTCATTTCTGTCATTTTTGAATTTGTCATTTGAAGGAGCCATCTTGGATTTCCCCAGATTTGAATTTGTTTCTCCTTCTCACCACGACCTACAAGTTTTGCTACCTTTCTCTCTCACGTACCCTGTATAAATAATAAAGCCAGATAGGAATTAAAATTATGTTTATTATTAATATATTGTTATGACTACATTTAATTTATAATAAAATGTTGATAGATAGATTGCTGGTGATGATGATGATGATGATAGCTTGAGGACTTCAAGACTGACCTCTGTTTTCTATTTGCGACTCCAGGGGCTAGAAACATAAAAAAGAGCATTAAAAGAGAGAGGGAGAGAGAGAGAGAAAGAACTCAACAATGATTCGTGTAAATGTACCTTATTGTTTTCACAAACACACACACGTCATATGGCGTACGTCCACTTGATTTCCCCAAGTACACCAGAGAAGGAGTTTTAGCTGCAATCTTTTGATTAAGGTCGTTAATCATCTCGTCATCGTCCATCAAATTATCACTGATTCGCTTAGGTAGAAATGTAATGTGGTCTCCAGTAATAATAATTACGCTTTGACGTTTATCACGGCATAACGACTCTTTTGAACTCTAGTATTTCGACAACATCGCCGACCCCATAGTTGCACAATTTCTTGATAGGTTTTTGACCGCTGCCTGAAGGTTTGTTCAATTGTTGTAATAGCAAGTCCATTTTTCTATGTAAAAAACAAAGACACACATGATAGATTTAAATAGCAGCATTTTAAAATTTTCACGCAAGCCGCAAATGCAGCTGTTCTTAGATAAAATTTAAATTTATTGCCCCCGGAGCATAACGAAAGGGTTCAGCTTCGTTAGCGGTACTTTAACATGTCAAAAGGTACTGACCGACACCATCGGTCACTCGCGCGACATACAGAGGCTAATAAATTTGTATAGTTTTACCTCGTCCCATTTCAAAACAATAGTAGTAGATCGATATCATACCCTAGTCAGGTGCGAAGGTATAATGTTTTCAGTCATCTAAACAATAATTAAATACGTAAAAGTTTTAAATATTCCTCTGTCCATCGAAAACTTTAATAAGATATGAAAGAGAAAATAAGAGAGAGAAAAAAGTAACAAAACATCATGTCGCTATTATCATTAAACGAGATTGAAGACGGTAACAGTTTAAATGAGTTACAATTACAACACCAGTTTCGGCAGTGCATCTTAGACGCAGGAGTCAGCATACCTATTTCAGTAGCAGCGCTTGTATGTTATGAATATGATTATTTGCTATTTAGCGGGGAGCTGCTATCTGATTCACGTCGTTATACATCGGCCCCGGCTCCGATACAGAGCAGTGACAGTGAAGAACATATGATCAGTGCGTGTAATCAACTTTTACGGGAGGTTGAATCAATAAATAGACGTTTGGGAGTGAATTGTATCACTTTTGTTAAATTTATTTGTTTATAAGTTGATAGGGGTATGCTTCTACGTTTTACCATGAACCATATTCATTCCTTTTCTTTATTATTATTATTGACATAACATCACTTTTGATTTACTCTCGTTAAAGTGAACTGTAGGAGAGATCGTTCTTGAATGAAACAATATAATTTGGCATATATGCATGGTTTATTTAACTGTCTACAGAGTATATAGGTACAATTTAGATATATTTTCAATATGATCAGTGCATGTAATCAGCTTTTACAGGAACTTAAAACAATAAATAGACGTTTGGGCGTGAACTGTATCACATTTGTTAAATTTATTCGTATATAAGCTGATATATAATTAAACGTTATAACTAGGGTCAAGGATAAATATCCCTTAATACTCATCCTGTTTCTACGTTCTACTATGAACCATATTATTATTATTATTATTGACATATCATCGTTCTCTAGTACGTTAACTCTAGTATATACATCATTTTGTTATATGAAAAACTTAACATTAACTTATATCGAAACTTAAGTATTATTTTATACAACCATGTTTATCAGGTATGCGATAGTACCCTACGGTAGAGTGTCGTACGAACCTGGAATGATATAGGGCTTATCGTCATGAGGGCTTAGCGCTGTTTTAGTCTGGTAGATGGTTGAAACTCGATGTTTATCAGATCTGAATAATTTTTTTTTGTTGAACGACCGTTTTTTTGTGTGTTCCTTCAAACAATTTATATAATCATCGAATGTAATATGATTTTGACTATATGTTTCTCGATAACCCTTCGACTTCTTAACTGTTCTTTTATTCTCAAGAACTTGCTGTCACATTGCAGATATATATATATATATATATATATATATATATATATATATATATATATATATATATAACAAAGGGATAATAATGGAAATTCGCGCAATAGATTTATAAGAGGAAGTTAGTTGCAGCCATATACACGTGTTTCGCACTTATTAGTGCTCATCAGTACGGCATAGCAGATAGAAGAAATAAAATTTAAGTAGTGACGTTTGTTGTTGTATTGAAAACTCAATATCTTCGAGCCGAAACTACAAATGTGTGGTTGGCTACTATCTGTGAAACCTTGTGTTATACATTGTTTCTAGTTTGTTGCTTAAATTTTATTTCTTCTATCTGCTATGCCGTACTGAAGAGCACTAATAAGTGCGAAACACGTGTATATGGCTGCAACTAACTTCCTCTTATAAATCTATTGCGCGAATTCCCATTATTATCCCTTTCTTATATGTTTATATACGCGCATTAATCTTTCTATTTATATATATATATATATATATATATATATATATATATATATATATATATATATATATATTATATCTATTTATATCTATTTATATCTATATATAAGGTTAAAGAATAAGAAAATTTATAATTCAGCAAGGGTTAAAGCTGCAAGAACCAACAATGACTTTTATGCAAGAAATTCGAGCTACCTACGGAACCGAATCATTAACAACTTTAAAACACATTTCAACATCATACAGCAAGCTTGCCAGACAGAAAAATCGAAGGATTTTTTTGTTGAGATGTAAACACGAAAATATTTTACCAATATTTTTAAATTTAAACACCGCTCACATACGATTTACAGGTACGTACCTTGAAAATAAATTCAACGACCTCATATACAATACAAAATCGAAAATTTTGAACTTAACAATTACTGAATCAACTAGGAATATTAATAGTTTAAATTCTGTTATACGGGAAAAAATAAATACAGCTACCAGATAATTTAGTTACTAAATTCTTAGATTTTGAAAACATAAAGTACGAAAAACTTTTTATTCACATTAAAAACAAAAATCAGGATAAACTAAAAAAACTCATATCCACTACATACAAAGATACTGTTAAAATAAATACCAATGATTGGGTAGATAACATTTCCAACACGCAGATTCCTGATTACATTAATGAAATATTAGCTTTAGGAAAAAAATTCTCTCTACCTATAACTAATGAAAAAAATTTACCATGTTCAGATTTAATTGCTTGCATAGAATCGGCTATTTATGACAAACCGAATGAAATAAAAGACGCGATCAGAGCTGACGTAGTAAATGTTATCACCAATCATAAAATTAAAATTAAACACAAAAAAACGAAAAGCAATAATATACAAAGGAATGTTCAAAAAAACTTAAATAAAGCAAAACAATTTTTTAAAAATAATCCGCAAATTACTATTCTCCAACCAGATAAAAGCAATAAAACCATAGTTATGAACACAAACGATTATGACCAAAAAATGAACGATTTACTAAATAATAAAGAAACATACAAAAAACTAAGAGGAGACCCCACAAACACAAAACAAACAAACAATAACACATTTATCAAAAAATTATTAAATAAGAAATCTATTAATGAAATTGACGCAAAAAATTTAATAACTCATAATGCTGTAGCACCTAAAATATACGGCCTACCTAAATTACACAAACCTGGTATACCCCTAAGACCCATTATTTCATGTATTCAATCCCCTTTTTATAAATTATCAAAATACTTATCAAATTGTCTATCAAAAATAACCGGAGAAAACAATCATTATATAAAAGACTCTTTTTCATTTAAAAAATTTATTGACACTGTAAAAATTCCAGATAACTACATATTAATGTCACTTGATGTTGTTTCACTTTATACGAATATTCCAAACGATCTTATGGCCCACATAATAAAAAACAAATGGGATTTATTAAAACATCACACAACTTTTTCATATAAGGAATTTATAGAAGGCATAAACTTAGTTCTTAATAACAATTATTTCCAATATAAAAACACCTGTTACCAACAGCTCGATGGATGTGCAATGGGCTCCCCGATTTCGTCCACAATAGCTCAAATTGTAATGGAACATTTAGAAGAAAACGTAATTAAAAAATTAGATTTTGACATAATATTCTTCAAAAGATACGTGGATGACTGCTTAACAGCCATCCCAAACAATAAAATAAACGAAATTCTTAAAGCATTCAACAATTTCCACTCAAAATTACAATTTACTTCCGAACTAGAACAAAACGGTCAAATTAACTTCCTCGATTTAACTTTAATCAAAACAAAAAATAAAGAGCTAAAAACAAAATGGTTTACTAAAAAAACATGGTCAGGACGATATGTAAACTACAAATCTCACCATCCTCAAAATCAAAAAAATAGCGTAATAATAGGTTTAATCGATCGAGCAATTACATTAACGTCACCCGAATACCGCCCTGAAGTTTTAAAAAAAGTAGAAAAAACCTTAAAAGAAAATCATTATCCGGAGAAGCTTATCAAACGAACACAAAAACAACGTATATTCAAATTTTACAATAATCTAAACTCAAAAGAAAAAAATACTAACCCGACCAGATACATAGCTGTGCCTTATATAAATGAATTATCTGAAAAACTAAAACATATTTTAAGTAAACATAACATTTCTATATGCCATAAATCTCAGAATACACTAACTTCTCTATTTACACCATTAAAAACAAAGATACCAAAAAAGAAAACATCTAACGTTATTTATTCCATACCCTGCATAAATTGCCCAAAAAAGTATATAGGAATGACAACCCAATATTTAGATAGTCGATTAAATGGTCATAAATACACCAAAAACGCTTCAACTGCTTTACATAAACACGAAAAAACCGAAAAACACGAGTTCAATTTCAAAGATACCAAAATTTTAAATAAAGATACCAACTACCATAAATTAACAATAAAAGAAATGTTTCATATAAAACAAGATAACGAAGCCGTAAATGACAGGCAAGATACAAAAAATCTAAGCCAAATATATTATAATCTCATTAAGTAAATAATCGCAATACACATTCCAATAACCCATTCATCTACGTATAAAAAAAAAAAAAAAAATTCTTAATATTATTATAAATTCTAACCGTTGCACACAATAAAGTCCACACGTAATAATTTCAAGCTTTCAATAATAACCAAAAACACATCTTAAAACTCTCAGTCGAAATGAAAAGTAATAAATACCCAAATTTATGTGACACATGCCTTGAAAAATAGCAAAAGATTGTTTGGTTTACTCGTGTGAAACCTGATACAATGCCGATATAATTCTGTATATTAGTTTAAAAGAAGGGATGTTTCTTTGTTAATTAGTCGTCAGTTCCCAAAAAGAATTTGTTCAAACTACACACATATTCCTAGTTCTATACATTATAAACAAAAAAGAAAGTAATAATCTAAATCTGTGTAATCAGCATACCAACCACTGTAATAAAAAACAATAATGGAAAAACCAAAATGTAAATTCAAACATACTGTTTCAAGGTACGTAACTGTTTCAAAATAAAAAATAATTAAAAAGTGTAAAAAAATTTCATACTGATTTAATCATATAAAAAAAAAGAAAAAAATGTTATAAAAAATTTTTTTTGTAGGCAATAAACAATAAAAGAATCTTGAAAATGCTCCCAATGTGTGAGCGAAACGTCGACATAACCATATAAAACTGTGTTAATTAATTTAAAATAACCTATACCCAAGAATCAAATATATTTTATATCTATATATAAGGTTAAAGAATAAGAAAATTTATATATATATATATATATATATATATATATATATATATATATATATATATATATATATATATATATATATATATATATATATATATATATGATACTTTACCACTTTTCCGGGTTTCACTCCGCGTATTCACTATTCGGCTCCTAGAGGAGCCAGACAATGGTTGACGACGTTTCGGCAAGATCACACTTGCCATCTTCAGGTCACTTCTAACTTGCTTCTGCTTCGCGTGGTTACACGATGTAGACTGACGTCTTGCTGCAGCGGTTGGTCTTTATATACGGTTACGGTGTTGCGCATGGTTGCGGGCAACGCAACCGTAGTCATGGATAAGGGTGAATATGAAAGAAAAATAGAAACCTTACTAAATGATCCTGGATACCAAACAATCTCAACGGATCCTACAACATATTTGGAAAGACCACTAAAGCCAAAATAAAAGCCTGCAGTTTCAGTCAAGAACAACAGTTACAACTAATTCCGAGAGAGAAGTCGTCATCATGCCCTAAGCTGTACGGATTACCAAAAGTCCACAAGGAAGGTGTACCACTAAGACCCATCGTAAGCTCCATTGGATCACCACTGCAACCTCTAGCGAGATTCCTGGCCAAGCAACTGCAACCTTATGCCGAAGAAGCCGAATCTTACGTAAAGAACGCAAGCCACTTCATCGAGCGTATAAAAGACATAACAGTGGCACCAGGAGATCTGCTAGTAAGCTTTGATGTAACCTCTTTATTCACGAATGTTCCAGTAAAAGAAGCAGTAGATATGATACAACGGAAATACCAAGTCCCAAATGAAATCATCGAGTTAACAAGACACTGCCTAAACAACACCTACTTCATCTACAAAGATCAACGGTACAAACAAGTGGAAGGAGCACCTATGGGATCACCTTTATCGCCGGTAATAGCGAACCTATTCATGGAAGAATTAGAAGTCCGAGCAATAGAAACGGCAAGTGACAAACCTAAACTATGGCTAAGATACGTAGACGATACTTTTATTATATGAACCCATGGAGAAGAGAAACTGCAGACCTTCTTACAGCATCTAAACAACATACACCAGAAGATCAAATTCACAATGGAGGTGGAAAAGGACAATCAACTACCTTTCCTAGATGTATCTATAATCAAGAAGGAAGACGGCAGCCTGGGATACACAGTATACCGAAAATCAACCCACACAAATCGCTACCTGAACGCGCAGACACATCACCACCCAGCGCAACTACAGTCAGTAGTCAAGACATTAATAACCAGATCACAACAATTGACTGATGACGATAATAAACATCAAGAACTAGAACAGGTGAAGTTGGCATTAAAACAAAATGGTTTCTCGTCCAGAAATATCAAGAAAGCGTTAACACCAAGGGACCCAAAGCCAAAAGAAGAAGAAACATCGGTATCCAAAGCACACTTACCGTACATCAAAGGGACCACGGACAAAATAAGTAGTGCTGAGAAAACACAACATCGATACCATCTTCAACACCGATACAAAGATTGGAAACATGCTACCATCCGCAAAAACAAAAATACCACTAGAAAGCCAAAGAGTATACGAGATCCCATGTAAAGACTGCGGGGAATCCTACATAGGGCAGACCAACAGAAGAATTCAAGTAAGAAGAGAAAAAAACCGAAATGCAGTCAACAAAAATGAGAGAACGTCTTCACTAGCACAACATGTAAGTGGTACATCTATAACATCGATTTCGAAAATACAAAAGTTTTAGCGAATATACAACATAAGACCCGACGAACCATAAGAGAAGCCATTGAGATCGAGAAACGTCCGAACAATCTTAATACCAGAGACGATACACAGCGACTACCATCAGCTTGGAAACCAGCTATAACCAGTATTACCGTCAAGAAGCGAAAACCAGCACAGCAGAATGATAAAAGGGAAAGCGAGAGAAAGCCACCGGATCAAGCGAGACCAATGACACGCAGCCGCGCCAAAAACCAGCCGACCGCAACCATGCGCAACACCGTAACCGTATATAAAGACCAACCGCTGCAGCAAGACGTCAGTCTACATCGTGTAACCACGCGAAGCAGAAGGAAGTTAGAAGTGACCTGAAGATGGCAAGTGTGATCTTGCCGAAACGTCGTCAACCATTGTTTGGTTCCTCTAGGAGCCGAATAGTGAATACGCGGAGTGAAACCCGGAAAAGTGGTAAAGTATCATATAATATCCGCGGAAACTTAAAATGTAACATGAGATGATAAAAGTCTATTTAAATACTATATCCAAGAGTCTCATGTAGCCGGGAAGTTTTTGCTTAAAGCTATCAAATGTTTTGCCTGGTTTTCACGTTGACCGAATTTCCCTATAACAACAATAATAAAATACAGCTACCATTCAATATATGAAAGAGGTTTGAATTAAACGCTATAAATCAGGTCAGGGGCAAATATCTCTTAATACTCACCCTGCTTCTACGTTTATGAATCATTTTCATTCCTTTTCTTTATTATTAACATATTACTTTTGATTAACTCTCATTAAATTGGAATGTATGTGTAGGAGAAAGATACTAAGATCCTTCTTAAATGATACAACATAGTACATTACAACACAATATGATTTATTCAACTATTTTCACAATACATAGCATATACAATTTTAGATTTGGATAATTACACAGTGTACAGATTTATATCATATAATTATACATATCACATATACAATTTATAGACTAATTACTTTCAAAAATAATTACATAGGTAGGGGAAAGCCCCTACCATGCATATAAGCCTGCATATAAAGTGCAGGCTTATATAATATAGTTGTATATGTAAACTTAACTAGTTGCTAAAGTATGTTATTATCATTAGAAACCCCATAATTTCCCCAAGCTAAGGTTGTGCGTGTTTATGCTTTATTATGTACGTCTGTCCGTGTATATACTTTAAATTGCGCGTGTATATACTTATAATTGTACGTCTGTGCGTGTATCTGTTTGAAATTGCGCGTGTTTATGCTTTATTATGTACGTCTGTGCGTGTATATTACTTAAAATTGCGCGTGTATATGCTTTATTATGTACGTCTGTGCGTGTATCTGTTTGAAATTGCGCGTGTTTATGCTTTATTATGTACGTATGTGCGTGTATATACTTATAATGTACGTCTGAGCGTGTATCTGTTTGAAATTGCGCGTGTTTATGCTTTATTATGTACGTCTGTGCGTCTATAAACTTCAAATTGCACGTGTATATGCTTTATTATGCACATCTATGCGTGTATCTGTTTGAAATTGCGCGTGTTTATGCTTTATTATGTACGTCTATGCGTGTATATACTTCAAATTGCTCGTGTATATACTTATAATGTACGTTTGCGCGTGTATATACTTCAAATTGCGCGTGTATATACTTATAATGTACGTCTGTGCGTGTATCTGTTTAAAATTGTGCTTGTATGTACATGTAACTGGACTATATAAACAGGAACTTTGTTCCTGATCATTCATTAGACGTTATGGAACGACGCTTGTGTGATGTATGCGGTCTGAACATTCGACGCTCCGGGTATGCAAGCCATATGAATATACATGGTGGACACAAAGTCCCATGTACTAAATGTTTCAAATCTTTTTCACGTAATAGTAGTTATAAAAGGCACTTGAAAACAATCCATTGTACCATAGGTGTGAATAATAATGATAATAAGACAAAGCCTAGAAATGATGTAATAATTAAAGACGCGGGTCTGAAACGTATGCATACCAATGAAGCCCTTGACACAAATAAAGAAATAAGGCTCGATGATAATGATGATGAAATAATAAACGCTCGTAATGCTATACGTAATAAATTAGCCTACTTTCACAGTGATAAAACTAAACTTCGACCGGGGACCCTTTATATCTCACCGAAACTTGAACTAGCATCTTCAGTTACATCTGTTGAAGATGATGATGATGAAGAAGAAGAAGAATGCGATTCTGACTTAAAGATTTATCAGGAATGCTCTAACTATTATAGAGCATTATTAGCTAACGGAGAAAACAAAAACGTAGATAAAACTAAGTACGGTCTATATAATGACAGCGATGAGTGGCGATTTGCTTGTTCACGAGTACAGTTTCAGTGAAAAGATATTTTAATTAAAAACAAACTTTTCAATGGAACACCCGGTCTGTTTACTTTACTAACGCTTAAACGATTAAGCTCTCCTAGTCCAACAGAGGAAGATATCGACAACTATATGAAAATAATCTCACTTACTAATGCTCATAAGAAAGACTATAGGCGCAACGGTCGACTAATAAGTGTTAAACATTGGAAATACGAAAATGTAATCAGGCCAAATTTATACAGAATAACAGACTTTGAGATTAGTCTTCCCAAAAAGTTAAACAAGATGAAACCGGATTGGATACGTCAGAGAACGTCTGATCAACAAGTGGACCGACTTCGTTTGTTGTATGCTGTAAAGAAAGCTCTTAGCAGCAGTCTCGAAAACGACAACGAAATCATTTCAATCATCACAGAGCTTAAAGCGAGAAAAATCATAGAATAAGTAAATATTTAATTTGTACTATGTAATATAGCCGTATTGAAATAATATTTATATGTAATATAATATTTTTGATAAGATGACAAAATAAACGAAATACATTCTATAAAATCTTCTTATTTCTCAACCTCTCTCTCTGCCTCAGTAAACGTTCTGGTATATCTGTTTCTAGACTTATTTAATAAGATTGCATAATTCTCTATGGATTTCATAAAGCGCTTGATTAATTTAAATATTTTAGAAGAGGTGACCTGAGATATACCCTGCCGAGCCCGAATTATAACAAGCAATACATTTCTTAATTTTTAATAATAATATTTTAGAGTGATTTATGTCTCCAATAGCCGGGTTGTTTTATAGAGAGAATAGAATTTGAAAAATATGTCGCGCTCTTTAAATTTATAATAATATCTCACGGTCATCCTGAGCTGGTATATGTTGTGTTTTATCAAACCATAAACCAAGCCAAACATCAGGTACTAATTCCGACGTAAGAAAGTCGACAGTTCAACACGAGGATATTCGGGGGAACATACTCATGAAATAGATCTCTTATTTCCAATTGACACTCAAATACAAGACACAAACTACATATCAATACCATACTTTGGCAAGATATCAGAACAAATTGCAACTATAATAAGAAAAACCACCAGTTACAAAATAACCTATAAAACTAACACCAACACCTTTTCATTTTTATTCAATGCTAAAGACAAAACACAAGATATGAAATCCGGCATTTACCGTTTGAATTGTTCTTTTTGTAACTCGGTTTATATTGGACAAACACTTAGAAAATTTCGACATAAGATACAAAGAACACGTACACGCTCCTATAGACTTAAACATCCAGAAAAATCGAATTATGCCAAACACATTTTGGAACAGAACCACCCAATGACACCTCAAAACAACATTAAATTCTTACATCCTTGCAAAAACAAACACAAATTAACATTTTAGAAGCTTTTGAAATATACAAACATAAACGCACAGTACCTTTAATGAATGAACAAACTGAGCTTAGTAATTCTCCTTTATTAGAAGAATTAGATATTTAGTTTCTGTATGTATTGTATCTAGTTACCTATTTTCTGTATGTATTTATCCTTAGCAACGTGTTTGTTTATCAATCTTATCTACCTTTGATAATGACACAAAGTGTCGAAACAATATTGTCAGGTTAAGATATTAATAAAACTTGTGAAACTTTAACTAATCTTTGTATTTATATTATATTTCATGATTATGGAGTTCCACAAAGTAAGGCTGGAGACAGTAAACGCTAAGCATTTTGATTCGGAAAGGAAATAAGTTAAAACCTAACCATCAACCATACTCTTTTGTTTTTTATTGTACATATTAAATGTTCGAGGATTAGTACCTGCTATCGTGCTTCAGGTAGTCAGTCCGACCTTTTTGGGGTATAGTGATAAGTTTTAATCTGATAATTATCTCGATTTCAAGTTTACAAAAAAAAGCTGTCTTTAAGGAAGTTTGAAAAGATTATATATTGATGAAAAAAAAGGGAGAGAATTTTTACAGAAAAGAACCATTCAAACTTACCTGTTTTGAGTTCGAAGCAGGTATAAAACCGCAAATTTTAATAGAATGTATAATGCCTCAGGGTGTTTCCCTTTTTGTCGTCGTCGAGGGTAAGGTAAAATTTAACTCCAGTTTATTTTGGTACCTTCTACAGTATAGCTGCATTATATTTTTTTGTTGTAACAATTGGTTTAAAGTCTAATAATAAGGACCGGTTTAAATTTAAAAGATGATTAGTGTATATTTCTTCCTTCTTGATGAAAGATGATTAAGGTGTTTTACTTTAAAGTGATATCTGGCATTACAAAGCGCAAATGGTAAGTTATTTTTTCTGCATTAGAATTAGCTTTTTTTCTCTTTTTAAATAGTTAATTCAGCCGTTGATAATTTATAATAATAAATAAATACATATTAGTGTTAGAAACCAGTCCGATTCCTGAACGTGATTCAAGAGCCTGTGTATTTATTAACGTAATTTTCTTAACATGGAGACCCGAAAGCCCTTCACGAAGGGTAGCTACTGACATAGATATAACGGTTAGACGAGCCTGCAAACCTCGCATTTGTATCGAGGATTGTCGGTTTCTTTAAATTTCATGATCTCTTTGGGTAGAAAGTTTCATTAGAATACAATAATTTTGATCATGTGGTTAGTAGTCGTCCGTGAAATATAAAATTCAAGGGCGGGAATCCATGATGGTGACTTCAAGAATGACAAATTCAAAGTTTTAAACGTTTTATCGAGCTGTCGTCGTCGTCGTTGTAAGGACCTTTGTTGAGTTAATTGAAACCGCGTGACGGGCTTCGATCCCTGTCGATAGCCAAAGTTACTAGAATAGAGAGGGATATATACGAAAAAGTTACCAAGAGAGAGAGAGAGAGAGAGAGAGAGAGAGAGAGAGAGAGAGAGAGAGAGAGAGAGAGAGAGAGAGAGAGAAAGGTTGCAGAACTTGTAGGTCGTAGCGAGAAGGAGAAAAATTCATATCTGGGGAAATCCAAGATTGCTACTTTAAGAATGACATATTTAAAATGACAGATTTAAATGACAGATGCAAAAATGACAGAATTAAAATGACAGATGCGAAATTGACAGATTTAAAATGACAGATGCAAAATTGACAGATTTATAGAAAAGAGGGTGAAACGGAGACAGTGGGAGAGTGAGAGAGAAGACTCTTTATTGCGACCTCTAATAGCATCAGTACATACAGGTAATACAGGTTTCTTTAACGCGACCTCTATTGGTAGTACAGAGGTCGTCGTCGTCGTCGATAATACAGATTTCTGCATGACGCCCTCTATTAGCATTACCTAGGTCGTCGATAATACAGATTTCTTCATGACGCCCTCTATTAGCAATAAACTAATTGTAGCATGACGCCCTCTATTGGCAGCACACAGATTACCGGTAATACAGATTCCCGTAATGGCGGTCGGGCGTGGTCAAAATGGCGACGAGTTCCAAAATGGCCGACGTCAGCCAATCACAGAACAGCAGGCGTGTTATCCAAGATGGCGTCGACCAATCAGAAGCAAGGGGAGGAGCTATAGGAGTGGGGATAGCCAATCAGAGCGCAGCAGGCGTGGCTAAAAGTAGGAAGAGTGGGAGTCTGGCCAGGTATACCAATACCTACTAAAGCAATCAAGTTTCCTATCGCATGTAAAATTCAATCTCAAGGAAGACGAAGTATTAACTATCTGCGATTTTTCGGAAAACTACACGTTTATTGCACAGGATGCCAGTCAAGCATTTCATTGGAATAATGTGCAAGCGACAGTCCATCCCATAGCTATCTATTTTCGTAATGATCATGGTATAATTTCACATGATAACTTGATTTTAATATCAGATTGCCTTCAACACAATACAACAAGTGTACATTTATTTCAAAGTTGTTTGTTTAATTATTTAAAAGCCACAATCCCTAACTTTAATAAAAAAACTTTCTAAATATTTCATTCCATTTTTCAGATTTTAAAGTTTCTGCCGAGTGGCATTTTTTTGCTACATCCCATGGCAAAAGTTCTTGCGATGTTTTAGGTAGTACTCTTAAAATGTGTGCATCCAGATATAAAATATACGCGTATACTATGTTAGCAAAGGACAATATGAAGCCCATGAAAAACAATTAGAAAAGCGTTTTTCAACCGTCAGAACCGTTCCAGGTACTCAAAAGTTACATGCTATTTACCCAATTGATATTGGAAAAATTAAAGCAAAAAAGTATTCATTTTCTGATGAATTTTACGAATTTAACCTGTTAAAATAAAATTTAAAATATACCTTTTTTAAGCAAATCGCAGAGGTCCAAATTTACGAAATTTTTAAATTTATTAAAGAATTGACATTTACACAAAGTTAATGTTATCTGAAAAAATATATTTATAAACTAGAATGTAACATTTTCTATTCTATTTCGAATAAAATAAACCCGACACCGGTATCTATAATAGAAGCCAAGCTATAGTGTATTTTGATCAAACATGCACGCGCATATTTTGAAAAACGGCAACGCTGTATCTCTGTAACCAGACATTTTTGAAATCTATAAATGGGGCATTGTTTACAACTCAAGGGAGGGAACACATGTGTAAAGTATGAAGAAAATCGCAGAGGGTCGGGTGACAAGTTTGGTTGAATTGAGATGAAATTACTCTTTCGCAACATTGCAAATGTTGTCTGTAGAGTAATTGCGCACAATTTTTCTGGAGTTTATTCAGCCAACTATTAACGGTTTATTGGTTGACGTCAGCCGATTTGCCACAAACAGTTTTAAAAGAGCCATTCATTTGAAGTCTAAAAGTTTACCCAATTATTATTAGGCCCAATTCTTTTGCTTTTCTTGTAGCAATGGTCCAGATACGGAAAGCTTGTTTGCACGAGTTTGAAAAACATTCAAAAATTACTTTATCGAGATTTACTCCACCTGTCTATACAAACATTTGTTTTGCTTAATCATTTCCATTCGTCTACAATAATTTTTTCAGTTCGTTTTTATTCTTCAGGTTAGTTACAGTGTTTTTTTGATAGCTATGTTAGGTGTACAAAATGAACTGAAAAACTAAGGGATTACTATGAAATTGTTACTTTATATATGAACGCAGTCAAAAAGGATTTGGATTTGAGAATTCATTTATAAAACTACAACAATAACTGCGATTTTTAGAATCAAACCCTTTAAAAAAATCACAAAGACACAAAAGTGCATATTAAAATTCCCAGAGAATAGATGTGAAAGATCAAATTAGTTATTGGGTGAATTGGGTCTTCAGAATACCACAAATACTCCTGCTTTCAGTATATTTAGTCCTCTTTGTTATTGGTGTTTAGCTAAACTTACATACAGTTTACCAGTGCGCCAAACCATCACATGCCTTTCTATACTTTTCTCTTATTTCACATATTGAATAATAATGAATGATAGGGATTTTCATTCATAATTTAACACAATTTATCATTTGAAGACAGTTGGTTATCACCTTGGAGATTATTTTTACATTCAATAAAATTATAACCTTCAGACAATACAATCATCTTGATATTAAAATCAAAATCAGTAGTCGAAATCTGATAAGATTAGCTGGTACCTACTGTACTTGCACAAAAAAATGATATGAAAGGTAATGTGCAATTAAATGAAGTAAACAAACATATTTCAAAGTTTTTTTAAATATCCATAATAGAGCTAAATAATCTATAAATATGGGACATAAAATAGAGGTACATGTCTACATTAGAGAGTGTCTACATAAAGGAGGTTTGGTTTACATTAATCCATTAATGGGAAGGAGTTCGGACATTCAAAAATGTTCATATTGTAGAGGTGTCCTCAACGAGAGGTTTCACTACAATATATGAAAATATGAAATGTTAGATACTAAACTACTTTTTTCATAGCGGAAGAGAATTAAAACATGCCTTTTTCTCTAATAAGGAAGTTAATTGTAGGCCCTGTGTAGGGTTTCTGGGTCTCGACAATTTTGCTATGCCCGGGACTCGAGACCTGTTTGTCCGAAAATCCCGGATTGTAATTTCACATAGGTATCTAACACAAAAATCCAAAATATTCATTGTTAAAATTGCTTTAATTAATCCTCTAATCACTTTCTTCTAGAAGTTCTTTATGGAAAATAACTGTAAGTATTTAATGAAAAGCACGGCAGTACATAAATAAATTCTTATATCATAAAATTATTTTTTATATGCCAAAACCTTTCCTGTTTAGTGTTGTATTGTTTGTCGGTAAGTCTTAAGTTATTCATAGCATTTTTAAGGAATTTTTTCCGGAATATAAACATGATAAATATTATTAGCAATAGTTCGAATTGATATTCCATCTTCTGTGACCTATTGAGATACATACAATTTCACTCAAATTCCTTGTTTTGCAAAATTTTAAAATTTATTGTTAATTTTTAATATTTTTCGAGGTACAAGGTACAATATCTTTTTCACTATTTTTTTTAATGCGATCCGTGCATGCATTCTAAATGGTGCATGCGGCCACTAGAATTCCAACCTTACATGAAATTTGTTTGAGGTAATAATTACATTGGGCCGTTTCGGCATTTTTAAAACAATTTCAAACTACGATTTGGTTTATTTTAACCTTGAAGCTAAACAGAAAACACTTTATTTCTAAATAATAAAATTATTCTAAATAGGTAAAAGTAAATAAAAGTCAGATGAAACAAATTCAGAAATACGCAATGAATTGTGAAAGCGAACTCTTGTCATGATAAAAACTTTTTTATCCTACACTATTCCAAAACTAAATTTTCGCGGCTCTATGGAAACGTGAAAGTGTACATCTGCACGTCTAGGCAAGAAAATTTCTTTTTGTACGTCTAGCCAAGAAAAGTAACTAGTTTGACAGTATCACCGCTAGGTGGCGCATCAATTGAATTGTTTTGTTGTGTCATTTCAGCTGCATTCTGTCAAATCAAATTGAATAATTAAATATTGTGCCAGGTAAATAAGAATCAATTTCACATTATTAAGATTGAAATTTTATTTCCATTTATTAGACATTCAACAATGGAATGTGCTGGACCTTCTAATATTTCCAACACCGATGAAAACATGGACATCAGCTGTACACCCGAAGAAATTACTGAGAAAGCCAAAGAAGTAACGCTAAATTTATTACCGAACAAATCAAAGCAGAAATATAATGCACAATATAAACTTTTTATGGATTGGTGTACAACAAAGAAAGTTAAAAGATATACTGAAAGTGTAATTCTAACCTATATCTCCGAATTATCGGAGAAATATAAGTCTTCCACATTATGGTCAATTCACTCGATGCTAAAAGCAACAATGGCAGTTAAGCATAATGTTAATATTGGTAGCTATTCAAAAGTAACAGCTTTTCTGAAAAAGCAATCTGTTGGACATGTTGCCAAAAAATCGAGAACCTTCAGTGCACAAGAAATAAATACATTTCTAAGAGAAGCTCCAGACGAAATGTACCTAATGACAAAGGTAAAGGAACAGGCTAATTTTTATTTTGTATAACACAATGTATTATTTGTTGTAGGTGGTATTAATAATTGGAGTTGCTGGAGCGTGTAGGTCTGAGGAGCTCACAAATATGACATTTGATAACGTTGTGGACAAAGGCGATATTTTAATAATTCATATACCAGACACAAAAAACAATAAACAACGCACGTTCACTGTTTGCAATTCTGAGAAAGAAAATGCAATTGATATTATATCAATTTGTAGAAAGTATTTCAATTTAAGGCCGAAGAATATGAATTCTCGCCGATTATTTGTTAAATATAATAAAGGAAAATGTGCTGCCCAAAATGTAGGGTATCATACAATTGGGGCAATACCATGCAAAATAGCTACATATTTGAATTTGCCAAATAGTAAAGAATATACTGGCCATTGCCTGCGAAGGACATCAGCCACACTACTTGCCGATTCAGGGGCAGATATATTAGCACTGAAAAGGCACGGTGGATGGAAGTCTACCAGCGTGGCGGAGGGTTATGTGGAGGACTCTATCCCAAATAAAATTTCCATCGCCAAAAAAATCTTAAATACAGGAGATAGTATAAGAAACGAGTCCAGCATTCCAGCAGCACCCATTACCACATTGAATATTTCGGAAGTTGTTAATCAAGATACATCTGTTTCAACGTTTTCAGAACAACTTGACTTTTCAAATTTGTCAAAACAAGGAATTTCTTTTCCTAGTTGTACAATTAATAATCCAGTGTTTAACATTAATATTTCAAACAATTAATTAAGTTAAATTTTGTACGAGTTCTTAAAATTATTTAAATAAAAAATGTTTCATATAGACTAGTTGTTTTGTGTAGGATAAAAAATTATGTGTAAACCATGGCGGTAAAGTGGTTTTTCCAGACCTCAAGAAGTGGCCAGGCTCGGCTACGCCTCGCCCGTCCATACCTTCTTTCGGTCTGGAAAATTGCCACTTTACCGCCTAGGTCTACAATATACTATTTTTGGAATCCTTTACCTATTGAAAACGACCGGTTCATACTTCAATATGAATTTTTCAGTAAAAACACTCTGTTTACTTAGGCTTTAAGAAGAATACCTTACCTGTTTATAAATAAGAGAGGAAATTCCGAACGGAGACCTTTCTTGAATATAATTGAATATAAACTGCTGCTTTCTTCGCTTATAAAGAATGCTCTGACGAGGCACCATACCTAACTGTACTTTCTTACTGAAACTAATCCCTTTACTTTTATGGATTGTTTATAGACAGGTTGTAAATAATTTGTATGTGTTTGCAAAAACTGTTTAGTACTTAAAAAAACTGCTTAAGAAAAACATACGTGAGCAAAGCAACACTCTTGTTCAGAATTATCTTTTTTAACTAATAATATTTTGCTCAATAAATTGAAGCAAATAAAACCTTAATTCTAAAGTAAGAATTTTAATTGAACACCTTGTATACAAAAGTCCTCGAATGACTTTTTCCGGGACTCGAGACAAGCAAAAATAAAGTCATTTCCCGAGTCAGAAGCCCTAGCCCCGTGTCAATTCGGTGTTTTCGGCCTTTTCTCGATCAAATTTCGAAGTCCAGATTTGGTTGAATTCTAGTCGGGCCGGCCAAACGATCATAGCAATCGATGCCAAAAGGTGCGAGGGATGTTTTGCAACCTCAATTCCTCGCTCACAAATAAATAAATAAATATCTCTGTGGTGCACACGTACTTAATAAAAACGTTTTTGCACGAACAATCAGGAAAATCATAATACTGTTATTTGAAGTATTTTTTTATCTTACAATTTTAAGAACACACAAACTTAAGATTTCAGTTACTAATTAAATTCTTATCTATTTGATACAATTAATAATAATAATAATACAAAACAATACTAATTAACGAAATGTACTCTGAATATGTACTGATACATACCTAAAGCAATTACCTACCTAGAAAATATCTTACTCAATTCAGCGAGTAAGATGTAATTAGTCAGAATGTTATCTGCTTTACCTTTAATCTTCCGTTTTCGCGGAACTAAACAAAGGTAAGTACCTACCTCAATCTAATCATTGTATTTGATGGGTCACATAAATACAAGATGACATTAAAGTACACACTTTAAATTGTTTTGCGAGCCTGTGAGCACTACATTTATAACCTGTAATTTCGTTTTAATTTGGACCTGTTATACACTATCTGCTACTGTTAAACAAAAGGTAATTTGTTATAATATATTAATTAGCAAATGTATTATGCATTTTATAATATTGCTTTCCAGATTCTCAACATGTTCTTGACTTCTGGATATTACTCTTTGGAAGACCTTTTTTGGATTCTAGCAACACTTCTGCTGGGCTTATTGGCCTACTTTAAATGGACCTACAAACACTGGAAAAGAAAACAAATTCCTTATTTGAAACCAAAATTTCCTTTTGGTAATTTAAAGAATCCTTTTGGACATCCTCGATCTTTTGCCGAAACATGCCAAGAATTTTATACACAGCTTAAAGAAAAAGAGTGTGAACATGGAGGCGTTTTCCTTTTCCAGACGCCCATGTACATGCCAGTGAAACCAGAACTTGTTAGAAATATACTGTCTCGTGATTGTGATTATTTTATTGATCGTGGAGTTTACTATAACGAAAAATCAGATCCACTAAGTGCACATCTTGCTGCAATTGAAGGATCAAAATGGAAAAACATTCGGGCCAAACTTACTCCTACGTTTTCTTCGGGAAAAATGAAATTGATGTTTCCAATGTTAATTGAAAGTGCAAATCAATTAAAAAATGCATTAGATGTAATTTATTCAAAAAACTGCCCGGTAGATATTAAGGATGCTTCCTCACGTTTTACAACCAACATTATTGGTTCTTGTGCTTATGGAATAGAATGCAATTGTTTTCAAGATGAGGATTCTCAGTTTATAAAATATGGTAAAAGATTTTTTGATCAAACGAAATTTGAATCCTTAAAGGGAATTATTAGCCTTGCTGCTCCTAAACTGGCAAAGCTACTAGGGCTCATTTTGACTCCCGAAGAAGTGACGAGATTTTTCATAAGTCTTGTCAAGAATACGGTGGAATACAGAGAAGATAATAATTTCAATCGGAAGGATTTTATGCAACTATTGATAGATCTGAAGAATACTGTTAAGGATAAAAATGGGAAAGGAATTGGTTTTACAATAGAAGAAATAGCAGCTCAGGCATTTTTATTTTTTATAGCAGGGTTTGACACATCATCGACTACTATGACATTTAGTTTGTTTGAACTTGCTTTGCAAAAAGAAATTCAAGAAAAGGTTAGAGAAGAAATTGCTGATGTGTTGAAGAAACATGATGGAGAAATAACCTATGATGCTCTTGCAGATATGAAGTATATGGGTCAAGTGATTGATGGTAAGATGTTTTGAAAATCTAAATCTATTAATGTAGGTCAGTTTTTATTTTTTAATAATGTTAATAATTCTTAGTTACAATATCAAATGGAAAAAGCCCAACAAAAAAACTACAAAAAACTTAAACTTAACTCTCTTTAATGACGATAGCTTATATACAGCTTATTATAAGTGTTCTGTACTTTCAGAAACTCTAAGAAAATATCCGCCATTGGCTTTCCTCAACAGAGTATGCGTAAAAGAATATAAATTCCCAGACAGCGACTTAGTGTTGGAAAAGGGAACTCCAGTTTTGATTTCTCTCCTCGGTTTACACCGTGATCCTGATTACTACTCAGAGCCAGAAATGTTCGATCCAAATAGATTTAGCAGTGACAATAAAAGTAAAATAGCTCCTTTCACATATTTGCCGTTTGGAGAAGGTCCAAGACAATGTTTAGGTAAGAAAAAATTGTAGAATTAATCACAAATTAACATTAACTACGGCTTCGTTTACTTTCTAGGTTTGCGATTTGGAATTATGCAGACAAAAATAGGCCTTACAATGTTGCTGAAAAATTTTAAATTTTCAGTGAATGAAAAAACCAAAATTCCTATAGAAATCGATCCGGTTAGCTTTATTTTGGCTCCTGCTGGTAGTATTTGGTTGAATGTGGAGAGAATCTCGCAATAATTTCTTAAGCTGGCTTAATTTATACAAATATTATTAAATATGTAGTCCACTGGTGTGATAACAGATCTTAACTTAACTCTTATTTATAAACTTATTAATAAATAATTTTGCAAATAAAGCTATTTTATAACTTGATTTTATATATAAGGAAACTTTTTCAGAATAGTAAGTTGTACATATGTAAAAAATCAAAATACTCTTAAAAATTAAAATCGAATTTAGAGATTAACCTGTGCTTTTAAATAATCGTTTGTAAGATTTCCCCAAGTATAACTAATATCCCGAAAAAGAAAAGAAAACATTTAGTCCCCTTTTTAAAGAAAATTATTTAAATTAGTGCAACTTAAAATAAGTGTGCTCGAGAGCCGACATGATTCCATAGTTCGGTTAGTTGGAGTGAGGTGATAATAACCCCAAGCCGTCGTCCCAAGTTCGATTCCAGCTGGTAGATACCTTCTCCTTTTTATATATTTTTCAAAGCTTTTTCAAATTTAAAATGACAATTTTTTTTCTTCCATAATATTCATTTTGCGCATAATTTTAATAAATTGTAATTCTAACCTACAGTATTGTACACGATAAAAAAAAGGTTAAGTAGAAATAATTTACTTTTTTGGCCTTGACAACCTAAATAGGTACTTAATTAACGATTTGTGAAGTGTTGTTTTCAGGAAAATAACATGCATCGCACTGCTGACTCAATTACTACATAACTCGAACAGTTATCTTATATCTTATCAAATTAAACAGGTCAGTAAAATACATCAGAAAATTCGAAAAATTGTAATAAGTAGTAAAACAAAACATTTGCAAAACTACCAGTCACTAAGAAATAAACAAAAAAACAAAACTCTGCAATTTATTAAAATTATTTAGAAAACAGTTTTCGAAGAGAAAAATTGCATTTTAAATTGTGTTTTGTAAAAGGATGAATTTAAAAATGTACCACCTGCAATCGAAGCTGCGACGACAGTGTTATTATCACTCCGCTCTGGCTAACTAAGCTATGATATCATGTCGGTGTTCGAGCACACCACACTTATTTTAAAACAAGGTTGTACTAATTTAAATGATTTTTCTTTTAAAAGGTGTAGCAACTTAAAAACAAGGTCCACGTTGGACCGTCAAATAGTAACGCTTATTTTTTCTACAACACAAAACCAGCCCAGCGGCGGGCGCCAAATTGTAACATCGGTATTTTAACACAAAAAAACAAATTACTTTAACTTTCAAAAGTTCTTACGCAAACTGTACAACACAAAATTTTCTTAATACTTATTGTAAAACTCAAGATTGCCACGGCTTGAGATCATTACTTTACAAATTTAAGTTCAGGTCGCAGGTATTGTTTCCACAGCTCCAAATTATAAAAGAATAGATAAAGGTTTAAGATATAAGAAAATACATATTGTTGAGCGCCATCTGTTTAGGAAAGTCCAGGAATTTTATAAATATAATGACCTAATGCTCGCAAACAGAAATCAACATCAGATCTATTAAATTTAATTCAAAAATTAATCATAATCAATTGTGTCAAAGTTAGGTTGAATAAAAATATTTATAAGACTTTCACAAATATATGGTTTTATAATATTCAGATTAGTTAGTTTCAATAATAAGTTTATTTAAACTAACTTGCTTAAATCAGCTACACCTACTTTACTGAAGAGAAAATGTGCTAAATTTTATGGTGCTTAAGAAGTGATTTACTTGTTGAAATATTATATCTGCTTTACATCATCAACTTCAGAAAAAAATTCTCTATAAAAGTACATCTAGAGTATGCGAAACTAATAATATATTAATTAGTAAATTGGTGAGTTGATGCCTACTTTATATTTTATTAATATTGTATCCTTTGTCTGTTATCATTTGACCGTGAGATACGCCATATCGTCGGATTTCATTCACAAATTTTATACTTCACTTTAGTACGTATTTATCTTGAATAACTTAATTTCAAGTAGTTTTGGTTATTACTCAACCTCTGTAATCATGCCTCGTTCCTTCCGCTGCTCAATGTTCCTGTGTAAGTGAAAAATAAAATTTTTAAGTCGCCGTTACGAGCATGACTGGCGTGAAGCGAGTGTCCACTGTCTAGCATTTCCTTTTAATACTTCAAGTACTAACTAATTCTACATAACAATGAATTGCTTAAAATGTAATAAAATTATTAATGAGGACACTGACAAATTATTTAAGTGCGATGGCTGCAACAGAAGCATACGTATTCAATGCTCAGATTTAAATGCAGCGGAAATCAAATGTTTAGAACTGCGTCCTAATAACAGAAGAAGAATAAAATACGTTTGTTTGGGCTGTGAACAAAGTTTTCAGCAAGTTCCAAAATTATTCTCAATGCTTAATGATTTAAAAGAGGAGATTCGTAAATTACAAGACCAACAATTACAATACGCTTCTTGTTTAAAGCATACAAATTCAACATCCGACTTATTGGCCAATGAAGAAATAATAAGTGAAATGCTCGAACGCAATAAACGAGCCAATAACATAATTATATATGGATCTGTTGAACTTGGTTCTAACAAAATAAATCAAATGGAACTCGATACTAATGTCATTGAAAATATATTACAAGAACTCACGTTAAAGGATGAAACTGTTAAACCTTTCCGTCTTGGTAAACTAGATGCAACAAAACAAAATAGAGCTCGCCCGATTAAAGTCCGTTTTACATCTTCTGATACAGTACATAATATCGTTCGCAATTTTTACAAAAAATTAAAACCCAAAACTAACTTTGCTAATATTTCTGTGTCATTCGATCGTACATCCAAACAAATTCAATTATATAAGATCGTCAAGGAAGAGCTTCAACTTCGGATTAACAATGGGGAAGAAGGTCTAAAGATTAAGTATCAAAATGGCGTTCCCACTATCTCTAAGTCGGAAAACTAAGAACCTCCAACAGGTCGCCCCCTTGTAATACCTTTTTCAACACATTATATCAGAATGCAAGAGGCCTCAATTAAAAAACGCATTTATTCTACACAAATGTATCTGATTTATTTTATGATATTGTAATTATTACAGAGACTTGGTTAACAGGTTTATTCGGTTTATTCGTCAGAACTATTTCCGCCTTATTATAGTACAGTACGGTCTGATAGAAGGTTTTTAGAAGATCTAAGGGCAGAGGTGTACTGATTGCATTGGCGAGATTTATAAATTTTACTATAATCAATACATCTAATATTTTAATTCTAGTACCACTCATTGACTTGCTCATCTGCAATTGTCAGATCAAATCTACTAATTTATTAATATATGCTCTCTATATACCGCCTAATATTGCCGCTGACGATTTAGAAGTTTTTCTATCGTCACTTGAGCTCATTTTAATTAATCATAATGTGTTAATCATTGGTGACTTCAACATCGCCGACTTTTCACGTACTGAAAATAGTAAGACTAGATGTCTTCAAAATTTTATTACAATATTAAATTTAAAGCAAATTAACTCAGTGCGCAACAATGATAATAAATTACTTGATTTGATCCTTACTAATATCAACTGGAGTTTCAAAATTGACAAATCAGAAACACCTTTGGTTCCAGAGGACGCTTATCACCCTGCTATTGACATTAATTTTTGTTACGAACTAACAACTCCTTCTATTAAGTTTCCAGTAGCCAATAATCGTAGCTTTAATTTTCGCAAGGCAAACTATAATTCCCTTAATAATGATCTACTTATAAACGATTGGTCCAACATACAATCGATTCTTGATGTTAATGAAGCTGTAGATGCATTCTATAAAACATTTTACTCAATTTTAAATTTACATGTACCTGTTAAAAAGAATATAAACACTATTATCCAATTTGGTACACTTCGGAAATAAAGCTAACATAAAAATGAAGCAAATCTATCGAAAAAAGTGGCTTTGCACGAAAAATGGAATCTACCTTGCAGAATTTAAAAGATTGAGAAATTTAACTAAAACACAAATTGCTATTGCATATAACAACTATGTTCAAATGATGGAAAATAACGTCTGTCATAATCCATCTGAAATTTGGAAGCTCATAAATACAAAAACAGGAGCTACACGAATACCAGGTACACTTCGGGACGCTACAAACGAATACAATAATCCTCAAGATATTGTCAATCAATTTGCAGATATATTCTCTTGTGTCTATTCTGTTGACAATACACACACATTACCTTCTTTCTCCAACTATGACCTACCGTTTATGTTCTCTGAAGTTAATGAAGAGTTCGTATTTTGCTAAGGTCTACGAACAGGTAATCTACCAACAAATATATAATCACGTTCGTACATTTATTTGTCCAAACCAACATGGTTTTATGTCGGGACGATCTACCGTTTCTAATTTGGCAACATTGTCGCAATACGTTTGTGAATCTTTAGATAAAAGAGGTCAAATGGATGTAATCTATACAGATTTTTCTCATGCATTTGACTCGATAGATCACGAAATTTTGCTTGGTAGATTGAGTGGTTTCGGATTCTCTCCAGTATCAATCTCATTGATAAAATCTTATCTCTCGCTGCGGTGTTGCTATGTCTCGTACAATGGATTTTGTTCCTATGAATTCACTCCTGAATGTGGAGTTCCACAAGGTTCAAGCCTGGGACCACTTTTATTTAACATATTTATGAACGACTTGCTCATCTCATTATCTTGTTAAACACTAGCATATGCAGATGACGTAAAAATCTTCGTTGAGATTAATAGCCAACTTGACGTGGACAATTTACAATTTAATTTATCTCTAATAACTCAATGGTCCACCACAAACAAACTGAAACTGAATGTCAATAAATGCTTCACTATGTCATACACAAGGTGTCGAGCAAGTCTTAATTCGGCATATTATGTTAATGAAATGCAAATACAAAAATGTGATACAATAAAAGATCTTGGTGTAATATTTGACTCGATTACACTTATGGAACATATTGAGAAATTACGTAACTTGGCATGTAAATCTCTTGCGTTTGTAATGAGAGTGTCCAAGTTTTTCACAAGTACAAACGTAATTAAAAGGCTATATTACGCTATGGTTATTAGTAAAATGGAATACGCATCGCTAATTTGGTACCCAATATATGCATGTCAAGCTATTCAATTAGATCAGGTTCAGCGTCGACTTTTGAAGTTCCTATCCTTTAAGTTAGATGGAAGATATCCAGAAGGAGGTGTAGGTCAAACTGAGTTAGAAGCAAGACATAGCGTTTTTTCTTTAACTATCAGAAGAGACATTTAGTGTGCTAATTTCCTACGAAACTTAATTAATTTTAAATGGGATGCTCAAGATTTACTTGCGAAGATACCTTTCAATATACCAAGATTGTCGGCGAGACATGGATCTTCATTTAGATTGTCAACTCCACGTAAGAATATAATGTTACATGCGCCTATAACTATTATGTGCCACAAAGCTGAAAAATTTATTACAGATGTATTCGCTTAAAGTACTTACATATTCAATAACAATAATGGTGTATTTGCATTAAATCTATGGCTGTAAGTTTCATATATGTTATGTTCATAATTTGTATTGTTTATATCATTATTATCATTATATTATTATTATTGTCCTGTAATTGGGGTAACCTGTTGGACAAATAAAGATGATAAAGTCACAATACCTTCTTACATTAATCTTACTCAATTAATACAATATTGCCTTTTAAATGTGAACAAACACTTGTCATCAAGTTCGGCCGCCAGATGAAACAGAAGAATCTGGAAAATACCCTAATTTCTGATACGCTGCGAAATCCTTAAACCAAGGAATTAAAGTTCGGTATAATTGTCTTTTTGTAGAACTGATTTTTAATTAAGTTCCCTTTTTAATTAACTGAACAACCATATAAAATCCATTGTCAACTATTAAAAATATTCTTCTTGAACACCACTAATTTATAAAGTTGGTCGTGGAAGTGTTTTTCTTTATTACGGAAAACACCACACATAAGTGTATCATTTAAAGGGTATTTTTTGTTGTACACCAATATTAGTATTAGAAGAAATTGTTCATAAAACGTAAATTCGGTAACAAAACTATGGCCCACACTTTAATTATAAAACTGTAAATAGTACGGAACTAAATAATTAAGTATCTTCGGTAGTTATTATAACGATTTTTAAATTTAATCACATAAATTTCTGTATTTTTCACAACTTTTGAAGAACGGGAAATATTATAAGTTGGTTAATTATTAACCCCAATAAGTCAACGATAAATTGAAGCAAGTGAGCTTCCGATACGATATCGGAACTAATCGCACAAAACGGTAGTAGTATAACTTAATTATACTCCCAAAACGGTTACTTTGTTCATATTAAAAACTGTAGTGTTCTAAATAAAGATTAACAAAAACTTTACCTGGGGCATCTCTCCAAGAGAGAGCCCCAGGAAAACACGAAAAATTATCTTCCACTTGGCCCGTCTATCTACTTATTTACAGTTTGAGATTCTCTAGTCAACTTTTCTAAACTAAAAACTATTTCGCGTTGGTAAGATTTTCTGAGGGCGGCGAAGTTTTTAAACAGTTCAATAGAAAAAATAGCGGGATTTCTGTCAGCCAACGGAATACGTTCATGTCATTTGTTAAAGCACATTCCTAACTAAACTGAAGGGAATTCCCTTTTGAATTTATACGTACAAAACTGAAGCTAATAACATACACAGATGGTGTGTAGACAGATCGTTCCACAAAATTCCTTTTGGCGGTAGATTGTTTACTGGTAAAATGTTTTAAAGCTATGAATTCGAACTTTCATATGTATTTAACTATAAGGAAATTCTTGTTAACGCCAATATTAGATTTTAGTCCTTATAAGCTCGGAATTAAAAACAATTTTGTTTTTCTAGAACCTTCTATTTCTCGGAACATAATCGTTTACGAACGCAAGTTTTAACGATCTGGGAATGCTTCTTTTAAAAGTGACCGCTGATATTTTAAAGGACTTATTTTATGCAGAATACCAAAGTATTTTTAAATCAAGAAAAAGTATACAATAATATGCAGGACTGCGCTAAGGGTTTTTATCAATTATGCAAACAAAATTGCATTTTTCGGAAGTTAAAAAAAATGAACCGTTACAAAGGAGACTAATTATAATGTTTTTCTTTCGACGTTTTCAGAATATAAGTACTGTCTAAACTAATAAACAAAATGATAAACGGAAATAATAACTTTATTTATTTGGGGAGATTTTACATTCTATTTTTTAAAACCACAGGTCATTCGTTATATTCGAGTTCCAAATGAGACATACGGTATTACAAACAGAATATATATTCCTACATAAACTAAGGTACCTAGATGTGTATATGTAGGTATTGTTGTGAACGACTCACAACTCATATATTTTTACGTAGATATGAAATGGTACTAGGCAACGCGTATCAATAAACTAGAAGAGTCAAATAAATAATTCATAGAAGTAAATCTGCGTTTTATTTCCTTCTACAAGAATTAATGAATATAGCCCTAACACACCAACCGCAGTGTTAAATCGCTATATATGGTGATCCCCACGTTCCTGAAGAAGAATTTGGCAGTATTGGTCTTTGCCTGCTGCATTGAATTCTCCAGGTGAACCACATCTAGTTATCCCTGCGTCATCTGTCATTGGCTGCTACTCGACTTCTGTCATCGTAAGATCCTGCTACCTACCTGCTTTGCTTGCGTGACTTGTCGTGGCTGGCTGAAAGTGACCGTTGGAACCAGAACTAGTGCTCCTTTCTGATCCGATAAGTTCAAATCATTTTATTTACTTAATTAATATTTAAAATGGCGACTGTCAAAGTTCCATTTCCAGTTTTTACGAGTAACGATATCGACCTGTATTTTATTTTGGTAGAACGATACTTTACTCGTATGCTGATCAACGATGAACTCGACAAATATAACTTATTAACCCTAAACTTACCTTTCGACGTTTTAGGAGCTCATCGCGACCTAACCATTAACCCCCCAAGACCAAGACCATACACTACCTTAAAACAGGCAGTGATAAAATCTGTCCTAGGGCCACGAGAATCTCGAATTAATAATCTTTTGGAGACTCTTCAATTCTCTGGTAGTGTCAAAGAACTACTCTTTGACATCCAAAAATTGGATCTGGGCTTAACTGAGGAATTAACCAAAGACTTTTTAATAGCTAAACTACCATCAGAACTTAAGATTCAGTCCTTAAATTTCAATGACTTACCATTAGTATCACCACCTACCATTTTGTAGAAAGATTAGATTTAATTTATTCTATGCAAAAGGCACCAAAACCTTTAACTACTCCTGCATTAGAAGCTAAGCTGGACAGTTTGACGACCAATCTTACTACCATTTCCAATGAGCTTTCTACTATGAACAAGCGACAATTCCCTGTAGCTCCCACCATCTCTCCGAACCCCCAAAATCCTCAGCATTTCAATAGCATTTCCCAGGGTCGTTTCAATCCCTCCAATTTCTAATTTAATCTTTTTACAGGACCTAACCTACAAAATTAATTTTGTGGTTGACAGTGGTGCAGATTTTTCCATTTTACCAACCCACATTGCAGTTTCCTGTAACCAAAACATCACGCCTGTCAACCTTTCATTTATGGCAGTGAACAATACGTCAATTTCTGTGACAGGTATTGTAACTTTGAGGTTACATTTCCCAATTCCTGGCCTACCGCCATGCCCCTGGAAATTTTATGTTGCTGACATATCTACAGCCATTCTAGGCCTGGATTTTTTACAGCAGCACAACCTAACTATTGACTGCTTTTCTCGACGAGTCATTTGCACGGCAGATGTCAAGCTCGCACGAAACCGCAGCCAAGGTTGTCAGTTTCCAGCTCCAACAGTGAATCCTCTCACTGACTGCTCTTCTCAGCGGGTCATTTGCACAGCAGATGTCCAGCCCGCCCGAACTCGCAGTCGAGGTTCCACAACCCACCAAGTTAAGTCTGGCACTAAACGAAAAATATTTTCCGCACAGGCTAATGTTTTGACTCCTCCTTCCGAGTCAATCGTTACTCCTGCGATTTCTTCCCACTTTCTTTCCTTACCTTCACCCATTAACGTGCCCTCTGCAAGTACTGTTAACAACATGTCTAGCGATCTTGATGTTTATAGCAAGATGCTAAACACACACTTCCCGGAACTTTTACGTAAATTCGACTACCATCAACCAGTTAAACATACTGTAGTCCATCACATTGACACGACCGGACCTCCAGTTAAAGCACGCTGTCGCAAACTGAACCCTCTTTCTTTTCTAGAAGATTATCTTAATGAGCTCTTGGACGCTGATGTAGTACAGCGGTCATAGTCTAGCTACGCCACGCCAATTCACATCGTCGGAAAGCGAACAGTAGGCGCAGCAGAGGCACTACCTCCTGGTGACGACCAAGACATCTCAGCCCGCATCGCCCCAACAGACAGTTATTGCTTGGTTGGGGATTATAGAAAACTTAATTCAGTGACAGTACCAGACCGTTACCCGATTCCTTTTTTAACGGACTTTACAAGAAAACTTGCTGGTGCAACCATATTCTCGAAGCTAGACCTCAAAAAGGCCTACTTCGCAATACCAATAGCGGCAGAGGACATTCACAAGACTGCTATTATCACACCTCTGGGACTGTTTGAGTTCAAACGGATGTGTTTCGGACTACGGAATGCAGCCAGCACTTGGAGTCGTTTCATGGACACTGTGTTATCAGGGCTCCCATTTTGTTTTTCTTATCTAGATGATATATTAGTCTTTAGTGCTGATTCGCAGCAACATATTGAACATTTACACCAAGTGTTTTCCCGATTAAAAGACAATGGCCTAATTATTAACCTACCAAAGTGTCTCTTTGGAGTCAATGAGCTCGATTTTTTAGGACATCATGTTAATACACGAGTATCAAACCAATGGCTTCCAAAGTCCAAGCTATAATTGTTTACCCATTGACTTCAAGTCAGAAAGCACTCCGCAATTTTATGGGCTTAATTTCGTATTACCATAAATTTGTACCAAACTGTGCGAAAATTTTGGCACCGTTAACCTCTATAGTTATTCCTGGTAAAGCTACGCTAAAGCCTGTCCAATTAAATGATGAGCAAATAGAAGCCTTTAGGCACGCGAAGAATGCTTTGATTACCGCTACTTTATTGGTACATCCGCGAATTAATAACCCTATCAGTATAGCTGCAGACAGTTCGTCTTCCACTATAGCTGGAGTATTACAATCTATTGTAGAACCAGATGAACGTTTTACTAAGGTCCATCTCGACCTAGTACACCTGCATATTTTTTAGATTAGTTACGTTATAATGTTAAGACAACAATAAACTGATTTCAAATGCTACGCGAGGGCATCTTTTGAAAACCTTTTACCTGTTGACTTTAAAAATTTGAACACTTTTCTGTTTTTTTCTTTCTGTTTACAGGTTCCAAGAGTTGCCGTCGCAAGTTCCGTAGTATTATTTAGCTTAAGTTTTTTATTGTAACTACCTATACTGCCTAGTAGAGTTTTTGTAGCTGGAGAATTTTACAACTTTGTTCAAGTTCCCTTAAAATACTCAATTTTTTCTCCAAAATACCATTCCGTATTTTTTCTTTTTCATGTGTGTAATACCCACGTTTCAGACTGGGCGGGGTAATGTTGTGAACGACTCACAACTCATATATTTTTACATAGATACGAAATGGTACTAGGCAACGCGTATCAATAAACTAGAAGAGTCAAATAAATAATTCATAGAAGTAAATCTGCGTTTTATTTCCTTCTACAACAATTAATGAATATAGCCCTAACACACCAACCGCAGTGTTAAATCGCTATAGTATTGAGACTTTTTTGAAATGTGTATAACAAAATAGCTCTTTAAAAAAATTGTGTACTGTTATCCATTATTACCAAAATCAAAGGTTATCCCTACCACTAAAAGTACATGAAATGGTTGAACCTGCAATTATTTGTCATATACATCATCATACACAAAATGAAGGACATACTGTTCTGAATCGACTTCAGAAGTTCAATAAAGCATGGTTGCTTTTGAAATCTTTGGCTAGTTTGATTTTAGAAGAAAGTAACGAAAGTTGTTGTCAATCCCTCGTGTTGAAACACGAGGGATTGACGTGCGAACATTTTGAATTTGCTTTATTTTGCCAGAAAGGTTTTGTACTTGATCGGTCAGTTGGTCAATCTTATGTTGTAAACTTGTATGTAACTGATCAGGTTTTGGAGTCTCGTGTAATTCGTTGATCATATAAAGTCTTTCTACAAGATCTGACATAGGTAAATGCAATAAATTTATTGCTTAAATTTTTAAATGGTTTGGTAATTTCGCTATTAGAAAATCTTTGAGAAATCTTGAGAATTTCATCGTCAAAGTTCAAGTCCTTTGACAGTGTTTTAATGTCAGCAACCAATTCCTTTACTTTGCCACTGAATGTCAAACTATCCAGGAGTTTTGAAATTCGCGAAAGGCGTGAGCCTACATGAAAATTTTTTATGGCATTTTTCAAAACAGAATACGGTTGTCTGCGAGGTACGTTTACTATGAGATCTTGGTAGTTAGTTATAACATCATTTGGCAAGTTCAAGGTTAGAATATCATATCGTATGCGTTCATCGTTTATATTGAGATGAATAAAATAACGGTCTAATAAAGTTAACCAGGACTCTATATTTGAATTGTCAAATGTCGGAAATGGAATATGAGCAGCCATATTTAATATGAAATTGAATTAAGTTATACTTATCTTGATTAAAAAAAGGTATATATTCCGATATTGGTTCAGAATCGATAAGCTAGCAATTGTCCAATCAATCCAATTGTAGATGCCGTAGTTGGTTGATGCAGAGGAACCGACTAGCATGTGTTGGAAGCAGGACACACTATAGCTTGATTCAGATCTGCTGATGTGTTCGATTCTTCTTGTTGATTACTTATCGTCGAAAGGTCACCAGTTATAACGGTGTGTGTTTACCAGAAGTTATATTTAATCTTGGAGTAAATAAAAAACGTGTTCATTTTAGATATCTTTTATTACGTCTTATTTATTCTTGTAACTATGGCAATCACTTAGCATCCAATGCCTTCTTGAGGTAATATGTATGTAATGACTGTTTTTATGAATGAATATCATTACAGTACCATAGCAAATTAAGACAAGCTTTTGACTTAGCTAAAAAAAGGCTTAGGAAAATAATAGAAAAGTGGGAATTATAAAGATATGGAATCAGGAACGAGCGCTATGAAAGAGCAAAGAATTGAGAATGAAGAGAAAAAATGAGGATGACAATAGGAATGAAAAATAATGAAGATATTCAAAAGGATGGAAAAGCCAATGAAGAAAATGAAGAAGTGCTTCGAAATCAAGAAGAAAATGAGTTCATTTCATGAAAGTTTCATTTTCTGGACGACCTAATAAATGTGATAATGTCAGTTCCCTTACAAAAACAGGGTAGGCCTAAGTGTAGAAGTAATGCTACAATCGTTTTACCAGCAAAAAAAAGAAAAGAGGTCCAAGAATACTCTTTAGGTATTTTATATTCTTTCAATTATTTCAGTATAACCTACAGAAACACAAAAGCTATTGTTATATAAAGAAATACTTAACCAACCAAAATGTAGCTGTGCTGGAAGTATCAGCTTGATCCAAATAACACTGCTTTAGTTTTTGCCAGCTAGCCCCCAATAAGTCGGAGAGGGGCGGGGTAATACAAGATATAAAAGATAAAAAAAAACAAGCACCACTTCGTTTAAAAACAATGCTTATTACTAAAGCTTCAAGCTTATCAGGCAAACGAAGAAATAGATCTTCTACTAAAATATGGGCAACTTCCACAATTTTGGCCGTACCGTACATATATACTTACAAATGATGAACTGAAAAGCAATATTAAAATCACACAAACAAATGAATAATAAATAAATAAAACACACGTAGTGAAATGTAAACTTTCTAAGTAGGGCTTTATTTAAACTATTGGCAGATTTTAAAAGTTAACTTTAAATGCAATTTTAATGCTTAATAGAGAGAAAAAAAAAAGGTGAATGGTGATCTGTATCACAGTTGGTTGTACTTAAATCTACCCTACAATTCCACTAGTCGAGATCTCGTTTCTTAACATTAACATGCATGACGAAATTGTAAATACATTAAATAAATATAGATATATATAACTAAAACACAGACATATAATACATACAAATTTTCACAAACGTCCCACCATTCGAAGATCCACGGATGTATGTTTAAAACCCTGCTTAGGGTTATCACTTCACCCTTCGATGTTGGTTGTTTAATTCCGTTCCGATACCTGTATAGATGTAGGTACGGACCTCCTAAATGGAACCCACGATCAGAGAGCGGGAACACAAATACGACAACGAACAAAACCCAAAAGAAAGAAAAAAAAAGACCTACAAAGAAATCACCCTGTATATTGTATTAAGTTTAAATATTTGAAGATTTTTACCTTTCTATAAACTGAAAGGTCTTTTACAAAACAATTCCCTCAAGGTGACTACTAAGGAAATATTACCTAAAATAAAAAGACATTTGTGAGATTTTTAGCGCAACGAAAGGAAACGAAAAGAATTTACCTAAAATGGTTTGCACCAGAACTTAATCCGTCCAATTTGACGACCGATCGCACACAAATAACCAAGCGATCGTTCTGTTGAATGTGAGATTTATTCCGCTAAAGCGAATTAATATTTAAAATCAAGTTTCTCACATATCTCGAACATTCAACTTCTAGTACCAAAAACCAGCCATTTTGTTATTTCACTCTACTATTGAGCAGGGAGCTCAACCGCGCAGGGGCGACTTCACGATAAACCGAAGGAAAGGGAAAACCAGTGACAACCAAACAACGGAGAAGCTTGGTTTTAAACAGTGACCATCAAACAAACAATGGGTTGTGAATTTCAACGTTATAATTCCCCCTTCAACTCCCAGTCGCGAAAACCCTTTCGCGGCTTAGCATAACCTAGCCTTGCTAAAATCTAACTTGCCCAAAATAAATTGAAAGAACAACCCACCAGGATGAAAATACCATGACCCAAAAAAAACATGACACCAACAATGGACACCAAAAGGGTGATCCAAAAAATAAAAAAAAAACAACAAAGGACAAACACAAATTGGAGATGGAGATAAGGAAAGAACAGAGGAACAAAAGATTCCACCCCGAAGCATGAACAATGGTCGGGCAAGCAGGGTTCACTGCAAAGACGCGCTTCACACACGGTACTGGGCACAGTGGTATTCCGCGTCGGGAAGGGACCACTGAGCAACTCCCAGTGCCCGAGGCTTGGCAACGACTCACAACAAAACCTACCAGCACGAACCACTGAACATGGCCAGCAAAAAGAACTGAACAGAGAGCCGCCGACATACTCTCTGCTCGCACCCAAGAGAGGGTAGTGTAGAGGAAAAAAGAAGGAAAAGAAAACAGAGTGAAAAAGGAGGGCTCGCCCGGACACATGTGAAGTGGGCAGATGGCAGAGCCAGCGAGGAGCACAACTTCACACACGATGCGGGGCACTGCCAGTTACAACGTCGTGGAGACTGAACAGCGCCAAACCCCGCATCCGAGGTTCGGAAGCACTACTCAGCAACACTAACCACCCGGACACCACACACGTACCGTTTGAGACAGAGAACAAGAGAAGAAGAGACCGGGGGTTAAAAAGGGAGTTCAGCCCAAAGAAACCCAAAAGTACCACGGTCTTGGAGATCCAGCCCAAGCCGTGCTATTGCAAATATGGAGTCAAAATCGGTATAAGAAAGAAGGAGAAGGTAAAAAGGAGAAGAGAAATTGTCAAATCCGGTATACAAAAAAAAATAGTTTGGCTAAGCCAAAACAAAAGTCGAAATTGCTATATCAAAACCCTTGGTATAAAAGCCTATAAAAGGTATAAAAACTAATAAGCCCTAACAAGTCGACAGATATTAGGTCGAACTGAGCGTATCACTAAACGCTCCAAATGAGGACAGCCCCAACCATCGCTGAACTCTGTGGAACCCAAACCACCAAATAGTTCCCCTTACAAATGATGAACTGAAAAGCAATATTAAAATCACACAAACAAATGAATAATAAATAAATAAAACACACGTAGTGAAATGTAAACTTTCTAAGTAGGGCTTTATTTAAACTATTGGCAGATTTTAAAAGTTAACTTTAAATGCAATTTTAATGCTTAATAGAGAGAAAAAAAAAAAGGTGAATGGTGATCTGTATCACAGTTGGTTGTACTTAAATCTACCCTACAATTCCACTAGTCGAGATCTCGTTTCTTAACATTAACATGCATGACGAAATTGTAAATACATTAAATAAATATAGATATATATAACTAAAACACAGATATATAATACATACAAATTTTCACAAACGTCCCACCATTCGAAGATCCACGGATGTATGTTTAAAACCCTGCTTAGGGTTATCACTTCACCCTTCGATGTTGGTTGTTTAATTCCGTTCCGATACCTGTATAGATGTAGGTACGGACCTCCTAAATGGAACCCACGATCAGAGAGCGGAAACACAAATACGACAACGAACAAAACCCAAAAGAAAGAAAAAAAAAGACCTACAAAGAAATCACCCTGTATATTGTATTAAGTTTAAATATTTGAAGATTTTTACCTTTCTATAAACTGAAAGGTCTTTTACAAAACAATTCCCTCAAGGTGACTACTAGGGAAATATTACCTAAAATAAAAAGACATTTGTGAGATTTTTAGCGCAACGAAAGGAAACGAAAAGAATTTACCTAAAATGGTTTGCACCAGAACTTAATCCGTCCAATTTGACGACCGATCGCACACAAATAACCAAGCGATCGTTCTGTTGAATGTGAGATTTATTCCGCTAAAGCGAATTAATATTTAAAATCAAGTTTCTCACATATCTCGAACATTCAACTTCTAGTACCAAAAACCAGCCATTTTGTTACTTCACTCTACTATTGAGCAGGGAGCTCAACCGCGCAGGGGCGACTTCACGATAAACCGAAGGAAAGGGAAAACCAGTGACAACCAAACAACGGAGAAGCTTGGTTTTAAACAGTGACCATCAAACAAACAATGGGTTGTGAATTTCAACGTTATATCAGTCGTAATGGACTATGGACTGAAACATGTATTTGCAAGATGGCAATGGTTTTTGAAGCAATTGTATAATGTTTTTGAAGTTTAAGCTTGACAGTTTTGAATTGAAGGTTATTGTTGAAGAGTAATATAAAGATAATGAAAATTGCCCTTCTTTTATCTGTGAACAGTATTGTAATTACACAACACTGTCTATACTTTTACATATTATAATGCTTGACAATGATATCTATGATGACGATGACTGAAATAATTTTTGAACACACGATATTCATAAAATTAATAAGTAGATACTATCTAGTTACTCAAGTATTCGTATGTTTACTCCTTAGAATATAAAACTATAGGAAGGAGCGTAACTACCCGGCGCAATGGGCTTTAAAAGCGACGGATATGACGTCACACTGACCGCCATTAGACATCACCTAAATCTGCTTTTCTCTCAAACTCCGATAAATACGAAGAAGGGAATTACATTTCATAAGTAAGTATTCGTTTGGTTAAAATATTAAATATAAAATTTATATTCTAAGATGAATTTCAAAATACTATGTTTTAAAATTGAGGTTATGTAGTTTATGTGCGCATTTCGTGACAGTGAAAACCGCCAATGAAAATAGCTCATTACAAAACCGGAAACACCTACTCCACCATATTCAGATCCCATCCCGGTCGTATGTCGTAGATGATTATGTTCCTTCCTACAGTTTTATATTCTAAGGTTTACTCAAATATAAGGTTATGTTAGGTACTTTTTAAAAATAAACTCTATTATTTTGTTTTTCTTATTTCTTCTTTTTGTCAAAATTCTACGACTAAACCCAGTTTTCTAAAATTAGTGAAATTTTAAAACATTAGTAAGGTCTATCTGTATTTGTTTACGCAGAAACTTGAATTTCGGCGAATGTATGCGTATAGTTTTTCAAAATCCGCCGTTCGGTGGATTTGTTCAGTTTTTCAACAGCGTTGGTGAATTAAAATGATTTTCGGCGGACTAATGTTTTTAAATATACAAAATCTGATGTACGACAAAATTTCAAAATAGAATGCGTGGTTCCGCCGGCGCCGGCGGACGTTTAGCCACACTGAAGAAAATATATCTAATATATAAAAAAATATCTCAGTTGGCTAAGTGCGCAGACTCTCCTCTTTAGATTTGCAATTTAAATATTTTATTACCTAAAACATATTAACCATGTTAATGAGGGCCACATCCTTTGAGCTACCACATAGTCGGCGCCTATGACTAACTCAATACAGAAGCAATAACCGATTTGCACCATGCAAACTAAAAAGTTAGCTTTTGTGCTGGACATACACTAGGAAATCTGCTGTGTTAGATCGCCGAACAAGCGTCTATTCTATTTATTCAATAAGACATTGGACAGTGCGTATTGTCCCACCTGCATGCAATGTCTTACGAACGTATAGAATCAGTCCCGAGTAGCAAAATTTGTCTATACCAGGAAAAGATTGCGCACACGTGCGAATAAAAATATATTTGATGTTATTGATGAAATGTAAGCACGTACACGCAATCTGCATTTGGTATAGACAGATTTTGCTACTCGGGTGTTGCAACTGCTATAAGTACAGATTTTCGGTTTTCGATCAAGGAGAACTAGATGTTGAACACTTTGCACTTACAAATCATTTCCCTATGGATCGTCGTTTGTAGTTAAATCAATTTTAATTTTTAAGAATTTCAATCGTTAAAACGATAATTTCTGAAAATTTTGTGTTTGCTTACTTTTCAATTCAACAGTAAAAGAAAAATGAAGTAACAAATTGATAAATTCAAAGAACCGGCAACGTTAGATTCGCGATTGAATATAGTCATTGCTTCCAACTGTTTGACGATAAAATTTGGTATTAGAAGTGTATATAATATACAATAAAAAGTCTATTATAGAGTTATTTGTTAATTTATTACATTGGCGATTAAATAAATGTTAAGGTAGAGTCTTGAAAGATAGTTGAACAATAAACGTCTCCATAAACTTTTCTCCATACATGATCCAATTGGAAAACCAACGTTGGTCTTAGTGCTGAAACAAAGTAAGGTGAGATTCTTATTATTGAAAATTATCACAAAAGGCAGACATGCCAGATTGAGGACGGGGCCCCGAACTTCGGGCCCGTTCGGATTTTCTATTTTATCCCTCAATCCCCCACTACGCTGACCGGAGGGAGAGAGCGCGACTATTCACTGTCCTTTTCCGAGGTTGGGGTTCCGTCCACATTTTGAGAAGTTTGATTTTGGCAATTGGTATTACTGATTTACAGTTGTCACTTCGTCAGTGTCACACTATCACCTGTCAGACATATCTTGGTAATGATTCTATTAAATTGCTGATAATTTGTTATAATTTAGAAATAATTTCGTTTGTAAGAGAATTAATTTGAATAATTGTAAATTTGCATACATCATGTAAGTACGAGAATAATTAGCGTAATAATAATGTACACAGCTAAAAGCTGAACAATAAAAAGAAAATACCTCTTATCAAATTTGTAGCTCATGTAATTTCACACAAAAAAATTCAAATGACTTTTCACATAAGAGTGGGCGTTTTTGAGAAATAGCAACACATGTACTGTATCTATCATATTTTTGAAGAAAAGCACACCTTTTCACACTACCTTCGAGTTAGACTACTCTGCGCATTTTTACAAACTCAACTGTTCTGTAGACACCATTTTCACTAACAGAATACGTTTTATTCTTGCTATGTATGGAGCTCCCTAGAAGATTGATTCAATTACCAGTCATATATATTTAACTTTTGTAAAATGTACACGGCTCTATAAACCTGTGCAGTTATCTTGTATTCCTCCATCTACTGCTCTTCAACAACATTTTTATCGGGTGTAGTAAATATGGCTAGGCAATGAACTGAACCCTGGAAGACTGGGAATGGGCATTGAAAAACAACGTTTTGGAGCCAATTCAAACTCTGCTCCCACCTGCTCCAGACATACTGAATACAATTTTTTGTAATTGCAGTAACGGCTGTAATTATAATTTTGGATGCAAAAAAGTTGGATTGCATTGTTCAGAAGTATGTAATAACTGCCACGGTCATTCTTGCACGAATGTTGCACCTGACATATGCGTGATCAATGAAGAACGCGCCGAGCAGTCTGCCTCGAAGGTGGTGTGAAAAGGAGTGCATTTATTAAAAAAATATGAAAGTTAGAGTCTATATGTTGCTATTTCTCGAAAACGGTCACTCATACGAAAAAAGTAATTGGACATTTTTGTGCAAAATTACATGAGCTACAAATTTGATGACAAGTATGTTTACCGTAAAACTAACTGTTAACGAGATATTAGCAAAAACCCGTTTTTTACCTTTGAACCCCCAAAATAACCTTTGACATCGCGTAAAATCTTTAGCGGCAGACCGATCGATGAGGACTTTTGACATTTCATTTAGAACGATAATATGAAGGTTCACACGAAAACTCAGCTTCATCGAAATTCAGATTATGGGTGATGTCTATTTTGACTGGACTGTTAGAATTTGGAAGCGGTCTGACCGCGGTCAATAAACTTAGCAAGTTTGGATATTTAATGCTTTCCTGCATGTCTTCTGTTAATAAAATCATCTTCCACATCTCATCAAAGCTGCAATCAGTATGTCTTTGGTTGTCTTGAAGTGGAAAATCTAGATATAATGATATCCATTCTCTTTTAAAGCCGACGTCGTTAAATTCATCAATCGTTTGTGCAACAAAAGTCATGCCAACAATAGTCCAGTCCTTAGATACTTTTTTGGTGCAAAAGGTTGAGGAGTTTTGAGGAAACTTGGAAGGAGTGTAGACTTGGGGGTCCTAACTATGACCCTAAGTTTGTGACCTTGATCGAGCTGCCATCTTAAAGAAATGGCGCCCAAAATCAGTTTTCGGCATATAACTCGGTTCCTGTAGGTTTTAAAGAAAACGTTTCCAATTAAAAGTTGGAGAGACTAAAATTTACTACAAGATTACTCCTACGTATACTCTTTTTTTGTCAGACTTATACTTTCCGAGTTACAGGACCGAACAATAGGTCGAATTTTTTCGTTTTGCGAAAACAAAATGTTTTTCGCAACAGCTCCTTATATTTCAGGTTCCGCATCGAATAAAGCGTTCCCGCAAATTTCCCCTCGCCGGTTTCAGCAAGAAAATATTGGCATGATCTCTCACCTTTGCAGTTAAAAGAACCAACAAATCTATATCTTCTCCGATACATGTGCTCTGAAGCGTCGATATCTCTCTGCGCATTTCGTATTCAGTCTAATTGCGTTCGCTGGATAAGGACCATAGCGCCTTTGCACATATTGCCGTAGCTCATGCAAATCCGTACGAAGCATTGCGATTCCATACCACCCGAAGCAACAAAAAGCTGCTATCCAGTGCATACAAGCTGTTATCCACTGTAGAGACTTCTCATAGCATCCTCATTATAGCAATAGGGGGTATGGAAATTCTTTATCGTTTGATTCCTTTGAAACAACAGGGGATAGATAAAAATAGGAACATTATCGACTTTGACACTGCTTTTAGCAGCTCCAAAGAAAACTACTCACTTTTACGCTTGAATTTTATCGAATTAAAATTATTGCCTACAGTCGGCTTGATAGCCGCAACACCAACTTCTTGTGTCATGTAGCAATTTAATGTTGCAACGCCAACGACGCCACTGTTAATAGAGAGCCAACTGCTAACTTGCGGAAACGGATTATGATGTAACAGCAATTTTGCAATCTTTGTTGCATCGTTCTGGTCACGTTACATACACGTCGCACACTGGTGTAAAACTCACAAAATCGGCGCATAAGTGTAGAAAAGCAAATTCTTGGAATTCTTAAATTATATGTTAGGTGTTATTAAGAATGAATGGGGGCATCTTTTGTGCACGACCTTGGAATTGATAAATAGCCACGTACTGATATAACGTCCCCGTACTTGGCCATTTCATTATAGCGCTTAAAGCAAATACACTTGTGCGTTAATTAGATGTACCCCCCTAGTTAAACAGGAGGGTTAATTTGCTAATTTAAAATATGGATTTAGATTTTCAAGGTAAGTAGTTTTAGCCTATGTAACAGTTATTGCGCTTGTATTTATTACGATGTATTAAATATAGGTACGAAGATTATGAGTTTTTTTTTTGGAATTTTAGCAATAATCTCTCATAAGTTTAGATTCCTGCGTTCTAATTTATACATCAAAGAGATGCATTTTTTGTGAAGATTTCCTGAAAATTTCAAACTCTCCTCGACCCCCCTGCCTGAGTTTATGGCAGGGCACATTTATCGCTCCTTCGTCGGGCTTTGAAGAACTCCCTTGGCCATTATGAATATCTTAACAGACCTAATGTTCGCAGATGACATAGTTGTTTTCGCAAACGACAAAGATGAACTTAGTTCTATGGTCACAGACATTAAAATAGCATCGGCCAGAATAGGGCTTGAACTCAATCTCGCGAAGACTAGATAGATATATGTCAAACCAAATCGATGCCACATGTGACATTATAATAGTCGAAGGAAACATAGAATTAGAAACACAATACACATACCTAGGACAAACAATAACGCTAGGAAAAGAAAATCAAGACTTAGAAATCCATTCTAGAATACGACTTACCTGGGCGGCTTTCAGAAAGACCAAAGATATATTACAGATGTCAATACCTGTAAAACTGAAAGCAGATTTGTATAATCAGTGTATCCTGCCGGTGACTACCTAAGCAGAGCGGAAACTTGGGTCCTTACCAAATCCATAATAAATAAACTGAAACAAATCAACGGGCAATTGAGGGTAAAATTCTTGGTATAACCCTAAGAGACTACAAGACAAATAACAGGATAAGGGATAGAACACAGGTACAGGATATAATTAAAAGAGTGGCAACACGGAAGTGGGAATGGGGCGGCTATGTGGCTAGAGGCCCGAGCTAGAGGAGAAGTGGAGTAACAAGATTGTTAGATGGAGACCCTGGGGACGCGACGGAAGGAAGTGTGGGACCTCCACAGATGCGATGGGTCAACGATGACAAACGTACAGCGAGTCTAAATTGGTACATGGCACAAAATAGAATAAAATGGAAAGACATGAAGGAGGCTTATATCCGTAGGGTAGAAAATGACTAGAGAAAGAACAAAAGAAGAAGAACAGACCTTAATACGTTAATAACTATAGCATCGTAATTTGCAACTTTAAAAATCCCCTAATACCGTTTTTCATTTGGAATTTCAAATATTAACTTTTTGATCCCGACAGCCATTTTGTAGCCGTTATCTTGCACTTTGGACTGATTTGGAATTCGTAATCTAAGACCCAAAAAACCTATTAGTACCTAATTCTGTTCAATTATAATAAAAATTTGATGAAATTATTTAATTATTAATTAGCCCCTTTGGAAAAAGTAATAATTTGTTAATAATATTTAAACAAGGCATTAGCTTACAAATCTAACATTTAGACTTTCAAATATAATCGATTATCTACAATTTAAAAAATATATATCAAAATCGGTGCTCAAAAGGCGAATTTCGAGGTATTTTTCTCTAGGAAACCAACTATCATTAAAATCTCAAAAAATATCAATTTCTATGTCAATTCTAAAATTCAAATAAAGCAGACCAGTTGTAACGAAATAAAAATAAAATGTGTATAGAATTTTTACGACAACAATGCAGTTACGTCATATAAAACAAAAGTCAGGCAATGTTGCAACGTTGCACAACGTTGCCATACTAGAAACCATTTTAAAACGTGAGGTTAGATGTATCTGTCATTTATAAAAATTGTCAAGAATGTGCCCGAGAGAGGTATCCGAGTAAGTCGCACTGTCGCACTCGCACCGTCGTCCCTATTGGTCTGCTGACGTTGGAGGGGTAGTGGAAATGGGGGTGGAAAATACGATAAGAGTCCGGGGCCCCGTCCTCAATCTGGCATGTCTGACAAAAGGAGAGTTACCTAGATATATTGTTGAAAGTTTTTTTATATAATTAGCTAAGACCAGGTTTTGTAAAGTAAGTTGCAAGCGTGTTTAATTGAAATTATTACCTTAAATTAAAATTTAAATACAATTAATCTATTATAAAATCTAGTACCTTTATCCCGCTTTTCCAATCAGCGGGTTTATTTAAATTTTGATGGAAGTAATAAACCATGGCTTATTACAACAATAACTAATTAGTTAAAATACACTCCTCATTAAGATAAAGAACAACATGTTTAGTTAGTGTCAGGTTTTCTTATCTAATCAAATACCACTTATTCGTGGATAACTAGACATAACATGGCATGCGCTATTAAGACAATTATTATAGGTTTCACACGAGCTAAAGCAACTATAAAAAATACATACCACATAATTATCTAAATAGTGAGTAAACAACAAGTACTCCATTAACCGCACACTTGTTTTTGTTAATACTGTTTAAGGTTAATATACTGTAATTATCTTTGAAAATATAATAAGAACGTATAATATTCAATTCTTATTATCGACGGTTATGCTATTTAAGATTTTATTTTCTTTTAATCATCATCTTAGGATCTTATAAATTTATATGTGGTTTTATTTTATCTATTTTTGAGACTTTTTAGTGAGTCCTAACTGGGTTCTTTGATGAACAACTCATTTTTTCATTTAATAACAATTTTATACGATGGGATCGCCACTAGTTTTGTTTTAATAAGATTTTTATTTTATTATACGAACGTGGCAGCTCAAAAATATTTGTCAAACTTGGCAGATGAATTTACTTAACCTTTACAACTCTATAAATTAATACTATAAGATCAAGTAAGTGTTAGAATGATCTCTATGGTATATAAATTTTATTTATTTGATTTATTCTTTAACCTTCTCTTCTTTCAGGTCCAGTCTATAGTGAGTGGTGTAGTTGGATCCCTTCACTGTCGTTGCCAATACCCTGCAACTCAGCCTCCGGTTACGATGTCTAGGAGTTGCTGAAACGTGTAAATAACGTTGTCGAAATGTTTATTTTACCTTCAATTATTTACAGTAATTATCTATTCTTCCTTTTCAACTTAAATTGTATGCACGGCTTATCGATAGACCCACTGTTTTCTGGTTTTGACGTCTCGCCTTCAACACCCCACAACCATTGATAAGTTTTGAAAATTTATTTAATTTTTTTCTTATTCAACTTTCCTCTTATGATTTGATATTAATTAAAACTCGTTGCAATATTTATATTCTGGTTTTGCATTTATTTTAGGATATTTAACCAATTTTATAGGATACATAATTTTTACATCTTGTTTTTCTAAATTTTACTTTCTAACTATTTACATTGAAGACCAATAGAATTTAAACCTCTTTTTCTAATCTTGATATAACCTTTCTTGGTCAATATTTGGTGTTTACCTTGAATCCATGAAACATTATTAATTCTTTTATATTCCTTATTATCCTTACAATTAATGGTAAAATATTATCATAGTAACCGTGGTCTAGGCTATATTGAGATTATATTGTTATATAAATTAATTTTTATTTATGGTTATAAAATCATATATTCATTATTCTTTTCTTATTGGTACTAATTAAGTTTTTTTTCAGAATTAAACTGCAAGTGAACTTCTACTATCTCGACAGATCTTTTATTTAATTTCAATCATGTATGGATACCAAAGTCAATAAATCTCCACTGATCCTGAATCCTTTTGTGTTCAATTACTTTATGTGTCTAAACAATAAGTTTTCTCCTAAAATTATATGACTGATGGTCATATAGTTAAGTGTTTCTATTGTATCTTCAGTCATTAGCCAGGGGCAACCACTTGGTTGCTGAATGGATAGTTAAGTGCACTACCCATTACCAAGTTAAGGCCAAGATTCGCTATAGCCTGATATATTTTGCAACGAAGATCAAATAGTTAGAAGTGAGACGCACATAGCTGACTAATAAATGCTGTATGTATTTGCAGATCTAACTTGCAAGTAAAATTTAATTGCTGCTAACGTGTATGAATCATAATCGTGTTAGAATAAGGTTGCAACTGATATATGATATACACTGTTACAATGGAATATTCATCGCTTTAATAATTCTGTGTATAAATAGTAATAATAATGCGTAAGCAGTGTCGGATTGACCAGCGGGGATACCGGGGAAATCCCCGGTGGGCCGGTCGGGTCGGAGGGCCAGTTGGCCGCCTTCGCAACATTTAAAATTATAAAATTTAAAAATTCAAAGTTAAAGGTTAGTTAAAAAGAAGTTCGACTGTAAATCAAAAATTAAAGATGTTTTCCAATTTTAAAAATATAAGCGTTTTGGGTCGATAAAGTTCTGATATGCTTTACTTTTTAGCAAATTTTAAAAACAGGTTAGTTGATGGATATTTTCCAGGGGATCGATCGTTTTTATGAAAGGCCGCGGCCCAACGGATTGGCCTGTATATTCATGTTCATGTGAAATTATGATTAAACACGTTTTGATTTCGCGGTCTTTGCTAAACGGGCAGTAATTCTTCGGAGTGAACTTGTGATCTCCCCTCTCCTTCCAGTTGACACAATAATGCCCAATATCGAAAAGAAAAAGAAGAAAGGTGGAACGGAAAAATTGAGAAAAAAACGTAAATTATTAGAAAGCAGTGCTGCCAAATGTCCGAAGATCAGCGATATTTTTTCTTCTCATGCTACTGCATCTACTTCTAAAGACGAGGGACCTGAATTGGATATTGATCCTGCATCTACCAACGAAACTAACAAGGCCGCTATTTCAGATGATGAAGCTCCGGAGAATACTACTGAATGTGAATCAGAAAGAGCTTTTATACAAGAATATACTGCAACAACTCAAATACCCGAAGAAGTTTTTGAGGAAATTGCCCGTGATGTTCAACCTACGGATGAAACTCTACTTGCTGAAGCCGAAGATTATTCCAATTATTTTAAACGACCGGGGCCAGATGATTTAACTTTTTCATAAAATTTTTCAAATTTCATCCACGACAAAGCACCAAAGAGATCCTGTTCTTCAAAATGTGTTTCAGCAGGAAGGATATATGGATCGTCGATTGTTATCATACGACGAAGAAAGCAAGGCCTTATTACCTGCATGAAGTTGGCACCCCCATATAAGAATTTCGAGAAAAAAACTATTGCATAATTTTGCACAAGTTATGCCCAGCTTTGACCAATAGTTATTTTATTTTGCCCAGCCTCCCTTAACTCCCCATAAGCGAATACATTCGCTTATGGGGGTGCCACACCATAGAAATTCGGCTTTTGACTCACGAGTTAAGGGGAGCTGGGCAAAATAAAACAACTATTGGTCAAAACTGGGCATAACTTGGGCAAAATTATGCAATAGTTTTTTTTTTGAAATTCTTATATGGGGGTGCCAACTTTACGCTTGTGGCCTTATTGTGTAGCGTTTGTTTAGCATTTACGAAATCTTCAGATTACAGTGTCTTTATCAGGGGCTGTTCTGATAGAAATCACGTATTATGTGCAGTCATATTTATTTTATTTGAAAATTTCCAACACTTAGTTGCTGGTAGTCAATCTTCCCTGAGATTTGAGCAAGTGAAAGAAATGAGAAAAGTAATGGAGCGAATTATTGAGAGAAGATGTTTAAGTTACCGAGGAAAAGCTGAAGCAGCTTACACCTTAGAAAATGAAAACGTTGATCATGGGAATTTTTTAGAACTGATCCTTTTGCTTTCAAAGTATGATATGCGTCTGCATGTTCAAGAATCAATAGAAAAAAGTAAAACGCAGCATTTAAGTGATGTTGAAAAGCAAAAAGCATCAAGGAGCGAAAATTTAGTAACTTTAATTTCCAAAACATCCGTTAATTACATTGTATGCATATGCAAGACGAGTATCAAGGTCTGAAAGCTTGGTTAAATAAGGAATCTCTGGCCAGTTTCATGTATGGTGTGTTATGCACATTCTCGCTGATAAATGTCACGCGATTCGTATCATCGGTCAGATATCTGGGATGATATAATCAGCAAAAGACCCCATTACAAAAGACTCGGTACTATTGGTGCCACCCGAAGGTGGTTAAAACATTCTGCTCTAAGAAAAGTTTTTGGTTTGTTTTCAAATGAGGATGAAGTTTATACGTTAAAGTGATTTTTAACTTCAGAAACTATTTTAGACTCAACAAATTTAACTCCTCATATGCGAGCTCGAGCTACTGGCTTCTTAAAATTGTTATTAGAATATAAAACTGTTTTAACTGCACCCCACAGTAGGGCCGGTACTAACTCTACTTTCCCGGTAATTTTTTGAGTCCCAATCCGTCCCTGTGCGTAAGTATAGGATATTCGTGATAATGCACGTCTAATATTTAATTAAAAGAAAAATAAAATATAATATTATCAAGTATCAGCGATATTGTTCATTTTCTTAATCTAATTAGTAATTGTGATGTTATCGTCGTTTGCGATCATGGTTGAATTACTTAAACAAAATTTATTTGGTAGGTAATTTCTTAAATAATTTGATATGATTTAACAAAATTTTCTTGCTACATATATTATCACTAGTCGGTGTTCTAAATGTGCGTTGAAAAACTGCACTTTCCGAAAGTAGGGGAGAGTCGCCCAAATGGAACTTTTTTTAGAAAAAGTTGGTATTTCAGATCATTCTCGGTTATTTAAATTAAAATTCACTAAGGGATACTTTATAATGTTTATTACATATTCAATTAAAAAATATATTAAAAAAACATACATTCTCTATTAAAATAAAAAATTAGAAAAATGTGCAATCAGTTCAATTTAGGGACCCAGTTGCCTAAATTGAACCAAGAGTTCCCTAATTTGAACCACTAGCAGATATTCAAATAAACAGCGTTCTGAATAATAAAACAAAAAAAAACTTAATTATTTTCTATGACACTGGGTAATACTATACTAGAAATCACAATAAACCTGTTAAGTCTAGCGACTGGAAGATGGGAATCCTCATCTTCTATCCTAGCACATTCTTCGTAGGCCCACTATGCACTACTTAGGCACCGTGCACTCATCTTCAAGTGAATTCAGGTAGTTATATCGTTACAATAAAGACATGAAGCATCTTCTGCACACGACTTTGCCAAATCATCAGAAGAACTGTTTGCCATTTGTCTTTTCAATGAACCTAACCAGTTCAATTTAGGCAACACTAATAAGTTCAATTTAAGCAACACTTCAATTTGTTTTATTCAATTTAACCTGATTTTTTTTTCAAACTATAATTAGCGCCGAAATCGCGCGAGACTGTTTAAAATAGTATAACAAAATAATGGTATTTACCGCCTTCCAGACATTTCCGAAATTTTTTGCACCGGTCTTTACGAAACATACGGAGAAAATTTCATAAATGAAGGCATAAACATACAATTTGCAATTACATCGATATTCGCGGGAACACTGTAGTCATATTGAAACTACAGCATTCTATAGTCCTCCTGTTACTATTTTCGACAATGGATGGCATAGCAATGTAGTCTTTAAAAAGATAATTGACTGGTTCAATTTAGGAGGCGGTTCAATTTGGGCGACTCTCTCCTATATTGTCTATTAAAAGAAATACTTCTAGGAAATCCTTCGTTTTCCGCATTTTGTAAAAGGCACAATACCGTCTGTTCACACAAACCGGCTATTATTGCAGACTTCTTGCAAACCCTATCGTAAATTTGCAAATTATCCCAAAGCCTGCTTTATTATACTATAGCGGTACTTGCGGTACGAGTCTAATAAAAATGACAAAGTCTCAACAAAGATAACTACTTTATAATAATAGCGTTTAAAGATGTATTACATCAGAACTAGTTAAAAATCAGCCCTAAGCGTTTTGTCCAGCCAATTTTAACTCAACCTTTAAAACAGAATCATCGGAACTTAATTTTGTAATCGCAGTTTTACGAATCCGTTTGAAAAATTTGTTGAGCTTGGTTGATGCCTTTTTATGTACCACTGACAACGAAATTTTTACATAAGTTTACAAATGTTTACAGTACTGTATAGTTTTCGTGTTACTACATATTTTATAAGTAAGCTTGGCAAGTATTAATATATCATAGTGTAATTATCGTGTAGTGTATTCTAGTGTAACGTAGTGAAGTGTAACAAGTACTACAATGCTCGAAAAAAGAGTATACGTCGAAGAATGCAAAACGTTTCTGGTTTTAAAAGGTCTGCCCAAAAAGTACAATCAGCAGAATTTGTTTCTGTTGATTAACCTTTAATATCATTAGATCAAACTTCAACTTCATAAGATCAACCTTCAACTTCAATAGGTCAACCTTCAACTTCATTATATCAACTTTCAGCTCCATCACATCAACCTTGTACTTCCACAAATAGTAGCCACACCCCAAAAGAAATTCCACCTATTTATACTACTGACGTTGAAAATGAGGTGTTCAATGTTGAAAAAGAGCACGAAGATGTCAGTGGAAGGAGAATTGTGGAAATTAGTAATTTTTTAATGTAATTATACATTTTCCTCATGTTGGATTGTTTTCGCGTAGAAAGAAATATCTGAAAATGGTTTCTGAGCAAAGAATTGATCTGCGAAGTAAAATTGTTGTTCAATGTGAGATATGCGGAGTTAATACTGTTATATCAACTGACTGTAATGATCAGGCAATGGATATAAACAAGGCAGCAGTTCTAAAAAGTATCGCAACAGAAATAGGATGTACTCACAATTGAAGAAAATGTGGGCTAATTGCGATATTCCTTGGATGGGCCCAAATCTTTATGCAAAAACAGCTTCTTGCTACTTATATTGAAGAAAATACATGGGAATATATGGAAAAAGCTGCTTTAGAAGAATCCCGTTTAGCAATTGAAGAAGGCCGAGTTGATTTAGACGGCATTCCACTCATTACTGTTATTGCGGATGGATCCTGGAGTAAAAGATAATACAGAACCAACTATAATACTGCTGCCGAAGTTGGCGTTATTGTTGGTAAAAAAAATTCTTAAGGATTAGAAATAAATACTGTTGTATGTGCAACCATGGTAAATCAAAACATTCTGAAGGTCCCCCGCATAAATGCTTTAAGAATTGGGACAAACCATCTACAGCAATGGAAGCTGATATTATCATAGAGGGCTTCAAAAGAAGTATAGAAATGTATAAATTGAAATACCTTGTATTTGATTGGTGATGGCGACAGCAGTGTAACAAAACGTCTTGCAGAAGTTCGTCCGTATGGGCAAGAATCCAAGAATGTTTAACGTGGAGTACCTGTCGTTAGACTTAATCCCCACGTTCCTTCCAGAAGGAAGTAATTGAGATACGCTCAATCAGCGCGCATATGCTTGGCACATGCTCCCAGTTGCTCACTGGTCGGAGCGAGGTTGCCTATCCACCCTCTACTAGCTATCCAGGCTAGTACCGGAGCGATTAACTTAATACGTGTTCACCCGTTGGCACCCCTCCAGCCAGGGTTGGGGGGCCACTGCCCGACTGAATCCAACCTCAGATCTGGCGGGACTTGGTTTTTAAACGGTTTTGCCACCCCGATCTCCCAGTTATAGGCCTGGTGTGCCCCTGACAGAGTTTCGTTTCAAGGCTACTTTATAGGGCCCATCAAAGTAACATCCCGGTGTGTACCCGTTAAGGTGAAGTTGTCTTAAACGTGAGAGGCTATGTATCTTCGCATCAACGTCCTTTAAGTGTAGGTCACTCTGGACCCTCTTGTTACCAGAGTTCCTCTGCAACGTTTTAGAGTCAATTCGAGAAACACTTAGGTGTAACTCTACCACACATTTCCTTGAGCGCGTCATCCGTTGCCCCGACAGGCCTGGGATTGGATGGACAACGACCAGTTCTAAGGGTGAACGCTGTGTGGTCTGCCCAAAAGCTAGTCTCGTATCCTAGTGCTTCCTGACACCTCTAACGACTGCCCTCCCTTCGATTTCGAGCTAGTCTCTGATACTAGCGTGGTCATCTCCAACGACTACTTGTCCGTTCACCGTGCGTCCGTCCGTATGGGCAGAAAGTAATTCAAAAATCAAATGTCGAAACCATCTTCTGCGCAGTTTTTGTAGTAAATTAAGAGAACTGACCCAAAAAATAATAAGCAGCACAATGATAATTGTTCCAGTACAACATACGCAATACGCTGAACAACTCTATCAAACGAATGAGGTCGGGTATACAAGGTGCCGTTCTTTTTTATATTAACAAATGCAACTTTAACTTATTGTGAGAAAGTACAACAGCTGAGAAATGACATTTTGAACTGTCCTCATCATGTTTTTGGGGATCACAATAATTGTGTCACTTACTTTTGCAACGGACCCAAACGTGAAAATGAAAACAATTGGATTATTGACTTCGAAGACTCGGGATAATATCAAAACATAATGGTTGTTACTGACAGAGTAGCGCGAAATTCTGAAAGTTTTGCCATGAAAGTCCATATTTTGCAAATATGGACAATAACGCTGCCGAATGTTATAACTCTATAGTTGCAAAATATACAGGAGGTAAACGAATTAACTTTACGGGAAATAGTTCCTATAAAACATGATGCGAAGCAGCTGTTTTGACTTTCAATCTTGAACCAGGCCGTAATCCATAAAAAGGTAGTTGGCAAAAGTCCTGGACAATTTACAAAAAATATGTGAAAGCTGTGAAAACCAAATAAAGTGGGTTACATGCCGAAAGAAACTGTTTAGTGAAAAATCACAAAGAAGGAACACTTACAAGTCAGTACCAGCCGATAGCGAATATGGAAAAGTAGAGGAAGAAAACATGCAAGTTATCGGCAGAAGAAGATTCTTTAAAAGAAAAAGAAATTTTACAAGTAATGAAAAAAATTGAAGACGAATTACATCTGATACAGTTAGAAACAACTGGTCAGAATAATAATCTACTTTGGCGTCAAGAAAGATCATCGCGAATCAGAAGCGTTCCTAAGGTCGGTCAGCCGGGCGTATGCCCGGGGCCCCGAGGGCTAGTGGGGCCCCACACCCAGCTACCTTATTTTAATCAACAACCCAGAAGCGTCGGGAAATAAAAAGGTGTCTAACACTTCTCGAGACTTTAAGATAAACAGTAGCAGTGCGTCATAACATTTGCGTGTGCATAAGCATGGATGGTACCCTTGAATGTCGTTTGAATTGCCAAATCAGTGGGAATGATAGAAACAGCAATATATAAAAATGTGTTTTAGTATTAAAATAAAGATGGATAGACTTAATATTTCAACGCTTCTCGTAAGCAGGTCTCACAACACCTAAGCGTTGCGACACTTCGAGAAGCATCGAGAAGTGTATGCGTTATCTTATAACCGCCACTACTGCTTAGTAGAGCTTACACGTTGCACCGCCCGTCGTTCGAGAACATTTTCTATTCAGGGTGTAACTAATATAACTAAAAGCCTCGTACTAGGGGGAGGGGTAGCTGTAATGATTTACAACATATTTTCCTTACAACATGTGGTCGCTTCCTGCTAGTTTTCGAGAAAATTGCATTGTAAATTTTAGATATCCCCATTGTACTCACATTACATTAAAAATAATAAGCAGGCTTATTGCTTGTTTCGTATTTTTATTGTAATGTGAGTACGATGGGCGTACTTAAAATTTAAAATGCGATTTTCTCAAAAACTAGCAGGAAGCGACCTCATGTTGATAACGAAAATATGTTCTAAATTTTCTATTACAGCTACCCCCCATTATGAGGTTTCTAGTTATATTAGTTACACCCTGTGTATTTATTTATTCACTTTTTTATTTACTAGGGGCCCCACTCCATATTTGTGTCCGGGGCCTCAAAATTCATAGGACGGCGCTGTCGCGAATAACAGCTTCTAATTTTGGACAGATTTGTAAAATGAAAAGCTTAACACATTGTAAAAATATAGTCAAAAATCTGTTGTATAGCACTTTTAAAGGAAATCTCGCTACACGATGGGGACAAGATCATGAAATAGTAGCACTTATTAAGGAATTTCAAGAGAAATCTAATATTCAAATTCAACAATGCGGACTTTTTATTGATAAAGATGATTTCTTTTTGCGTCACCAGACGGACTATTAAGCTATGACGGATTAATTGAAATCAAATGCCCTGCATCAGCTGCAAGGATAAAAGTTATGAGTGTTGTTAACGAAAAGAAAATTAAATTTTTGGAAAACCGGGCTGGCGAAATCTGTTTAAAAAGAACTCATAATTATTACTTTCAAATACAAGGACAGTTACATATTACGAACCGCGATTATTGTATATTCGTTGTATGGACACCTCAAGCAATGATAAGAGAAAAAGATTGATATACCGTTTAGTACGACATGTAATTTCCGACAGAAATTTTATTTTTGTTAAAATTGCAACTTAGTATACCCTTTTTGCAATCAACGTTTCAATTAAATTAAGAAATTTTATTTTATGTTTATCAGGCCTGCTTTGATTAATCGAATATATACTAAGCAACTTTTTTCTAGAACAGATTACGTTTTGTAAAGATATTCAAGTCGTAGGTACCTACAGAAAACCTATCTTAACAAATTGCTTTTTGTCCCGTGTCACTATTTACATAAATAAAAAAGTTACTTTACAGATGCGAACACATTACTTTTCTACGAGCGAATCTTCCCCTTAAGTAGTTAACTACCCATTCAGCACCCATGTGGTTGGCCCTGGACTCATTACTAACTTCATATATGTGAAAAATATTCCTGAATTCATCTAATTAAATCTAACAATGTTCATGAATAATATTCTGAAACTCAATAATCTTTGTAATGGTCAATCAAAATAATAATGAATTGAAACAATGATCATGATGGTAAAGTAGTCATCGCAATACGTATAAAGTACACAAGTTTTTAAGGTCCAGACGTTACCCATGGCGCAGAAAATTAAGTATCAAATTACAGGTACATAGATGTGATCGGATTGTTTTGCAAGTTGCCCTATAACTAATAAAGCTTTTTGAATGTTAATAGATATTAGTTCTTCTAAAATGCGAATTTGGAAAGTTAGTGGATACTATATTACAATAAAATAGGATATAACTAGGGCACAATAAAGCTAATATCAAAAATGTTAATCTTTTAAAAATGTTAATTTGCACAAAGTAATTAAACGTACTCAGAACGAGTTTGGTTTAGTACCTCAAACATACATGATTTCCAACATTGTAACGTGGCTCACATGTGTGAAACTTAATGAAGCTCAATTAGCGCGTCACTTTCTTGAGTGAGTGCTGCCAGTTCACACTAGTGGGAGCGAGGTAGTCTATTCATATTCTACTAGCTCTCCAGGTTAGAGCCGGAGTTATAAAAATACTCACCCGTCGGGGGTCTATTTCCGAGGAAGTCCCTTCACCCCTAATAGTTCAGCAAGCGGACTTCTACTACCCAGTTGAGTTCAGCCACAATGTGGCTTGGCCCTGGGTCCCCTTAGGATATTCTAGGATTTTGCCACTTCACCCTTCTATAATAAAAGCTTGGTGCGCCGCGACAGACCTCAAACATACAGGTAAAAACTAAATAATGCAAGAAACGCTGGATTTTGAAGGGGAAATACCTGGGTTTTTCAAACTATGTCGTGCGTTTCTCCCTAACTTGTGTCCTAGCAATTGTAAGAAGAAATTTTGGTATCAATCACAAGAAGAATTCTTTTTACGTCAAAAACATTAAACTTTATGAAGATAACCAAAAACTATCGAAAAAATACTAAAAAGCTTATTGGTTTTCGTAATAAGCTTAAAGGAAAAGTTTGAGACTGTACGCCAATTGCTCTAACGGTTAATGCATCAGATCCGTAATTAGAAATTGCGGGTTCAAATCCCATCCTAGCATACTTTTTTTAAATTATTATTCATTCCTTGTACAGAGGGCGCGCGAATTGAAAACAGCCTCAATTTGAGTCAATAATGTTTTATTGACTTAAATTGAGGCTGTCCTCAATTCGCGGCCCCTCTGCCCATCATGTTGAGACCATAGTGGCTTGACTGCTCTTTCTCCGGGTCATTTCTTAACCTTGGAGCCGTTAAGTGAACCTCTTGATGAAGATCTTCAAAACATTACCTTGAATCGACTATCAAGATGGCAGCTATTACAGCACTAACATCAACAATTTTGTCGTCGTTGGAGCCTAGACTATCTGCATCGCTTCAACAGTGGAGTAACAAACAACCATCCATAACAATAGGTTCACTAGTTTTAATTAAGGAGGAAAATAGTCCTGTTACGTGCTAATTTCGTAACACCCTGTATTGCTGTGCTTTTGTGTTATATTGTATAGCGTTAGGGATTTTCGTATTCTCTCTCCGTTTAGTTGCCATTTTGTTCGGAAGTAATTTCCTGTTGATAAGTCGATTTACATTTTAACATACCTTTTAAATTGATTTTTCATTTGAGTTGAAAAATGGGAATTGCATTTATGCAGACTTACAGTTAATTATGGTCGGTGATTTCCAATTGGTACCGTAAGGAATTTACCACTAGTTGTTTTAGAGGTTAGAACACGTTCTTGAGGTTCGTATTTTTAGTTTTTTTCACGTTCCATTTCTTAAAGTGTAATTCTTTTTGACAGGATACGTTATTTAATCACCGTTAACCGTATTTGAAAGCGGTATAACTATATCACTAGGCCGCCTTCCATCAAAGGTTCTTATTGGAACTTTGCTATGTGCATGTTGGTAATTGATCTTGTTTATTAAATACTTTGTTACATTTACCTTTTTATTTTTAACATTTAACCTCTTTCTTTTCGTCATTCTCTTATTTGGGTTAAGAGGTTGTTCTCCTAGGTGTTATCCGAGGAGAACAACCATAATGAGTGATAAAAAATGCTGAAGTGTACATTACGTTTTTTCCGAAATCGTTAAATTAAGATTTTAAAATACAACATATGTTTTTAATAATAGTAGAGTAGGCAACTAAGTCAACGGGTTGTGTGCGACATCTGTCAAATACTACTGAAACAATGCAAATATAAGTGACAGATGAGTCCGTAAAAGTGCTACTTTACAGACTCAAATGAGTTTGTATAAAAAAACACGTTTGCACTTACATAAGATTTTTAAAGTTATATAATAAATTTATAAAGTTATGTAAAAAATTACATATTTCACGCACTGATAATTATGCCTAAATGTCAATTTTTTTAAGTTAGTACACGACTTCCTCGATTCGACGTTTGACGTCTTTATACGACAGGTTCAAATTTGAAATAGTTTGTGAGTCATAAAAGTCTCTGAAGGCAATAAAAAACATGTTTACACACAAAACATCAACATATTTTTTCTGTAATTGTTTTAAAAAAAATAATTTTGAAATTATTTTGTAGCAATTATTAACACATTTTTTATACATTATTTTAAGAAATAATATGTATATTGTGTTACAAGTGCAGAAAAGTGTCAATTACTATCGAGTGTGAAAAACGAAAAAAGTGTGAAAATTACACGAGTGTGAAATTGGCATTACTGCACGCGTTACAAATTATACTTTTTCTACGACCACAGGAAAGTAATAAACCATCAAAAGCTAAGAAAAATATTTAACCTAGAATTTATACTGGCATTCATATTTTTTACGTGAAATCTCTGACAATAAATTAAGGGATGTAATGTGAGCAGCTTCCACGATGTTTGGAGGTGTACAAGTGTACACTCCATTTTCCCATCATCGGATTCACTCATGATAAATCTAGAATCTTAGGAACGACAAAAGTAAATCAAATCACACTTCAAATTGCAGCAATAATTTGTAAATAGTACAAATTTTTATGAGAAAAATAGAAGTACCCCCGTGCATGTGAAATTTCCGATAATTCTCCGAGTTACCGACAATTTGAAATATACCTAGCTACTCGGGATATTACTATTGATCATAATAACTGTTACTTATGTAGTACCTTAGATTAACTAACTTATTTTACAAGTTATGGTTTATTTAATGTATTTAATTATATTAAAATATAAGCTATTCAGTCTTCAGTCATCTTTCTCTGCATTTAACCATACATCACCATCAACTGCCATTATAAAACTATACGGATTCATCTTCAGCGGATTATTAGTTTTACTGTTCAAGGAAAATTTGTAATTTCTCAATAATACCGTAAGTCCCACCTTAGTTTGCATTGCACTAAATCGAAGTCCTTAAAAGATAAGTTTTAAAAATAAAAACGAACAAAATTCATAAAATAAGAAAACCTACCTATACAAACCCTAGAACCTTCACCAAAAGACAAAAAAGTATAAGGAACAATTTTGCTTCTATTTTCTTTACTAAATCTATCAGGATCAAACTTTTCTGGATCTGGATAATATTCTGGATCACGTTGTATTCCTAGAGTTGGAATAATAATTGAAGTATCTTTTTCTAATACCACATCAGTACCAGGTACTTTGTATGTTTGTGTGCGTTTTCTGTTCAGAAATGGTAAAGGTGGGTATTTCCTTAAAGTTTCTAAAATTGAATTTGTTATATAATCTCTGTATATTTAATAAAAATTGTTCCTACTCACCATCAATTACTTGTTCCATATATTTCATTTCTGTCAACGCATCGTAACAAATTTCATTATTATATCTCTCTAAGACTTCTTCAACTTCTTTCCGAATCTTCTGTTGAATATCTAGATTACTTGCTAATTCCAATAAACAAAAAGTCATTGCAGTCGAAGATGACTCATATCCAGCAAAGAAAAAAACAAAAGCTTGAGCTGCTAATTCCTCGATGGTTAAACCTATCCCATTTCCCTTCCCATCTTTTACACTATTTTTAATATCTATTAACAATTGCAAAAAATCTTTTCTACTAACGCTGTTATTCTCTCTATAATTAACAGTTTCTGAGATAATCTTCATAAAAAATCTGACAGTATCTTGTGGTAATAATTTTAACCTTAAGCATCTTGCCAGTGGTGGACTAGCAAATGCAATAAATCCTTTCAAAAGTTCAAATCGTTTAGGAGCAAACACCCTTTTCCCATACTTTATAAAGTCGGAATCCCTATTTTTAAAACAGTTACATTCTATGCCAAAAGCGCAGGATCATTCGTAGTAAAACGAGCTGCAAAATCTCTGATATCTATTGGTTGGTGTTTAGCAACGACTGCATCTATGGCTTCTTCAAGTTGTTTACCACTTTCAACTAATGTAGGAAACATTACCTTCATTTTTCTCGATGTAAAAGTAGGTGTTAGTTTTGCTCGAAGTTTTTTCCATTTGGCGCCTTCTATAGAGAACAAATGCGCACTTAAAGGATCATCCTTTTCGTTGAAATAAATACCGCGATCGACAAAATGGTCGAAGTCTGTTTGCAGGATATTCTTTACCAATTTTAAATCTATAGGCACATACACTGGTGATGCAATGACATACAACCCTACATGTGGATGTCCTTTAGCCTTGTGAGTATTGTAAAACTGCTGATATTTTTCCCCAAATGACAGATGAGGGAAAGCAGGATTTTCCATTGAACCAAATGGAAATGACGGTTCTATGTATGGTACTCCTCTTCTTTTCCAGTATTGGAAAGACCATTTGAAGTAAGTGTAGCAAGCAATTAAAAGTGTCACTAAAAGCACTAGTATGTCTAGAGTGAAGGATCCTAACGTAAGAACCATTTTTAGTACCTGTAAACAAAAGAAGTAGGCTAAACCTAATTAAGTATAAATAAAGGAATAATACGTACCATGATACCATTTTGATTAGATGATATATTTTATTTATAATTTTTATTATATTTATATAATTTTATAATGTGATTGTTTATATGTGTTTTTACAAGGTAATAAGTTCTATTTAAAAAAATAAATAAGGAAATAATAATAATAATGTTTATTTGTAGAATGCTTTACATTTATTAACATATTTTAACTTAGAAGCGCCTAATTATGCATACTACAAAAAAAAAGCTGACAGGTAAACATGTCTGATATATGTACCAGCCCTTGTGTTCATTATCTTAAAAACATAACAATTTAATTAGTTTCTTAAATGTACATTATATGCTTAGTAGTAATGTATTTATTTTCGAATATATAGTTACAACAATTTTATAAGTTGATAAAAATTAAATTAATGGTTTATATTAAGTTATATTTTGAATGCAAATTCATATAGAAAAATGTATCCATCCTGCTGGGAATCGAACCCAAGACCCCCCACTATCTAGGTGGTATCTCTAACAACTGAGCTACCAGAAGACGACTATCGGCATAGCGTGAAATTTTCCATATGAATTAGATATTTTAGCAAACAATAAAAATTAAAAACAGTTAACTTTAAATACAATAGAATACTTAGTTTAAAGTACGAGTAAATAGTTATAAAATGAATTTTATACGTTGATAAGTTTATAATAAATATTACTAACACAAAATGAATTTTTAAATTGACTGTCGCATGTAACATAGTTTGTTTAAAGTTAACTTCAAGCGTAGAAGCGTAAATGTTAGAAGAACATGACTGCCTGAAGATGGAAGTACGATGTAGAGGTGGAGAAAATAAGCGACAAAAACGCACATTTAAATTATGTACATCACTTCTGTAAGTTAACATTTTAACAAGATAGGAAGATAAAGATAGGCAAGATAAGGGAATGTTAGTGGTTTTGAGTGTATGATAAACTCTATCATACTTGCGAATGTCATACGAGGTCTGGCTATTAAATAACGAGACTGCGCGCACAGAAGACGTCCTAGAGGGGAAGGGGGGAAAACGAATGCAGCGTTGGATAGCTGGAAGTGTCTACTATGCCAGTACGAAAACACGTTTTTGTCGCTGTAGTAGTATTTTTTCTATAGAAGTTAGAAACGAACGTGTTTTTTCTCGTGCCGATAAAAATGTGTGACGAAAAACACGAGCAACGGATCAATGTGAAATTTCTCGTTAAATTAAAAAAAACTCCGACTGAGTGCTATAAGTTGTTGAATGAGGCCTATGGTGAGAATTCTCTATCTCGTGCGCGTGTTTTCGAATGGTATAAACGGTTTTCTGAAGGCTGAGAGAGCACCGAAGATGACAAACGTCCAGGTCGACCTGTCTTTGTTTCAACTCCACAAATAGTGACCAAAATCAATGATGCGCAAAATCAAATTGTGCGCGGAGATCATTCGGATGAGCATTCGGATGATTGCTGAGACTGTAAACGCCGATAAAAAAACTGTCAGAAAAATTTTACATGACGAGTTGAATATGAAGAAAGTTTGTGCGAAGTTGGTCCCAAAAATTTTACCGCTGAACAAAAGCTCGTCCGTCAACAGATTTGCTCAGATTTTCTTGAGAGGTTAGATGAAGAGCCTGAGTTGATGGAAAACATCATCACTGGCGATGAAACATGGATATTCCAATACGATGTTGAAACTAAGCGGCAATCCATGCACTGGAAAACTCCTGCATAGCAAGAATGAAAAAAGCAAGGATGTTGAAATCAAAATTTAAAGCCATGCTAATCGTTTTTTTCGACATCAACGGCATCGGATGACTGAATGGGTGCCACAGGGTCAAACTGTAAACCAAACTTACTGTTTAAAAGTTTTGGCAACACTGCGAGAGCGAGTTCGTAAGAAACGGCCGGAGTTGTGGAAAAGCAAGTCGTGGATCTTGCACCAGGACAACGCACCTGCCCATAACGCGTTGTCTGTGAAGCGTTATTTAGCCGCTAGAGGCACTCCAGTGCTCGAACACGCGCCGTACTCGCCTGATTTAGCACCCTGTGATTCGAGCATTCGATTGTAAAATAATTTTTAAATAAAACTCTTTTTCATAAGCAGTCTCGTTATTTAATAGCCAGACCTCGTATGTATGCCTGAGTTAAGACTGTTGAGCTCTTTCAATTTTATTTTATCGCAGAAGCTTTAATGACTTAGAATTAGTGAGTCAGTGAGCATAATTATTACATAATTGAACAAAAAGTGCAGCACTATAGACCACTATATGTATAGGCCCGTTGTAAACATGTATTTATATGTGGTTTGTATCAAAGTCAAGTCTCAGATTTCTACGAATAGCAACACAACGTAAAAGTTTATTATCAATACGAAGCAGGTTTTTAATTTTATGCCTAAAGTTATCAAATACTAATACATTAGATTTATTTTAGTTAATATAATTATAACTGTTTTTGGTTACATTTAGCACAGATTCAAGATTTTGATGAATGAATATATTTGCTGTGTAAAATTCTTTACAATCAAATAAAAATTTAATTTGTGTATCGTCGATTTCCGGCCCATCTACAATGTTCGACTGGCAGCATATATCGGCGGCTAGACGAGGTACAATACACCAGTCATAAATCGATCGTCGCGCACAGAAGAATTATTGTTGTTCAACCAGTGAATTGAATATGTGCTTTGTGTAATTAATAGTCAAATATCAGTGAATAAATAAATGTCATAAATAAATAGTCTATTAAAAATAAATAGTCCTTATATAACCTACTTTAAGTATGTAAATATCTAGCATTTAAGTCTTTTAACAGTTTATAATTATAGTGTTTGATATTAGTGTATGTAAATAATATTTCTCTTGTTAGTAGACGATTAAACAGCATTTTTGGTATTATTTTAAAAAGAACGTTACAATACCAAACTATAAAAAAAACAATTATCCTGATTAAACTTTTCTAGGGCGAATAAATTACAATCCTCTTTGAAAACTACAAAATGCTACAAGTTTTATAAAACTTATTGTGCCGTATTCACATCTCACCTTTAAATTAACACCTTAGATTAACACCATGTTTAATTACCATAGTGCCCAATGCTAATCTTTTCCCACCTATTAGAATAAGATAAAGCTATATCTATTCTTATAGATTTTAAACATAACTTTAGTTAGAAGCACCTTTAATCATGGCTTGTGAATACAGCCCATAGTGTTTATACTTCATAAGAGTCGGAAAAATACTAAGCATCCTAGCAAAGACACGGAGACTCCGGCCAGATTCTGGTACATGCTGGCACTGCGGGGCGAATGTTGGCAACGGCGGAGTATTAACACGCCAGTATCACGCCAATGTAATGTCATAATACTTGACATATAATATAAACAAGCACCCACTCAGTGGGTTTTACCAAGTTTGAATAGAATATCTTAACTGAGACGTTAGATGGGTTGCCTAACCTCAAAGAAAAAAATAATTATTTTGAGTAAATTTTGTTTATGAAGTAAAAAAAAGGTTTTATTTTAATAAACATGCACACTAGAACACGCTAGGCAATGAAAGGATATTTTTAAAGTTGATTTTCCTTAGAATTTAGGTAATTTTTTCATTGTTCAGCTTACGATGCACACTGGACCGTTTAATACAAACTAGACGTAAATAATTCTAATATCACTTTAAACGATTGTGGTCGTCATATTTTGCGTAGGTAGAGCGCAGTGTAAGTAATTAAAGTATAATCGGTATAATTAACTATTTTAGAAAAAATAATATATATATATATATATATATATATATATATATATATATATATATATATATATAAAGTTTACGTAATACGTAAGCTCATCTGGGCAAACAAAAAAACTTAAGCTGTAGTTTATCACACTAGTTAGATTATAAACAGTACCAAAAAGATTTAAATAATGTTGTAAAGGAATAGTATATTACATTTTGAGAGTTGTAAGTAGCAAATTACACTTAGAAATTCGTAATGTCATGCGTACATAATGTCCCTCACAACTGAAGCAATATCTTTTCTTCAACCACACATTAAATTGATTGCCAAATTGTGACATTTTGTAAATAACAGTTTGAATGTTTGTGCTTGCCAAATATTTTGACAGAATTACTGGCAATGCCGCCAACACAAATATGTGATAAACAAAAATGTTCCCACTAACTGTAGCATAATATACATATTACGTAACAGTTTTCCTTTTCGTTACACAATAGTGTTGACAATGAGATCTTACTTGTCAAGTAAATCGTTTGTACTTGACAACTTACTTATGTGGAAGTAGAAAAAGTAATTAATGATTTGTACTAATGAGACCAATAAGAACTGCTGGTCATTGGTTCCTGGCTGGCCAGGGTTCTTGCGCACCTGAAAAACCTGGAATTGTCAGGGAAAATTTTTTATCTGGAAAAGTCAGGAAAAGTCAGGAAAAAAAAGCGTAAGAACCCTGAGTGCTGTCATTAATCATTAATTGAATATACAGTGTGTCGCATTTAAGATGAATACACTCTCGTAGTTTCGTTATCTAAAGGAGTAAAAATTTGAATGTTGGCACAGTGATACATATTCATTAGTTGCATTTTTTGAGGTACTCAACTTAAATGTGAACTGTAAACCCAGCCTACCACGACTCTCCAAACAGGGCCAATTCTCGATATTTCGCTTCGCGTTGTAGATATCAGAAATTGTTATTACAAAAAGTTTATTAGAATTCAATTTTGATCCTTAGTAGCAAGTTTCATGACAAAATTCGCATTTTTAATTTTTCAGTATGTTAGCGTTGTCTGCACACAGTTACAAGTTTTTACCTTATATCTACCAAAATTAAATTAATTTTTTGTCAGATTGACATTTCGTTCAATCGAATTTTATTTTCCATGAAACTCGATTGAATTAAAAAGTAAACTTGTAATTGTGTGCAGACTTAACGCTAATATACTAAAAAATTCAAAATGCGAGTTTTGTCATGAACTTGCTACCAAGGATAAAAATTGAATTCTAAATAACTTTTTCTAATAACTTTTTTTGATATCCCCAACGCGAAGCGAAATATCGAGAATTGGCCCTGTTTGAAGGGTCGTGGTAGGCTGGGTTTACAGTTAAGTTAAGCGCCTAAAAAAATGCAACTCGTGAATATTTATCATTGTGCCAACATTCAAATTTTTACTCCTTAAAATAACGAGATTACGGAAGTGTATTCATCTTAAATGCATACTGTATAATATAGATACATCAACAGATTTAAATTTCGACTGAACCCAACTTGATTTGCTTTTTCGAGGTTTTTGCAGAGAACCAAAGAAAAAGTTGCGCCCTTTTTATCAGAAGCGGTCACATTTGGTACTGCTTTCAGTACGAACACAATAAATACGTCCCTGTTATATACTATTTTTTTGTTACAGTAGTAGTATCTTTTTTATGGGAACCAGCTGACTTCCCTTTGTGATAATTTTTTTTTATTGATTTTTTTTCCTCATACACACTTATGGTGTCTGTCTATTAAAACTGGTCTATAACACCAACCATTAATTTTTTCTGATACTTCTTAAAACTAAACTAATTAAATACCTAAACTAGAGTTCATCCGACGATGTCCTTTAGTTTTTCTAGCCACTATTAAACTCGCACTATGCTCTGCTTTTCACTGCACTACACAAGCTCGAATGGTTTGGTCCCCTTCAGTCTTCGAACAATATGTTGGTTGTCCAATAGCTGAAGAGCTTCTGCGTTTTCGTGTAGGTGGAGCCTCGCTTCGTGTTTGCCAGCAAACCTTTTGATCTCTTCCTTGACCATTGGGATGTTGAGGTCTCGGTGCAAATCAGAGTTACGTATGTACCATGGAGCGTCTACCATGTTGCGTAACACCTTGTTCTGGAATGATTGTATGGTTTTTATGTTACTATCTTTGGTACAGCCCCAGAGCTGGATGCCATATAACCATACCGGTTTTAGGATCTGATTGTAGAGTAAGATCTTATTATGTACTGACAGTTTGGAGTTTCTTCCAAGAAGCCAATAAAGCTGTTTGTATTTGAGTCCCAGTTCTTTTCTTTAATTTTTTACATGCTCTTTCCACCGGAGTTTGGTGTCTAGAGTCATGCCTAGGTATTTGGCGTTGTTCTCATAGGGCACGATAATACCATTAATCTCTAAGGGCAGAGGATTTACCAACCTTTTGTTTGTGAAGCTAACATGGGTAGAATTGACTTCATTTAGCTTAATCTTCCATTGTTTGGTCCAATCAAATATTGTGTTGGTAGCTGCTTGTAATTTCTCAATGAATATATCTTGCTCCTTCTCTACTGCAAGGATTGCAGTGTCGTCTGCAAATGTTGCTACTGTGATTCCATCCAATTTTGGTATATCACTTGTGTATAACAGAAATAGGATAGGACCGAGGACACTACCCTGTGGCACACCCGATTTTATTTCTTTCAGGTCAGAATAATCATCTTCCTGTTTAATTCTGAACAGTCGGTTTGAGATATAAGATGTTATTATCACCTATTTATGTTATTATGTTATTATCTCTTGATTTTTTATTTAATCCTTCGTACAAAGTCACCACTAGCTTCTGATAGGTTTATTTTATTGGAAATGTATGCAAATAAATTGTCATGTACTTCACATTTTGAAGTAGAGTACCAAACTTCAAAATACCCCATGCGTGAAAACCTACTCCCTGAAAATTAAATAAAGTGTCATGCAAATCCGTGCGAAATCAACCTACTACAGCATTGGAAAGTAGATACTTCAAGCTTTCATTTAAGCTGTATATGATTGTGACATACCGCGGCACACATACTTAGATTCTCCAAAATATTTCATGAACATGCATTTTAGAAACACTGAAATATAGCTTGAGTTTGGATTTTTTCAACAATATTACGCAAGATTGAAATTTATAATTAAGCCAGTAAAATAACACATAACATACCATTGCTTGTATAGGACGTTTTTCCCAAACACTTAAAACGCCTGTAAATTTCTAAAACACATAATCTTTGAAAGCGCGTCAACTGCAAGTGCATAACGTCGCCTGTTGCACTTTTCTTGTAAACCAATTTTGGGGTGTAATTACTCAATTTCAATTCGGGATAGGGGATTAGTAAATGCATTTTTGAGGTCAGTGGTTATCTGTGATTGATTTGGAATAGGGCTGATAGTGAAATTAGACTTTGACTTTTTTACGTCTAGCATGTATTAAACGGTTCAGTGTGCGATGTGAGTCGATGTCATAAATAGGCAATTAAAAGAACGTAAATGCCATTAGTAAGGCAAATATTAACCTAAAACAGACAAGATGTGTTGTAATGGGGGTGTATACAAATATTAACTGCCTTAACTGAATTATTTATATATATATATACAGGGTGGTCCAGACCACCCGTACACCCCTTTTAAAATGCGGGGGATAAAAATTGTTTAACAAGAGGATGGGTGATCTTACTAATGTCGATGTGTTCTATCGAATGACGCCAAAAACAAACCCCCTGACCCCCCTTGTAGGGGATAAGGGGGGCAACTTTAAAAATTTAAATGGGAATCCCTAAATTTTATTGCATATTTAGATTCTACTCATCAAAATATGAATAATTTATTTGAAACATTTTTTTATCTTGGCAACAGGTGGCGGTGTAATCGCAAAAATCGACTTTTTGCATTTTCCGTCGTCTCTGGCATATTTACAGGTGCAACTAACAGTTTTTCATATTTTTTACTAAATAGTGAAGAAAAGGCTTTGCTAATGTGTACTTTCATGAGAAAAGATTTTACGTTACGTTGAAAAACGGAAATTCTCTCCCTAAGGTGTTTTCGACAAACAGATTTTTTTCTTGAGTTGTACGTGACAACAATTTTTTTTCTGAGCTTTTTACATCGTTTTTTAACCTTAACATCTACTTATTTAGATATTGCTTAATCTTTATCTGAATATTTATTTTAAGCATATGTAATTAATAAAAATGATCGATAAAACATTCTAAATTGAAATCTGCTCTGCATATGGCAAAATAATATTTAAATCGTACTAATTTAATATTTAATTTTAACAGAAAATAGCTTGCTACAATTCTTTACTTTGCAATTGTATTTAGATAGTATGTAATTGTTGAAAATCAACTGTTCAAATAAATAATTTTTATTTGACAATTTAAAATTTTATTCGTTTAGATGATTCTTACTTTATGGCCTGAGTGGATGAGATATCCATATTTCATCATTCATTGCTATACGCTAAAAGAAAGATAACCACCGAAATTTAATAGTGAATTACAAAGTCAAATTCTCGTCGGCAGATTTTTGTAATGCACCGTGACTTGACATGTTTTAAAGTAAAACCATCTTCCAATAGAATCTTGGAAAATGTTGTTAGAATGGAACACAAATTCTAACAACATTTAAGTCAAAAAATATTGTTATCACGTAACAGCGTTAGAAAAAAATCTTTTGCGAAAAACGCAAAAAAATTTGCGTTTTTCATTGTAACGTAAAACTTCTCCTCATGAAAGTACACTATAGCAAAGTTTTTTTTCATCACTATTTAGTAAAAAATAGTAAAAAATATGAAAAACTGTTATTTGCACCTGTGAATATGCCAGAGACGACGGAAAATGCAAAAAGTCGGTTTTTTGCGATTACATCGCCACCTGTTGCGAAGATAAAAAAATGTTTCAAATAAATTAGTCATACTTTGATGAGTAGAATCTAAATATGCAATAAAATTTAGGGGTTCCCATTTGGATTTTCAAAGTTACCCTTACCCCCTACAAGGGGGAATCAGGGGGTTCCATTCTGGGGTCATTCGATAGAACACATCGACATTACTGAGACTGCCTATCGTCTTGTTAAAAAGTTTTAATCCCCCGCATTTTAAAAGGGGTGTACGGGTGGTATGGACCACATAACGATCTAGGCCATCAAAGCTAATATGACGCTATTTCTATTATTTTATTTTCTGCATTTACACTGAAAAAAAGAATAAAATAGCGTCACATTATTCTTGCTGTCCTAGATCATTATGAAATCAATAATACATCAACTACGCACTTTAAAAACATCGTACTCAATTCATTGAGGGAAATGTAGTAATAATATTATCAGCATCACCTTTAATAATTACTCTTTTCCGGTTTTCAAGAATGAGCAAAGATGCTTATCTAGAAGCACATGATGGCACTTCATGCACCAGATACGTGCCAGATGACATCAGTTAAGGATCCTACTTCAGACTAAAGATCATGAGGCCTATGCCATTTCAAAACAGGCAGGCTGAGCAGGTCAAAGTCATCAATTTTGATGAAACTTTAGTATGTTAAGCTTTGTCAAAAATAAATTGACCCCTATTTTTTGGCGCAAAAAGAATTCTGGATCAAGTTACTGGTCGTCAAAGTTAAGGGCAAAATGACGAATATTTTTAGTGTGTTTTGAAAACAGTAAAAAACAGATCTTTTTAATATTTTGGGAGCTAATAGGAATATATTAATGAAGTTTGATTTGCCTGAAAAGTAATTTTTTCTCTATCTTGTGACACTTAAATTATCGTTGTAGCATGTATCTGAAGATATATGGTCGTCTTTTTTGAAAATGGTCAACTTTAACCTCTTGTATCTCAAAAAGTTACCTTTCAAAAATCTCACATCTTAATATTCTCTTCTGATACTCTTGAATGATCTTTTTCATAAATACCAGTTGTATTAACTTGTATTAACAAGGTAAAACTTGCTTTTTTATGCAATAATTTCGGATGGATTTTAAAAGGAAGAAATTAAGATTGAAATATGAAATAAAATAAAACAACTTATGCAATACGGAGATCAAGCTTCTTTAAATCCTCGAAGATGTTATAACGCCTCGGCTAGCGCCTCGGCGTTATAATACATCTTCTTGGATTTAAAGTATCGCTTGATCTCCTAATTACATAATTTTATAAAAAAGGAATAAATCTAACACTTACTTGATTTTATAATATATATATTCATAGAATTGTTTGAGGTTAAGTCAATTCATTTGCCAAGTTTGACAAATATTTTTGAACTGGCACTTTTAAACTTTTACATGATGAAATGTTATTAAAACAAGATTCGATCCTATTGTATAAAATTATTATAAAATAAAAAAATGAGTTCTTAATCAAAGAACCCAGTTAAGGACCCGGTTAAAGGAGTTCTTAAGTATTATTAATTTTTCAAAGATCATCGCAATACTTACGTTAATAAATATCCGCTAGACAATTTCTTGTATTTCATGTAATGCCGAATGTCAAGATTGTAGCGATGCAAGCACTAAGTATCCCTTGTTTATAACCAAATTGTTGGTATACACCATTTAGTCTAACTTTACGTTCACGTCATAGATATAAAAGTAGTGACGTAAGAGTACAACCAACTGTGCAAATAATAACTTTCAAAATTGAATTTTATGAAGAAAGATTATTTGCTTTATCGAAAATAATAAAATTTAATTTTCATATATTTAGTAATATATTTATTTCTAGAATAAATACAAATAGGTTTTTAAACCAAAACGTAATTTGTTAATTTAATGAGAAAATACACATTTATTTCAAAAGAAAAACAGGTTGGTACACCTGTGTAAGCGACACGCTGTATTGTCAAATTTATTTCTTGTGTTTTCTAAGTTCGGTTTACAATAGTTTGTTATCTATTTTGTATTTACAATTGCATTAACTGAATAGAATTCTAAAAATTCTAGAGAGTTTCTCAAGCACTGAGAATATATCTTAAGACTGTTTCCAACATTTCATCTGCGAAAGAAGTTTCCAGTCCAAAGAGGAAACGAAATCGAAAACAAACTACGGACATTGATCCTCTGTAGACGCAAATATTAGCAATGAAATTTATGAAATACATATAAGTATAAGAACAGTAAGTACCTGACGTTATGTGTGTGGCTGTGCACTTCAATTGATATACCACATTTAGATACAGGAGAACATGTATCACTTAATATTTTGTCAAAAAAAAAATGGAATTCAAGTTCATGCATCAAGGAAGTAGAAGTTATTTATTCATTGCCTTACGACAAATTGGATTCGTATACTATAAGAATGACCATCCAAGACAAGGGATGATGGGGGGATGGATGGGGATGAAAAAAGTCATATTGTTCATAAGAGAATAATTCTTTTAAAAACGTACACTGAAGATATGCAGCAGAGGTGTTTGGATCAAACAAGGAATATCCAATTCCATATGGCAACAGCGCATAGTCTGACGTCATAATTTAGTAATGACGTGAACGTAAACTTACACTAAATAACGTATACGCAATACGCTATTGACACATCGATAGTGACGTCTCTGTTGGCAATACTTCGCAATATATTATATACAAAATATCATTAATGTCAATGCAGCAGCTTTGAAAAATGAATGATTTCAACAAAAAAAAGGTTTTATTTCATACTGTGTCACATTTGTCAGTTTTACGTCAAACTTTTTAGTCCAGAACATGCGATTTTACGGTCTAGTATGCTTGTAAATTTTTTTATTTCATACTGTCCGGTAAAAGGGTATTTACCGGACTCATTTGAGTCCGGTAAATGAATTATTACGTTACAAGGCCGGTAAAAAATTTTACCGGACTGAAAATCCAATTTGAGTCCGGTAAAAAATTTTACCGGACTGAAAATCTAATTTGAGTCCGGTAAAAAATTTTACCGGACTGAAAATTTTAAATGCATTTTTTAAAAAAATGAACAATGTGAGGCAGTATGAAATAAAACGCCTTACGTCATACTTCCGGTAAACCATTACAGTAGCTCGTTTCAACATTCGAGACTCGGCTCCTTCGTCGCCTCGTCCCGAAACGTTTTCAACTCGCTACTGTAAACTTGGGTTTACCGGACTTATAACGTAATATACTATTACAGGACTTGTGACTGTAAAAAATTTTACCGGACGCAAATACAATCAATCAAGTGGACAATGTTTTAGTACGTAATCAGTTACCATGGAAACTCGTTCTTCATAGATGTCCATAGTTTGCATTCGGAAATTTATTTTATATAATTTTTTTTAAATTAAACCAATATTCCAATAATTGCAGTATGAAATAAAACGCATTACGTCATACGTTCTGGAAATGGTCTTACAGTCTCGTTTCGATGTTCGAGTAACATCTTACTCGACTGTAAAGTTCCATTTCCAGGACTTATAGGTAACGTAAATTACTATTACACGAGGTTATTATGCGGTGGGGCGTAAGCGAAAATAAAAGTGTTCATTTCTATTCGTTTTTTTTAATTTTAGTTTTCTAGAAAAAAAATTACTCGATACAAAGATCTTATAAATAAAGAAAATTAGGATTTCAAAAAAGGCGAAATTCCCTGTACGTATTGGGTTGGATAAAAAAAGTATTAGTACACTGTACCCTCCTAAGAATGAAGTTGCCAATACGAGATTTTCATCCGACTAGCACCAAGAATAACGAAAATATCGGCTAATGGATTTTGCCTAAGAGATGCTAAGGTAAAAGATGACTGGAGCTCGATCGCCCCCGGCTCTCAACGATCTTTTCCGAGGAAAAAGAGACAAAAACCGTTAGGGCGCGTGGTTTACGGGTTTATCCTAGAGTCACTACATCCAGTTACCTAGGCCAGCTGGTCGACCAGAGTACCGCAAACCGCCGCCATATTGGGGCAAACGAAGCACAAAATTGTTAATTTTGTTCTGTATTGAATTTAATTAAATCCACTTTTACTTTAAAAGGTTTTTCTTATTCTGAAAGATCAAACCTCTATGTCAAACACGTAAAACGTGGTTTTAATTTGTCCATTATTAAAAATCACCCTTCTCTGCCCCAATATGGCGGCGGTTTGCGTTACTCTGATCGACCAGCTGGCCTAGGTGCCTAGATGCAGTGACTCTAGTTTAGTCCTCCTGTTACTATTTTCGACAATGGATGGCATAGCAATGTAGTCTTTAAAAAGATAATTGACTGGTTCAATTTAGGAGGCGGTTCAATTTGGGCGACTCTCTCCTATATTGTCTATTAAAAGAAATACTTCTAGGAAATCCTTCGTTTTCGGCATTTTGTAAAAGGCACAATACAGTCTGTTCTCACAAACCGGCTATTATTCCAGACTTCTTGCAAACCCTATCGTAAATTTGCAAATTATCCCAAAGCCTGCTTTATTATACTATAGCGGTACTTGCGGTACGGGTCTAATAAAAATGACAAAGTCTCAACAAAGATAACTACTTTATAATAATAGCGTTTAAAGATGTATTACATCAGCACAAACTAGTTAAAAATCAGCCCTAAACGTTTTGTCCAGCCAATTTTAACTCAACCTTTAAAACAGAATCATCGGAACGTAATTTTGTAATCGCAGTTTTACGAATCCGTTTGAAAAATTTGTTGAGCTTGGTTGTTGCCTTTTTATGTACCACTGACAACGAAATTTTTACATAAGCTTACAAATGGTTACAGTACTGTATAGTTTTCGTGTTACTACATATTTTATAAGTAAGCTTGGCAAGTATTAATATATCATAGTGTAATTATCGTGTAGTGTATTCTAGTGTAACGTAGTGAAGTGTAACAAGTACTACAATGCTCGAAAAAAGAGTATACGTCGAAGAATGCAAAACGTTTCTGGTTTTAAAAGGTCTGCCCAAAAAGTACAATCAGCAGAATTTGTTTCTGTTGATTAACCTTTAATATCATTAGATCAAACTTCAACTTCATAAGATCAACCTTCAACTTCAATAGGTCAACCTTCAACTTCATTATATCAACTTTCAGCTCCATCACATCAACCTTGTACTTCCACAAATAGTAGCCACACCCCAAAAGAAATTCCACCTATTTATACTACTGACGTTGAAAATGAGGTGTTCAATGTTGAAAAAGAGCACGAAGATGTCAGTGGAAGGAGAATTGTGGAAATTAGTAATTTTTTAATGTAATTATACATTTTCCTCATGTTGGATTGTTTTCGCGTAGAAAGAAATATCTGAAAATGGTTTCTGAGCAAAGAATTGATCTGCGAAGTAAAATTGTTGTTCAATGTGAGATATGCGGAGTTAATACTGTTATATCAACTGACTGTAATGATCAGGCAATGGATATAAACAAGGCAGCAGTTCTAAAAAGTATCGCAACAGAAATAGGATGTACTCACAATTGAAGAAAATGTGGGCTAATTGCGATATTCCTTGGATGGGCCCAAATCTTTATGCAAAAACAGCTTCTTGCTACTTATATTGAAGAAAATACATGGGAATATATGGAAAAAGCTGCTTTAGAAGAATCCCGTTTAGCAATTGAAGAAGGCCGAGTTGATTTAGACGGCATTCCACTCATTACTGTTATTGCGGATGGATCCTGGAGTAAAAGATAATACAGAACCAACTATAATACTGCTGCCGAAGTTGGCGTTATTGTTGGTAAAAAAAATTCTTAAGGATTAGAAATAAATACTGTTGTATGTGCAACCATGGTAAATCAAAACATTCTGAAGGTCCCCCGCATAAATGCTTTAAGAATTGGGACAAACCATCTACAGCAATGGAAGCTGATATTATCATAGAGGGCTTCAAAAGAAGTATAGAAATGTATAAATTGAAATACCTTGTATTTGATTGGTGATGGCGACAGCAGTGTAACAAAACGTCTTGCAGAAGTTCGTCCGTATGGGCAAGAATCCAAGAATGTTTAACGTGGAGTACCTGTCGTTAGACTTAATCCCCACGTTCCTTCCAGAAGGAAGTAATTGAGATACGCTCAATCAGCGCGCATATGCTTGGCACATGCTCCCAGTTGCTCACTGGTCGGAGCGAGGTTGCCTATCCACCCTCTACTAGCTATCCAGGCTAGTACCGGAGCGATTAACTTAATACGTGTTCACCCGTTGGCACCCCTCCAGCCAGGGTTGGGGGGCCACTGCCCGACTGAATCCAACCTCAGATCTGGCGGGACTTGGTTTTTAAACGGTTTTGCCACCCCGATCTCCCAGTTATAGGCCTGGTGTGCCCCTGACAGAGTTTCGTTTCAAGGCTACTTTATAGGGCCCATCAAAGTAACATCCCGGTGTGTACCCGTTAAGGTGAAGTTGTCTTAAACGTGAGAGGCTATGTATCTTCGCATCAACGTCCTTTAAGTGTAGGTCACTCTGGACCCTCTTGTTACCAGAGTTCCTCTGCAACGTTTTAGAGTCAATTCGAGAAACACTTAGGTGTAACTCTACCACACATTTCCTTGAGCGCGTCATCCGTTGCCCCGACAGGCCTGGGATTGGATGGACAACGACCAGTTCTAAGGGTGAACGCTGTGTGGTCTGCCCAAAAGCTAGTCTCGTATCCTAGTGCTTCCTGACACCTCTAACGACTGCCCTCCCTTCGATTTCGAGCTAGTCTCTGATACTAGCGTGGTCATCTCCAACGACTACTTGTCCGTTCACCGTGCGTCCGTCCGTATGGGCAGAAAGTAATTCAAAAATCAAATGTCGAAACCATCTTCTGCGCAGTTTTTGTAGTAAATTAAGAGAACTGACCCAAAAAATAATAAGCAGCACAATGATAATTGTTCCAGTACAACATACGCAATACGCTGAACAACTCTATCAAACGAATGAGGTCGGGTATACAAGGTGCCGTTCTTTTTTATATTAACAAATGCAACTTTAACTTATTGTGAGAAAGTACAACAGCTGAGAAATGACATTTTGAACTGTCCTCATCATGTTTTTGGGGATCACAATAATTGTGTCACTTACTTTTGCAACGGACCCAAACGTGAAAATGAAAACAATTGGATTATTGACTTCGAAGACTGCTGAGACTGTAAACGCCGATAAAAAAACTGTCAGAAAAATTTTACATGACGAGTTGAATATGAAGAAAGTTTGTGCGAAGTTGGTCCCAAAAATTTTACCGCTGAACAAAAGCTCGTCCGTCAACAGATTTGCTCAGATTTTCTTGAGAGGTTAGATGAAGAGCCTGAGTTGATGGAAAACATCATCACTGGCGATGAAACATGGATATTCCAATACGATGTTGAAACTAAGCGGCAATCCATGCACTGGAAAACTCCTGCATAGCAAGAATGAAAAAAGCAAGGATGTTGAAATCAAAATTTAAAGCCATGCTAATCGTTTTTTTCGACATCAACGGCATCGGATGACTGAATGGGTGCCACAGGGTCAAACTGTAAACCAAACTTACTGTTTAAAAGTTTTGGCAACACTGCGAGAGCGAGTTCGTAAGAAACGGCCGGAGTTGTGGAAAAGCAAGTCGTGGATCTTGCACCAGGACAACGCACCTGCCCATAACGCGTTGTCTGTGAAGCGTTATTTAGCCGCTAGAGGCACTCCAGTGCTCGAACACGCGCCGTACTCGCCTGATTTAGCACCCTGTGATTCGAGCATTCGATTGTAAAATAATTTTTAAATAAAACTCTTTTTCATAAGCAGTCTCGTTATTTAATAGCCAGACCTCGTATGTATGCCTGAGTTAAGACTGTTGAGCTCTTTCAATTTTATTTTATCGCAGAAGCTTTAATGACTTAGAATTAGTGAGTCAGTGAGCATAATTATTACATAATTGAACAAAAAGTGCAGCACTATAGACCACTATATGTATAGGCCCGTTGTAAACATGTATTTATATGTGGTTTGTATCAAAGTCAAGTCTCAGATTTCTACGAATAGCAACACAACGTAAAAGTTTATTATCAATACGAAGCAGGTTTTTAATTTTATGCCTAAAGTTATCAAATACTAATACATTAGATTTATTTTAGTTAATATAATTATAACTGTTTTTGGTTACATTTAGCACAGATTCAAGATTTTGATGAATGAATATATTTGCTGTGTAAAATTCTTTACAATCAAATAAAAATTTAATTTGTGTATCGTCGATTTCCGGCCCATCTACAATGTTCGACTGGCAGCATATATCGGCGGCTAGACGAGGTACAATACACCAGTCATAAATCGATCGTCGCGCACAGAAGAATTATTGTTGTTCAACCAGTGAATTGAATATGTGCTTTGTGTAATTAATAGTCAAATATCAGTGAATAAATAAATGTCATAAATAAATAGTCTATTAAAAATAAATAGTCCTTATATAACCTACTTTAAGTATGCAAATATCTAGCATTTAAGTCTTTTAACAGTTTATAATTATAGTGTTTGATATTAGTGTATGTAAATAATATTTCTCTTGTTAGTAGACGATTAAACAGCATTTTTGGTATTATTTTAAAAAGAACGTTACAATACCAAACTATAAAAAAAACAATTATCCTGATTAAACTTTTCTAGGGCGAATAAATTACAATCCTCTTTGAAAACTACAAAATGCTACAAGTTTTATAAAACTTATTGTGCCGTATTCACATCTCACCTTTAAATTAACACCTTAGATTAACACCATGTTTAATTACCATAGTGCCCAATGCTAATCTTTTCCCACCTATTAGAATAAGATAAAGCTATATCTATTCTTATAGATTTTAAACATAACTTTAGTTAGAAGCACCTTTAATCATGGCTTGTGAATACAGCCCATAGTGTTTATACTTCATAAGAGTCGGAAAAATACTAAGCATCCTAGCAAAGACACGGAGACTCCGGCCAGATTCTGGTACATGCTGGCACTGCGGGGCGAATGTTGGCAACGGCGGAGTATTAACACGCCAGTATCACGCCAATGTAATGTCATAATACTTGACATATAATATAAACAAGCACCCACTCAGTGGGTTTTACCAAGTTTGAATAGAATATCTTAACTGAGACGTTAGATGGGTTGCCTAACCTCAAAGAAAAAAATAATTATTTTGAGTAAATTTTGTTTATGAAGTAAAAAAAAGGTTTTATTTTAATAAACATGCACACTAGAACACGCTAGGCAATGAAAGGATATTTTTAAAGTTGATTTTCCTTAGAATTTAGGTAATTTTTTCATTGTTCAGCTTACGATGCACACTGGACCGTTTAATACAAACTAGACGTAAATAATTCTAATATCACTTTAAACGATTGTGGTCGTCATATTTTGCGTAGGTAGAGCGCAGTGTAAGTAATTAAAGTATAATCGGTATAATTAACTATTTTAGAAAAAATAATATATATATATATATATATATATATATATATATATATATATATATATATATATATATATTTGTCAAACCGCTTATACACACCCGTTTCGCTATATTTTACCGACTTGTCGGACCATTTTCGCCGCTCTCAGACCCGGGCTTGGGTCTGGCAACGTTCTCCTATGTTTTCGAGGTCTACAGGATAATGCTTACCTAAAACTGCAATAAAAAAATATACAATTTGGGTGTGGAAAAGTAGGGTCTGTAAAAAGTTTTATACAACCGTAGTTCATCACAATGAACTATAGGGGGCGTCGCTCCTTTCTCAAGTGTATATCGTATATTTTTATACAAGACGCTATCAAACCCGCTATGTTCTACAGACTTCCTAAGCCCTGGATCTGGCAACATTGCCATGACGCATATGTTAAGCTTTGTTTTATAAACGTTTGGTTATAATAGCTCGCATTTAATATTTGATGGAGAAAAGTGACGTAAGAATTACATCAGCTCGTATGCGAGTTCTTTTCACATTTCCAAATAATTCTCTGGCTTTGAAAAATTGAAGGATTTAATATTTATTAATAATAATAATATACTTTATTTATAGCATATAACTAGATAAATTCCATATAATACATTATAATTTCTTAAATATTAATGTAATTTATTACATATTTTTTACACCGTTTCTTAAATAATGTTAAAGATAATAATAATGTTTATTTCCAAATAAAGAATTTCCAAAAATTCTCAAAATACAAAAAATCCAAGATACAAATATGAGAAACAAAATTAAAGAAACATGTTCATTCACAGCATTATATCATAAAAGAGAACACAGTATCAAATGCATAAAATAAAGTAAAGAAATGGAAACCACAAGGATATAATTCAGCACTGCTGATCTTACATCATACCTTGAAATAAAAGTTTTAATACATTGTTAGGTATGTTGACGCCTATACTAAAAAGAAACTTATAATTAATTTAGATTTAAATAAAATATTCTGCAATAGGTGCAATACATTTCAGCATTTTTTAACTGTATAAAAGTGTGAAATTATAAATATACAATTAAAATAAAATAGAGTAAAGCAGGCAGCTGCCATCCACTGAAACATAGTTTAGGTAAGAGATATCATGATATCAACATGAAAAAGATTTAAGAAAAAGATTTAAATACCAGATACTTGCTTAATATATAAATATTCACGTACGTGTCGTTTAAAGCAGTTTAAGGAGTAGCTTTTAATATAATCTGGTAAAACATTGTACATTTTATAAACGTTAAATGTAAATGATCGTTCAAATAGAGCTGTATAATGAGTAGGTGGAGTGATGCGTCCTTTAAAACTTAAATTTAAATGGTGAACATCATTTCGGAACGATATTTTTTTGTATAAGTATATAGGAATTTTCTGACTAATAATTTTATGATAAAGACATGCAGCCTGTAACAGCCTTCTGTTTTTCATGTTCAACCATGAACAATCAGCTAATTTATGAGATATGTGATCATATTTTCTAATGCCAAATATTAGTCTCAAACACGAGTTCTGTACTCTCTGAATTCTGTCAGCATAGTCTTTAGTCATACAAGTACCGTAAACTTCACTACAATATGAAAAATTGGATAAAACAAGGGCTTCACACAACGTGGTTTTTACCTTGGGTGTTAGAAAGCACCTATGTGGGTAAATTAATTTTAAATTTAAGTAGGCTTGTCTTATGTTATTAGTAATGTGAGTAGTAAATCTAAGAGTATTGTCAACAACTAATCCCAAATTCCTTGCTTCGTTTTTTATTGGTATTATAATGTTATTGATTTTTAGTTTTACATGAGGTCTTAACTGCTCTAACTTTGCAGAATTTCCAAATAATAAAACTACTGATTTTGATGGATTGATTGATAAAGAGTGCTGTAAAGATTTATCAGAAATTGTATTTAAGTCGGTTTAAATATTTTGCAACGCCAGCTCCCACTTATCATAATCAAAGGAAAAGTATAGTTGAGTATCGTCTGCATACATGTGGATAGAGCAGTATTTAACAAATCTATGAAACAAATGTACAGATAAAGTAAAAAACAAAGGACCAAGAATTGATCCTTGAGGCACACCAGATGTAATAGGATGGAATTTCGAGAAACCGCTGCTCAATCTCACCATTTGTTGTCGATCACTTAGATAACTTTTAAGTAAAGCAATTGCATTATGGCCTAGTCCAATTGATTTGAAAATTGATAAAAGAACTTCATGATTGATCATATCGAAAGCTTTGCTAAAATCCAATAAAATCAATACTGATATCTTATTTTGGTCACTAGCCATCATTATGTCGTCAGTAATTTTTAACAGTGCTGTCGTACAACTATGTCCAGCTCGAAATCCCGACTGGTTATCAGGTAAAACTTTGTGATTATCTAAGAAATTTCGTAATTGATTATTCATTACTTTTTCAAGAAGCTTAGATGTACAGTTTTTTACATTAGCTGGAAGTGAATTATATTCAACTAAACCTTTATGAAACAGATCATTTTGTCCTATATTTGTTGTTACTGTATGAACATAAAAATTAGTTCTACTTCTTGTATTATGATCATGAACATCTTCTACGAATAGTAATTCATTTAAAATGTGCTCTGGATATATTCGGTTTTTTATTTTAAATATTATTATCATCGTATTATAAAATATATTTTGCTTAACACTTAACAAAGATGTAACTTGCTACATTCTTCTTATGCTAGTATACCTACTACATTTTAGTACTATTCTTAACGCACAATTTTGTTTTTTTGAAGATTGTTAATTTTAGTATTATTTAGGAGGTAAAGTATACTAGCACAATATTAAAATGGGGAAGTATTATTGTTTTATATAGTAATAAATTAGATCACTTGCTAAGATTTTGGCTTATTCTACCCATGAAATTTACTATTTTTGAAACTTTACTGATAACATAGTTTGAATGACTAGAAAATGTTAAGTGACAATCTATTATTACGCCTAAGTACTTCCACTCATAAACTTGCTCTATTTTTTGACTATTAATTTGTATTCCCACATGACTAGATGTATCAATTTCGTTAAACTTATTTTTTATTATCATGAATTTTGTTTTATTTACATTTGAAGAAAGACTATTTTTACCTAACCAGTTATAACATTTACTAATTCATCATTGATGATATTTATTACTTTTTCAACATCATCTGCTATAAAATATATTAAAGTGTCATCTGCAAATAATTGAATGTTACATTTTTTAATTACATTAACAATATCATTTATGTATAGTACAAATAAATCAGGACCTAATACAGTTCCTTGTGGAACGCCAAAGGTTGTTTTTTTAGCTGAAGATGTAGCATTAAAGTATCTAGTTTTTTGAAATCTGTTTTTGAGATATTCACTAAACCATTTTATAACTATTGGGCCGAACCCATATCTTTTTAATTTCAATAATAATAGATCTCTATTAATAGTCTCAAAAGCACGTCTGAAGTCTAGAAAAACTACACCTATCACCTTCTTCTTGTAAATAGCATTTTTCCATTTCAAAAGAACTGATTGTATTGCACTTTCACATGAATTATTTTTCCGAAACCCTGATTGAAAAGGTGTTAACAGTTTGTTCACTTCAATGTAGTCACGAAACTGGATATTTACGACGGTCTCTAATAATTTTTCATAAGTTGACACCATGTTGATCTGTCTCTCATGTTATCTTCTCAATGGGGATAATATGGGATGTCTTCAAGGTTTCTGGGAAGGATCCACTTTCTAGACTCATTTGAATTAGATGCAAAAATCTCTGTCCTATTACATTGAAAGCTAATTTAAGAATCTTTACTGTAATACCATCGACACTACTATTCTTATTAGGTAAATTGTTTATAATTTTATAACTCCAAAAACTCTATTGGTAAAAATTTCTCGAACTTGCATTGATGTACATTAATGTGGCTTAAATCAGTTTCAATTTGGGTTAAATTTGTTAATGTAATAATTTGTTGTATGCTGTTAATAAAGTAAATATTGAATTTTTCTGCAATTTGAATTTCCTTTCTTTCTAACTCATTGTCAAAAATAATACCTTCCTTTTTTTGTCTGTTATGGCCTCCTTTAATTAATTCTTTAACTGTTTTACACATTTCTGTTGAGTTATTTTTCATATCATCTATTTTTTCTTGATAATAATTTCTCTTGTGGTTCCTGATCAAACTAACAATTCCATTTCTTTGTTGTCTATGCCAATTCATATCACTTTCTTCTTGTGTAAAGATTGCTCTTTTATATAATCTGTCCCTTTCTTCAATTTCCAAGGCTATTTCTGTGGTCCACCAACGCTTACAACTCCATTGACATTTAATGGTTTTTTAACAGTTGGAGTATGCCTGTTTAGTGTGTCCATTATGGTTTTAACTAATGTTTCTGCTAGTTGATTGGTGTTTGTACAGTCCGGATTCCATGGTTGATCCATTAGATCTAATTGAAATTGCATTTCATTGAAGTTGCTCATTTCTCTGTGTTGTATTGTATATTCTTCATATTTTTCTTTCACTTTTGCATTTACAGTTATTATTGAGTGATCGGTTATTTTTGGAACATGGTGAGTTAATTTCTGGGAAAAGTGGATGGTTTCCAAATAAGGTGGAATAGTACATATGACATTTTCCGTAGTAATCAAACGATAAATTTCAAGAACTTGATTAAATTCTTTAGTATAAAAGTACTGTAATATCTTCTTTGTACGTTTGTTTGTTGTTAATTAAAGCTTTATTCTTTTACTGTTAAGATGAGAGAATGAATGCTTGAACTATTTGGTTTCTGAATTATTTTCTGATCCCTCGTTTACATTCGTTTCCTTGGATACTACAAAGTATCCAAAGCAACGGTGATCATCACATTTATTGCTCCCTTGTTTTTTAGAATTTTTCCAGCAGAAAAAGTCTCCATCAGTTTGCTTGAGGACAGGATTGGAAAGAACTAGTGAATGTACGCATAAGATGCGGTTGTGATTGTAAAGCAACTTGATAGATACGTAAAAAACCGCGTTTTTCTCTTTGGCTGGTTTTACAATTGATTAAAGTTAGTACAGGGCTCTTAATGTTAATGTTCGTTACAGTGATAAGAACTTAACCTATAGAAATGAGCTAATAAGAATAACGTGAGAATCGAATGAGATAATTGAAAACGGTTAAAATTAAGACAGCAGATTCTTAATTTTAGGACTCGTTGCAAAATGTAAATAACTAAAAACTACAAAACTTAACCTAAGAGGAACGTATGAGGATTCTGTTGGACTTGTAGGTTGTTGGTTGGATAATAATCGTATATGCAACATAAAAGGAAAATAGTAAATGTATGTACACAAATATGTCTAACAGGTAACAAAAAGTAATTGCGAACGTTCTATACATAAACGGCACAAAAAAAGATAAGAAGGTGTAATGGGCTGCATCCGAGTTTATCTGGTGTGTATTCCCTGTGTTCCCGATCACACGAAGTAACGAATTTTTGGTACGACCGTTTATAAGTTCACAACAACCGATTTGTAATTATACGTTTTGCGACACACTGTTGTGTGGGTTGATTGTAGGGTTCTGAAACTTTTTCTGGAATAAATAGTTTTAGCTCAGGTTTAAATCGACAATCTATGCCAACGAAATGGCATAATTCTTGTTGCATTCTAAGGATTGGAAAGTTATGAATAGCTTCTCCTTTTGAAATTTGCGGCGTAACTCCATCACTGTTCACTGTGTGGTCGAGACAAGTTAGTTCTTTGGCTTCAAAGATTGTTTCTTTTTAATTTGATAGTAAACCGTAATGATATAGGCGTTGAAATACTTCCTTTAAATGCTGTAGATAGTCTGCTTTGATGGCAGAAAAATTTAGAACAGAAAAAAGCTTTATACAACCGTGACTTCAGATAGATTATGACTTCAACGATGGAACTGCTCCATGTACTGGTAGTGGTGCTGCTGAGAGAGTATTGATCCTCTACTGGAATTATGCTAATTGATTTCTCGACATCTGCTTCATAAATAGGATCCTGGTATCTTGAATGGTATGCTTGCAAGAGTAAGTTTCTTGACAGATTGTTGCTTGTTCAATTAAAGTCGGCGGTCACCACATGTAATATCTTCTGTGTTTGTTTGTTTGAAAGGCTGTTTGTGGTTAATGAATGCTTTATTCTTATACTGTTAAGATGAGAGAATGAATGCTTGAACTATTTGGTTTCTGAATTATTTTATGACTCCTTGTTTATATTCGTTGCATTGGATACTACACTCACACATACATATTTATCACTGGATCACAGTACTCATTCATACATATAGTCGACGTTAATGCATACTAGCGGAACTATTTTCTAGCAATTTTCCAGGAGCGCGGTTTAAATGCTTATAAAAACTTTGTTACAGATGGCATGATGAATTCTTTGAAATCGCAACTAGCAACATTGCTAGTTACAACATTTCAAAGAATTAAGTTCATATGCATTAACGGCGACGATATGTACTATATACCACCAATAAATAACAACGTCGTAGACCATTCAGAGTAAAAATCGTGAGGTGTTGTGTTCTTTATCAAAAATTAAAATGGGCGAACTAAGTTGAGCATCATTTGTGACTTTTTTGCTAAAACACTGAAGGAAAGATTTTCTCGTCTGTAATTTGTAAGATTACTTAATGGAACTTTTAATGGAAACAGGGCACTCAAAAGGTTCGGAGGGGCAGTGTATGTTTCAACCCCCAATTGAATTTCTTGAACATTGGTATGGGGTAGATGCAGTAGCAGCACTTTACTATTTCAACAAGAAACGGCCACCTCATAGAACAAAAGATAAACGGAATAAATTCTGTGGGACGTTCTTTAACAAAAATGAAACAGGGTGGACTAATATGATTTGCGCCTGGTATATTTAGAACTACATATATTTCAAATGTAATCAGAAAATCTCTGGTGTACAATTCGTCACTAAGAATATAATACATATTCCAATTCACAAATAGCTATTTCAGAATACAATAAAAATTGATCTTTAACTTAGTACAAGTGCAATATAACGGAATTGAGCAAGGTTTGAAAAAACTACTTCTCTTCTTCGTTACCTTTCGACGTTTTTGTTAAAGGCACTTAACCACCATATAGTGTATACTGTTTTGTACCTTCAAATTCATTAAACAGAAAGTAGGGATCGAACATTTCATAATTTTCTTGTAACTGTACAAACGCACAGTAAAAATAGAAACTGCTATTTTTTTAATCTAGGTTAAACCAATCAAATGTAGTGTATTTTGGTCAACTAAACTTGAAAATGACTTTATGCTTGATTTGTTCATGTTTACGAGTAGATAATATCCTGAACTTTGTAAAATATCAATATTAAACCGCACCAAATCATCTGGAGGCATGGCTTACCCTCATCAGCTTCTCTGGTTCACCACTTTTGAGTAGTAACTTTTAAGGAGTTATTTAACATATCACAAAGAAGGCCTATCAAAAATCCAAGGATCTACCTCAATTCCCCTCTATTTTTACTAATTTGACTGAACTGTTACCGTGGCATTAAAATATACATATCTTAGAAACTGTTCATTTGTGCTAGAAACATAACAGTAAAATGTTCAGGAGATCAAAAGATTTGGCTATAACATTTATTTTTTCAAAACACATATGCATGACGTGTCTTCGAAACTTTTAATTATATTCTTGTAAACAAAAATAATCATGTTAAAATAAATGATTTAAAAACAAATTATTAAAAAACAATTATTTGCATAAACCTTATGTATTTTAGAACAAAAGAGGCTCAATGCTATTTTCTCACGTTAATAATAATTTTCAGAGTTACATCGTTTTACTGAAAACGTTAATTTTTCAGCGTTTAAGGTTATTTATGGAATTTATGAACAAATCAACAAAAATAAAGATCACTTATGTGCTTAGCATCCCGAAATCATTACGTCAATCGTAATTTTATCTCTGATACATTCGGCAACGTTGCTGGGTTCGGTAGGGTAGGTACGCTTGCTTAAAATTATACAAATGGGTCTGTAAACACTGTAATATGTATCGGGTTCAAGAACGACTGTCAAATATCACCAATATTTTTTTTTCATATATTTTTACCCCTCGAGGATCTTAAATATTGCTTATCAGAAATAGATCAATATTATGTAAAATATACACATTTTAAAAATCAAAAAATGCGGGTCTACTAACGACCCTACCATATAACGGGTCCGACAACGTCGATTAAACCAATATATATATATATATATATATATATATATATATATATATATATATATATATATATATATATATATTTACATCAGTCTAACAAATGGACGTCCTTTCATATCTAAGTAATTGGACGTCCACCACAACTAATAACGTTAGAGAAGATTTAGTTCGTGTATATACACTATCTCACATAGTAGTGTTACGTGTGCGAGTTAGATTTTGAATAAAATCAAAAATAAAGAAGTTAATATACACCGCCATTCGACGTCCGCACATAATACAGTCTTACAACGTCCACTGTATATCCATATAAGTATTTCCGACTAAAGGACGTCCCAGAGATATACGCTAATGTGGAATTCGGTATTTTGACGTCCTGCAACGTTGTCGCTGTGAAAGAAACATCTGGCTCTTTCTTACTCTGTTGTACTGTATGTTGTCTTATTCTTTTTCGCTGATATTGAATTTAAGGCGAAACGAATCGTTAGACATATTTATGACGCTTTAAAAATCTGGTGTTCGTAATATTGTTATGGAAGTAGGGAAGAAACGTTAGAATTCCTTTCTTATCTTATTATATTTCAAGTTAATCCTGAAAAAGTCTTGATTCTTAATAATTCATTTATTTAGTTTGTAAAAAATCATTGTAAAATAAAAGTGTAAACTTTTTGATTGATACATTATTAAGAAAGAAATATTAATTTACCTGAAATTTAAATCACTTAGAGAACTTAAAAACATCTTTACTTTAGCATTTTAAAAACAATACACAAGAATACAAGAACACAAATGTATTTTTTTTAAATTATAATATTGCACGCCTGTATTATTAACTACATGTATAAGAAGTACTTATTAAATATAAGTAGATACATGTATCAATCTGAAGTATTGATATCCAATTAAATTAAATAGAATATGTTGCAGCCAAAATGACTCATTCAACAAAATAATTTTTTTATTTCTCTTACGCCAATTTCAAACAAATTTTTTTTTCGTTATTCCTAATATTATGTATCTATATAATCTCTTGCGGTAGGTAATTATAAAAGTCTAGGAGTGAGATAAGTATAAGTTCTTTGTCCTCCGGATTTAGTTGATAATGGAGTCTTAAAAGTAAATAGTTTTGTTCTAGTTTCATAGTTATGATCAATTATGATCAAGTTTTGTTTATTTTGATATGTATATAAGACTACTATTAAAAAAATATCTGACGAGAATGTAGTATTTTAGCTTCTTGGTAAAAACATTCTCATGAGCAAGTGGGTTCTTTATTTAAAATAATACGCACAAATTTTTTTGAATGATTTGAAATTGTTTTACGTAATTATTAACCCAAATTAATCAATCCTGGAATAATTAATTAATCTAGTTATTCCGTAAGATGTATTTTCCACGTTTCCGTTAAAATTAAACAATCTAATTCTGTTTGTAATTGACTTAAATATATTTTTAATTCGTGGAAATTTTTATTTATGCTACGAATATTCATATGATATAAATTAAATTTCTCAATATTTGGAAATATATTATTAATTGCTAATGGACCATAGATCTCTATTGCTTCAATTGATACCAAGTTTACATCCGTAATAAATTGGTTCATGGACCTATTTAAAAGAATTGTATATTTTATTTTATTGGAGTAAGTAAATTAAATCACTGAAGAAATTTTGATTGCAATTCAAGAATTTGTTTAACTTATTTCTCCTTTAATCAAAACAAGGAAAAAATGTTATTTAAATTTAAAACTAAAGATGAGTAATGTACATAAGTAATAAACGGTATATTATAAATTAAACTATGGTAAGACTATTTAAACTAGTCCTTTTTTCTCTCTATTATTTAATATTAAATAACCAAGTAAGTACAAATTAATTGAAACACAATTCATATAATTTTAAAATGTTTGCTTGCAATAAAACTTATTTTAGATTGGAAGGTAGGTATATGAATTGTTTAACGTGTAAATGACATAAAATTTCATACAAAACTAAAATAATTATTTATTACATCTTAGTAAGAAACAGAAATTTACTATACTTTTAGTAAATATAATAGCAACATAATTAAGTATTATTTTATGCTTATAATATAAAACAACAGTCCCTAATATAATAAAAAGTCAAAAATCAAATGCCATTAATATTTTCATGGTTCAAATAGTTCTTTATAATACTTAACGAGAAAAGGCGGGTAAAATTGAAAGCAACAACTACTCTTTAGAGGTCAGAACAAATATAAACCCTCGAAATCGTTTTACAACCTTTCTGACATGTATTTATTACCTTTCACACATTTCTTCAAGCGAACTTTTAGAATTTTAAAATAAATCTCATTTTATAATATTATCACATAATAATAATATCATTTAATAATCAGAGCTAATAACAAAATCAGTACATTAATAATACTATTTTTTTCAGGGTTCACTATAGATATACCATACTGAAATAAAACATTTTTTTAAACGCCTTACCCGGGAACACAAGAATGAAAAGTAAAACTCGCTATTTCTTTCATTTGTTCTTACGCGTATTGTAGCATCTTAAATTGATTCTAAATTCTAATAGATAAATTAAAAATTAGTGTAAGTATATTTTATTATAAACAAATGCATATACAATAAATAATAAACCTATGTGACATGTTATATAAAAGTTTTTTGACATGACAGTTTAGTTTTTTAATGATTCTCTGAATTGTTAATCAAAAACCCAGCCCCTAGCATTTTATCGATAACCAAAACTATACATAATAATATTAGAGTAAAAATGCGACATACATTTTATTTACAATCGCCCACTATCTCCTTGAATACTACTGTAAAGTGTACACCTGTAATTCTTTTATCAACGGGCCGATCTTATTTGAATTTTTAGAGTCCTCTAAAGCGTGTTTGTCATTTTTGGGACCACCAACGTCGGATGAACACAGTAATCCCAACTAAGTAAATTCATTTGGGTACCCATTTACTGTTGAACCTGATTACACAAGAGTTAAGCAGCGAAATGTGCATGCGTCTTTTGTGGGAGCAGTACTTCAGATTACACTTGAACTTTTCGAAGCCGAATCTCATTTAGTATATTATTATGCTATTACTCGTATCCACCGTCCAGAGACTCTACAGCTCCACGTTTTCCAGAATTCTTCTCTGATTTCCTCCTAATTTCTTTGATTGTCCTAGTTTGAAAACGACTGCTTGTTGTTGTTGAAAGTGTGAGTTTACCTTTTCCTAATCCAAAAACTTTTGGCATTGTATCACATACTAACAGTGCATTGTCAAGAACAATGTGAAAACAAACTTATTCACCAAATTCTTGTTTAATTTTCTTGGCGCCCTCGAGCGGTCTAGACAGTCTCGTTTGTGGACCCCCTTTGGCTCTAAGTAGAGAAAAATGTTATAGAAGAAATTGATGATGCACTAAAAGAATCTACATAATGCGCAGGAATGGAATTTCTAATTAGCCCAGTAACATTAGCATTTCACTTCCGAGAGATTTGCACCAATGTAAATTTTCGCGCACACCTTTATATAGGTTTTATAAGTAACGTGCAAAAAGTCGCCATCGATATCATGTTGGGTTCGAAAGTAATACAAGGTCAAAGGTCACGAAAACTGATTTCTATTGGTCGAACGATAATTACGGTTATTATGAAAGTCGTATATGCAAAATTACAGGAGTTATACAAAATCGCATTTCCTAACGTGTATCCTACAAGATTTGTTTCTAATTTTGTTAAAAAATGGGTTTTAAACTTTAAACCAATTTAATCATTAGTTTCATTAATTGTATTAAACATCAAGTAGGTACGTTTATTTTGCGTTAACTCTCTAGGAAAAAGTGTTTTTTCCATTCACGAAGTGTTTTTGATCTGGGCTCCGCCACTCTCTCGATCTCGTCCAGAATGGAAAATATCCCAATTTCTTAGCTTGTTGCACAAATAGCTATTTTGGTTTTAATCAGTAGTCTGTTATGTTATACTATGTTACTCTTACTGCGGCGACATGATAAAAAGTAGATCCGCAACAAAACTCAAACGCCGTGCTTTGATAAGGACATATCACATACAATTGTATTGTATTTTAACAACGACCGTCATATGCATTCTATAAAATATTGTTCGCATCTCGCGAATAAGGAATTTTACGTAAAGGAATCTACATAACATATGAAATATGGGTATATTCCTACAAGTCAGAACGTGAGCTTGTGTCCCTCGCCAGGCGGTGTATTCCAATTTAATGTTTCGGATAAATCGCATTGAAATCGCAAAACTTTTAAACTGTTTAGAAAGTCAGTATAGGTGGATCCATATAAAATAAGAATGAAAGCTAATAATTTTATAAAAGCTCTAGAGGAAAGTGCCCAACAAGAAAAAACATCAACAAAACTAACAACAGACAAAATAGCTTTTAGATGCAAGTATAAAAATACCTAGCATGAAAAGCTAAACTTAGGGAAGACAGGATAAGCGATGAAACAAAGAAATTAACGTATAAAAGATGAGAACTTACTAGTAAAAGGAATCTGTTGATGCGGAAAGCAGAATAGAATTATAAAGAAAAATATCAGAGAAGACATAAGGAAATATAAGAAGTAAAGATTGGAGATGAAGAAGTAATCGAAAATAATAGAGGTATGAAGTGCCTTAGATGAACGTCAGGAAGAACTAGCATAATTTCCATAAAAAATGAAAACGGAAAGGAAGAAAGAGATAAAAGTAAAATATCGGAGATAGTTATACACAACTACAAAAAAATTGTATGCATCCAAAAAGCACCAGGAGCTTAATATACAGGAAACAACTCACAAGAAACAGAAACGTAAATTCCAAAGAAATACCGACATAGAAATCTAGGAAATATCTATAACACAAATAAAAAACAACAAAGCACCCGCCCTAGATGGGATTCTAGAAACTCAGACAAAAATTTTATATTAAAGATCCTTATTGTTTATGTTTAATAATTAATTATTATTATGTTTAATTATGTTTAATAAATGTCTCCATAAAGCAGAGTGATTGACATGAAAGTATAGATGTTTTATTAAACAAGAAGGGAAATAGCGACGAATTAAAAAACTATCGAGGTATTTCTTTGCTATCTTAAATCGACAAGTTTTTCATAAAAATCATCAATAACCGATTAACACCTAAAATGGTTTCGTATCAACCTTCAATCAAGCTGGATTTAGGAAGTAATATAGGACGTCAAATCGTCTCCTATGCATCTTAAATCTACATGTTCTTTTATAAAAGTGAATAAATAACAGATTAATAGCTAAAGTAGATTCGTATCAACCGGTCGAACGAGCTGGATTCAAGAAGTAATATAGCACGTCAAATCCTCTCCTTAAAGGCATTCTACTGCGTTGAAGTTTGGGTTGTGGAACAAGCCATGAATAACTGTAAAATAGATTCTCAACACAGACAATTAATCCGTAACATCTATGGAAGACCCGCAATGAAAATACAATTGGCACTAAAGACTAGTAGTAACCAATTAAAAAGTGTAAAACGAAAAACGACTGCATCTTAGAGTGGGTGAATGAATACGTATATCTAAATCCTGAAAATCCTGAAGCCTTGAATAAAGAAAACAATCAACCGAAATAACTAGAAGAACACGATTGGAATGGGTAATGTTTAGCAAACTAAAATTGATTTTTAGCAATCCCAAAATGTCACAATATTTAAAGGTTGAATGTTCAACTCCTCTATTTATTTGTGTATTTATTTTATTGTCACAGTCATTAATGTTAACATGGATAAAATCATTACAACGCAAAGATTCGTGAAAAGATCAGTTTTAGGAATAAAGTTAACTGAAAGGAAAATAAACACATGGATCAGAAACAGTACAAGAGTTCAGGAAGCTGAAGAAAACATCAGAACATTAAAATGAAACAGAACACAACACAATGCATGACAACAAAATGAAAGGTGGAACACTATTATTCACAGACACAGAACGAGTGGACGACCACAAATTCAAAACAGGGCAAAACATAAACCATTGGCGAGAATTCGGAGAAGCATAAGCTTCTTACATAAGTCCAAAGTTGGATCATTGACAATTAAAAAAGGTCAGCAGCCTAGTGGCTATGAGATTATTTATTTTGTTCAACTGTTAAATTTTTATATTATCCTCTTTACGAAAGTAATAGTAAAGTTGTGTGTCATATGCATATAAACGACAATTACAAAATCCTATCTGAAGAAAATTATTGTGTTAATGCTGAATAAAATGGGTTCGAGAAATGAGCCCTGCGGCACACCACAATTTACTTGTAATTGATTTGAACTCCACGATTTATTGAACGAGTGAAACATTTGTAGTAATAACTTGGAACCTTTTTTAAGATAGTTATCTTTAATACATTCTGTTACCGATTAAAGAGATAGATAATGCACCAAAACAAATGAAGTAGCAATATCGATAGCACTATATTTTGGTTAGTAGTGTTAAACGCTTCTGTAAATGCTAAAAGAATAAGAAACACAGATTTATTTTTATTTAAACCATTAAAAAACATCATTTGTTATTTTTGATAAAGTAGTTTCACAACGATAATGTTTACAAAACCCTGATTGAAATTCTCGAAAAACATTGTTTTTATTAATATTTTTCTGTGTATAACTGTGTAGTTATTCAAAATACACATGCGAATAATAATCTTTGCTTTTGTTTATCAACATAGTGTTAATTAAACTTCAGACTAAAAAGTAATTGATAGCAATGCAAGAAACAAATAAGCTGTATGGCTTGAAAATCGAAAAGCTATTGACTTCAGGATGTAAGATAATTCTTCGAAAACCCAAAAACAAAAATTAAATCTAAATTTGTAGTTCAGATATTTTCTGTATTTAGATAAAATTTACGTTTCTATTGCAATCTTACTTTTTACCTCTTCGTACTACGTTTAACGGCAAAGTAAATATTTCAAAACATGTGTTAACAGTTAGGTCACCAGTATTCTGTTACCGAGACAAAGAGACGTCAAATGCACGAATAATGCCAAAGTTATCCTGAAATATACAAAAGCGATGTTGCCAGCAAGAATGTAGGTCTCGTGATGGACACGGACGTCTTATACACGTAGATCCTTCCGTTTACAATATACTTAGCTGTATATCAATGTCGAATTTAGCGCATCTAGCGGAATTCGCTCGAACTACGATATACACAATCTCCGGCAAAAATCAGTAATTTGACGTCTAAAACAAATTTTCACCAAACGATAGAGGATGCTTTAGTAATCCCAAAAAAATTCAAAGAACAGGTGATACAATCGGACGTCCGATATACGGACGTCCAATTACAACGGACGTCCAACTGATGGTAAATGCGTAATGTACGGACGTCCATTTGTTAGAATGATGTAAATATATATATATATATATATATATATATATATATATATATATATATATATATATATATATATATATATATATATATATATATATATATATATATATATATATATATCTATAGGGCACCACTATGCGTCCCCCCATGTAAAATCTTAGGTTCAAGCAGCGTCCGAAGTCACTCGGCGTCCGGATATACGGACGCTGGGTGACTAGTGCCTCAAAATTGCACCATATGAAGCTTAAAGTGTCTAGATGGCGAAAATGTAAAAATTAGCTGTGCGCAGTTTGACACCCATTCCTGATTCGTGTATAAAATCGTAGTTCGAGCGTTTGCCACACGCAGCGCTAATAGCGCGGGATTTGTATACATTTGTATACAAATTTATGGCATAGGTTTACCCTGCGTCCGCATATTTAACAAGAATTGTGTTGGTAACACTGATTCCTTTGTGGCTAGACAGTGACGTCATTTCAACGGGACTTCACTTTATGCATTGTATTTCTTAGTAAAGATTGCGTCATTTAAGGTGACAAAAATTCGTACATATTATATTTTGTTAAAGCTATTTAAGAAACACTTTTAATACGTTTCATTTATGCGTCATGTAAATTTCGTTTAAACCGGTTTTAATTGCTCCTACAAATGGGCGATAATTTTAATAAAATCGTAAGATTTAATTCAAAGCTCTATTGATTTAAGTGAAACAAACGTAACCATTATTATATTATCATTCAGTATTTAATCAATCACTGATGCTGTTAGCTAGTAATAAATCTGGCTGTTTAATCTTATCCCATATTATATTTTAAAATTTTTAAAACTCATATGTTTGTGAGGCAGACAGTGACATCATTTCAAACGGGACTTCTTATGCATTAAAATATTGAAATTAAATAACTTTTACAACTTCTAATTTGTTAGATGACATACAAACTTGAGATTTGGCACAATTATAGGAATTGGGATTCTTGTAAGTAGGAAAATAAAAAAATATATTTATGCAACCCTCGCACCCCCTGTTAGGAGTTGTAAAACTTCTAGATGACTTAGAAACTTGAAATTTGGTGTAATTATAGGATTTAAGATTATTATAAAGAAAAATATAAAAAAAATGTTATGATGTCAACCCCTGCATAAATGTTCTGGGGTTGCAAAACTTCTAGATGACATACAAACTTGAAATTTGGTATAGCGATGGAATTTAGGACTCTCCTAAAGAAAAATTTTAAAAAAATTATTAAATCAACCCCCATCTTCCATTTGGGGGTTGTAAAAGTTCTAGATGACATACAAACTTGAAATTTAGTATAGCGATGGAATTTAGGACTCTCCTAAAGAAAAATTTAAAAAAATTATTAAATCAACCCCCATATTCCATTTGGGGGTTGCAAAACTTCTAGATGACATACAAACTTGAAATTTGGTATAGTGATAGGGTTTAAGACTCTCGTAAAGAAAAACAAAAAATTTTATTAAGTCAACCCCCGCACTTTATTTGGGGGTTGTAATACTTCTAGATCACATACAAACTTGAAATTTGGTATAGCGATGGAATTTAGGACTCTCCTAAAAAAAAATTTTAAAAAAATTATTAAATCAACCCCCATATTCCATTTGGGGGTTGTAAAACTTCTAGATCACATACAAACTTGAAATTTGGTATAGCGATGGAATTTAGGACTCTCCTAGAGAAAAATTTAAAAAAATTATTAAATCAACCCCCATATTCCATTTGGGGGTTGTAAAACTTCTAGATGACATACAAACTTGAAATTTGGTATAGCGATGGAATTTAGGACTCTCCTAAATAAAAATTTTAAAAAAATTATTAAATCAACCCCCATATTCCATTTGGGGGTTGTAAAACTTCTAGATGACATACAAACTTGAAATTTGGTATAGTGATAGGGTTTAAGACTCTCGTAAAGAAAAACATAAAAAATCTTATTAAGTCAACCCCTGCAATTTATTTGGGGGTTGTAATACTTCTAGATCACACACAAACTTGAAATTTGGTATATTTATAGGGTTTAGGATTCTAGTAAATAAAAATTAAAAAAAATGTTATTATGTCAACCCCGCATCCCCTTTTAGGGTTGTAAAACTTCTAGATGACATACAAACTTGAAACTTGGTATAGCGATAGAATTTAGGACTCTCCTAAAGAAAAACTTAAAAAAATTATTAAATCAACCCCCGTATTCCATTTGGGGGTTGTAAAACTTCTAGATGACATAAAAACTTAGAATTTGGTTTAGTTATAGGGTTTAGAGTTCTCGTAAAGAAAAATATAAAAAATTGTTAGTATGTTAACCCTCCGCTACCCCTTTAGGGGTTGTAAAACGGGACTTCACTTTATGTATTTAAGTAATGAAATTAAATAGTCTTTATAACTTCCGAATTTCTAGAGTACATACAAACTTGAAATTTGGTATATTTACCGAGTTTCGGATTCTCGTCTAGCGAAAAATTAAAAAAACGTTAAAAAAACCCATATTTATATTTTCAAAATTTTGTTCTGTTTTGGGTAGCAGCCACCTCTTAGAATTTCTACACACGGGAAGAATAGTAAACAATCTTTGCGTTTGATTTTCGAACGGGTGCCGTGAAAGAACATAAAAAGTCACCTATTTTATAGATTTTGCGAAGTTGAGGGTCTAAGGGGGTAGCAACCAACCCTTAGAATTTTGAAATACGGGAAAAATAGTAAATAATCTTTGTTGCGGTTCATATTTGAATGGGTGACGTGAAAGAACATAAAAAGTTACATACTTTACGGATTTTGCGACATTAAGGGTCTAAGGGGTAGCCAGCCATCCCTTAGAATTTGCAAATGTGGAGAAAATAGTAAAGCAGTTTATTTGCGTTTCATTGTTGAATGGGTTGCGTGAAAGAACATAAAAACGCACATGCTTCACCGATTTTGCGAAATTCAGGATATAAGGGGGTAGCAGCCAACCCTTAGAATTTCTAAATGTGAAAAAATAGCAACGATTTTTGTTGCGCTTCATTTTCATGGTTATCATGAAAAAACATAAGAAGTCGCATATTTTATGGTTAATAATATACAAGATACTTTTTAGATTTTGCAAAATTCAGATTTCAAAGGTGTACGAGTCACCACTTCAAATGTTTAAATGTGAAAAAAATAGTAAACACTTAGCCACTTAACGGGTTCTGGCCTATTTAACAGTCTACACTCAATCATCCGGACAAGCTTTTGGTTATAGTAATGGAATTAAAAGAACTTCGTAGATTTCGGCTTCTTGTTTACGAAAACAGTATTAGAATACATTCACTTTATTATTTCATTATCATTCACTTTAAACCTGTAGTACCTTATTACTTTTTTATTCAGAATCCCACTTGCTATCGATTTCCATACTTCAAATCTAATCGTTCCATTTAAAAAAATCCTGATGATGATATCCAGCACCAGCACAAGTTCTAAGATGTGTTCTGATTTCGTAAACTAGAGGTCAAAGGATACAAAGTTCTTTTAATTCCACTGCTATAGTCACAAGCTTGTTGGAATGATTCAGTGTAGACTGTTAAACAGGACACCCTGTATAGTCTTCAATATCTTCCTCTGAATCGCAGAAAAATTAATTTAGTGACAAGCGGTTTGGACAAAAAATTGGTTTTTATGTTATTGCACTGTTATTGTTAAAATTAGGAACATTTCTTTGAGAAAAATAATGCCTATATGAAAAGTGTTCATTTAACCAAAACGAAATCAAAAAATTAATAAACAAGAAAACATAATTCCCTATTTTTTATATAAATCTTAAATGAATTGCTTTTTGGTCTGAAAATTAGAACCCAAGGTTTCTTTCTATAACCCCTACAAAAATTTCATAGATATATGGCATGTACTTTCTGAGATAAAAACTAATTTGTTTTTAATAAAATTGTCCCTAAAAATGGGTAACTTTTATTACCTATTGTCTGATAAAAACAAAAGTAGCTATAGCATTTAGAAATATAATATTTTACTAAAGTTAAGCTTTATTAAAGTCAGAGGACTCGAGAAAAAAATGGATATTAGATAATCAGGAATATAACTCAATATTATAGTTTGAAAGACGTCCTTATAAAAAGTTAATGTTGTTAGCAAGAGAATATTTCCTTGTAAGCATGGATTAAATTTCATTGCAGGTGTGCAAGTCTATAAAGTGACGTAATTTTGTGTATGCTATAACGCACACGTAAAAAACAAAAGCTAATTATTGTGTAAAATGACACTTAATTCGAATTCTAGTTAGCGAATAGATTCTGATATTGGGCTATTGCCAGAAATTCCATTTTTTTCAAATTATGCACGATGGTACATTTTATATACTAGAATGATTGCTTGAAGCTGGAAAAAGAACTTAAAATTGTCTGCTAATAGACCCAACCTGTGTATTCTTGTATATAACTTTTTTCGGTCAGTTGTGTTTACAAATTTTTAATCGTGTTCCTTTTAACACTCGTTTTTCGGGGATTTTCCAAGGAGTAGAGGTTCTCTTTTGCAATTATGAATTTGATAACGGTTACAGCTGTACATATAAGTAAATGTAAAAAACAATTCATTTATGCAGCATTCATTCGGAGCATTTAAGAATTAAAGTAAACATTTTAGGTTCTCAGAATTGTATGATGAACAATTTGACGTCGCGTCATCAAACATCGTATCAAATATCATGTTACTGAAGATTTTAGTTGCCCATTGCAGAATCTTAATTATTTATGCTGCCAGATTTTAAATTTTTCTTTATATTCTTGAATCTGAAATTTTTTGAAAATATTTTAAATGTTTACACTTGAAACCACCAAAACAAATTTTGGTTAAAAAGTCTTGAATAATTATTGTTTTAAATGCGTTAATAGGATTGAATTAAGATTATTATTTTTTGTTTAAAAGACTGACATGGAATTATAAATTATAGGACCTTCGTCCAGCTTCAAGCAATCATTGTAGTATAAAATGTACCATCGTGAATAATTTTTTCTATCAAAGAAGAAGGAAAGTGGCAAACACTCTCTTATACTGCATGCACGCAGGCCCCAGTTTTTTTCTGCCTGTCATTTTCTACGAGTTTCTCAAAATATTTTTTATGTCACTATGTGTAGTTTATAGCAATTTAAATTTGTCCAACAAGCGTTGATCTTCGTACACTGGTATAACACCGTAAGCGTTTCAAAATGGAAAACAGCATTCCAATTATACTGTCTCAACAAGGATTTTCGAAGCTCCACTGTCTTTGAGGTATAGCCCAATGCATGAGAGTACTACTTTTAGGAGATGAATCCCTCCAAGACCAAGCAATAGGTTGGGATTTTTGTTAGACACACTGAATTTATTTGAGCATGTGATGTACTTCTTCATTGCATCACAATGAACCCTTTAGTTCAGTTACATTTGATTTTCTAAGAAATAGAGAAACCATACAAGATCCTTGGGAAGGTTTTTACTTCATTTTCTTCGTTAACGTCACTATTTCCTTTTGTTTTGATAGTACAGTAGCTTTTGAGCAGTACGGTAGTTTTTTCTTTTCCTTTGTGTCATAATTTTTTGCAGTTTTCAATTTTCCAACACCATAGTGTGTTATTGTCGAATAATTTATATGAAGAAAAGAAGTTGTCAAGGAAAATATTATGATTAGGGTTATTCTCTACAATAGATAGTAGATAAAAAACAAAGTCACCTCCCAACCCAAGTCTGGATTTTTTATTATTTGGAGGATAACTTGTATAAGTACCCTTCATCTGAACAGATATACCATAATTTGAAACCGAATCTTACCGGTTTCACTTTTAGAAGCATTTTGTTGCGAGTGCCGTTCAAAATATGGAACTATCTGTTCATCTAGTAATATAAGTTGCACGAGAATACTCCATACTGCATGAGTTTTTTATTCATGATGTAAAAATTACCTACTAAGATTTACCAAAAAGAATGAAGTGAATATAATCATGGGTGACTTCAACGGAAAGATAGGTAAAGGAAGAGTGCAATATATTGTTGAAGACCATGGTATTTGCAAACGAAACGATAGGGGGGATATCTGGTACAGTTCTGTAATGAAGAAAACTTAATGGTAGCAAACACCTGGTTCCAACTTCCAGAAAGGCGATTGTACACTTAGAAGTGTACTTAGGACCAGGAGACAATGAAGGAAATATCATAAAAAATCAAATAGATTATATACTGATTGATAAACGATATAGAAACGGAATTAAAGTTGTAAGAACTTATCCTGGATCAGACATATGATCTGATCAGAACCCCGTAGCTGAAAAACGTGAGATTAAATTGAAGAAAATCCGGAAGAGAAATAAAACAAGACCTAACTTTGAGAAACTGGGGGAACCACAAATAAAAGAGGAAATAACACGAGTTTTGAATAGTAAGTTTAGGGAAACGGTATAATTGGAAACAGAAACAATGGAAAACTTTTGGCAGTCTGTTAAAAATGTAAACATGAAGTACAAGAAAATGAATTGGAAAACCAAGAGCAGAGAGCAAAACAGAGATGGATGACGGAAGAAATCCTTTTATTGATGAACGAAAGAAGGAAGTACAAACATAAAGACTATAATAAATATAAAGAAATCCATAAAAAGATTACAAGGCTTATAAGAGAGGCAAAGGAGACCTGGGTGGAGAAACGTTGTCAAGTACTCGAAGAGCTGCCAAGAAAGCATGATTTCTTTAACACACAAAAAAGAAGATAAAAGAAATAACTGGAAATAAAACCCATCAACACGATATCTTAGTCACAGATAGTAACAAAAAAACAATAGACCCAAACGAGATAGAAGAGATTTTGACAAGCTATATACAAGAGCTTTTTGATGATATCAGAATGTAACCAGAACCAAGAGAAATAGATCAAGAAGATTAGCCATTGAGAATTATTATAGCAGAAGTGAAACGCGCAATAAAACTATCAAACCACGTAGAGTCTCAGGTGAAGATAACATCTATACTGAGATGCGTAAAGTATTAGACGATGAAAGCCTCAACATCTTAACATCTTTCTTAAATAGAATATACTATACAGGAATCGTACCACACGACTGGACCCAACTTACTTTTATTCCGATACCTAAAAAGAGCGGAGTAAAACAGTGCTCACAGTACCGATTGATTAGCCTGATGAGCCATGTACAGTAGATAATGCTAAGAACATGCATCAACGAGTACACACAAAATGCGGACAATATGTAGGAGAAGAACAATTTGGTTTTCGCTTAGGCATTGGAACTAGAGAAGCAGTTCAAGGTCCTAGGACTAGCAGAAATACATAAAACAAAATTAAATAGCTTATCGGTATCTCCAGTGTAAGTGACTCCTGCGTACAATGTTGCTTCCTCACGGCTTGCTCCAAAATTATAAGTCTGGATTTCTTCAGCTAGTTTGCAAGCATAATTTTCAGAGAAGTCTATATGTAGTAACCCTTCATTCTTACTAAGACTGTTTTTCAGTGTGTTCTTAGCAGCATTTTCATTTTTAATGTTAAATTTATATTTATTTTTAAAGTTTTCATTTCTTCTTGAACCTCTCCCTCCAACTCTCGGACAGGTTTAGTAACATTGATTTTAGCTGCAATCTTAACATTAAATTGAACCTTTTCTTCATTTTATTTTGACATTTCAGAGGCCTGCCATACATATGCAATGCGGAAGCCTTACTACATGTTACAGGAGTTCATATGAATTTTCATTATCTACAAGTTTTAGTGGCTTTAGTTTTTGTAGTTTGAAGCTTATGTTTGCACGTTGTTTGTACAAGCAGGTAGCTCTGTTTATTTCATTAGGTTTGCATACATAATATAGACGGTAATAACATAGGGATGGCATCGAGAGAATGTACTGTAGGATATTTTTGTTTTGTGTGCAAGGCCAATTGTTTTATTTGCTAAACTATAAAGACGGTAGTGTCCTATATCAATGTACATCAACAAAGCATTTAAAAATATTTTCCGTTGGTTTTTTTGACCTCCAGCAACTCTCCAAGGTTTCACCAGCGAGTCATGCAAAACTAGAGTACGGATTGCTTATTCCTCATTGCTTTTTCCTTTTCCAGGTCCAAGTCCAACAAAACGTTTCCCTGCAGTTTTTTTTTATTCAGAGATGGGCATTAGTTTTTCTTCAGGTGTTTTCATAACTGTATTGTTTTCAGTTTTTTTCTACTTAAATGCTTTCTTCTTCTTTTCACATTCTCAAGTTTGCTCAAAACAAATAGCCAGAAACCCAAGTGCAGAGAGGTTTCTTTTTGTATCTGAACTTGCCCGACGAAGAGAACACAAAAAAATTGAACAGCTAAAAAATCATTTGGCAGGTCAATCACCGCTGGATATTTTTCTAAAACTTTTTGATGATGAAGTTCAAGATATAGTATTGCGATTTTTTGTAAAGTAGGCTCATGATAAATGAACTCGCTAAATGCAAAACTTTGTAATTATTTACAAAAATAATTATAACAATTTAGATATCGATATAAATGTAAAACTTCACGCTTATAAAATATAATCATGTAAAAGTCATCATCAGATGCAAAACTCACGGGAAATGTGAGATTGTTAGGTGCAAGACTCAAGTTCACTAACAATGTAAACGCAGAGTTTTGTATTTAGTGGGCTCAAATAATACACACGATTTTATATTTACAAGGGAAAAACTTTTCAGTTTTATTGGCATCCTGTTTTTATTAGGCTATCATACGTTGCCCCAAGCTAATTTGTGTTGGTATGTTGAAGAAGGCAAAGGAGTCGATATTGCATAAAACTGCATGACGAGAAACAAATTCAGAAATATTCAGTAAGCTCGATAAAACTGTTACATTTTCTAACTTTGCGGCCTTTTTTACATCTTCTTTTTCTTAAGGTGCTGTCTTCTTATAGAAGGTTAACAACAACTTCGGCAAATCGTTCACTATCTTTTGCTATTCTTAGTAATAACTGTGAGTTTAGGCCAGTGCAGTCTCTCACATTTCTCAACCATGAGCCTTGTCTCCTGCCAGTTCTCTTCTACCCTCAATCTTGCCCTCCATTATCAGTCTTAGGTATGGCTCAGCAGAAGTTCAAGAGTTGCAGGGAGAGGTTCAAGAAGAAATGAAAACTTTAAAAATAAATATAAATTTAACATTAGAAATAAAAATGCTGCTTACAACACACTGAAAAAGAGTCTTAGTAAGAGTGAAGGGTTACTCCATATAGTCTTCTCTGAAAATTATCCTTGCAAACTAGCTGAAGAAATCCAGACTCATCATTTTGGAGCAAGCCGTGAAGAAGCAGTCATTTACGTTGGACATACCGATAAGCTATTTAATTTTGTTCTATGTATTTCTGCAAGTCAAGATCATGTCCTGCAGCTATTTGGGCACACTTAATCCTGTCTTTACCTTTCTGTCGCAACAATTGCCAAGAATCCAAACAGTTTATTTGTTTTCAGATAGACTCTCCATTCTTTAATAAGGTAGTTAGTTATCTTTAAACTTTGATGCATTGAGTATTCCTTAACTATCTTTGTAACATAAACGGTTTTTGTATTTAGTCAAAGTAAAACTTCTAACCGAGAAACAAGAACAACGACGAGTGACATGGACTAAATATGTAGTTGTCCTAGACAATGTTCCAGAGAATGACTGGTATAAGGTCATATTCAGCGACTAGTCAAAGTCTGGTGTTTTCGTTGGTTACTCTCGCAAAAGACTGATCGGAGCTAAACATGAAGCATTCCATAAGTACTGCTTAAAACGTACGGTTAGGTTTCCTCAAGGTGCAATAGTTTAGAGCTATATGTCAGCTGGAGGGTTAGAATGATTTCAGTCCATAGACGGCACAGTTAATGTTGAAAAGTATCAGCAAATTCTTAACGCAAACTTGTTACCAATCGTTAAAAATCGATCTTGACCGCGATTTAATCTTTCAACAAGATGGTGCTTCTTACCACACATCAAAAACGACCAAAAAATGGTTTGAAAATCATAATTTCAAAGTTGTTGAATGATCCTCAAGCAGTTCGGATCTTTAGTGTTATTGAATTTGAAATTATCAGCAAGTGGGGCATTATCCAATTTAGATAATTGTAATCCCCAAGTTAGAAGTATGTCAGCCAAAATTTAAGAGGCGAATAAAGCAAAGCGAGATGTTAAATCTTATTGAATTGTATTTATAAACTGCTATCTGAATATTTAGTTGTCAGCGAGTTTTATTGAATTTTTGAAAATTGTTTTCTGCAGATCTTTTTTTACAGAAGTTAATGGTTATTGTTTGAAAATGGTGTAATTTGGAACACTAGTAGGAAAAATAAACACAGAATTCATGAAACTGTCCAAATACATATTTAGTTGTTAGGGCTCGTACATGTTTTGTAAATTTCACAGAGGAACATCGATAACTTAATACCAGAATGTATATTTAAAAGGTAAATAAAATAAATAAAGGTTGCTCATGAAACTAAAATTTGCAAGTAATAAAAATTTCTTTCTCAAAATATTATTCCAAACACAAATGAAAATGATCCGAAATAAACAATTATATATAACAAGGTTACAAGAAATGTGTTTAATACCAAAAATAGGTGAATAGATTAGCATGATCTTACATTTTAGATATGATATTATTTACTACGTATTATGAATGCACAGCTGTTTTCTTCTGAAACTAATAATGGTTTCAATTTATAAAAAATCAGTAATTGATTAAAATAAAGTAAGCACTAATAACGAAAACAAAAACGTCATTTTAAGAGATTGCTAGTCAATAATATTTTTGTTGCATCTTTATTTAAATATTTTTAAATTACATAAAAATACATCTGCACTGACCGCTGGACCTTGAAATTCCCTTCTAAACTACCTTTATCACTACCCAAACTTTTTTTGTCAAATTTCTCTTTAGGCAATATTTGATAATATTGTTGCATGCGCTCATTTTTAATGTTTAATTTAAAAAAAGAATCAGCTTTCTAGCTCAAATATGTTTGGAGATATAACGATTTAAACCACTGGAAGAACTTAAAAAACTGAAAGCTCTAATTAACACATTAAATCGCTCGGCTCTATAAAATATAGAACGAGAAAATGTACTACAGAATGTCAATAAGAAATAAAACAACGAATCTGATATTTTTAATTAGGTATTGAAATTAAAATGCGTTCCCAATAAAAATTAACAAGTCAATCAAAAATCAATATATTTCATTATTTCATAAAATCAATTATTAGTCGTTATAAATAACCAATAAGTTTTACCTTGTGCGATCGAATAGTAACTGTTTTGTAAAACAGTGACAGAAAGAAGATAATTTAAGAAGAACTACAAATTCCTTTTTATAGTTTGCTTTAATAGACATGTAAAACGTAGTTTCTAGTACATAAACAAACATAAATACAAAACAATACATCTGCACTGACCGCTGGACCTTGAAATTCCCATCTAAACTATCTTTATCACTACCCAAACTTTTTTTGCCAAATTTCTCTTTAGGCAATATTTGATAATATTGTTGCATGCGCTCATTTTTAAGGTTTAATTTAAAAAAAAATCAGCTTTCTAGCTCAAATATGTTTGGAGATATAACGATTTAAACCACTGGAAGAACTTAAAAAACTGAAAGCTCTAATTAACACATTAAATCGCTCGGCTCTATAAAATATAGAACGAGAAAATGTACTACAGAATGTCAATAAGAAATAAAACAACGAATCTGATATTTTTAATTAGGTATTGAAATTAAAATGCGTTCCCAATAAAAATTAACAAGTCAATCAAAAATCAATATATTTCATTATTTCATAAAATCAATTATTAGTCGTTATAAATAACCAATAAGTTTTACCTTGTGCGATCGAATAGTAACTGTTTTGTAAAACAGTGACAGAAAGAAGATAATTTAAGAAGAACTACAAATTCCTTTTTATAGTTTGCTTTAATAGACATGTAAAACGTAGTTTCTAGTACATAAACAAACATAAATACAAAACAATACATCTGCACTGACCGCTGGACCTTGAAATTCCCATCTAAACTATCTTTATCACTACCCAAACTTTTTTTGCCAAATTTCTCTTTAGGCAATATTTGATAATATTGTTGCATGCGCTCATTTTTAAGGTTTAATTTAAAAAATGAATCAGCTTTCTAGCTCAAATATGTTTAGAGATATAACGATTTAAACCACTGGAAGAACTTAAAAAACTGGAAGCTCTAATTAACACATTAAATCGCTTGGCTCTTTAAAATATAGAACTAGGTATTAGTAGCAATAAGTATCATCACAATTTTTTATATGCATTTAACCTATAATAATAAATTAACCTACACAATTTAAATAGTTTTCATCTAGAAAATACATATTAAAATCAACTAAATTCAACTGAATTAAATAAAATTCAGACACAATTGAATGGAAGTGAAAGATTTATTAAGTAGCTTTAATAAAATTATTTTTGTCACTTTAAATGACGCAATCCTTACTGAGAAACACACATAGTATTTTGGCAACGCAGAGAGTTTCGAATATACTCCCAGATGTTAAGTTTTATGCAAATAAATCAAATTTTAATTATTATGGCCGCCATATTTCATCCGCGCTTTAAATTTGCAAACGTTGACATCAAATTTGAAATCAGCGACCTGAAAAACCCCTTTGTAGAAAATTTCATACAAATCCAATAATATTTCGAGTTTTATGATGTTTTTATGCATAAATCTGAAAGCCTTTTAAATAAAATTCATACACATACAGAAACGAAACTAAAAGTATTTATTACATAGCGTTAATAAAATAGAATTATTTTTGCCAGTTGAGATGACGCAATCTTTACTCAGAAATGCAGAGAGTAACTCGACACCGCAGACAGGCAAAGGAATTCAAGCAGGCTGGCCAATACTGAAAAAATAAATGGACGCTGTATAAACCTATAGGTTGCATAAAATAAACAGACGCTGAATAAACCTATAGCTTGCAAAAGACGCTGACTGATACCATCATTTATATACACTTATATACGCCGGACGCTGGGCGCTACGCTTTTGGTCCGGACGCATGGTAGGCCTCTATAGATATATATATATATATATATATATATATATATATATATATATATATATATATATATATATATATATATATATATAAAGTTTACGTAAGCTCATCTGGGCAAACAAAAAAACTTAAGCTGTAGTTTATCACACTAGTTAGATTATAAACAGTACCAAAAAGATTTAAATAATGTTGTAAAGGAATAGTATATTACATTTTGAGAGTTGTAAGTAGCAAATTACACTTAGAAATTCGTAATGTCATGCGTACATAATGTCCCTCACAACTGAAGCAATATCTTTTCTTCAACCACACATTAAATTGATTGCCAAATTGTGACATTTTGTAAATAACAGTTTGAATGTTTGTGCTTGCCAAATATTTTGACAGAATTACTGGCAATGCCGCCAACACAAATATGTGATAAACAAAAATGTTCCCACTAACTGTAGCATAATATACATATTACGTAACAGTTTTCCTTTTCGTTACACAATAGTGTTGACAATGAGATCTTACTTGTCAAGTAAATCGTTTGTACTTGACAACTTACTTATGTGGAAGTAGAAAAAGTAATTAATGATTTGTACTAATGAGACCAATAAGAACTGCTGGTCATTGGTTCCTGGCTGGCCAGGGTTCTTGCGCACCTGAAAAACCTGGAATTGTCAGGGAAAATTTTTTATCTGGAAAAGTCAGGAAAAGTCAGGAAAAAAAAGCGTAAGAACCCTGAGTGCTGTCATTAATCATTAATTGAATATACAGTGTGTCGCATTTAAGATGAATACACTCTCGTAGTTTCGTTATCTAAAGGAGTAAAAATTTGAATGTTGGCACAGTGATACATATTCATTAGTTGCATTTTTTGAGGTACTCAACTTAAATGTGAACTGTAAACCCAGCCTACCACGACTCTCCAAACAGGGCCAATTCTCGATATTTCGCTTCGCGTTGTAGATATCAGAAATTGTTATTACAAAAAGTTTATTAGAATTCAATTTTGATCCTTAGTAGCAAGTTTCATGACAAAATTCGCATTTTTAATTTTTCAGTATGTTAGCGTTGTCTGCACACAGTTACAAGTTTTTACCTTATATCTACCAAAATTAAATTAATTTTTTGTCAGATTGACATTTCGTTCAATCGAATTTTATTTTCCATGAAACTCGATTGCTCGATCTTTATGCAAAAACAGCTTCTTGCTACTTATATTGAAGAAAATACATGGGAATATATGGAAAAAGCTGCTTTAGAAGAATCCCGTTTAGCAATTGAAGAAGGCCGAGTTGATTTAGACGGCATTCCACTCATTACTGTTATTGCGGATGGATCCTGGAGTAAAAGATAATACAGAACCAACTATAATACTGCTGCCGAAGTTGGCGTTATTGTTGGTAAAAAAAATTCTTAAGGATTAGAAATAAATACTGTTGTATGTGCAACCATGGTAAATCAAAACATTCTGAAGGTCCCCCGCATAAATGCTTTAAGAATTGGGACAAACCATCTACAGCAATGGAAGCTGATATTATCATAGAGGGCTTCAAAAGAAGTATAGAAATGTATAAATTGAAATACCTTGTATTTGATTGGTGATGGCGACAGCAGTGTAACAAAACGTCTTGCAGAAGTTCGTCCGTATGGGCAAGAATCCAAGAATGTTTAACGTGGAGTACCTGTCGTTAGACTTAATCCCCACGTTCCTTCCAGAAGGAAGTAATTGAGATACGCTCAATCAGCGCGCATATGCTTGGCACATGCTCCCAGTTGCTCACTGGTCGGAGCGAGGTTGCCTATCCACCCTCTACTAGCTATCCAGGCTAGTACCGGAGCGATTAACTTAATACGTGTTCACCCGTTGGCACCCCTCCAGCCAGGGTTGGGGGGCCACTGCCCGACTGAATCCAACCTCAGATCTGGCGGGACTTGGTTTTTAAACGGTTTTGCCACCCCGATCTCCCAGTTATAGGCCTGGTGTGCCCCTGACAGAGTTTCGTTTCAAGGCTACTTTATAGGGCCCATCAAAGTAACATCCCGGTGTGTACCCGTTAAGGTGAAGTTGTCTTAAACGTGAGAGGCTATGTATCTTCGCATCAACGTCCTTTAAGTGTAGGTCACTCTGGACCCTCTTGTTACCAGAGTTCCTCTGCAACGTTTTAGAGTCAATTCGAGAAACACTTAGGTGTAACTCTACCACACATTTCCTTGAGCGCGTCATCCGTTGCCCCGACAGGCCTGGGATTGGATGGACAACGACCAGTTCTAAGGGTGAACGCTGTGTGGTCTGCCCAAAAGCTAGTCTCGTATCCTAGTGCTTCCTGACACCTCTAACGACTGCCCTCCCTTCGATTTCGAGCTAGTCTCTGATACTAGCGTGGTCATCTCCAACGACTACTTGTCCGTTCACCGTGCGTCCGTCCGTATGGGCAGAAAGTAATTCAAAAATCAAATGTCGAAACCATCTTCTGCGCAGTTTTTGTAGTAAATTAAGAGAACTGACCCAAAAAATAATAAGCAGCACAATGATAATTGTTCCAGTACAACATACGCAATACGCTGAACAACTCTATCAAACGAATGAGGTCGGGTATACAAGGTGCCGTTCTTTTTTATATTAACAAATGCAACTTTAACTTATTGTGAGAAAGTACAACAGCTGAGAAATGACATTTTGAACTGTCCTCATCATGTTTTTGGGGATCACAATAATTGTGTCACTTACTTTTGCAACGGACCCAAACGTGAAAATGAAAACAATTGGATTATTGACTTCGAAGACTCGGGATAATATCAAAACATAATGGTTGTTACTGACAGAGTAGCGCGAAATTCTGAAAGTTTTGCCATGAAAGTCCATATTTTGCAAATATGGACAATAACGCTGCCGAATGTTATAACTCTATAGTTGCAAAATATACAGGAGGTAAACGAATTAACTTTACGGGAAATAGTTCCTATAAAACATGATGCGAAGCAGCTGTTTTGACTTTCAATCTTGAACCAGGCCGTAATCCATAAAAAGGTAGTTGGCAAAAGTCCTGGACAATTTACAAAAAATATGTGAAAGCTGTGAAAACCAAATAAAGTGGGTTACATGCCGAAAGAAACTGTTTAGTGAAAAATCACAAAGAAGGAACACTTACAAGTCAGTACCAGCCGATAGCGAATATGGAAAAGTAGAGGAAGAAAACATGCAAGTTATCGGCAGAAGAAGATTCTTTAAAAGAAAAAGAAATTTTACAAGTAATGAAAAAAATTGAAGACGAATTACATCTGATACAGTTAGAAACAACTGGTCAGAATAATAATCTACTTTGGCGTCAAGAAAGATCATCGCGAATCAGAAGCGTTCCTAAGGTCGGTCAGCCGGGCGTATGCCCGGGGCCCCGAGGGCTAGTGGGGCCCCACACCCAGCTACCTTATTTTAATCAACAACCCAGAAGCGTCGGGAAATAAAAAGGTGTCTAACACTTCTCGAGACTTTAAGATAAACAGTAGCAGTGCGTCATAACATTTGCGTGTGCATAAGCATGGATGGTACCCTTGAATGTCGTTTGAATTGCCAAAATCAGTGGGAATGATAGAAACAGCAATATATAAAAATGTGTTTTAGTATTAAAATAAAGATGGATAGACTTAATATTTCAACGCTTCTCGTAAGCAGGTCTCACAACACCTAAGCGTTGCGACACTTCGAGAAGCATCGAGAAGTGTATGCGTTATCTTATAACCGCCACTACTGCTTAGTAGAGCTTACACGTTGCACCGCCCGTCGTTCGAGAACATTTTCTATTCAGGGTGTAACTAATATAACTAAAAGCCTCGTACTAGGGGGAGGGGTAGCTGTAATGATTTACAACATATTTTCCTTACAACATGTGGTCGCTTCCTGCTAGTTTTCGAGAAAATTGCATTGTAAATTTTAGATATCCCCATTGTACTCACATTACATTAAAAATAATAAGCAGGCTTATTGCTTGTTTCGTATTTTTATTGTAATGTGAGTACGATGGGCGTACTTAAAATTTAAAATGCGATTTTCTCAAAAACTAGCAGGAAGCGACCTCATGTTGATAACGAAAATATGTTCTAAATTTTCTATTACAGCTACCCCCCATTATGAGGTTTCTAGTTATATTAGTTACACCCTGTGTATTTATTTATTCACTTTTTTATTTACTAGGGGCCCCACTCCATATTTGTGTCCGGGGCCTCAAAATTCATAGGACGGCGCTGTCGCGAATAACAGCTTCTAATTTTGGACAGATTTGTAAAATGAAAAGCTTAACACATTGTAAAAATATAGTCAAAAATCTGTTGTATAGCACTTTTAAAGGAAATCTCGCTACACGATGGGGACAAGATCATGAAATAGTAGCACTTATTAAGGAATTTCAAGAGAAATCTAATATTCAAATTCAACAATGCGGACTTTTTATTGATAAAGATGATTTCTTTTTGCGTCACCAGACGGACTATTAAGCTATGACGGATTAATTGAAATCAAATGCCCTGCATCAGCTGCAAGGATAAAAGTTATGAGTGTTGTTAACGAAAAGAAAATTAAATTTTTGGAAAACCGGGCTGGCGAAATCTGTTTAAAAAGAACTCATAATTATTACTTTCAAATACAAGGACAGTTACATATTACGAACCGCGATTATTGTATATTCGTTGTATGGACACCTCAAGCAATGATAAGAGAAAAAGATTGATATACCGTTTAGTACGACATGTAATTTCCGACAGAAATTTTATTTTTGTTAAAATTGCAACTTAGTATACCCTTTTTGCAATCAACGTTTCAATTAAATTAAGAAATTTTATTTTATGTTTATCAGGCCTGCTTTGATTAATCGAATATATACTAAGCAACTTTTTTCTAGAACAGATTACGTTTTGTAAAGATATTCAAGTCGTAGGTACCTACAGAAAACCTATCTTAACAAATTGCTTTTTGTCCCGTGTCACTATTTACATAAATAAAAAAGTTACTTTACAGATGCGAACACATTACTTTTCTACGAGCGAATCTTCCCCTTAAGTAGTTAACTACCCATTCAGCACCCATGTGGTTGGCCCTGGACTCATTACTAACTTCATATATGTGAAAAATATTCCTGAATTCATCTAATTAAATCTAACAATGTTCATGAATAATATTCTGAAACTCAATAATCTTTGTAATGGTCAATCAAAATAATAATGAATTGAAACAATGATCATGATGGTAAAGTAGTCATCGCAATACGTATAAAGTACACAAGTTTTTAAGGTCCAGACGTTACCCATGGCGCAGAAAATTAAGTATCAAATTACAGGTACATAGATGTGATCGGATTGTTTTGCAAGTTGCCCTATAACTAATAAAGCTTTTTGAATGTTAATAGATATTAGTTCTTCTAAAATGCGAATTTGGAAAGTTAGTGGATACTATATTACAATAAAATAGGATATAACTAGGGCACAATAAAGCTAATATCAAAAATGTTAATCTTTTAAAAATGTTAATTTGCACAAAGTAATTAAACGTACTCAGAACGAGTTTGGTTTAGTACCTCAAACATACATGATTTCCAACATTGTAACGTGGCTCACATGTGTGAAACTTAATGAAGCTCAATTAGCGCGTCACTTTCTTGAGTGAGTGCTGCCAGTTCACACTAGTGGGAGCGAGGTAGTCTATTCATATTCTACTAGCTCTCCAGGTTAGAGCCGGAGTTATAAAAATACTCACCCGTCGGGGGTCTATTTCCGAGGAAGTCCCTTCACCCCTAATAGTTCAGCAAGCGGACTTCTACTACCCAGTTGAGTTCAGCCACAATGTGGCTTGGCCCTGGGTCCCCTTAGGATATTCTAGGATTTTGCCACTTCACCCTTCTATAATAAAAGCTTGGTGCGCCGCGACAGACCTCAAACATACAGGTAAAAACTAAATAATGCAAGAAACGCTGGATTTTGAAGGGGAAATACCTGGGTTTTTCAAACTATGTCGTGCGTTTCTCCCTAACTTGTGTCCTAGCAATTGTAAGAAGAAATTTTGGTATCAATCACAAGAAGAATTCTTTTTACGTCAAAAACATTAAACTTTATGAAGATAACCAAAAACTATCGAAAAAATACTAAAAAGCTTATTGGTTTTCGTAATAAGCTTAAAGGAAAAGTTTGAGACTGTACGCCAATTGCTCTAACGGTTAATGCATCAGATCCGTAATTAGAAATTGCGGGTTCAAATCCCATCCTAGCATACTTTTTTTAAATTATTATTCATTCCTTGTACAGAGGGCGCGCGAATTGAAAACAGCCTCAATTTGAGTCAATAATGTTTTATTGACTTAAATTGAGGCTGTCCTCAATTCGCGGCCCCTCTGCCCATCATGTTGAGACCATAGTGGCTTGACTGCTCTTTCTCCGGGTCATTTCTTAACCTTGGAGCCGTTAAGTGAACCTCTTGATGAAGATCTTCAAAACATTACCTTGAATCGACTATCAAGATGGCAGCTATTACAGCACTAACATCAACAATTTTGTCGTCGTTGGAGCCTAGACTATCTGCATCGCTTCAACAGTGGAGTAACAAACAACCATCCATAACAATAGGTTCACTAGTTTTAATTAAGGAGGAAAATAGTCCTGTTACGTGCTAATTTCGTAACACCCTGTATTGCTGTGCTTTTGTGTTATATTGTATAGCGTTAGGGATTTTCGTATTCTCTCTCCGTTTAGTTGCCATTTTGTTCGGAAGTAATTTCCTGTTGATAAGTCGATTTACATTTTAACATACCTTTTAAATTGATTTTTCATTTGAGTTGAAAAATGGGAATTGCATTTATGCAGACTTACAGTTAATTATGGTCGGTGATTTCCAATTGGTACCGTAAGGAATTTACCACTAGTTGTTTTAGAGGTTAGAACACGTTCTTGAGGTTCGTATTTTTAGTTTTTTTCACGTTCCATTTCTTAAAGTGTAATTCTTTTTGACAGGATACGTTATTTAATCACCGTTAACCGTATTTGAAAGCGGTATAACTATATCACTAGGCCGCCTTCCATCAAAGGTTCTTATTGGAACTTTGCTATGTGCATGTTGGTAATTGATCTTGTTTATTAAATACTTTGTTACATTTACCTTTTTATTTTTAACATTTAACCTCTTTCTTTTCGTCATTCTCTTATTTGGGTTAAGAGGTTGTTCTCCTAGGTGTTATCCGAGGAGAACAACCATAATGAGTGATAAAAAATGCTGAAGTGTACATTACGTTTTTTCCGAAATCGTTAAATTAAGATTTTAAAATACAACATATGTTTTTAATAATAGTAGAGTAGGCAACTAAGTCAACGGGTTGTGTGCGACATCTGTCAAATACTACTGAAACAATGCAAATATAAGTGACAGATGAGTCCGTAAAAGTGCTACTTTACAGACTCAAATGAGTTTGTATAAAAAAACACGTTTGCACTTACATAAGATTTTTAAAGTTATATAATAAATTTATAAAGTTATGTAAAAAATTACATATTTCACGCACTGATAATTATGCCTAAATGTCAATTTTTTTAAGTTAGTACACGACTTCCTCGATTCGACGTTTGACGTCTTTATACGACAGGTTCAAATTTGAAATAGTTTGTGAGTCATAAAAGTCTCTGAAGGCAATAAAAAACATGTTTACACACAAAACATCAACATATTTTTTCTGTAATTGTTTTAAAAAAAATAATTTTGAAATTATTTTGTAGCAATTATTAACACATTTTTTATACATTATTTTAAGAAATAATATGTATATTGTGTTACAAGTGCAGAAAAGTGTCAATTACTATCGAGTGTGAAAAACGAAAAAAGTGTGAAAATTACACGAGTGTGAAATTGGCATTACTGCACGCGTTACAAATTATACTTTTTCTACGACCACAGGAAAGTAATAAACCATCAAAAGCTAAGAAAAATATTTAACCTAGAATTTATACTGGCATTCATATTTTTTACGTGAAATCTCTGACAATAAATTAAGGGATGTAATGTGAGCAGCTTCCACGATGTTTGGAGGTGTACAAGTGTACACTCCATTTTCCCATCATCGGATTCACTCATGATAAATCTAGAATCTTAGGAACGACAAAAGTAAATCAAATCACACTTCAAATTGCAGCAATAATTTGTAAATAGTACAAATTTTTATGAGAAAAATAGAAGTACCCCCGTGCATGTGAAATTTCCGATAATTCTCCGAGTTACCGACAATTTGAAATATACCTAGCTACTCGGGATATTACTATTGATCATAATAACTGTTACTTATGTAGTACCTTAGATTAACTAACTTATTTTACAAGTTATGGTTTATTTAATGTATTTAATTATATTAAAATATAAGCTATTCAGTCTTCAGTCATCTTTCTCTGCATTTAACCATACATCACCATCAACTGCCATTATAAAACTATACGGATTCATCTTCAGCGGATTATTAGTTTTACTGTTCAAGGAAAATTTGTAATTTCTCAATAATACCGTAAGTCCCACCTTAGTTTGCATTGCACTAAATCGAAGTCCTTAAAAGATAAGTTTTAAAAATAAAAACGAACAAAATTCATAAAATAAGAAAACCTACCTATACAAACCCTAGAACCTTCACCAAAAGACAAAAAAGTATAAGGAACAATTTTGCTTCTATTTTCTTTACTAAATCTATCAGGATCAAACTTTTCTGGATCTGGATAATATTCTGGATCACGTTGTATTCCTAGAGTTGGAATAATAATTGAAGTATCTTTTTCTAATACCACATCAGTACCAGGTACTTTGTATGTTTGTGTGCGTTTTCTGTTCAGAAATGGTAAAGGTGGGTATTTCCTTAAAGTTTCTAAAATTGAATTTGTTATATAATCTCTGTATATTTAATAAAAATTGTTCCTACTCACCATCAATTACTTGTTCCATATATTTCATTTCTGTCAACGCATCGTAACAAATTTCATTATTATATCTCTCTAAGACTTCTTCAACTTCTTTCCGAATCTTCTGTTGAATATCTAGATTACTTGCTAATTCCAATAAACAAAAAGTCATTGCAGTCGAAGATGACTCATATCCAGCAAAGAAAAAAACAAAAGCTTGAGCTGCTAATTCCTCGATGGTTAAACCTATCCCATTTCCCTTCCCATCTTTTACACTATTTTTAATATCTATTAACAATTGCAAAAAATCTTTTCTACTAACGCTGTTATTCTCTCTATAATTAACAGTTTCTGAGATAATCTTCATAAAAAATCTGACAGTATCTTGTGGTAATAATTTTAACCTTAAGCATCTTGCCAGTGGTGGACTAGCAAATGCAATAAATCCTTTCAAAAGTTCAAATCGTTTAGGAGCAAACACCCTTTTCCCATACTTTATAAAGTCGGAATCCCTATTTTTAAAACAGTTACATTCTATGCCAAAAGCGCAGGATCATTCGTAGTAAAACGAGCTGCAAAATCTCTGATATCTATTGGTTGGTGTTTAGCAACGACTGCATCTATGGCTTCTTCAAGTTGTTTACCACTTTCAACTAATGTAGGAAACATTACCTTCATTTTTCTCGATGTAAAAGTAGGTGTTAGTTTTGCTCGAAGTTTTTTCCATTTGGCGCCTTCTATAGAGAACAAATGCGCACTTAAAGGATCATCCTTTTCGTTGAAATAAATACCGCGATCGACAAAATGGTCGAAGTCTGTTTGCAGGATATTCTTTACCAATTTTAAATCTATAGGCACATACACTGGTGATGCAATGACATACAACCCTACATGTGGATGTCCTTTAGCCTTGTGAGTATTGTAAAACTGCTGATATTTTTCCCCAAATGACAGATGAGGGAAAGCAGGATTTTCCATTGAACCAAATGGAAATGACGGTTCTATGTATGGTACTCCTCTTCTTTTCCAGTATTGGAAAGACCATTTGAAGTAAGTGTAGCAAGCAATTAAAAGTGTCACTAAAAGCACTAGTATGTCTAGAGTGAAGGATCCTAACGTAAGAACCATTTTTAGTACCTGTAAACAAAAGAAGTAGGCTAAACCTAATTAAGTATAAATAAAGGAATAATACGTACCATGATACCATTTTGATTAGATGATATATTTTATTTATAATTTTTATTATATTTATATAATTTTATAATGTGATTGTTTATATGTGTTTTTACAAGGTAATAAGTTCTATTTAAAAAAATAAATAAGGAAATAATAATAATAATGTTTATTTGTAGAATGCTTTACATTTATTAACATATTTTAACTTAGAAGCGCCTAATTATGCATACTACAAAAAAAAAGCTGACAGGTAAACATGTCTGATATATGTACCAGCCCTTGTGTTCATTATCTTAAAAACATAACAATTTAATTAGTTTCTTAAATGTACATTATATGCTTAGTAGTAATGTATTTATTTTCGAATATATAGTTACAACAATTTTATAAGTTGATAAAAATTAAATTAATGGTTTATATTAAGTTATATTTTGAATGCAAATTCATATAGAAAAATGTATCCATCCTGCTGGGAATCGAACCCAAGACCCCCCACTATCTAGGTGGTATCTCTAACAACTGAGCTACCAGAAGACGACTATCGGCATAGCGTGAAATTTTCCATATGAATTAGATATTTTAGCAAACAATAAAAATTAAAAACAGTTAACTTTAAATACAATAGAATACTTAGTTTAAAGTACGAGTAAATAGTTATAAAATGAATTTTATACGTTGATAAGTTTATAATAAATATTACTAACACAAAATGAATTTTTAAATTGACTGTCGCATGTAACATAGTTTGTTTAAAGTTAACTTCAAGCGTAGAAGCGTAAATGTTAGAAGAACATGACTGCCTGAAGATGGAAGTACGATGTAGAGGTGGAGAAAATAAGCGACAAAAACGCACATTTAAATTATGTACATCACTTCTGTAAGTTAACATTTTAACAAGATAGGAAGATAAAGATAGGCAAGATAAGGGAATGTTAGTGGTTTTGAGTGTATGATAAACTCTATCATACTTGCGAATGTCATACGAGGTCTGGCTATTAAATAACGAGACTGCGCGCACAGAAGACGTCCTAGAGGGGAAGGGGGGAAAACGAATGCAGCGTTGGATAGCTGGAAGTGTCTACTATGCCAGTACGAAAACACGTTTTTGTCGCTGTAGTAGTATTTTTTCTATAGAAGTTAGAAACGAACGTGTTTTTTCTCGTGCCGATAAAAATGTGTGACGAAAAACACGAGCAACGGATCAATGTGAAATTTCTCGTTAAATTAAAAAAAACTCCGACTGAGTGCTATAAGTTGTTGAATGAGGCCTATGGTGAGAATTCTCTATCTCGTGCGCGTGTTTTCGAATGGTATAAACGGTTTTCTGAAGGCTGAGAGAGCACCGAAGATGACAAACGTCCAGGTCGACCTGTCTTTGTTTCAACTCCACAAATAGTGACCAAAATCAATGATGCGCAAAATCAAATTGTGCGCGGAGATCATTCGGATGAGCATTCGGATGATTGCTGAGACTGTAAACGCCGATAAAAAAACTGTCAGAAAAATTTTACATGACGAGTTGAATATGAAGAAAGTTTGTGCGAAGTTGGTCCCAAAAATTTTACCGCTGAACAAAAGCTCGTCCGTCAACAGATTTGCTCAGATTTTCTTGAGAGGTTAGATGAAGAGCCTGAGTTGATGGAAAACATCATCACTGGCGATGAAACATGGATATTCCAATACGATGTTGAAACTAAGCGGCAATCCATGCACTGGAAAACTCCTGCATAGCAAGAATGAAAAAAGCAAGGATGTTGAAATCAAAATTTAAAGCCATGCTAATCGTTTTTTTCGACATCAACGGCATCGGATGACTGAATGGGTGCCACAGGGTCAAACTGTAAACCAAACTTACTGTTTAAAAGTTTTGGCAACACTGCGAGAGCGAGTTCGTAAGAAACGGCCGGAGTTGTGGAAAAGCAAGTCGTGGATCTTGCACCAGGACAACGCACCTGCCCATAACGCGTTGTCTGTGAAGCGTTATTTAGCCGCTAGAGGCACTCCAGTGCTCGAACACGCGCCGTACTCGCCTGATTTAGCACCCTGTGATTCGAGCATTCGATTGTAAAATAATTTTTAAATAAAACTCTTTTTCATAAGCAGTCTCGTTATTTAATAGCCAGACCTCGTATGTATGCCTGAGTTAAGACTGTTGAGCTCTTTCAATTTTATTTTATCGCAGAAGCTTTAATGACTTAGAATTAGTGAGTCAGTGAGCATAATTATTACATAATTGAACAAAAAGTGCAGCACTATAGACCACTATATGTATAGGCCCGTTGTAAACATGTATTTATATGTGGTTTGTATCAAAGTCAAGTCTCAGATTTCTACGAATAGCAACACAACGTAAAAGTTTATTATCAATACGAAGCAGGTTTTTAATTTTATGCCTAAAGTTATCAAATACTAATACATTAGATTTATTTTAGTTAATATAATTATAACTGTTTTTGGCTACATTTAGCACAGATTCAAGATTTTGATGAATGAATATATTTGCTGTGTAAAATTCTTTACAATCAAATAAAAATTTAATTTGTGTATCGTCGATTTCCGGCCCATCTACAATGTTCGACTGGCAGCATATATCGGCGGCTAGACGAGGTACAATACACCAGTCATAAATCGATCGTCGCGCACAGAAGAATTATTGTTGTTCAACCAGTGAATTGAATATGTGCTTTGTGTAATTAATAGTCAAATATCAGTGAATAAATAAATGTCATAAATAAATAGTCTATTAAAAATAAATAGTCCTTATATAACCTACTTTAAGTATGTAAATATCTAGCATTTAAGTCTTTTAACAGTTTATAATTATAGTGTTTGATATTAGTGTATGTAAATAATATTTCTCTTGTTAGTAGACGATTAAACAGCATTTTTGGTATTATTTTAAAAAGAACGTTACAATACCAAACTATAAAAAAAACAATTATCCTGATTAAACTTTTCTAGGGCGAATAAATTACAATCCTCTTTGAAAACTACAAAATGCTACAAGTTTTATAAAACTTATTGTGCCGTATTCACATCTCACCTTTAAATTAACACCTTAGATTAACACCATGTTTAATTACCATAGTGCCCAATGCTAATCTTTTCCCACCTATTAGAATAAGATAAAGCTATATCTATTCTTATAGATTTTAAACATAACTTTAGTTAGAAGCACCTTTAATCATGGCTTGTGAATACAGCCCATAGTGTTTATACTTCATAAGAGTCGGAAAAATACTAAGCATCCTAGCAAAGACACGGAGACTCCGGCCAGATTCTGGTACATGCTGGCACTGCGGGGCGAATGTTGGCAACGGCGGAGTATTAACACGCCAGTATCACGCCAATGTAATGTCATAATACTTGACATATAATATAAACAAGCACCCACTCAGTGGGTTTTACCAAGTTTGAATAGAATATCTTAACTGAGACGTTAGATGGGTTGCCTAACCTCAAAGAAAAAAATAATTATTTTGAGTAAATTTTGTTTATGAAGTAAAAAAAAGGTTTTATTTTAATAAACATGCACACTAGAACACGCTAGGCAATGAAAGGATATTTTTAAAGTTGATTTTCCTTAGAATTTAGGTAATTTTTTCATTGTTCAGCTTACGATGCACACTGGACCGTTTAATACAAACTAGACGTAAATAATTCTAATATCACTTTAAACGATTGTGGTCGTCATATTTTGCGTAGGTAGAGCGCAGTGTAAGTAATTAAAGTATAATCGGTATAATTAACTATTTTAGAAAAAATAATATATATATATATATATATATATATATATATATATATATATATATATATATATATATATATATATATATATATATATATATATTGTGATGATATTTTGAATAAAATAAAAGAATTAAGGGTATAATATAATAAAAAACTAAAGGATACATTAAAATTTAACAAAATAAAAGGAAGGGGTATTATTTTATAAGACAGGTTATTATAAATTATAATATTAAACATTCAGACATAATCGTTGTTGATGAAGGGTCATGTAGATGTTTTCTTTATGAACGTTGTTTCATGGTTTTCATTGAGTTTGCAGCAAGCTAAAAAAAAAAATATAAAAATAAATAAAATAATTGAAGGTGGTGTTATTTTTTTGGACAGGAGAAAAATTTTTCCTCTAATAGAAAAAATTATAATCAATTAATTTATCAATTGTACTATAGATAAAAAACGTGTGGAATATATATAGAATAATTATGACATGTGTACAAGATTAAGAGATTTACCATAAACCGAATTGAGAAGAAAAATAAACCAACTTACCCATAAAGTGGTCCCGTTTTATTTATTTGTTGTAGAGTGCATGGTGGTGATAGCATATGGGAAGTAAAGGTGGTTTTGTCCATCAAACGTTACTACAGGAGATATTAAGAGTACCATTAATATAAAGAAGAGGTTCCTGGAATATAAAAGTTAGAAGTAAAGAAAAGGAGTTTTAGGTATAAATAACATCTCCAGTGATATTAGTGAGTGTTAATAGCAGAGCAAAAGTGTTTACTAAGTTTTAAAAGAAAGAAAATAAAAAGCACATGACTACATAGTAAAATTTACCAAAACAATGTTACTTACAATAGATTTGTTTTTTTTGAAGCTGTAGATAGTTTTTACCTTTGGATAAAAGCTTGTAAGGCAAGTTGCAAATTCCATATATAAAATCTTTTCTGAAAATAAATTATAATTTAAATAAAATTCATAAAGAATAAAATTTGACTTACCTGTCATATAAAATTTGACTTACCTGTCAGATATATAAAAAAATTGAGGTTAGATGATAAATTTTAATGTTGATATTGATTATTAGTCAAAATAGAGGGAACTAATATTGTAATACACAAACCCATAATAACTAATGAAATTGCATTCATTCATGAAAAGGTAGAACCCCGGCTTTTCATAGAATAAATTTTGTTAATTTCATAATAGAAATATACCTTTTATACTTAAATAAATTATCTAATATTTGAACAAAATAACATTACTACATTACATAATTAATGAGGCCCAACGTGGCACAAGGTTAAATATTACTTGTACAGTACAAATTAAATGGCGCCCAACGTGGGGCAAGTTTTTGCAGAGTTAAATAAGATTAACTTTAATAACCAACGTGTTTGGCAAGTTTTTGCAGAGTTAAATAAGATTAACTTTAATAACCAACGTGTTTGGCAAGTTTTTGCAGAGTTAAATAAGATTAACTTTAATAACCAACGTGTTTGGCAAGTTTTTGCAGAGTTAAATAAGATTAACTTTAATAACCAACGTGTTTGGCAAGTTTTTGCAGAGTTAAACGAGATTAATTTTAAAAAAAAAACCAACGTGTTTGCATACTAGTGAGAATTAATAAGTTTGAAAATATCACATTTTTTTAGATACTGTCTGCAAATATAATAGAATTCATAATAACTATTTTATTTGTCTATGTGTATAACATAATTTTTTTTTAGTAATTTAAAGTAGAAAAACAAGAATGGAGAAAGGAGACAGGATGCTTAGAAGATCCGGAAAACATTATGTGTCACAAGACGTTAAAAATAAGGGAGATGAAAGAGAAACAGGATCCGACGAAAAACAACAAACAATCATAGAAGAAGAGAATCCCGAAGAAACAGAAAGAATGATACGGATGGAGGAAGAATTAGTGGAGACAAGAATTGAACAAGGAACATCAATGGAGAGTAGTCAATTTGAAAAATTGTTTGAATACATCAGAAAATCAAATGAAGAAATGAAAAAGTCTAATGAAAAGATGGAAAAGAACCAAGAAAAGATGAGAGAAAAGATGGAGAAAAATCAAGAAGATTTGAAAGAAGAAATGAAAAGGTCAAATGAAGAGACAAGGGAAAAGATGGAAAGAAAATTTGAAGAATCATCAGAGAAAATTGATAAAATTCAAGAGGAAATAGAAAAATCTGCAGAAGTAATAAAGAAGTTAGAGGAGAGGGTTGAAAAGACATTTATTGAGTTTGCTGAAAAAAACAGTCAATTAGTAGAAGAGAAGATAAAAACGGCAAGAGAAGAGGTGAGCAAAGAAATACAAGAAAAGGTGGACGTAGCAAACAAACAGACAGAAGAAAGAATGGAAGCAGTAAACAAGAAAATACAAGAAGGAGAGAAGAAGAGAGAGGAGAATCAGAAAATAACTATGGCAGTTTTAAAAAGGCAGAATGAAGAGCATCAAAAGCGAACAGAAGAAGTTATGCAGAAGACAACAGAAGTTAATGAGAAATTGGAGCATTTTGGTAAAGGAGTGAGTGAAAATTTAGAAACGATAGGGAAATCTATTGACCAGGGTAAAAATAATGTAAATAATTTAGAACGAAATAGAAGGGATTTATGTGGGGCTAATGGAAATTTTAGATGTGGTCCAGAAATGATTCCAAGATTTGAGGGACGAAATTATGAACAACCTATGGTATTTTTGAATAAACTAGATGAGATGATGAAAAATGAAGGTTCAGAAAACATAAAATTTCAAATTATAAATATTTCTTTAATTGGACATGCAGAAAAATGGCATAGTATCATACGAAATCAATATCAAACTTATCAAGAATTTAGAACATTATTTATACAACAATACTGGGGAAGTTCGCAACAAGCTATAATTAGAACAAATCTAACTTCTGGAAGTTACGCAGCTTATAAAGGATCTAGAGAAAATTACGTTATAGATCAGTACAACCAAGCACAATATTTAATGCCAAGACTGACAGAAGAGGAAATTGTGCAACATTTATCTCGACACATGGAGAAGGAGATAGCAAGAGCTATTGCGGTGCAAAATATAAAGAAGTTAAAAGATCTTTTGGAAATAATCAGAAATTATGATATAGCCACCAATTATGAAAAACAAAAAGAAGAGCAGAAGAAAGAGACGCAGAGAAAATTCATACCAGATTTTAGAAATGAAAAGACATGGGGAAACCAAAGAAATTATGGGTATGATCAAAGTCGACAAATTAATAGGGGATATGGAAACAATGGTTACAGAAATATGGAACAATCAAAATATAGAGCATATAATGGTAACAATCAGTATAACACTTACAACAGAAATCAAGATTTTAGAAGATACAATGACCATAATCAGGAAGAAAGAAAAAAATACCAAGAAAATGGATATAATTACAGAAGATTCAATGAAAATGAAAATACAAAATTACAGGAAGAGAGAAATAGAAAACTCCATGCTATCGAAGTCGTAGAAATCAATGACGAAACTTCGAATAGCCAAAAAAAAACTCCAATAATATAACAATAATTTTAAATATGGGTACGGGGTTGATAGAAGAATCATTTAAAAATTTAGAAGAAGAAAGTTTGGTTAGTAAAAGAAATTTACCTATTATTAATTTACAATTTAGGAATCAAAAATATTATGCTTTAGTAGATAGTGGTTCGGAAATGTCGTTAATTAATGAAGAGATTGTGAAAAGAAATTGGGACGGGTTGAAGAATAGAATTTATAAAATAAAAAACATTAATCTTGTTTCAGCTATGAAGAAAAAAATATCAACAATAAATCAAATGGTTCAAATTAAGATGAAGATTGGAGAAGATTGTTTAGAAGATGCAAGTTTGTTAAGTGTGAAAGGATTGAGTTTGGATTTTATTTTAGGTATGGATTTGATAGAGAAATATGGATTAATAATTGATGGAGAAGAAAAGTGTATTATATTGAAGAATAGGAAGAAGAAATGGATTGGATTGGGAACAGAATTAAGTAAGATGGATGTATCAATTGGGAAAGAAGAAGTTTTAGAGGCAGAAGAGTTAATGGATGGTAAAGTTGAATATGAAGATGAGATAGTTTTGTATAATTTGTTTGAAAGGATATTTGAAGAAAGACAGATTGGATTAATAGATGATGAGACAAGAAGAGAATTAAGTAACATATTGCAACAACATATTAGTTTATTAGATGATGAACCAAGGGTGGCTGAAAATTATCAACATCAATTAGAAGTTAATGATAAAGAAGGTTTTAACACTAAAATTTATCCAATACCATTTGCTTATAGAGGAGCTGTTAAAGCAGAAATTATAAAATTGTTAAAGAATGGAATTATTGAAACTTCAAAAACACATTTTATCAATCCCATAGTAATTGTACCCAAACAAAATAAAACGGAAATGAGAATTTGCCTAGATGCGAGAAAGTTAAATGCCATAACGAAACCACAATATGAACAACCACCATCATTGGACATCCTGTTAAGTAGAATCTGTGGTAAAAGTTATTTTAGTAAGTTAGATTTGAAAAATTCATTTTGGCTTATTCCTTTACATCCTGAAAGTAGAAAATATACTGGTTTTAGTATAGAAGGAGAAGTATATCAATTCAAAGTGGTACCATTTGGATTATCCACTGCTTCAGCTGCATTAGTTAGAGCTATGCAGAAAATATTAAATAAGTATGAAGAATTCTGCGCGCATTATATTGATGATATTTTAATTTTTTCAAAAAGTAAAGAAGAACATCTCCAGCATGTGAAGAAAATATTAGAAAATTTAGATGAAAATGGTTTAAAGCTAAATAATAGCAAATGTGAATTTTTTAAGGATGAGGTAAAATATTTAGGTTATGTGATTAGCAGAAAAGGCGTATTTATCAACGAACAACGTTTAGAAGAATTGAAAAATTTAACTAGACCTAAAAATCTTAAAACATTAAGAGGTTTTCTTGGAGTATTAAATTATTACAAGAAATTTATTCCAAACTATTCAGAATTATGTATACCCTTAATAGAGTTATTAAAAAAAAATATAAAATGGAAGTGGACTGAAAAACAGGAACAAGCATTTCAAAAACTGAAAATGGTCTTTTATACAGAATTATTACTTAGGTATCCAGATTTTAATCAAATCTTCATATTAAGAACAGACGCCTCTGATTTTGCGATAGCTGCAGAATTAGTTCAGGAGCAACAGGGAGAAGAAGTGCCAATATGCTTCATATCGAGGGTATTGAAGGATTGTGAAACCAGATATACCGTTGCAGAGAAAGAAATGTTAGCCATTGTATTTGCTGTGAAAAAACTGAAGTTTTATTTAACTGGAAATAAGTTTGTAATAGAAACAGATAATTCTGCAATATCATTCTTAAAAAATAAAAAATTCTTAAACAATAGGTTGTACCGATGGGCGTTAATATTACAAGAATATATCTTTGACATTCGGTATAAAAGGGGAACTGAAAATGTGACGGCTGATTTCTTCAGTAGAAATAACTCTCCGGAGTATGGTAAGTCAAATGAAGTTATGATAGCATTACAAAAGTTTATGGTGAGTGGAGATTTTACTAAAGAAAGATTTCAAGAGATTCAACGAGAAGAAGAGATACAAAGGATAAAGAGGGAAATATTAATGTTGGGAGTTGAAGTATGGAAAGGTTATGTAATAAGGGAAGAGTTATTGATGAAACGGATTGGAAGTAAAGAAATGGTAGTACTCACAAATGGTATAGCTAAAGAAATCATTGTTATGATTCATTTGAATTATGGTCACATTGGGGTGAGAAAAACATTTTTGGTTTTTAGAGAACTATTTTATATAAAGAATGATATAACGTTAATCAAGAAAATTATAAAGAATTGTGAAATTTGTTTATTTGGAAAAGAGAAAAATTATAAAAACCAAAACAAATATATGAGTTTTAAAATAGAATATCCTTTACAACTAGTTGCAATTGACTATATTTCTAACTTGATTCCAGGACAATTTGGATATCAACATATCTTAGTAATGGTAGATGTATTTACAAAATTTGTGAAACTGTTTCCGGCAAAAAATTGTAACACTGTACATGCAGTAAGATTTATTAATCAATTTATTGAACATGTAGGAAAAATGGATACTGTCTTAGCAGACAATGCTACATATTTTAACAATTTAAGATTTAGAGATGAATTGCAAAAACAAGAAATAAAAACAATTTATTCCAGTATTAGACATCCACAAGGAAATTTATCAGAAAGATACATAAAAGAAGTGGTAAAGTATTTGAGATTATTAACATATCGTCAACATAATCAATGGGTGAAATATTTATGTCAAGTGGAAGAATATTTAAACACAATCCCAAACGTGACAACTCAAGTATGCCCAATTACTTTAATGAAAGGTATTATTCCTGAAAGACCTTGGAGGGAATGGGAAGAAAATATAGATGTCACTGAATTATTGCAAGAAGTAAGATTAAGAATTAAGAAGAACCAGAAAAGGATACAAGAAAAAATGAATAAAAGAATTAAAAAGAAAACAGAATTTAAGATAAATGATTTAGTTATAGTTAAAACTTTAAAAGTAGCAGATAGACAAAGAAAAAAATGTAAAAAGTTAAATCTCCCATTTCAGGGACCTTTTTCAATTTCTAAAATATTTGCAGAAGGGAATACTTATGAGTTAATGGATGAAGAGGGTAAAATAAAAGGGAGATTTCACATATCACAAATATATAAATACAAAGATGAAAATAATCAGTTGTTAGAGTATGATGAATATTCATAAAATATTGACAATCTATTTTTTTTATAACCTCTAATAGCAATAATGACATTTATTAAATTAATATGACATTTGAAAGAAATATAAAATGTTAATGCAAGGATAAAATTTTTATTTATAATGGGAGTCAGTATAATGATAATTTTTCATAAAAGGAATGGAAGAATTCATTCAAAGGATAAAATGTTAATTTGTTGATGTTGTTAGTTGATAGTTTATTTTATTGTTGATCTGTTACATATAATTGATTCAAAATCAATTTGATTGGTTATAAAATTATTTAATGAAAGAAAAAAATTAAATTTCATATTATGATAGTTGTTAAAAATGTTATTAAAGTTGTTCATGTGATTTAATTTTTTTATTTATTAAATAGTGGGGCTTTTATGTGATGATATTTTGAATAAAATAAAAGAATTAAGGGTATAATATAATAAAAAACTAAAGGATACATTAAAATTTAACAAAATAAAAGGAAGGGGTATTATTTTATAAGACAGGTTATTATAAATTATAATATTAAACATTCAGACATAATCGTTGTTGATGAAGGGTCATGTAGATGTTTTCTTTATGAACGTTGTTTCATGGTTTTCATTGAGTTTGCAGCAAGCTAAAAAAAAAATATAAAAATAAATAAAATAATTGAAGGTGGTGTTATTTTTTTGGACAGGAGAAAAATTTTTCCTCTAATAGAAAAAATTATAATCAATTAATTTATCAATTGTACTATAGATAAAAAACGTGTGGAATATATATAGAATAATTATGACATGTGTACAAGATTAAGAGATTTACCATAAACCGAATTGAGAAGAAAAATAAACCAACTTACCCATAAAGTGGTCCCGTTTTATTTATTTGTTGTAGAGTGCATGGTGGTGATAGCATATGGGAAGTAAAGGTGGTTTTGTCCATCAAACGTTACTACAGGAGATATTAAGAGTACCATTAATATAAAGAAGAGGTTCCTGGAATATAAAAGTTAGAAGTAAAGAAAAGGAGTTTTAGGTATAAATAACATCTCCAGTGATATTAGTGAGTGTTAATAGCAGAGCAAAAGTGTTTACTAAGTTTTAAAAGAAAGAAAATAAAAAGCACATGACTACATAGTAAAATTTACCAAAACAATGTTACTTACAATAGATTTGTTTTTTTTGAAGCTGTAGATAGTTTTTACCTTTGGATAAAAGCTTGTAAGGCAAGTTGCAAATTCCATATATAAAATCTTTTCTGAAAATAAATTATAATTTAAATAAAATTCATAAAGAATAAAATTTGACTTACCTGTCATATAAAATTTGACTTACCTGTCAGATATATAAAAAAATTGAGGTTAGATGATAAATTTTAATGTTGATATTGATTATTAGTCAAAATAGAGGGAACTAATATTGTAATACACAAACCCATAATAACTAATGAAATTGCATTCATTCATGAAAAGGTAGAACCCCGGCTTTTCATAGAATAAATTTTGTTAATTTCATAATAGAAATATACCTTTTATACTTAAATAAATTATCTAATATTTGAACAAAATAACATTACTACATTACATAATTAATGAGGCCCAACGTGGCACAAGGTTAAATATTACTTGTACAGTACAATATATATATATATATATATATATATATATATATATATATATATATATATATATATATATATAAAGTTTACGTAATACGTAAGCTCATCTGGGCAAACAAAAAAACTTAAGCTGTAGTTTATCACACTAGTTAGATTATAAACAGTACCAAAAAGATTTAAATAATGTTGTAAAGGAATAGTATATTACATTTTGAGAGTTGTAAGTAGCAAATTACACTTAGAAATTCGTAATGTCATGCGTACATAATGTCCCTCACAACTGAAGCAATATCTTTTCTTCAACCACACATTAAATTGATTGCCAAATTGTGACATTTTGTAAATAACAGTTTGAATGTTTGTGCTTGCCAAATATTTTGACAGAATTACTGGCAATGCCGCCAACACAAATATGTGATAAACAAAAATGTTCCCACTAACTGTAGCATAATATACATATTACGTAACAGTTTTCCTTTTCGTTACACAATAGTGTTGACAATGAGATCTTACTTGTCAAGTAAATCGTTTGTACTTGACAACTTACTTATGTGGAAGTAGAAAAAGTAATTAATGATTTGTACTAATGAGACCAATAAGAACTGCTGGTCATTGGTTCCTGGCTGGCCAGGGTTCTTGCGCACCTGAAAAACCTGGAATTGTCAGGGAAAATTTTTTATCTGGAAAAGTCAGGAAAAGTCAGGAAAAAAAAGCGTAAGAACCCTGAGTGCTGTCATTAATCATTAATTGAATATACAGTGTGTCGCATTTAAGATGAATACACTCTCGTAGTTTCGTTATCTAAAGGAGTAAAAATTTGAATGTTGGCACAGTGATACATATTCATTAGTTGCATTTTTTGAGGTACTCAACTTAAATGTGAACTGTAAACCCAGCCTACCACGACTCTCCAAACAGGGCCAATTCTCGATATTTCGCTTCGCGTTGTAGATATCAGAAATTGTTATTACAAAAAGTTTATTAGAATTCAATTTTGATCCTTAGTAGCAAGTTTCATGACAAAATTCGCATTTTTAATTTTTCAGTATGTTAGCGTTGTCTGCACACAGTTACAAGTTTTTACCTTATATCTACCAAAATTAAATTAATTTTTTGTCAGATTGACATTTCGTTCAATCGAATTTTATTTTCCATGAAACTCGATTGAATTAAAAAGTAAACTTGTAATTGTGTGCAGACTTAACGCTAATATACTAAAAAATTCAAAATGCGAGTTTTGTCATGAACTTGCTACCAAGGATAAAAATTGAATTCTAAATAACTTTTTCTAATAACTTTTTTTGATATCCCCAACGCGAAGCGAAATATCGAGAATTGGCCCTGTTTGAAGGGTCGTGGTAGGCTGGGTTTACAGTTAAGTTAAGCGCCTAAAAAAATGCAACTCGTGAATATTTATCATTGTGCCAACATTCAAATTTTTACTCCTTAAAATAACGAGATTACGGAAGTGTATTCATCTTAAATGCATACTGTATAATATAGATACATCAACAGATTTAAATTTCGACTGAACCCAACTTGATTTGCTTTTTCGAGGTTTTTGCAGAGAACCAAAGAAAAAGTTGCGCCCTTTTTATCAGAAGCGGTCACATTTGGTACTGCTTTCAGTACGAACACAATAAATACGTCCCTGTTATATACTATTTTTTTGTTACAGTAGTAGTATCTTTTTTATGGGAACCAGCTGACTTCCCTTTGTGATAATTTTTTTTTATTGATTTTTTTTCCTCATACACACTTATGGTGTCTGTCTATTAAAACTGGTCTATAACACCAACCATTAATTTTTTCTGATACTTCTTAAAACTAAACTAATTAAATACCTAAACTAGAGTTCATCCGACGATGTCCTTTAGTTTTTCTAGCCACTATTAAACTCGCACTATGCTCTGCTTTTCACTGCACTACACAAGCTCGAATGGTTTGGTCCCCTTCAGTCTTCGAACAATATGTTGGTTGTCCAATAGCTGAAGAGCTTCTGCGTTTTCGTGTAGGTGGAGCCTCGCTTCGTGTTTGCCAGCAAACCTTTTGATCTCTTCCTTGACCATTGGGATGTTGAGGTCTCGGTGCAAATCAGAGTTACGTATGTACCATGGAGCGTCTACCATGTTGCGTAACACCTTGTTCTGGAATGATTGTATGGTTTTTATGTTACTATCTTTGGTACAGCCCCAGAGCTGGATGCCATATAACCATACCGGTTTTAGGATCTGATTGTAGAGTAAGATCTTATTATGTACTGACAGTTTGGAGTTTCTTCCAAGAAGCCAATAAAGCTGTTTGTATTTGAGTCCCAGTTCTTTTCTTTAATTTTTTACATGCTCTTTCCACCGGAGTTTGGTGTCTAGAGTCATGCCTAGGTATTTGGCGTTGTTCTCATAGGGCACGATAATATCATTAATCTCTAAGGGCAGAGGATTTACCAACCTTTTGTTTGTGAAGCTAACATGGGTAGAATTGACTTCATTTAGCTTAATCTTCCATTGTTTGGTCCAATCAAATATTGTGTTGGTAGCTGCTTGTAATTTCTCAATGAATATATCTTGCTCCTTCTCTACTGCAAGGATTGCAGTGTCGTCTGCAAATGTTGCTACTGTGATTCCATCCAATTTTGGTATATCACTTGTGTATAACAGAAATAGGATAGGACCGAGGACACTACCCTGTGGCACACCCGATTTTATTTCTTTCAGGTCAGAATAATCATCTTCCTGTTTAATTCTGAACAGTCGGTTTGAGATATAAGATGTTATTATCACCTATTTATGTTATTATGTTATTATCTCTTGATTTTTTATTTAATCCTTCGTACAAAGTCACCACTAGCTTCTGATAGGTTTATTTTATTGGAAATGTATGCAAATAAATTGTCATGTACTTCACATTTTGAAGTAGAGTACCAAACTTCAAAATACCCCATGCGTGAAAACCTACTCCCTGAAAATTAAATAAAGTGTCATGCAAATCCGTGCGAAATCAACCTACTACAGCATTGGAAAGTAGATACTTCAAGCTTTCATTTAAGCTGTATATGATTGTGACATACCGCGGCACACATACTTAGATTCTCCAAAATATTTCATGAACATGCATTTTAGAAACACTGAAATATAGCTTGAGTTTGGATTTTTTCAACAATATTACGCAAGATTGAAATTTATAATTAAGCCAGTAAAATAACACATAACATACCATTGCTTGTATAGGACGTTTTTCCCAAACACTTAAAACGCCTGTAAATTTCTAAAACACATAATCTTTGAAAGCGCGTCAACTGCAAGTGCATAACGTCGCCTGTTGCACTTTTCTTGTAAACCAATTTTGGGGTGTAATTACTCAATTTCAATTCGGGATAGGGGATTAGTAAATGCATTTTTGAGGTCAGTGGTTATCTGTGATTGATTTGGAATAGGGCTGATAGTGAAATTAGACTTTGACTTTTTTACGTCTAGCATGTATTAAACGGTTCAGTGTGCGATGTGAGTCGATGTCATAAATAGGCAATTAAAAGAACGTAAATGCCATTAGTAAGGCAAATATTAACCTAAAACAGACAAGATGTGTTGTAATGGGGGTGTATACAAATATTAACTGCCTTAACTGAATTATTTATATATATATATATACAGGGTGGTCCAGACCACCCGTACACCCCTTTTAAAATGCGGGGGATAAAAATTGTTTAACAAGAGGATGGGTGATCTTACTAATGTCGATGTGTTCTATCGAATGACGCCAAAAACAAACCCCCTGACCCCCCTTGTAGGGGATAAGGGGGGCAACTTTAAAAATTTAAATGGGAATCCCTAAATTTTATTGCATATTTAGATTCTACTCATCAAAATATGAATAATTTATTTGAAACATTTTTTTATCTTGGCAACAGGTGGCGGTGTAATCGCAAAAATCGACTTTTTGCATTTTCCGTCGTCTCTGGCATATTTACAGGTGCAACTAACAGTTTTTCATATTTTTTACTAAATAGTGAAGAAAAGGCTTTGCTAATGTGTACTTTCATGAGAAAAGATTTTACGTTACGTTGAAAAACGGAAATTCTCTCCCTAAGGTGTTTTCGACAAACAGATTTTTTTCTTGAGTTGTACGTGACAACAATTTTTTTTCTGAGCTTTTTACATCGTTTTTTAACCTTAACATCTACTTATTTAGATATTGCTTAATCTTTATCTGAATATTTATTTTAAGCATATGTAATTAATAAAAATGATCGATAAAACATTCTAAATTGAAATCTGCTCTGCATATAGCAAAATAATATTTAAATCGTACTAATTTAATATTTAATTTTAACAGAAAATAGCTTGCTACAATTCTTTACTTTGCAATTGTATTTAGATAGTATGTAATTGTTGAAAATCAACTGTTCAAATAAATAATTTTTATTTGACAATTTAAAATTTTATTCGTTTAGATTATTCTTACTTTATGGCCTGAGTGGATGAGATATCCATATTTCATCATTCATTGCTATACGCTAAAAGAAAGATAACCACCGAAATTTAATAGTGAATTACAAAGTCAAATTCTCGTCGGCAGATTTTTGTAATGCACCGTGACTTGACATGTTTTAAAGTAAAACCATCTTCCAATAGAATCTTGGAAAATGTTGTTAGAATGGAACACAAATTCTAACAACATTTAAGTCAAAAAATATTGTTATCACGTAACAGCGTTAGAAAAAAATCTTTTGCGAAAAACGCAAAAAAATTTGCGTTTTTCATTGTAACGTAAAACTTCTCCTCATGAAAGTACACTATAGCAAAGTTTTTTTTCATCACTATTTAGTAAAAAATAGTAAAAAATATGAAAAACTGTTATTTGCACCTGTGAATATGCCAGAGACGACGGAAAATGCAAAAAGTCGGTTTTTTGCGATTACATCGCCACCTGTTGCGAAGATAAAAAAATGTTTCAAATAAATTAGTCATACTTTGATGAGTAGAATCTAAATATGCAATAAAATTTAGGGGTTCCCATTTGGATTTTCAAAGTTACCCTTACCCCCTACAAGGGGGAATCAGGGGGTTCCATTCTGGGGTCATTCGATAGAACACATCGACATTACTGAGACTGCCTATCGTCTTGTTAAAAAGTTTTAATCCCCCGCATTTTAAAAGGGGTGTACGGGTGGTATGGACCACATAACGATCTAGGCCATCAAAGCTAATATGACGCTATTTCTATTATTTTATTTTCTGCATTTACACTGAAAAAAAGAATAAAATAGCGTCACATTATTCTTGCTGTCCTAGATCATTATGAAATCAATAATACATCAACTACGCACTTTAAAAACATCGTACTCAATTCATTGAGGGAAATGTAGTAATAATATTATCAGCATCACCTTTAATAATTACTCTTTTCCGGTTTTCAAGAATGAGCAAAGATGCTTATCTAGAAGCACATGATGGCACTTCATGCACCAGATACGTGCCAGATGACATCAGTTAAGGATCCTACTTCAGACTAAAGATAATGAGGCCTATGCCATTTCAAAACAGGCAGGCTGAGCAGGTCAAAGTCATCAATTTTGATGAAACTTTAGTATGTTAAGCTTTGTCAAAAATAAATTGACCCCTATTTTTTGGCGCAAAAAGAATTCTGGATCAAGTTACTGGTCGTCAAAGTTAAGGGCAAAATGACGAATATTTTTAGTGTGTTTTGAAAACAGTAAAAAACAGATCTTTTTAATATTTTGGGAGCTAATAGGAATATATTAATGAAGTTTGATTTGCCTGAAAAGTAATTTTTTCTCTATCTTGTGACACTTAAATTATCGTTGTAGCATGTATCTGAAGATATATGGTCGTCTTTTTTGAAAATGGTCAACTTTAACCTCTTGTATCTCAAAAAGTTACCTTTCAAAAATCTCACATCTTAATATTCTCTTCTGATACTCTTGAATGATCTTTTTCATAAATACCAGTTGTATTAACTTGTATTAACAAGGTAAAACTTGCTTTTTTATGCAATAATTTCGGATGGATTTTAAAAGGAAGAAATTAAGATTGAAATATGAAATAAAATAAAACAACTTATGCAATACGGAGATCAAGCCTCTTTAAATCCTCGAAGATGTTATAACGCCTCGGCTAGCGCCTCGGCGTTATAATACATCTTCTTGGATTTAAAGTATCGCTTGATCTCCTAATTACATAATTTTATAAAAAAGGAATAAATCTAACACTTACTTGATTTTATAATATATATATTCATAGAATTGTTTGAGGTTAAGTCAATTCATTTGCCAAGTTTGACAAATATTTTTGAACTGGCACTTTTAAACTTTTACATGATGAAATGTTATTAAAACAAGATTCGATCCTATTGTATAAAATTATTATAAAATAAAAAAATGAGTTCTTAATCAAAGAACCCAGTTAAGGACCCGGTTAAAGGAGTTCTTAAGTATTATTAATTTTTCAAAGATCATCGCAATACTTACGTTAATAAATATCCGCTAGACAATTTCTTGTATTTCATGTAATGCCGAATGTCAAGATTGTAGCGATGCAAGCACTAAGTATCCCTTGTTTATAACCAAATTTTTGGTATACACCATTTAGTCTAACTTTACGTTCACGTCATAGATATAAAAGTAGTGACGTAAGAGTACAACCAACTGTGCAAATAATAACTTTCAAAATTGAATTTTATGAAGAAAGATTATTTGCTTTATCGAAAATAATAAAATTTAATTTTCATATATTTAGTAATATATTTATTTCTAGAATAAATACAAATAGGTTTTTAAACCAAAACGTAATTTGTTAATTTAATGAGAAAATACACATTTATTTCAAAAGAAAAACAGGTTGGTACACCTGTGTAAGCGACACGCTGTATTGTCAAATTTATTTCTTGTGTTTTCTAAGTTCGGTTTACAATAGTTTGTTATCTATTTTGTATTTACAATTGCATTAACTGAATAGAATTCTAAAAATTCTAGAGAGTTTCTCAAGCACTGAGAATATATCTTAAGACTGTTTCCAACATTTCATCTGCGAAAGAAGTTTCCAGTCCAAAGAGGAAACGAAATCGAAAACAAACTACGGACATTGATCCTCTGTAGACGCAAATATTAGCAATGAAATTTATGAAATACATATAAGTATAAGAACAGTAAGTACCTGACGTTATGTGTGTGGCTGTGCACTTCAATTGATATACCACATTTAGATACAGGAGAACATGTATCACTTAATATTTTGTCAAAAAAAAAATGGAATTCAAGTTCATGCATCAAGGAAGTAGAAGTTATTTATTCATTGCCTTACGACAAATTGGATTCGTATACTATAAGAATGACCATCCAAGACAAGGGATGATGGGGGGATGGATGGGGATGAAAAAAGTCATATTGTTCATAAGAGAATAATTCTTTTAAAAACGTACACTGAAGATATGCAGCAGAGGTGTTTGGATCAAACAAGGAATATCCAATTCCATATGGCAACAGCGCATAGTCTGACGTCATAATTTAGTAATGACGTGAACGTAAACTTACACTAAATAACGTATACGCAATACGCTATTGACACATCGATAGTGACGTCTCTGTTGGCAATACTTCGCAATATATTATATACAAAATATCATTAATGTCAATGCAGCAGCTTTGAAAAATGAATGATTTCAACAAAAAAAAGGTTTTATTTCATACTGTGTCACATTTGTCAGTTTTACGTCAAACTTTTTAGTCCAGAACATGCGATTTTACGGTCTAGTATGCTTGTAAATTTTTTTATTTCATACTGTCCGGTAAAAGGGTATTTACCGGACTCATTTGAGTCCGGTAAATGAATTATTACGTTACAAGGCCGGTAAAAAATTTTACCGGACTGAAAATCCAATTTGAGTCCGGTAAAAAATTTTACCGGACTGAAAATCTAATTTGAGTCCGGTAAAAAATTTTACCGGACTGAAAATTTTAAATGCATTTTTTAAAAAAATGAACAATGTGAGGCAGTATGAAATAAAACGCCTTACGTCATACTTCCGGTAAACCATTACAGTAGCTCGTTTCAACATTCGAGACTCGGCTCCTTCGTCGCCTCGTCCCGAAACGTTTTCAACTCGCTACTGTAAACTTGGGTTTACCGGACTTATAACGTAATATACTATTACAGGACTTGTGACTGTAAAAAATTTTACCGGACGCAAATACAATCAATCAAGTGGACAATGTTTTAGTACGTAATCAGTTACCATGGAAACTCGTTCTTCATAGATGTCCATAGTTTGCATTCGGAAATTTATTTTATATAATTTTTTTTAAATTAAACCAATATTCCAATAATTGCAGTATGAAATAAAACGCATTACGTCATACGTTCTGGAAATGGTCTTACAGTCTCGTTTCGATGTTCGAGTAACATCTTACTCGACTGTAAAGTTCCATTTCCAGGACTTATAGGTAACGTAAATTACTATTACACGAGGTTATTATGCGGTGGGGCGTAAGCGAAAATAAAAGTGTTCATTTCTATTCGTTTTTTTTAATTTTAGTTTTCTAGAAAAAAAATTACTCGATACAAAGATCTTATAAATAAAGAAAATTAGGATTTCAAAAAAGGCGAAATTCCCTGTACGTATTGGGTTGGATAAAAAAAGTATTAGTACACTGTACCCTCCTAAGAATGAAGTTGCCAATACGAGATTTTCATCCGACTAGCACCAAGAATAACGAAAATATCGGCTAATGGATTTTGCCTAAGAGATGCTAAGGTAAAAGATGACTGGAGCTCGATCGCCCCCGGCTCTCAACGATCTTTTCCGAGGAAAAAGAGACAAAAACCGTTAGGGCGCGTGGTTTACGGGTTTATCCTAGAGTCACTACATCCAGTTACCTAGGCCAGCTGGTCGACCAGAGTACCGCAAACCGCCGCCATATTGGGGCAAACGAAGCACAAAATTGTTAATTTTGTTCTGTATTGAATTTAATTAAATCCACTTTTACTTTAAAAGGTTTTTCTTATTCTGAAAGATCAAACCTCTATGTCAAACACGTAAAACGTGGTTTTAATTTGTCCATTATTAAAAATCACCCTTCTCTGCCCCAATATGGCGGCGGTTTGCGTTACTCTGATCGACCAGCTGGCCTAGGTGCCTAGATGCAGTGACTCTAGTTTATCCTCTTCGGGCTTCCCACCTACAGGCGGTGGCTTAAGAGGTTATTCGTTATTGAACAGCCAGCAAGGAAGGCCTATGCAAAAATCCAAGGACTTACCTCAACTTTCCGCTATTTTTTAATTTGACTGGACTATGTGTAATATTTTTCAATATTTATGTGACAATTAAAACCAATATTTATGCAATATTGCACGCTCAGTTTTTAATTTATCAAAACATTACAAAATATCTCATTAACTTACCTCAACAATGGGTGTGTAGAAATTTTTTTTCACAGTGCCTCTTATTTTACTGTTGTTACAGATCTCCTCTTTCACATGCCCTATATGATGTTAAAGGTCCCCTTAAGTCATTGAGGTTTATTTGAGTTATTTAGTATTTTATTTTATTTAGCGAGTTATTATTAGCCAAGAATAAAAGAAGTTAATTTGTCAAAACGGTTTGTTTAAAATACATATCATTACGAGAAAAACGCTTGTAAACCTGTGGGGTGATGACGTAGTTACTACCGGCCAAGAATGCATTAGACAAAGCAACTTCCCTCCGCCACGGTGGTATTGGTAGAACCGACGTTATCAAGATTTTTTAAATGCTCATATCTCCCTTATTTTGCATGATAAAAAGTATTGTTTTAATGCGTATTTATTGATGCGTCTTAATTCGTTAGCCAGTCTCGATAAATTAATAGTTTGCATGATTACTTCATAATCCAAGGTCGTAGGTTCGATCTCCTGATAGTTCTTCATAGCTATGAAAATTGTTTCTTCTCTTCTTCTGTCTTAATGGACGTTATCGAACACTATCTTATAAGAATTGACGGTTATTACAAACTTATGCGGAAAGGGCACCGCACAAAACAAATTGAAAACAGGGCTACTTTGCATTGAAAACTTATTTTGCATGATAAAAAAAGGTGCGGTTTTCACTAATGTTCTCACAAAGACTAACTATATCATGTTTTAATTGGTTGCTCCATGACTTAAGGAGGTTTTTAAGTAACATTTAACCCTTCGATAAACTTTTTTTCGGAAAATACTTATATATTTACAGCTTGAGAAACCGCATGTAATTATCACATACATTTTACGACAAACCATTTAATTCATGCTCCGTACCTAAAGTCTTTATTAATTATTCGATATACCGACCCTTCTGAACCCAGGTAAACCAATTACACTGAGTTGTAGAGAATAACTTAGAGAACAATAATCCGAAAAAACGTCGCTCCGGTAGCCGGTAATTAATGAGAAAAACAATGTTAAAATGGTTATTTTGAGGTTAGAATGTTATGATGTTAGGTTACGGTTAGTAAAAAAATTGGCTGTATTTACGTGAAAATGGCTTAAAAATGGTGTTCGTGTCATCTGATAAGAATATTTTATAATTTTTCCTGTTTTTATTACGTTTTTCGGACAAAAACACGTAGCGCTTGGCATTTCCGTATGTATGCATGTACGATAGGGGTCGGTATATCGAATAATTACCAATTCTTTAATTAGGTATAATACTTGCAATACAATTATACACATGCTTTTCGCTGAATAATAGCAAATAATAGTAACAATTTTTATATTCCGTTAATTTTATTTGCATTAGTCAAACGTAAAATTTAAATATGTATATGACTTGCTTACGCCGCCATCCGGCAGAGTACGTCACGCAAATTAGATGTGTCAATAGCGTATAGGGTGTTATTAATTACTTAATTAATAAATGTATATATACAACTGCTATTTATGGAAAAAGCACCTAGTTTAGATGTATTAGAACATAATAATAAAATCTCGAATTTTTTGAGTGTTTTTTTTAGATACCATCGGCCAAAGTTGACTAAATACATATAATATCACTACTGTTATAAGATATGAATGTTTTACAGATTGATTTATTAATTAGTTCATTCCTTCCAGAGAAATAAATATTACCACGCGGATTTACGTAAATAAGGGTACGTCCGGTTAATCTGTTCGTCCATTGGTAATTTGGATTTTTCAATGAACCACTAAGTTAATACAACTGGTATTTATGAAAAAGATCATTCAAGAGTATCAGAAGAGAATATTAAGATGTGAGATTTTTGAAAGGTGACTTTGTGAGATACAAGAGGTTAAAGTTGACCATTTTCAAAAAACACGATCATATATCTTCAGATACATGCTACAACGATAATTTAAGTGTTACAAGATAGAGAAAAAAATTACCTTTCAGGCAAATCAAACTTCATTAACATATTCCTATTAGCTCCCAAAATATTAAAAAGATCTGTTTTTTACTATTTTCAAAACACGCTAAAAATATTGTCTGTGTCATCATATGCGTAACCAAGGAGATAAAAAGCAGCATGCCACGTGTGGCTATATTGCAACATCAAATTATTTACGTTGCCAACAACAACGGAGATCAAGAACGTCTTGAACTCCGGTGTCATTGACAACGGAGATCAAGATAGATATACTTTATATTAATAATTGTGGTATATAAACAATTGTTTGAAATACGAAATGAAATAAATTTTATTTATTTGATTTATTCTTTTAGAGCATACAGGAATTCACTTCCTGTCTTTACAGTGATCTGAGTTTCAGGGTAAGTATTCACTTTTATAATGAACCTTCTTTATAGCAACACTATTGAAACTTTCATATAGCAGAATAAAAGCACTAAACCTTTTTTTTATTAATTTAAAACACTTTTTCATAACACAAACCTCAATATAAACCAACCTCAGCCATTATTTGGGTTATGCCCATTGTGTTTATATTGGCCCCAAGGAACCACATTAATTTTCTCTATTATTTATTCTAATTACAATAAATGGTTAAGTTTGATTATGGTAACCGTAGTTTAGGTTATATTGAGATTATTGTTCTATGACATAAATTTGATTTGTTGTTATTAAATCAGATGTTCATTGCCATTTTTTATTGGTACTAATGTCAGCTACTAAACTGATACTAAACAGCTCTTTTTTTTAAATTGCAATCTTGTATAAATACCAAAACCAATAAATCTCCACTTATCCTGAATCATTTTGTTATAATTTAATTTGTTAAGTTAACTCCTTCTATCTTGAGTTATTACTAACTTCATATATGTAAAAAATATTCATGAACTCATCTAATTATATCTAACAATGTTCATGAATAACATTCTGAAACTCAACAATTTTTGTAATGATCAATCAAAGAAAAATTAAATAAAACAAAAAACATGATGTTAAGGTAGAATCGCAATATGTAAGCATAATACATACAAATGGTTGGTGCACTTAGTTGCCGTAGATTCAGCATGTTCTGTTCTCTCTGGGACTATACAAGGGCGCAGCACTGAGGTAGGTATATTAGTGGCCATTGCAAATATGAGTACACAATAAAAAAGAATCACGCTAAATAGTTTTAAACAACAACAAAAACAGCAGTGATTTATAGTGTGAATATAAAAATGATAAGGTGCAAATTCTTAGGGGAGGACACGGCTCCTCTTGACCCTACCCTTAAGGCGTCCTTGATGTTTACATTATAAAAGTTTTAAAAATGTAAATATGGAGAGGCTTTTATCGCTCAGGCGTCCATGTTCATGCTAGTGAAATCTGAAATTGTTAGAAAGAAATACACACTCTCGAAATTGTGACTATTTTATTGATCGTGAGATTATTATAAAGAAAAGTCTGACCCGTTAAATTATCGTCTCGATGTCATTAAAAGAACTAGATAAAGAAGTATTTGGACAAAATACTTTCCTATGTAGAAATTAAGTTGATGTTCCAGTATAAATCAGTGAACGATGCTTTAGGTATAGTTCATTTGAAAAAATTCCCGGTAGATATTATAAGGATTGGTTGTTGTGCTTATAGAATTGAATGCAATAGTTGTCTATATGAAGATTCTCAGTTTCTAAAATATGGTAAAAGATCTTTTGATCGAACGTTTGCTTCATTAAAAAAAATGCATTAGTCTTGATAATCTTAAGATGGCAAAAGTACTGCGGTGATCAGAAATCACCAGATTAAAAATTTAATAATATTTAATAACAAATAAAAACTATTTAAAGGCTACGATAGGTTTCAGAATCATACGAATAATCAAATCATGTGTATTTACAGTATTAATGCAATCAAAAGAACTAGAGAATGCTATGATACTAGTTTTATTTATTTATAGAGTTACATGCAAGACTGCAGTTGGATGTATCAATTTGAAAAGAATTTATAGAAGTAAGATTGTTCATGCATACATAACCTTACTTTTAATAAAAAGTATTAAGTTTTAAAAAGAAATATGAGCAAATTATGTAGTTTTATAATAAAACATGCTTCAAGTAACACAGGTTACACGTTTAAGATAGTTTATCCACTTTTCTTGAACGCTTTATCTTCACACTGTATTTGTGCATTGATGTTAGGTAACGTAGATAAGATTTTTCTATTTCCCAGGAATCTAAGAGAATTTCGGATGGATGACTCACTGAAAATAGTTAAACTAAGTCATTATCTTGAAATCCATTACGCTGCAATTAGCTTACCTATCTCCATATCTGCATATATTCATGTTTTATGAAAGACGAAATCGGTAGAATTGATATTTCACAGTTTTTGGAATTATTTATTTTTAGATGATGTTTTTCACCATTGTTTTGATTCAGTCGCCAGAACTAGTGTATCCTGGACGAGAATAGATGTAGTTTTGATCAATTTATGTTTTAATTAAAACAGGACTTGCATTAGCATCGTTTGGTCATAAACCGTAATGGTTAGATTTATAAGTTGGGTTTTATTTTGTATTTAATTGTTATCATGGTAAACTTCATATGAATAAGTTACCTTGAGTAGTAATGTAACTAACTATTCCATATTCTAATGTAGCTGGAAATTGTACAGCTTATATGTAATTCTTTTTTGTTAATTTTCATTGTAAATATTGATTTTGAACCATAAGTGTCTGATCTTGTTTTATTCGTCTTTTTACAAGCTATCTTTTCATCTAATTAGAATTAAGATTCTCGTGAATTATAATCATATATTTATTTTTGTGACGTCAAGAAAAAAATGTGGTTTACAAATGTGTTTGTTTTCTCAATTGTTTTGTCCAAACATATAAAAGGGCCTTCGAAAAAAAACAGTTTTAGTCGACCAAAGTTAAAGGCTGATTTTCTATCGGCCCCGGATTAGAAATTTGAGAAATAAAGTTGGGTTATGGTTCCCATATAATATTTTGTAAAGAATCAAATGTCAATAATCATCAAGAATGATACCTTCATGGTTTATGGAACAAAGAAGAATTAACTTCACTTTTAATTACAATCACAGTGAATTGTGATATAAATTCTTATTTTTCTTCTGTTATCGATTTTTAGCTCGACCTTCTCTTATGGACTCAACAGCTGAGTGAAAATTTGTGGTAGTGCGTTGTTACCGATTGTGTATATAGCGGGAATTTTTAAACCAGCATAGCGACATAGATAGGATTATTTAACAATACAAAAGTAAGTTGTTTTAGAACTTGTTTTTTGATCAGAAACCTTGATAAAAATAATTTTTATAAATGATTTTATTGTAAATTATAAGTTCATTCAGTTCAAATTTTTCTTAAATTTGTTTAATATTGGTTTGTTAGAATGAAACTTGTTATACTGCTCATGTCATATTATTAACAAAATATTAATTAATTTAAACAAACTAAAGACAGGTTGTCTTAATTTAATTGATGTGTTTGAGTTTCTCTTCGCAATTTAAAGATTTGTATATTATTGATGTAGTATGCAAGTATCCATCTAAAGTTTAAATTTATTTCTCGTCCAGAAGTAGAATTTCAGGTGTGGTTTGTAGTAAGTTTTTCTTTTCAGGTATTGAGATTGGTAAAGTTAATTTTGGTATTTATGTTAGTCTCATGCTCAACCATGTTTAGGCTTAATTAGCCTATTGGGAAAAGGAAAAGCTATTGGGGGTGTTGCATTTTATGTTTATTAAAGCTAGTCGAATCAATTGATTTTATCAGTTTAATTAACCGCATAGTTTATTGACTTGAGCTTGCCTATAACGTAGATTTTTCCAATTTATTTCTTTAGTTTAATAATCTCATAGGTTATTGTTTGCCCAGCAACGTGGGACATTTCTAATATAGGTGGTTTATCAACTTCTTTTATAAATATAAATATTATAATTATTGAATATATACCTCAGTACTATGAGTTATGAGCTAGACACTACACCACTGAGGTGGATCTAAAGAATACTGTTATCGTCTTTTATAGCTAGGTTTGATATATCATTATCGACTACTATGACATTTGGTTTGTTTGCACTAGCTTTACGCAACAAAGTTCAAGACTAGGTTAGTTATGCAATTACAGTTAACGCAATATCAGAAAATCTAAATCGATATAGCAGTTGTCGAGTCCTACTGACGTAACAATTATAATTAAAGGTTAAAGGGGTCACAGCATACTATATACAGCATATTCACTCAATTGTCGACACTTTGAAGTTGTTAAGGTATCTTCAAATATCGCCCACACCACGATCGGTTCGCCAAGGATTGCCGATCGTCATAGTCATTGCATACTGGTAATAACAAGCAGCGGATATCACAGTGTTTCGTAGCCCGCCAACAGCCAAGTTGAAAGTTAAACTTTAGTACTACAATTGAAATCACGTATTACACACGTCGTGCAAAGATAGTACAACTTTACAATGATTTATAATCCCATAATTTCAATTATATTCCAATTATATATCATACGATTTAATCAAAAACTTATTAAAATTAATTGCATTTATTTAAAAACTTACTATAATGAATATAAACGAATTTAATATTCTTTAAAATAATATAAAATATTGAACTCTTTACTTTTACTAAGCTGTTGGAAAGGAATTAGCAGTACTCAAATAAGAAGCTGTTCTGTTAATCTTCGCCTCGCAATTTTCACCATTGTTAAATACAAATGCTCTAATTTATTTCATATATCTATTTGGGATCTAGCAATCTAAAAAAAAACATTGTATTGACAGTTGTTGTTTTCATACTATGTAATTGAAAAGCTTTATAACCAACTTCCACAACTTGTAATAGTGTTAAAATAAAATTATACAATCCATTTAATTCTTTATTAAGACGTTGTGTACGTTACATGCTGGTCCAGATCGAAGCCCGATTTTACCAGTGGAATTCATTTCTTAGCAAGTTGTGAAATGGATGTTTTAAATAAAAAATGGCCGCCGACAAAAATCGTTGTGTCTAAGAAAGTTATCAAAAATTAGCAGAGCAGGGCCAGAAGACGCCGCTCGATCGTAAACTGCTCACAAAATTCTCTAAGAAGGGCCACAAAAAGCCGTTTAATTTTCTAAAATACCGTTTATAAGGTAATTGTATTGTTTATAGATTGGTGCGAGAAACAGTGTCGCTATTAAAGTTAATTGCAACAATAGGACACTGAGCCCAGTTGCAGCAAATATTCAATGGAATAAGTCATGCAAGCATAATTTTAAGGAGAAACAAATAGGCTCATCTTCATTTTGGAAGGATCTACTATTGGATTCGTACAAGTTAGCATAGCATGGAAAACGCGCTTCCTGTTCTCATCTGAAAGTCTAACGTTGCAAAGCTACCTTCAATATCGACCTTTGTTGAAGATTTGTGGTTTTTATTCATATGACTGATGAAGATGATGCGTTAAGTGATGTAAAATGCACTGTCAAACGCAATATCTGACAAATGTCATAAGGTATTTTTTGTTGTCTAATTACCTATGTATGTACTAGAACTAGGTTATTTTATTTGCTTATATTAGTAAAAATACATTGACATTAAAATGCCTGCAAAAGAGAACAAAGATAATGAAGTGCTAGTATTAAAAATAAAAATTAATAAATATATTAATCAAATAGAAAGAATTGAAAGATTCGTAAAGGAACATCATTTAGATGCTCCATCAGATGAGTTAAAAGACCAATTGTTGGTCAGAAAAACAAGTCTTAGTGAATATTTTGAACAAATACAAGAACTCGACTTGAAAGTCATTTGTTTAAACGCCAGTCAGGCCTTGAGTGAGTCCAGAAATGATGAAATTTCAAATATTTACTATGACTTGTTGGCATTTATTGATAACTAGCAAATACCCGGCGCGCTTTGCTGCGCTTTTCAAAAATTTCAAAAATTACCAAATTTGACAATTGACAACATATCTATATATATTTTCTTGTCACATCAATCTCAGTACCCATTTTTAACTTCCATATATGGGTTTTTCGCTGTTATTTCGGACCACGATGGCCGATCAGAGTCCAATTTGTCTTATTTGAGTCTTATTTTCTATTCTGGGCCAAGACCTTTCCAATGATACCAATTTCATCCAAATCGGTCCAGTGGTTGCGGAGAAAATCGTATACATACATACATACATACATACATACATATATACAGACAGACAGACAGACAGACAGACAATCTTTCCCTTTTATATATATTGTAGTGGATTTTGCCTTTTAAAATATTTATTTAAAAAGGAAAATATTTTTTTTTAGGGTAAGGTCAATTTTCGTGATGTTAGGTGATCATTAATGAGTTTCCGTTATGAAAGAACGAAATATGAATGTTCTTTTTGTGATTAAGCCCAATTTTATGAGACGCTAATGGTTTTAAAATTTATTGTACGCAAATTTTTATTATTTTGAAATTGTAGTTTCAAATTACTATATTGGAAACTATCAGACTAATTAAACATTTATAAATCGTGTCATTATCAATTTAATACGTTATTTTATATTTAATTTTGTAAATCAAAAATATTGCATTAGACTGTATATTAAGAAATGGGAATATTTTGAAGAATTTTGAAAATTCTACTAGAGGGCACTTTATGTGTCAGGTTTTTGGGTGAGAATTGAAATGTGGGGACTTGAGTAGAGATGCTTGAGGTGTAAACAGTTAAGTTCACCGTGGTATTACTAGATATTTGAATAAAAGGTGTAAACAATAAAGTTCACCGCAATAGTAATTTTAAATATTTAAAACAAAAGTGTAAACAGCAAAGTTCACAAAAAATATAATAAATTAATAATAATAAAGATTAATGTAAAAATAACGTTCATCACAGTTATAGCCTAATGTTTGTAATTTGTTTATGTGGAAATAATATTTTTGTTTGGAATAGCGGGAAATAAAAATACTAAAGTGTTATTGTGTTTTTATTTTATTAAAAATAAAAAAGCATTAGATATAAATTGCGTATACAATACTGCAATAAAAGATTAGTAAACAAAACAACAAAACAGGACTTACTCTATAAAATAAAGAAATAAATCAACAAATCTTCAAGAACGGTAAGCTGAATCCATGTTCCATATTACTCCAAGGCATCCTGGATGGCAGCTTCCTGGCAATCATGCGTCCTGCATCAACTATGAGCTCTTCAGCTGCTGATGTTCCGGCGAGCTTCTCCAGGTAGGAAAATATTGTGTGGTGAAACATTTTTCTTTTGGTTTTGTGTGTGCAAGAGAATTTTCAGCTACAAGACAACAATCTAGATTCTCAGTTTTATGATACTCGTAATAGTTATTTTTTTATTATTAGACAGAATGTAAAGTCTGATCGTTATTTGAATCATAAAAGTAATTTGTTAATTTTTCTTAGGAAAGAAGGAATTTGAGAACTTTTCATGACACTACCTGAGATCAACAATTTCAATTAACTTTTTGAAATTTGTAACATGTTTATCATGCTCAACCTGAGTGAGCTGGCGCCCAACTTTTAGTTTTTATAGAATTGGTCGATTTTTTTTTGGTTAAGTCGACGAACATCATTACAATATAGATAGATTTTGTCCGAAAATGTGATGAAAAGACAAAGGTACGGTTAGTAAATGAGGCAAGTAACATTTCAAATGACTTTCCAAATATTACTTTACCAGATATAAAAATTCCTAATTTTGATGGAAAAGACATTAGTAAATTCAAGCCATTTATGGATATGTTTGAAGCTGTCATTGGCAGCAACAGCAAATTAAAACCTGTAGAAAAGCTGTATCATTTTAAAAGCCATCTCAAAGGAGAAGCATTTAGCTTGATAAGCAATTTGTCATTAACAAATTACTCTTATATTCAAGCTTTGGCCATTTTAAAGGAGTCATATAAAAATGAAACAGCCCTAATTAATTCTCATATTGATTCTTTGTTAAACATGCCTATAATTCAAAAGGGTAATCCTACAGTTATGAAGAATTTTGTTTCTCGTATAAAACAACATACAGGGGCATTAAAATTATTAGGTCAGCCAATTGAAGGTTGGGATGTTATGTTAGTAAGGATCTTTACCAAAATATTAGATTATTTTACTAATCAAGCATATCAACTGAAGAGAGATAAATCTAAACTTCCTACTTTGACAGAATTCTTAGAATTTTTGCAGGAAAGGATTCTCTCGTTTGAAGAGATTCCTGAAACGTGCAGCTTTTTAATAAAAATGTACAAGGTTAGATAGAGTTCTACTGCCTGTTGCTAAGGTAAAAAGAAAAGCTGGTTCAGGTGATTTAATCATTGCCTATTGTTTATTAGATAGCGGTTCTCAAGCTTCATTTGTAACAAACCGTTTAGTTACAAAGCTAGGTTTTAAAACCTGCATAAGTAATTTAAAAGTAATTGGTATCTCTGAAAGAGTTACACAAGAAACTCTTACTTACCTACTTACTTACCTACACAAGTAAAAAAGGCTGTCTACATTGATATAAGTTCATGCGTCAATAATAACTACAAAATAAATGTTAAGTGCTTTGTGATTGATAATATTACATCGCAGTTTCCTGATTTCATTGTTGACACTTCAAATATAAAAGTGCCAGATGATATTATACTTTCTGATCCCGATTTTAATATTCCCAAACAAATCGATATTTTGCTTAGTGCTGATATATTTTTTTTAAATTATGAGCACAGGTAGTTTTAAAATTCCAGGATCTGAATTTATACCTATTACAAAATACTTTGCTAGGTTATATTGTAAGTGGGACTGCTGCTCTACAGATTGAAAATGCAATTTGTGATCTAGCTATATACTCTTTTCATTCCACTTTTAGGCTTGAAAGCCTCATTTCTAAATTTTGGGAAACCGAAAAAGTTTCTGAATTATTTAAAGAATATAATACAGAACAGCAAGCTTGCGAAGATAGTTTTAGAACATCTGTTACAATGGTAGGTCAAAAATTTCAAGTTGAACTTCCACTAAAACAAGAAATACACATGGTTGATTTAGGAGATTCGCTCTCTGTAGCTTTAAAAAGATTTCAAAATCTTGAGAAAAGGTTTAAACTATACCTTTTACAGTATAATTTCACACATGTGAAATATGATTTCACATTAACGAAAACTGATTTCACACAAATGAAAACAGAATTCAAAGTAACGAAAACTAATTTATCATTCATGAATTCTGATTTTGCAATAATGAAAACAGAATTCGCAGTTTTGAAAACCAATTTCATCTAAATGAAAACAGATTTTAACTTATATTTATTCCCTATATTGTTACAACGTTTTTAAAGTAAATACATTGAAAATAATGTTGATTTAACAAGATTTTTATAAACAAGAATAAGTTGAAAATTAAGTTTAATTAAATTTCAACAATGTCTTCCTCCCACAATCATGCAGGATGCAGCATAATACTGTTCGACATGGTTTGCGTATCCAAGAGATGTGACATCTCTTAACTTGCAACATTGACAATATCTTCCAAAGAATGCATTCCAAATTCGGAAATGGCTGGTGCTTGGTTGTAATGGTTGAAAAAAGGACAACCTCTTCCGACAGCATACGCTGTATGTACGGTGACACCTAAAGGTTTGCTGTTCTTCTCCAATCTTTGTCTGCATCATATATTCTTGAATAATACAGCTCTGTTATTCGGCAAAATTTTGTTGTATTTACCAAGAGGCATTTTTGGTACAGTTATAGAAAATAAAATTTCTTTATAATAAAATTTTACAACTTATTGCCTATTATGCAAAATCTATTTTCATTTAATTGAAATTAGTTTTCAAAATTGCAAATTCTGTTTTCATTATTGCAAAATCATAATTCGTGAATGATAAATTAGTTTTCGTTACTGTGAATTATGTTTTCATTTATGTAAAATCAGTTTTCGTTAATGTGAAATCATATTTCATATGTGTGAAATCATACTGTAAATGGTATAGATTCTGTTCTTTTCGAGCAGTATAATAAGTTCATAACATATAAATCTTGGGCATACAAAGATTTTTGATATTAATCAATATAATTTCAATAATGGTCAAGTGTATTTCATGGCCCATCACCCTGTTACCAGGGAAGATAAACGTACTACCAAGTTACGTGTAGTATTCGATGGTAGCATGAAATCAAAATCCAATAAGTCTATTAATGATATGCTATTTAATGGAGCTGCAGTGTAAAAGGAACGTTTTGAAATTTTAATTCTTTTTAGAACCTTCGAATTTATTCTTTTGTGTGACATAAAGCAAATGTACAGAATGATCTGGATTGATCCTAAGCATAGATGTTTGCAGAATATTGTATGGCAATCAAATCCAGATCATCCTATACAGTGTCTACAATTACAAACAGTCACATACGGTCTAAAAAGTAGTGCATTTTTAGCCATTATTTCAAAATAAAAAAAAAATTAACAATGAAGATCTAGATGAGGCTATGATCTAATAACTTAAGAAACATTTGGAAGAATATACAACAAAAATAAAAATACACCAACGTATTGAAGAAACCTATGGAACCGAAACCAAACTACTCATCAAAAATTTTCATAAAACAAATGTAAAATTTCTAAAGGTGAGTGAACGAGTAAAATTTCTAAAAACATGCGTTATGAAAAATATATGTCCAACATTTTTACAAAATAAAAACAATAATATTAGCTTTACAAATATAAACATTGAAAATCAACATAAAGTTAAAGACACACACATAAAAACACTTTCAAATAAATCAAATTACTAATTTCAGATAGTTATTGTGTACAAAGTCAACTACAAAAAGATATCAAAAAATGGGAAGAAAAATTCAAACAATCAAATATACCCCCTCAACTTATAATAAAGATATTACAGGAAAAAATTAAAACCAATAAAAAAATTAGACAAATTTAAAAAAAAGCATAAAAATAAAATACAAAAACTTTTAATAAACGTACAAAACGAAACAAATAACAAATTTACAATTAAAACTAACAAAAATTGGATAGAAAATCTAACTAACACTAAGATACCCAAAACTATTGAAAACATTTTAGCATTAGGTCCAAAATTTAACATATACACACCAGAAGAAAAAATCCCTATTGAAAATTTAATATCCAATGTCGAAAGTAAAATTGACCAGCTATCCCAAGATGAACAAAACAGTCTAAGAAACAAAATATGTAATGTAATAACTAATTTTAAAAACACTAGCAAATCTAAAAAAAACAATAACGTATGGAACGAAAGTTTTGAGACAAATTTTTATTTCAGATAATAAAAACTAGAACTGATTTCTTAAAATAATTGTAATGCAAAATTCTTTGGAACCTATTAAATGATACATATAAACTATTACATAGCTGCCAGCGGCCCATGGTCTTCTATTATCCGTAATTTTCTTCGGATGCCTCTCATCAGGCTCTGGATAGTGACAACGTCAAACTCCCTGAGCTTTTGATATATTCTTCTCCTCAACTGTTGTTCGTTTTGGGCTTCCCAACCTCCATTGTACACCTTTCTACTGAGAAGAGCCCAAAATTTCTCTATCGGACGAGCCTGAGGGACGTTTGGCGGGTTGTCATTTTTGGGAACAAATGGAAAGTTATTTTGCGTTAACCAGTCCTGCGTTAATCTTGCATAATGACAAGAAGCCAAGTCGGGCCAAAATATAAAATCATCGTTGTTATGATTTGTCCGTATAAACTGTAACAATTTCGGAAGACATTTTCGAGTGTAGATGTTAGCATTCACTGCTTCACCCCGTACACGTCCAACAAAGGGTGTCGAAATCCCCGCTTCGGAAATGGCACACCATACCAAGATCTTATCTTCAAATTTTGCCTTTTTCTTATATCTTACGTCAAGGGGAACGTCTTGGATGCTATTGGTATAGAAACCATCATTTCCCTTGATTTCTGAATTAGAAAGAGTGAAATACTTTTCGTCGTCCAAAATGACTGCTTTATCGTTTGCAAAATGTCGCAGTCTGAGCGCTCTACAACATCTTGGAATTTTTTCCAATTGTGCAGCTGAATATTTTGGACATTTTTGCCTTTTTCTGTATTTTATATTACCTTTGATGATTTCTCGCTTCACAGTTGTGTGGGAAACGTGAAATCTTCGACTCACTTTTCTAAGGGAAATCCCCTTTTTGTTTTTTGTGGCTTCAATTAGTTCTTGGCGTCTACGATTACTCAAAGCACATGGACCGCCAGATTTAGGTAAGTTCTGACATGGATTACCTTCAGTACAATATTTTATGGCACGATAAATTGTTGCTCGAGAAATATTTTCATTTAGATAAATGTTCACAATATCACGAGTAGGTATGCGTCCTACTAAACTATATATGCCCTTTCGCAATTCTAGTTTATATGACATTTTGCTGAACTATTTTGACAAACTATACCCGTCAAACTTTTAAGCACACTTGATATTTTCTCCATTTTCAAAGTTAAGTTGATCGCTTTATTTTTAATAGTTAAAAAGTAATATCACAATTTGTCTCAAAACTTTCATTCCATACGTTAACAGTAAAACAAAAATAATTCAGAATTTTAACAACACAGAAATTTTTTTAAAAAAACACCCAGATATAATCGTAACTAATGCAGATAAAACAAACAAAACCGTCATAATGACAAAAACTCAATATAACAATAAAATAAATACATTATTAAATGACACAACAACATATAAAAAAGAAACAAAAGATCCCACAAACAAAATTCAAACAAATAACAATAATATTATTAAAGATTGGCTAAAAAACAACTACATAAACAAAAATCAATATAAAAACCTAATAACATATAATAGCCAACCACCTAAATTATATGGATTACCAAAATTACATAAAGATAACCAACCATTAAGACCAATAGTGAGTTCAATTCAATCACCAATTACTTCAGTCAAAATTACTAGCAAATATACTAACTAATATTACAGGTAAAAACTTATATACGGTCAAAGACTCATGGGAATTTAAAAAAGATATAGATAATTGCAAATTACCACCTAATCACATAATAATATCATTAGATATTGTCTCATTATATACTAACCTCCCTATCAACGTAATTACTGAAACTATAGATGAAAAATGGGATGAAATAAAAATACATACAAATATACCTAAAGATGAATTCATTAAAGCTACAAAATTTGTTTTACAATCAACCTACTTTTTATATAACGGTACAATATTTTCACAAGTTTATGGTTGTGCTATGGGATCACCAGTATCAGCAGTAGTTGCCAACCTTGTATTAGAAAAATTAGAAAATGAATTAATACCCACACTTGCACCAAATGTTAGCATCTATAAAAGATATGTAGATGACTGTTTCCTAGGAATAAACAAAAATTGTATCGATAACATATTACTCAAATTTAACCAATTACACCCAAAATTACAATACACTATAGAAAAAGAAAAAAATAATACATTAAACTTCCTAGATATTACATTAATCAGACAAGATAATGGTACATTCAAAACTAATTATTACAAAAAAAATTCACTCCGGTCGTTATTTAAATTTTCAATGTGACACATCAAGTAAATATAAAATATCAGTAATTAATAACTTAACAGATAGAGCAATTAAATTATCCTCAAAAGAATTTCATACAGAAAATTTAAAAAAAATTTAATAAAATACTAAAAGAAAATAGTTATCCAGTACAATACATCGAAAAATATATTAAAAAAAGATTAAAACAAATTGACCCTTATACTTTACAACCAAACTTTTTAGGCAACATCTTCAACAACACTACAATAGAAACTACTAATAACCAAACAAAAATTACGACCAAACAATGTTAACCAGCCAAACAGCATCCGTCTATTATAACACCCCGCGCTCGCTGATTCACGCCAAGGTTAAGAGAAGAACATTTGTAAGCAGTGCTTATATTAAGTGTAGGTATCACATTTGAATCGGTATTACCTTTCCGTGCAAGTTTAATGAGCCTAATTTAAAATAGTACTCTAAATAATTATACTTTTTGCTGTACAGAGTTGATATTGAGCTTTAATTTGATAAATATTTCAATTTAAATAAACGATAACCATAATTTTACAAAAGTATTTTTGTTAGCATTGTTTTTATTTTTAATAAATTCTCAAGGCAAGTGTTGCTTCCATTGCTTCCATGGACCGCACGCCACTGCAGGTAATCCAATTGCAAGGTAGACAATTGCGTCGCGAATATTGTTCATGATTGTCAATATCTTCTTTGATTCTTTCCATTTTATCATCAATTTCAGTTACCTTTATATCCAACTCAGCTATTTTCAAATTACAATTTTCTATTGCATTTTTCATCCCTTTAGCTACACTATCGTTAATCAGTTTATCCAATGACGCTTTATATTCTTCATTTTTTAACAGTGAACTGATAGCATTATTAATTAATAATGTTATCTCTTCTGAATTCTCACGTGTTAACATTTTGCAATTAAATTATAGAGCACCGTTATGTTTAGTAATAACCAAATCTGTAACGTTAATATTGGAACTCGAGAACGATATTTATCGAGTAAAATATATTTCAAACGGACTGGTGTGTACACACGTCTACTCCTCACAACAACACATATGCGAATGAAATTAAATTTCGATTTTAGATGAAAATTGCATTTCCGGCTTAATTAGTGTTTTAGAGCCCTTTATCGTCTTACTGACTCTACGGGCTCTAAGACACTCAATTAAGCCCTTAATATATAATATACTATCATGTCCGGTCGAGCGATTATTACTTACTTAGCGGCCTGTTTTTAGAGCGTAAGTTGCTAAATTAGAGCTCTAGGGCTCTAAAAATCTTTAGAGGCCGCTAGTAAAATATCTACCCTTGTTTACGCCGTCTCCATAGTAATAACAGTAATTATATACCATTGCATCTACCTGCTTAAAGTTTTATCGCTGCACCTACCTACTTGAAGTTTTGCACTTTTCAAATGATTTTTATTTTAAAATTAAATATTAATTTAAACTTAGACCGGACATTAACTATCGTATGCATTTCGGGCTTAATTAGTGTTTTATAACCCTTTATCGTTCGGCTTTCGCCTCAGGCGTTAACTGACTGCGGGCTCTAACACACTCAATTAAGCCCTTAATACAGGGAGATCAAGATTGAATGTCCTGATCCTACACTACTTTCCACGAGCTTGATATTAATATTTACATCCATCACCTGAGAGTCAGGACAAAAACAGTGGTGTGCGGATGACATTCAAAAAAACTAACCTCCAAAGTAATGTACAAAAACTTAGAAACACTTTGGTTTGTATGAAATTAAAAACATGAAAAACAAGTTCGTTTTTAATTAAAAAATATATTGAAATGGTTATAAAGATTGTTTATTTTCAAGACGAATGAAGAATAACAAGACGTGTCAATTTCTCTTGCCACAGTATTGGTAACCAATACTATTATTATCAATTATTATCATTAAGATCAATTACGATCAAAAATAAGAAGTAAATACAAAAGATTTCATTTAATAAACAATTAAAATTACACAAATTAACACAATTAAACAATTTACAATTAAAATTATTACAATAGATTTATAGTATGTGTTCAAAATGACCTCCATGTACAGCCAGACAAGTATCTACTCGTTTCTTCATATTTTCGAATAATTTTGTGAATTAATGTATCCGGACAAATGAAACCACGATTCATCGGAAAAGAATGTGAGATCCAATAAATCATCATTGCGAAGATTTGCATTAAACCAGTTACAATATTGAATTCGTCTTTCATAATCAGGGGGAAGTAACTCTTGCACGACAGCAACTTTATATGGATGAAAGTGTAGGAAGTATTTTCTTTACTGCCTTGTGTGCTGTACCATATGATAAACCTACAATAATTTTCATTTAATATTTCAAAGTAATTTTCATATAACTGTTACGATTACCTGTTTGTTGAGCAAGTTGGCGTAATGGTTTGTTTGGACTACGTTCCTCACGAGTACGCGCATCTGCAACAACATCTTCCGTAAGTACAGTACCACGACCACTTGACTTCCCCTTACTAACACTCCCTGTTTCATGAAAACGGTGCACAATCCGGTGTATATGTCGAATTAAAGTTTCTTCATCAATTTCCATATCAGGGAGGCGATTTATCCATTCTTCTGCACAAAGCGTTGGAGAATATTTCCATTCTGCATTACCATCTCGCTCACCGTTGCGAAAATAAGCTTCTATAATAAATTTCTCTTGTTCAAGAGAAAAGGGCATTTTGATAGAGGTTATTGACCTGTAACCTGTAATTCTCAATTTCTACATATAATAACTTTATAACAACAATAAAAATATTTTTTATTTACCTTGCACTCAATATAATCCTTCAGTGGTAGTCTTGAAAAAGACTTTTATGTATAGAAATAATTAAACAACGAAAAGAATAAAGAAATAAACGGAATTAACAACGCACGGCAATGAGTTAACAACAAAAACAATTTTGACAGATTGACATCTAGAGACATCTAATAAATTCCCCATAATTCTTTATATCACTAGTTTTATTTATAAATTGGATGTAAATATTGATATCAAGGTGATGAAAAGTAGTGTAGGATCAGGACAATCAATCTTGATCTCACTGTACATAATATACTATTATGCACAGATACATAATAATGAGACTATTATTGCTAGACTCATCTAAACATAAACGTCTCTTTATGGCCCACGAACATCTATCATCCATGACATCATGTCAGTTATGTCATTAAACGTTAGAGCTGTTTTTTGTAATACTAGATTTGTTCTTAATATAATTTTTCTACAGCTTTCAAAAATGATGACATTTTTCATTTATATCCGTATATAAAATGCCACATTGGTTTTATTTACTTGCACGAGATATTTTTCGCTCTAAAGCGAAAGATATTTTCTGCATTTATGCGATTTATGCATAGTTGAGCAATGTCGTTTCCGTAGCAACAACAAAACTCCATTGAGCAATGTCGTTTCAGTAGCAACAACAAAACTCCACTTTGCGGTAAAATAAAATTTCCTTGTACGTATTAGTTTTATGATTTCTTTCCTACTTTTTGGTTATTTCAATAACGCTGTAGGAAAAACGTTGTGTACAATTCGTGCTTGAAATTTCGAAAACATTCATTCTTGACCACCAAAGTAGCATTTCGCGCACTAAATACACAAATACCTATTGTAAACTTCTCAACAATGAAAATAAACTGAAACTAAATATTTTGGAATATTTACTATAGTAACGTACTTTAAGTGCATTCGTATATCAAGCTGCTTGATATACCTACGAACTCATTTAATTATATTTTTTTTAGATAATAATAGATTTGAGATAAAAACTTAATCTGTGCATAAAATAGTGTATGCATAGCGGGCGTAACTTGCTTTTATGGCCCTACAGCCTTTTTATAACGCTTCCGGCTATAAAAGCCTTGTTACGCCTTTAATACATAAAGAACTATTAACGTGCGCCTCCTTCGTTAAGCTTATATGCACGTTCGCTTCATAGTACATTAAAAATACACTTTTTACATGGAAAAATTCATTCATCGATGCTAAGATGTGAAAAAAGGTGCATTTTAGCAATAGAAAACAACAACCGATAAGATTATAAAAAGAAACCAATTTTCTGGAAGGGAAATTTTAGGGTTTTTTTCTCATTATCTCGAAACGTCAGCTCTAAATCGAAATATAACAAGTTTGTAGAGCACAAAAACTACATGCGGTCTGTTTTTGTTTCTTCCAAAATAGATTAAAAATTGACCGAATTATAGCACTTTGAAATTTGCAAAAAACTTTTAACCAAAAACGGGAGTTTTTATCAATTTTAAGAGGGTGAAATGCATTTTAGACCCTTAAGCAAGAGGAGAAAAATTGTAGAGGAGGAAATCGATTTAGGCCTTATTCTTCGAGATAATGAGCAAAAACTCCCAAAATTGCCCTTTAGATCCCCGAACGGGTAGGAACTAGTTTATTTTAGTAACCTCATCGGTTGTTGTTTTCTATTGCTAAACTGCACCTTTTTCAAATATTAGCATTTATCTTTCCACCAACTCGCTCAAAAACGTCTGTTTTTACTGTACTATAAGAAGAGATACAATCGATACAATTGAGATACAATCAGCGCCATACAACCCTCAACCAGTTCTCCAGGCTAGTACCGGACCTATAACAGTGCTCATCCGCCAGGTTTCTTCTTCGAAGAGATGGGGCTCCTAGTCCAGCATGTGGATTATTTCTACAATGTGAGTGGGACTTTACTGCCCGGCCGAATCCAACCTCAATGTGGCTGAGCTTAGAGGTTATGCCACCCCAGCCTATCATGTTATAGGCAAGGTGTTTCCTTATCAGTGCTTCGTTTAATTCTACCTACGCGGTATCCCGATATTTTTCCGTTAAGGTGAACTTGTCTTGAGCGAGAAAGGCTATATATTCGTATCGACACCCCTTAAGTATAGTGATTCTAAACGATTACTAGACCTTTTCTTTTCAAATCCACACACGCCGGTACTCATGTTTCAATATCTGCTCCTCAACGGTAATGGGTTTTCCGTTGAGAAACACTTTCGTGAATCTCTACCACACATTACTTTTTGACTATAGCGTCCGTTATGCACGTTTAAGCAGGTACACTCGTCTCGGATACTAGTGAGTCGATTTAGCTGAGACCTCTAACGACGGCATGGGTAACCTAGTGTAAACCGACCTCCGGCACCTATAGCAACCGCCTATAGCCCGTATTCATTCTTAACCTGGGATTGGATAGACTTCAGTCAGTTCTATGGGTGAACCCGTGCGATCTACACCAGGCTAGTTTTGGATACGACGCAAATCCGATGCCTCAAGCGACTGCTCATGCCTCTGTCATCCTCGGACTAGTCTCGGATACTAGACATGGCCAACAAAGTTTCCACACAGTCGCTGGTTTGGTACTGGAGGTTACGCCCCCAACACAATTATTGCCGCCTAGGGCCTTAAACCTTAAACAGGCGCTGCCTATATAAATAGAATAACAAGATCATATCACATTTTTTTATTGATTACATGTTTGGATAAAAAATACTCATAGTCGTAGTAGTTTGTATTCATACGTATTTAATTATGAAATAACAGATCATATGCCTATTTGTCTTGAATATAACCGAATTGAAAATTCGTTGATAATTCGCATCCAAACAAATATAAAATATATACACATTACAAGATGATATTTTACATGAACAGTGGATGAAACTTTAAACTACCGAAATGCAAATATAACTGTGGAAAATCTTATTGCTATATTGAAACAGTATATTGAAAAATACACAAACTCATGATACAACGGAGTTCGGGTCTACGAAGAACTCAACAGTTATCTTAATACAATTCATCTAAAGCCTTTAGAGCATAACTTAAAACTTAATAGCAGTAAATCAAATTATAGCTGTCAAATGTTGTTGATAAAATAGTTAAATTGATTTTCTAATTGAGAGTACACACATATATGAAACAGACTTTGGTATAAGCACAGTGAAGACATATTCAAAATATAAACCACCTACCTTTACCATATAAGAAAAACCCTCCAGCTATTATTAAATTAATTGTGATCCTAGACTCTAGTCACAAATGAGACTCTACCAGGCGGATCGCTTCAATAGGGCAATGAATAAATATGGATCTATAAAACATTATTAACTACACACACAAATAAAATAAATACAAGTAAACCAAAGGTTACTTTTAAAATATTTAAAGGACAACATTTATTCGACACCAACACACACAAAAGAAACAAACAAAATTAAAATTGAAATGCTAAACATTATTAAAAATTACAAGTAATTTGGATATCTCCAATAAAGGAAAAGTTAATTCTAAGACAGTATAATTATTTTTATCTTTAAAATTAATATTTCTATTATTTGTATTAGTAACTTTAAATAAATACCTTACATTATTTACAAAAATCAAATTTTTGGCGCCTTTTAAAATTACCGGGTAAAATTTGTAGTAACCTGTAAATGCTCTTGCTGTCACATGATTGAATGTCAAAATGATTGAAATGTACCAAAATTTTACCTCTCTTCATGAAAAAGTTTTGTATTACTGGATAAAATTGAAATTATAAACATCAGCTGTATTTCAAACATAAGGTAAATATTAATCTGATAATCCAAAACCAAAAGAAAATTTTGTTATTTTTCTAGTAATTTCTAGTGTAAAACAATTCAACAAAATGTAACTAAATCTACATAACCATATAATAGTTTATAATTAATATTCATTGTTTAAACAAATTGTATAATAAGATAGAAAAAGATTCCTTTTTCTAATGGTGTTAAATACTTATGCTAAAACTCAATAATAGATGGCTACGCCATGTATATTGAATCAGTTTTCAAATGCGTTCAATTATACATTAAAATATGAATTAAATAATTAATATCCTTGTTTTACCTTTTTTATAATTACAAAAACCTTTCTTATATCTTATAGAACACTATTTACACAAATTTAGATATCCAAACTACAAAATAACTAAGTCACACAATTTCAGATTATCAAGGTAAAACGCAGAAATGTGTCCCATAGATCTTCTGTAATAAATCATCCCCATATTTGCATATATGTCTCAATTGTACCCAAGGAACTACTTGACAATATAATAATAAAATATTAAAGCCCACAGACTTTTTATTTTTGAAAAACAATAAAATTATAATAAAACTGCCCAAATCGTTAACTGTCAAGAAAATCTTTACAGATTTTATAAACTAAACCAGCAGGTAAAGTGATAAATACTACATCTCCACTAACATGCACCTCATCTGTTTCAGGTCAAAATAAGCCTAAAAACGGCTTCAATACTTATTTATCTACCGAAATCAAGTAACGATAGAAAATCGTCAGCTGGCCAAGAAAATTTACCAAAATTAAGAGATAAATCAACTTTCAGATTTATCCTTCTTCTATTTAGTGTGTTATAAAGTGTTCTTTAACAACATGAAACACAATTATTTTATTTTAACTAAAATTTGTCTTATAAAAAATCATTTTCCTTGGAAGTTATGCAATCCAGCTAACCTGTTTGTACATCGTGATGCCTATATTTCTAATCATGTCATAAAAATCATGACAATATGCATAAATAATCTAGAATTACCAATTATTGGTTCTGCAAAATTTATTTATTCGTATCTAAAATTATTTTATGCCAACAGAAATATTTAACTTTTAGTCAAAGGAAGATGTGTGAATCTTTAGCTTTGTTTACAGGCCCTGTCTTATGAGTGATAAATATCGTATTCAAAAAATTCAAAATTGGTGTTGCCGTTTTATATTTAAGTTACGTCGATATGATCATATGTCAGATAAAATAAAGAAATTAGGGTGGTTAAGTATGGAAAATCGTTGGAAGTACCAGTTAGGTTCTGTCACACATACTCTACTTACATCAAAGTCTTCTACACCTCTTAGATCTAAACTGGTACCTCGTTCATGTGTGCACTCAGTTAGTACTGACTATAACTACGTGCTTACCATTCCACATCATAGATCTTCATTATTTCATAGAGGTTTTGTGTACAACGAAGCAAAACCTGATAATTCACTGCCGTCAGATATAAAATAATAACATACAAACGTTATTTAAAATTTTTCTACAATTACAATAAAAGTTGATCAAAAATAGAAAAACGAGAACTTCAAAAGGCCATAAATGTCAAAATAGTGAAGTTTCAGATTTGAAATATTTTATACATAAATTACCCCTAACTAAACCACTAAAAAGTCAACCCTAAGACGTCACATTTATCTGGAAATATGACCCCCTAAATAGTGGAAACTTTGTAAAAACGTTATCAAACTTCGGGTTTAAATTATATCCATACACAACCATCTTACAAAAATTATTGTCTCTAGGATCAACCGTTCTTGAGATATCAAGATTTACGTTTACGTCAAAAAAACGCAAAAAACGTCGTGCACAACGAAACGGCTGCCATATTTTAGTCAAAAAGAATAAAAATAATATAACAGTGATTTTGAACTGCCAATACTTAGAGGTGATAACACACAAAAAGATTATTTATTTATCCATATTTATTAAAATTAAATATGGATTCATATGGATTTACCCAATAGTGAAAATTGGAGAGGGGAGCAGTAGTTTTTGAGGTAATCGCCAAAGACTTTTTTGGAAGGAAATGTTGAAAGGAAACAAGGGCGTTGTTGATAAAATAAAACTAGGAATTTTTATGTTTGTTGGATGGTAACAACTTTTACTAAATTTACAAAAGTCAAACAGATAAATGACAATTTAAATTCAACTGTTTTTTGTTGTTACCATCATAAAAACAAAATGAATCCTAATAGCACTACTGTCATCTAAAAAATAAGTTCATTTTAGCTAAGAAATTTTTGTCGGCATTTAAGTCGACACAAAAGAATTCGTGGATCGCGCGCCGAAAAACTACGTGCAAATACTCGTTGTGTTGTGTTGCAACATATTCGTACGCAAACATAATTTCTGACCTAATGATCCAAATTATTATTTAACATAACTCCGGCTCCGATTGTAAAGTAAACCATGAGCGGGCGTTATGAATTATAACGCCCGCTTATAATGCTCTCGTTGTTATGGAGTTGTTTATGTAGCTTGTATCACAGGTATAAACAACAAATAATATGCAAGTGAAACATAAATTATTATTAAGTAGATATTGCATATTTTATTTTTTCGTATCATTATATATATGAGGGGCGCAAACGTAAGTCTCGAAGGAGCGCGCAAGCTTACGTACTTACGCCACTACTTTGACTAGATTTTGCCAGGAATACCTATACCTATTTCACATTACAGTTCAGATTAACTATTTTGTAATAATTTAAGTTCAATAATTTTGTAACTTGGAACTTCACAGTACAGTTTAGATTAATTTATTTGGTAATTCGTAACTTGTAGCTGACCAATAAAGACGACATATTATTATTATTATTATTATGATCCGGATTAGTTACGAATTTTAATAGGTGTTCAGTATCACAATCGGAATTATTTCAAATTGAATATTTTTATAATTTCTCAGCTTACGTCCCGTTTGGTACAAATATCGTGCAAGGTTACGCTCAGCTGCCCACGTTATTCAAGACAGCTGCTGTTGTTCGAAGAACTCCTAATGGACTCGCGACCGATCCACGCCGCACACGCGAGCGAGCGGCTCTCTTGCGAAGAACCCTTTCTCAACACAACATGCGATTGACCTACACTCTGCCACCACAGCAACCCACAGCTGCATACCAAACAAGAAAACACCAACGACTACCCAGAACCGCTCGTTGCACAGCACCTACGTTTCACATTAAGATGCTAATGTCTTCCGCTTTACACAGTATATAAACCCGCTTGTCCTGGCTTAGAATTCAGTCAGTGCCATAACTCGAAGAAGCCACATCCAGAAGTAAGCGGGTACCTTTTCATTAATATTTGAGAGGTTGACTAGAATCTAGCACCCTGGGGTGCCGATTACCTGGTTCCCTATGCTTAATTGTAGTATTCTAGGAAACCAGATTATCGGGTTTCCTACGCTTAGTTTGTAGATTTAGTGCTAGTACAAGGTGGTCCCGATCGCCCCCATGTTAATCTTACATTTAGGAGGACTTGCCTGTCCTCATACTTATTTATAATCCAATGTATTTATTGTATCCTACTGTTTTATTGTTTAGTATGTAGATGGTTTTATGACCTGCGTTTACTGTCTAACCCTACCTCGGACTGCATCCCTCAAACACGAAAACCCTATGTGACATTATAACTGATAATAATATTATACTCCTGTAATAATAACTGTTGTTTATGTACCTTAGTTTAACAAAAGTCTTTTACAACTTAAGTAGTATTAATTAATTACATTACATTTACTATTAGTTATATTAAAATTGAGGTTATTCAGTTTTCACTTTTTCCGCATTTAGCCATACGTCGCCTTCTACAGCCAATATAAAGCTAAACGGATCTATCTTCAGAGGAGTTTTAGTTTTACTGTTCAACGAAAATTTATAATTTCTCAATAACACTGTCAGTCCAACCTTGGTTTGCATTACACCAAAACGAAGTCCTTAAAAAATAATAACACAAACCGTAAAATAATCACAATTTTTAGCAATAAATGTACACTTACCTATACAAACCCTAGGACCTTCACCAAAAGGTAAGTATGTAAAAGGTGTAATCTTGCTTCTATTCTCTTCACTAAATCTATCAGGATCAAACTTTTCTGGATCTGGATAATATTCTGGATCACGTTGTATTCCTAGAGTTGGAATAATAATTGCAGTATCTTTTTCTAATACCACATCAGAACCAGGGACTTTGTATGTCTGTGTGCATTTTCTGTTTAAGAATGGTAATGGTGGGTATTTCCTTAAGGTTTCTAAAATTGATTATATAATTTCGTATAATTAATAAATATTGTAGTTACTACTTACCATCTATTACTTGTCCCATATATTTCATTTCTGCCAACGCATCATAACAAACTTCTCCATTATATTTCTTTAAGATTTCCTCAATCTCGTCCCGAATCTTTTGCTGAATATCCGGATTACTTGCTAATTCCAATAAGCAAAAAGTCATTGTAGTCGAGGATGTTTCATATCCAGCTATGAAAAATACAAAAGCTTGAGCTGCTAACTCCTCGATGGTTAAACCTATTCCATTTCCTTTTTCATCTTTTACACTATTCTTAATATCTATTAACAACTGCATAAAATCTTTCCTAGTAGTATTGTTAGTCTCTCTATATTTAACAGTGTCTGAGATAATTCCCATGAAGAATTTTGCAGAATCTTGTGGCAATAATGCTAATCTTAAGCGTCTTGCCAGAGATGGACTAGAAAACCCTACAAATCCTTTTAGAATTTCTGTTCCTTTAGGAACAAACACTCTTTTTCCATACTTTCTAAAGTCCGAATTTGTATCTTTAAAGCAGTTGCAATCTATACCGAAAGCGCAGGTTCCTATTATATTCGTAGTGAAACAAGCTGCAAACTCCTTGATATCTATTGGTTCATGTTTAGCAACGACATCATCCATGGCTTCTTTAAGTTGTTTACCACATTCTACTAAAATAGGAAACATCATCTTCATTTTTCCCGATGTGAAGGTAGGTGTTAGCTTTACACGAAGATTCTTCCATTTGGCGCCTTCTATAGAAAACAAATGAGCACTTAAAGGATCGTCCTTTTCATTGAAATAAACACCGCGATCCACAAAATGGTCAAAGTCTGTTTGCATGATATTCTTTACAATTTCTATATCTATAGGCACATACATTGGTGCTGCAAATATATACAGCCCTACGTGTGGATGTCCCTTAGCCTTGTAGGTATTATAAAACTGTTCGCACTGTTCTCCAAATGATTGAGGAGTAAACAATGGATTTTTTGTTGAACCAAACGGAAAGGTTGGTTGTACAGAGGGTACTCCTCGTTCGTTCCAGTATTTAAACGACCATTTGAAATAAGTGTAGCAAACAATTAGGAGCGTTAATGAAATTGCTAGTATGTCTAGAGTGAAGGATCCTAACGTAACCATTTTTGCAACCTAAAAACAACAGAGACATATCTTTATTTTGCAAATTATAATCAGGAATAAATAATAAACAAATAATAAAAAAATAAACAAATAGAAATTCTGTTCTAAAAGGATTAAGTACATTGAACAAAATAATAGTGTTCCCATATCATTATTTATATCATGTTTGTTATATTTATAGTCAATTTCACCCCGTCCTGTATATCTTTACCTAAATTTATTCAACTGATCCTACTACTTTACTGACTCCTGACTGCTTTTTACACTGATTTTCGTATAAAAAGATAACATTTATTGAGCTAGTGTTATAAAATTTTTCTTGCACGATAATATCAACAAGAGATGTATGATAAATTAATGATTTAAGAATATTTTACAAACTGGTTGCTAAACAACTTAGCGCATACAAATCTAAGCGCGCTAATATATGTATGTACACCTGACATAAGTCACAAATTAAAAAAATATATATCAAAAACAATGAATACTTTAGTAAAGCGTTATGATCCTACGATCATGATAAAACGTTGTAAGTTATACATATAAAAAGTCTCTTCATTGCACTCACATCCTTTAAGACACTCGTTTGTACCTGCTCGTGTGTTAAACCGTTCGCGCAATAAAGAATGGCTTTTTACACTTATATCTTAAATATCTATAGATTCAATTTCATAATCAATTTTGGCAGTTCAACTAAAATAAAGGTGTGTTAAAAAGTTACTACAGATATGAATTTGCGTGTTTATATTAGTTATTTATCCAAAAAGTGGGATACAGATATTATTATCGCACTCATGTGAAAGTTGCACAACGATGCCGTAGGCCGAGTGAAATAAATGCGATAATAATGTATCCCATGTGTTACGTACAAAATTTTATCTACAATTCTACAATTTATAAAAATCAAATTATTCATGTGAATTACAATGTTGTGAATATTAAATCCAAGTAGCAACTGACGCTGAGTTTTTAAATGATAATAGCATCCCAGCTAGCAACCACATAAAACTTTTAATGTTTTACTATTTTATAGTATGCGTGTATTGCTTTATCGCACGCGCTAAACTAAATCATTACATGATTAAAATGAGTGCAATATATCGCACGGTGGTAGATAAAAAAAAGTCACATATTGATTACTCGCATTATTTTAATGACAAAATTAAACAGCTTGTTTGAGCTTGCCATAGTAGCATTTTTTATTTTTATATTTCTTTTGACAGTCAGGAAGATCTTCGTGATGCTCTGAAACTACAGACATTATAGTTATGTTTTTGCTATACAGTGCTATTAAATTAGCATGCAAATACTCTATATTGCGGTTGAAAATGGCGATCCATAGACAACCAATCATACGTCACGCAGAAACTTTCTTAATGAAAATTTTCCCGAGCAATATGAATTGGAAGAAATGGGCCAATAGTCTGGGCAGCCAGGTCCACCGATTTAACTCCAAATAATGTTTTTATTGGGATTATCTTAAATCAAAAGTTTATATCTATACACCCATACAAAACACAAACTAATTAAAAGAACGAATTGCTGCAAAATGTGATAAGCTCAGTGACGTAACGATCGCCACCGCAGAACCTGGGACGCGGGGGGAAATCCTCCGAAGGGTTTTCGTGAAGTTTTACTTCGTTGGGAATAGACATTTTAAAACAAGCATTGGAGGTAAAAAACATTATATGAAAACAATAAAAAGTTAGGTTCAGTTGGGTTGGATTGGGCTAGACTCGGTTAGGTTAGAACACTATTGTTCAGCTCGATGAAGCCCATCGAATGGTATATAGCATGTGCGGGCTAATCTAAACTTTTATCAAATGTATTAAGATGGTTTATAGGGGAAATAAGAAAAAACACTGGACAGTTTAATTGACCAATTTGCCTGCGCTAAATCCCAGGAAAAAACTATAATGGGTGTTAAATCTCATTAATCATATAAAAAAATTCGTTGAAGAGATATAAGCAAATAAAAAGTAATGAATTATTATTAGCTACTGCATATTTTATTTTAACAAAAGTTACCTGCGTGCACTTGTATATGCGAAGGGCGCAAACGTAGCTTTCGCAGGGGCGCGCAATTTTACATAGTTACGCCACTGGATAAGCTCAAACTCCCAATATTTGTAATGTAATTTTAATTGTAATTTTATCTGAGACTTGGTTAGTGTTTGGAACAAGAGGGTGTACATTTTGAAAAATATCTAAGATAAACTCCTGATTAATTTACTCAAATATATAAATTGTGGTACAGTAACTTCCGTTTATTTGGAATCACTTTGAATCACTGGTTATTTGCATCAGCCGCTTATATGAATCAAAGTATGAAAACCAAAAATCCCTGTCCCTATTATCAATGCAATTTTTCCGTTTATTGGAATCAGTAAATTCTATCTCCGCCGGATTGCATCATTAACCAAAAACATAATACTCACATTAACTTATTTTCCACATACTAACTGGTTTTTTTACTACCTGTTGTAATTCTTGGGGGTTGCAATTTTGTATTTTCTTTCATTACCTGGACTTTAATGGTTATAGAATTATAACGGATCTTTCTCCCTTTTCATTTCTTTTCGACAGAATCTTGTTTCTAAGAATTTGCTTAAACTAGGGACATTTGAGTAACGAAACGGTAAACAGCTTGTGCCTGAACATCAGTGTCGGTTGTTTTTTGTGCATATCGACCATAAATATATACTACCTACTATTATAACTCACAAATTCCTATTAAATCTCATAAGTATACATTTTATACAGAGGTGTACGAACGTGATTCTAATAAGTGGCGCATACGTATTTACACATAATTTTAAAGTTATTTGGTTAAATTGGTTGGTTGTTCCAAGTACGCATTCTACTACGAACAGATGTGGTTTGTTATATAAAAAAACACCTTTGCATCTATTCTTTTACAAAAAATTGTATTTTCATTTACGTTTGTATTTTTAATAAACTCAATTTGGTTGCATAAACATGCAGTAAATGCATGTTTTGATGCGATTATTTTAAAATGCAATATACGATTTATATTGCATATTAAATAAATAGCACTGTATGTTTACATAACCTCTTTACTTATTTCTGTAACATAATAATCACAGTGTACAATAGTATTAAAAATGTGTTCTTTTTAAATTTCTTTTTAAATTTTCGAATTTAAATTTTTTAAATTCGTTTTTTACAAAATTGCTAAGGCAATTAACCTTGGTAGTGTAATGTCTAAAGTGCTGGATTTTTACCCAAGCGGCCCGAGGTCGATTCCCGGTGCCGGCAGATCTGGTTAAGGTTTTCTGCAGTTTTCCTTAGCTGTGATATAAATGTGGGATTTGCGCTGTTCCATCTGTAAGTCGGCTGCAGCCGCACTTAGAACCTACGTAATAATAATAATCGCCCCCTCCCTCCCACACAAGCTTATAGCTTATGGGGCCTTGGTTTAGGCTATGGGTTGTAGCAATTATTATAATTATTATTATTAATTTCCCATTTTTGATATCAACATAAGAGTGACCTCATTGATAAGCACTTTTCTCATAAAGACAATCATTCACATAGTCGTCAATAGACATTTTTATTTGTTTTTGTACAAGTACAATAATTTTGAGTTTACAAAAATGCCATGTGTTAACAACGGATATATTTAGTGTTCGCGTTGTAGTCAGTTATTTTTTCTGTTCAAACTTTTCCTTTACAATAGGCAACACAAAATTCTAATGTTAATGTTTAATAGCAGACGCATAGGCTTTATGCTTTAACTTATCACAGTAAGTAAGCCCTGTGCTGAATATCATATATCATTTTGGTCTGGAAGATACCTGCATTATTTATTTTTCTTCAATTAAATTTACTCAATTTTACTCATCAATCGAAGTTATTTAATGGATCAGGTTTTATTTCAACATATGTAAATAAATTTCATTCAAACACGAAAATCCTTCTGCGCTGATAATACCTTTGTAAAAAGACTTAAAAGATTATTTTTAGGATTGTTCGTTAGTAATATCACATTATTCAAAGAGCGAGTAATAATGACTATTAGTCATGAAGATGGATTGCGATGCAAGCCGCAGGCGAGTATCGTAATTCACCCGAAAGAGTAATAGTAATTACAGGTAAGTAGAATGCTCTATTTTTTCGACGAACGAACGAACTTTTAAGAACTGTTTTACTTGGTAAACGATTCATGGTACTACAAAGTAAGCATGTTGTTTACATACATCTTCGTGGAATGCTAATTTACCTTCAATTAAAACTAAACGACCTGCAGAAGCAAAGCAGAAGTGACATTTTGTTGAGCAATTATGTTTGCATTTGCGAGGCGAAGTCCAGCGCAGCCATGCAACTGCAAACATTGTAAGTCAAATAAAGTGACTTTAATCGAGATGACACACTCTACCTTTTCTCCTGGGATTAAAACTACTTTATTATTAAAAGTGTAGCCTAAGCAACACGTGTATTTTATGTTACATACGTTATTAAAACAAACGTTGTTATGGCTTTTATATGATTGGGTTGAATTTAACAATTATTATAGATCAAAATGCCGTCCATTTGTACCTTTTTGTAAGCTTTGAACGTTCACAGTAGCACATAATTCTACAGTACCTATTCTACTATTATCTATGTATTGTCACAAACGGAATTATTTCAAATTCAAATAATTTTATAATTCCTCAACTTGTATCCCGTTTGGTACAAATGTTATCAAGGTTACATTCGCATCTACAACAGCTACCTACGGTATCCGACCATCTGCGACCGCTTCGCCTACGAGCCACCATTTAAATGATAAAATATATCCTATTAAGATAATCTAAAGTTGCATTCCAACTGGTGCAATTATCATCCAAGGTTAATACATTTCTTCATAACTTTATACAGTAGCATTGGCTTAATGTTACTCATACATGCGAGCTGCTCTCATTCGAAGAACCTCTAATCAGCATGCCAACCGCGCTTATTCAAAGAACCTCTAATCAACCCACTTGCAAACGCGAGCCAGCTGCTCTTATTCAAAGAACCTCTACTCAGCCCATTTGTAATCAATCTACAGCTGCATACCAAACAAGAAATCACCAACGACTACTCAGAACTGCTCGTTGCACAGCAGCTACAGTTTCACATTAATATGCTGATGTCTTCCGCAATATACAGTATATAAACAGCTTGCTTTAAGCCTAATATTCAGTCATGAAAATGACTGCAACACATCAACATCTTGAAGCAAGCTGGTGAGTAACTTCATATTTATTTATGGAGGGGAACTAGAATCTGATGGCCGAAGGCATTGATTACCTGTTCGCCCTCCGATTAGTTTTAGGGGTCACGAGTCTGATGCACAAGGGTATTGCCTACCTGGTTCCCTAAGGCTTAGTTGTAGAACTTAGTGCTAGTACAGGGTGGTTCCAATAACCCTGTACTAGCACAATGTTTATGTTAGTTTTAGGACTGGAGAAGGAGGACTTGTACGTCCTCACACTTATATTTTTAACCCAATGCATTGTAACTTGTTTTTTAGTATATAATTAATTGTGGTCTGTGTTTATTTCCTATTTCTACCTCTGGCTACAACCCTCAGTCACGAACCCCACGTTACAGTATCTTACATTAAATTAATTAAATAGAGTCCATTATAACTTGGAGGTATTCGTTAAATTTATGTTATGTCCTTATTCATTCATTTTTCTATTAATTTATTTATGAGAACTTATGTGTATAATTAATAGCTTCAGTAATCCATTTTAAGAAAGGTAAGTTAGCTGACTATTTTTCTTTGGAAGCAGAACTGCGATTATTTACGTAACGCCTAATGTTAGAGGCATCAAATAAACAAATGGTGATCGTAAAATTAGGAAAGATAAGAACTTTTTTTTCTAAATAAACAGCGCTAGAACACATACGTTCGTTTATAATAGCGACGAGCATAGAGTACATACTCTTTGAACTCCAGCAGAGTTAGTGGTGTAAAAAGATCAAATGAGGTCCTAGGATACCATAACCTAAAAAAATTATGATATTGAGATATGTTATGGTATGTGATAATTAATTTTTGGAACATTTATTAATAGGTAGTTAGGAACTATTATTTGAATGTTCAGAATGCAAACTGCAAAGTTTTGTCGAAATAAACTCAGCATATACAAGTGCAACACAATGTGAAATAGGTTAATATAATTATAATTATTTACAGTTATTTTACGGAAATTTGAAAATGAATTTTGAATTGTCTATAATTCATTGATGGTACTATTTCATGGTCAAAATATTCAACAACAGCAGTCTGTGTAGTTGTAGTGTAGTACAGTTGAGATTTCCAAATATGAATATGATATTGAGCCTGTAAGTTATATAGAGATTCCAATCTCTTGTTTTATAAAATACTTAGGTTTTGACCTTAAATAAAGTAAATTTAATATTTATATTTTTTTTTGTTTGTTGTTAATTATCATTTAATTAAATGAAATCTAAACGATATAGATGAATTTTTCTTAAAAAAGACCGTGTTCTGTTTCCCTTTTAAAAAATTCATATTTTCCAAACAAATATGAATGATAAATAAAAATGATATTTACTACCAAAATGAGCGCCTTCTATTAAGGTAAACAAGAAAAAGAATTATCGTGCTGTCAACAGAATTATAACCTCATTTTATTAGGTAAATATTGGATTCGTAATTGATTTTTTTAATGGATTAATGCAATTTTAATTTTAATTTAAGGTAATAATTTCGATTATTAGGTAAGCTTGCAACTTACATCACAAACCTGGGTTTTTGCTAAATTATATAAAGAACTTCTAACTGTATATAAGTAAGTAATATTAATTCTCCTTCTTGTGATACTTTTCACTAATAAAATTCTCAATTTGTTTCAGCACTAAGACTAAACCTGGCTTTCCAATTTGATACTGTAGTGGATATGTTTCTGGTATTATTTAAGGATGTTTGGGAGGTACAATCGGAGGTAAAAGTACTGAAAATTAGAAATTCATGAATATCTTCGTTTTACAGATCATTACGAAGTAAATTAATAGTTACAATGCTAAAAAAGAATATATTATTTAAAAGGAAAGATGAATTTTTACTAATAATGTTGAATGAAATAGAAAATAACGAATAATATGGAAAAGTTTTAAATAACTTTTGGCTGTGAATATGCCTTGATTTTAACTTTTCGGCAAAAAAATATTTGATTTAAATCTTTATCAATTATGAACATATAATTATTAATTATGCTTGACGTTTACTGTGTCCAGCCTTACTTTGTGGAACTCCATAATCATGAAATATAATATAAATACAAAGATTAGTTAAAGTTTCACAAGTTTTATTAATATCTTAACCTGACAATATTGTTTCGAGACTTTGTGTCATTATCAAAGGTAGATAAGATTGATAAACAAACACGTTGCTAAGGATAAATACATACAGAAAATAGGTAACTAGATACAATACATAACAAAAAATAAATATCTAACACTTCTAATAAAGGAGAATTACTAAGCTCAGTTTGTTCATTCATTAAAGGTACTGTGCGTTTATGTCTGTATATTTCAAAAGCTTCTAAAATGTCTAATTTGTGTTTGTTGTTGCAAAAATGTAAGAATTTAATGTTGTTTTGAGGTGTCATTGGGTGGTTCTGTTCCAAAATGTGTTTGGCATAATTTCTGTTAAAGCAGATAAGGGTAACACTTTGGTAATCCTTTCGAAAGATGTTTACACACAAAAGGTTAATGATTTTATTAATAAAGAAAATTTAGATGTTTTAAACAAAGATCCTACCACAAAATTTCAAAAAGAAATAAAACAAGCTTTAGCAAACTGCAATATCTGCTTTAACGAATTAGAAAAACAACAAATCATACATAAAAACCCACAAGTACCAAAACTATATGGATTGATTAAAACACATAAACACAACATGCCTATACGACCAGTAGTATCATATATCAACGCACCTAATCACACCTTGTCCAAGAAACTCAACCATATTATTAACATCATAGGATACAAATCGAAATACTCTGTCAAAAATTCATTAGAATTAGTAGAAAAACTACAAAACATACATCTTCCAGCACATTCAAAACTTGTAAACTTTGACATTTGTAACATGTTTTCAAAGATTCCACCACAAGACTGTATTCCTTTGTTAGATAATTTCCTAGTTAATAGTAATGTAGAATTAGTAAAAAGATTAGAGTTAATTTAATTATTTGATCTTTGTATCAGTCAAAATCATTTCACTTTTAATAATATAATTTATTTACAGAAAGATGGTTTGCCTATGGGTAATTCTCTAAGTCCTCTATTAGCTAACATATTTATGGATAATTTGGAAGATCGAATATTTGAATTAGATCTTTCTAAACACATTATTTTTTGGTTTCGTTACGTTGATGACATTTTAGCTTGTTTTGGCAGTTCTTTTGAGGTTATCAATGAGTTTTTAATTCGTATTAACAGTCTTCACACAAACATCACGTTTACACTAGAAACAGAACAAAATAGAGCTATTCATTTTTTGGATTTAACTATTACAATTAATACAAACAATGAATTTGATTTTTCCATATACAGAAAACCTACAAGCACAGACGTCACTATACCTAACGATTCATGTCATCATAAAATGCATAAACTAGCGGCTTATAGATCTTTAGTACACCGAGCTTTAACTACTCCAATGAAACGATCACATTTTGATAAAGAAATTTCAATCATCAAACAATTAGCATATGAAAACCATTATAACCATAACATGATTGACACTTTAATTCAACAAAAAGATTATAGGTTAGCTATCAAAAGAATATTTCCAATTGACACTCAAATACAAGACACAAACTACATATCAATACCATACGTTGGCAAGATATCAGAACAAATTGCAACTATACTAAGAAAAAACACCAGTTACAAAATAACCTATAAAACTAACACCAACACCTTTTCATTTTTATTCAATGCTAAAGACAAAACACAAGATATCATGAAATCCGGCATTTACCGTTTGAATTGTTCTTCTTGTAACTCGGTTTATATTGGGCAAACACTTAGAAATTTCGACATAAGATACAAAGAACACGTACGCTCTTATAGACTTAAACATCCAGAAAAATCGAATTATGCCAAACACATTTTGGAACAGAACCACCCAATGACACCTCAAAACAACATTAAATTCTTACATTTTTGCAACAACACAAATTAGACATTTTAGAAGCTTTTGAAATATACAGACATAAACGCACAGTACCTTTAATGAATGAACAAACTGAGCTTAGTAATTCTCCTTTATTAGAAGTGTTAGATAGTTAGTTTTTGTTATGTATTGTATCTAGTTACCTATTTTCTGTATGTATTCATCCTTAGCAACGTGTTTGTTTATCAATCTTATCTACCTTTGATAATGACACAAAGTGTCGAAACAGTATTGTCAGGTTAAGATATTAATAAAACTTGTGAAACTTTAGCTAATCTTTGTATTTATATTATATTTCATAATTATGCTTGAGTATAAATTAAAACATCATAAAATATTGTTTATTTTTTATAATTGTAAATGATAAATATGTTTAATATTAATAATTCAACGTTCTATAAAATATAGAAAACGTGACAACAATGTTGATTTTATAAGTTGGTAGCATAAGTATATCTTTCTCTTACATAATTAAGAGAGAAAAGTCTTTGGGCATCAGTCAGCGGTTGATTGCAATTATGGACGTATTTAAACTAGATAGGCTAGGGGAGCTATTATGTATTTTCTGAAGCCTGCATGGTTTGTTTACACAAAGTACGAAACGATATGCGTGCTCCGAACGTAGCCGAATCTAATCCTAGTGCTTAGTGGTTTACTCGCCGCGACACGAGCAAGGTCCGTTGATGCATGCATAATTACATCCAAAGTAAAGGTTATCCCACCCATTTCCACTATTGGCTTTTGAAATGGGCTCAAAAATGGCGCCTTTCTGGCGGCAATTTTAATTTGTCATGAATTTGTCAAATCAAATATTTACATAACATACAGAAAATGTTACGAATATTTTAATTGAAACAAATCAATAATACTATGTATAAACTTATTAACAAATAATATTTTTAGGCATCGTACTACCTATCTTTTGTTATTGAGTAATATTAACTACTACTACTGAATAAAACCACGAAAACATTAACACATTAAAAAATGATGGTGTAAAATGGCGAAGATTTATTGGTTATATGAACAAAAGTTATATGAACAAAACAACAATAACAACTAAAGCGAATATTTTAACTGTGATACAACTAATTTATTAATGGTATCCTCCTCAAACAGTATTTGAGTTTCTCTTTTTTGTTAACCAAATATGGCAGAAAGCCATATAAAAGCCGTGGACGGAAATCTAACTTCTGTAAATGTCTGTACAGAATGGAGTATGATGCCAGTGGATGCTGCAACTATTTTTTAAGCTTTTGTAACCTTTCCAAGCAGCTAAAAATTAAGAATATATTAAGTAGGTAATTGAAAATTATCCTGCAAATCATATTTGTACTGCCATTTTCAAAATTTCCAGCGGCCGCATCGGTATTTTTAAAACCTGAAGTGAATAGTGTCTCTGTTCCTTTTAGAATCTGCATGAGAATGTGCTGTAGTATTATCTTTTAAAGTATATCGAGGCTCTCTCTTTCAATCTTTCCACACTCTTCAATTATTTTAGGCTTTTCTTTAACATATCCAGTATTATTTGATGATTGTGTTTGGCAATTAGATGGCCTGTTTCCTTTATTGCCTTTAAAAGTTTTAATTTTTTTTATTAATTGCAACTACATTTATCTCTTCATTTAATCTTTTACGTTTCTTATTACTGTAACTATATTAGAAACGTTAAATAACGTAGGAATTGTGTTTCATTTCAATATTTACCATTCATCTTTTCTTCTTGTATCAAATTGCGTTTCTTCAAAATGGAACTAGGGGAAATGTAAAACGGTAATAAAAAAGTGTGTAATGTAAAAACTATCCTTTCTCTATGCTTAAATAATGTATATTATTTCTACATGTAATTTTATTAATATTCCCATTCCGGGAATTGCTAGAATAGTTTGGTGTACTACAACCAGTCATTTTTTGGGAATAGACTTCGGCTTTCACTTATGTCAGAAACTGACAGATCGAACTTGGGCTCAAATATGGCCGTCTCAACTTTGATGAGATATGACCTATGTATGTGTACTAGGTATACATACACATGAATTGACCTAGGACACGAGTGTTCCATCTTGGCTTATTTGTTTTCTGTGTGTTTAGTTTTTTAAGTTATTGCGAGTCTTTTAATTTAAATAATGGTGCGACAATGTGTTTTGTGCAAAAGATACGTTATGAAAGAAAATCAAATATCATTTCATAAGTACCTAAATTCTAAATTATGATAAAGCTAGGTTATGTCACATGTTTTGTATGTCAGTGCTGTAACGTCTGACTGGGGCACATAAACATGTTAGAAACAGAAGAGACCTTATCTCAATTGCATTGCAAGCAAGGAAAGAATTCAAAAATGTAATAAAGGCCTCTCCCTTTTTAATTAAAATATGTGAAACAGGAGAAGAAGTCTTTAGGTTACATCAAAAGATTGAATCTTTTCCTAAGTTACACCAATTTAATTAACAAGTTAATACTTCAGACTATAACATCCCAATTATCTTCATCTTTGTCAGATTACTGATCATCTCTATGATTAGAACTTAAGAATTATTATTAACTTATTATTAATTAATAGTAAATAACTTTTATACTAACTATTATATTAAACACTTGTATTAACTAGGTATAGTATAAGTATTATAATTATGTAATTATAATAAATTCTATAAAAATACATCTGTGTTTTTGTCATATAGTAGTGCAAATGAGTAGTAGGAATATTTATATCCAGCAGAAAATTAAGTCTAAAACATTCCATGATCTTTTTTTATTATAAATTCCCGTTTGGCGCTACTTCAGTGGATTCCAATCCACCTTACTACAACAACAAAAAGGACAAATTGCTTTCATCGGAGAACTCGGGAAGCTTTAGCTGCAACTATCTTAGCTTTAAAATATTGTAATATTTATTGACTCCTAACAACAGGTAAGTAGGGGTCAATTTCTCATCTTTACAGATTTAGCTGCTCATTAATTCATTCATTTATACAGTTTCCAAAACTCAAGGAATGGGCACCAATACTTTTTTTTAAAGCAGGTTACTCATAAACTTATTTAATTTACCACCAGTTTATTGTAATTCAACTTGTACTAAACTATTGTAATTACTGTTAAAGACCAGAGCAAGCAAGAACTACCTTCTACTACCTATACCAAATAAGTAGTAGAAGCTACTATTTTATTTATTTTTGGGCGAGTAATGAGGATGGCGGAGCATCCTTCGTACCTCATGGCACCGATGGCTATGATAATGTGGCCGACCCTACTAGAATTTACCCGAATCTGAGGGAATTGTACCCCCAGTAGGGATTTTTAACGTGCCAAACATCAAATTGACACGGGACCTACAATTTTACTTCCTATCCGAAAAGAAGGCATGTTTTAAATTTTTCTCCGCTATGAAGAATTACCAGCTCCGCCGGGGATCGAACCTGCGATCCTTGGATTATGAAGCAAACATGCAAATCACTAATCCACCGAGGCTGACAGAACCTACTATTATTTTTGTTTTACTTTATTATTGCCTTAACTAAATTATGTTTACAAAAACCGAAAAGGTAGCAATTAGCTGTAGGAAATAGCTAAATACCAGCTTCATACTACTGTAACGTTCTTTTTAAAATAATAACAAAAGTGCCATTTAAATCGTCTATTAATAAGAAATATTTATTTACAAACACTAATGAATACACTATAAATTAACGCTATGATTATAAACCATTAAAACTATTATTTACAGACTATGAATTTCTAATACAACATTTATCTTCACATTTACTATTTATTTCGTGATACACAGTTAATGACTCGCTGTTGCCTGATCCTCTTTTATCCTCGAAGTCGATTTTATACCCTCATATAATCGTACCAGAAGCCGCTAGAACCTACTATGTATTTCTCGAAGGCGCTAGATAAACCGCGTCTGGTTTACATACTTGGTGCGATGCGTCATTCTCTCGAATGCTGTAGATTATTACATTTGTTTTGTGAAGAAAAGGTTCTTTTTCTCTCTTGTTACACTACCATAGTAGTTTAGGACAAATAATGTGTAGGTATGTAGTTAGGATTTTATTTTATTTATATTTGTAGTAATTATAACTACTACCACAAATTACAACTTTCTAGGCATCATTTGCAGTTTACATTACTGCTATTTCAGAGTTGAAGCTCGTATGCTCATAGTGGATATTGGATGTCTGGAATTTACAAGCCTCTTTTTAACAGCACGCCACTTCGCTTGACGGAAACTAGCTCTCAGCTGAGTACAGTGTTGCCGCATTTTCTTACATACCAATTAATTTATCAACAGTAAAAACACAAGAGCTTTTTTTTTATCGGATAAATTTCTTTTTGTAACGAAATAATTTTATTCTCTCATTCATTCTCATTCTCTCATTCTCTCGAATGCTGTAGAATATTCCATTTGTTGTGTGAAGAAGAGGTTCTTTCTTTTTCTCTCTTGTTACACTGCCCCCCTCTTCAAGTCTGTTCTGTCCCAGAACAGGTTTTATGCTCTGGTTCCTGTAGAACGGGTCATGACGATATCGACAGTCTTCACCTCGACTACACGTTCCATTACGGTAGAAGTAACAGTCTACACTCTTCGTTGGCCTTAATGCGGGCTGTGGGTCAAAACTGCAGACGAAGATCTTCACGTCCGTACCTCTAAACACAACTTCCAGCATGTTTCTAACGATTCTCCAATCCAGCTGGTCCCTCCCACAGCCGAGTTTGGGAACTGCCAATTTGTTAATTCCCCTGGTAAGCAACTCGATCCTCAAATTCCATAATGCCCTCCACAAGTCGGCGTAACTCGGTTTCTGGTAGTAAAACTGCTTGGTTACCAAGTAGTAAATGGATCGGTCATGATCAGGCATGCGTAAGGATTTACCAACAGAGGGATTTTGTTCTCGAAGTTCATTCAGCCGTCCAAATTTATTTCTAAACACTACTGCGATCCCCCTGGACATACGGAGGTCCTCGGAGACACAGTGGGCAATGGAATAATCACCAGGGACCCGGAAGAGATCTTGTTGCATCTCAGTCGTGACACCGAATCGCGCTTTTCTAGTTCCAGAAAACGCAGCCATAAATTCTCTGAAGGTTGGCTGATCATCTCCAGGCCTTACGGTATTGATAGCCACCTCAGCCTCATCTTCCCGATCCGGGACTGCGTCATTATTTCCCTCATAGTGCGCCAGACGATTGGAGTGTACCACCTTTGGTTTCCCTCTTGGCAATTTCTGGATGCGATAAATCAAGTCATTTATTCGTTTCTTCACCTGGTATGGGCCCTCCCAATTCCGCTATAACTTTGGAGAATAGCCACGACGTCTTTGCGGGTTGTATAACCAGACAAGTTCTCCAGGTTGAAACCCTCCTTCTTGGGCTCTCACATCGTACGTAGCCTTCATCCGGTCACTCGCGATTCGACTATTGTTTCGGGTTCGGTCGTGAATATCCTCCAACTTCTTCTTTAAGTTGATGACATAATCATTCCCGGCTACCTCCTGCTCTATAGGTGGAGACCCAAATTCCAGATCACACGGTAACCGTAACTCGCGTAACATCACAGACGCTGGTGACTGACCGGTTGTTTCGTGGACCGATGCACGATAAGCCATCAGGAACAGATGCAGGTATTGGTCCCAGTCTCGTTGATGATCGGAGATGACCTTGGCCAAATATTTGCCCATTGTCCGATTCATGCGTTCTACCATTCCATCGAACTGCGGATGTAACGGTGTGGTCCGAGCCTTGCGAATGCCCAACAATCGACAGACTTCTCCAAATAGTACAGACTCAAAGTTGCGGCCTTGATCCGAATGCAGCTCCATGGGCACTCCGAAGCGACTGAAAAACTCTTTGACTAGTACGTCAGCAACAGTCGCAGTTTCCTGGTTTGGTAGGGCATATGCTTCTGGCCATTTGGTAAAGTAGTCCATTGCCACTAATATGTATTTATTCCCATCGTCGGTTTCGGGAAATGGTCCGGCAATATCTATAGCTATTCTTTCCAGAGGACTACCCACATTGTACTGCCTCATAGGTGCTCTTCGTTTCCCCAAGGGTCCGTTACCAGTGGCACATAGTTCACATTTCCGGCACCACTCCTTCTCGTCTTCTTTACAGTTGACCTAATAAAAACGCTCCCTAACTTTCTCCAAAGTCTTTTTCAAACCGAAGTGTCCTCCTGAGGCACCGTCATGGAGATGTCGCAACACTGTAGCCAGTCGGCTTCTTGGAACCACGAACTGAGACCTAATGGTGGTGCCATCTTCACTCTCCAGTACTCGCTTCAGGAGATCATCTTCCACCTTCAAGGACTCCCATTGGGCCCAATATGCTTTGAGCGTTCTGTTGAAAGGGCTGACGGCCTCCCAGGCAGGCCTTTCTCCCACGCGCTTCCATTCCAGTACCATTTTTAGTTCGGGATCAGCCTTCTGCTGTCGTTGCAATTCTTCCGGCAACCAATTGTCGTTGACGATGGTAGTTCTTAATACTTGGCAAACCCTCTCTTCCAAGCGAGAGCAATGACGGCAATCCGTTGGACAGGGTCTTCTTGAAAGAGCATGGGCATTTCGATGACTAGTGCCCGCTCGATGTTCTGTGTCAAAGTCGTATCCTTGTAATCGCTCGATCCACCTTGCGACCTGGCCTTCAGGATTACGGAATTGTAGAAGCCATTTCAACGCTGCATGGTCCGTCCTCAATAAAAACTTCCGTCCGTACAAGTATTTGTAGAAGTGCTCAACGGACTTCACGACGGCCAATAGTTCTTTTCTGGTCACACAATAATTCCTTTCATCTTGCATCTGTGTCATGTATGAATTTCCCTTCGGTTCGTGGATAGCTCAATATTGGTGCTGTTGTCAGGGCACGCTTCAACTGTTGGAAAGCTGTTTCACACTCTCCGCTCCAAACATACTCGCGCCCATCTTCAGTTAACCTTGTCAGAGGTTTCGCTATATTGGCAAACCCAGGAACGAAACGCCTGTAGTAGGTACATAACCCAAGAAAACTACGAACTTGGTGTTTATCTTTCGGTGTTGGCCACTCTTGAACTGCACGAATCTTATTGGGGTCGGCTGCCATTCCATTTTGTGATACGACGTGCCCGAGATATTTCACTTCCTTTCTGAATATGTGGCACTTTTTCGGACTCAGTTTCAGATTGGCTCCACGTAGTCGCCGGAACACTTCCTCTAGATTTTGCAAATGTTCGTTGAATGATTTTCCGACTACAATCACATCATCTAGGTATACCAGGCAGGTCTTCCACGACAGCCCTCTCAGGATGGTCTCCATTAGACGCTCAAAGGTGGCCGGAGCGTTACATAGACCGAAAGGCATAACTGTAAACTCCCATAGTCCGGAACCAATAGTGAACGCGGTCTTCTCCCGGTCTTCAGGTTCCATTTCAACTTGCCAATAACCACTCTTCAAGTCCAAAGTCGAAAACCATCGTGAACCAGACAGGGTATCTAACGTGTCGTCGATGCGTGGTAAGGGATAGCTGTCTTTCTTGGTCACGTTATTGAGCTGCCGATAGTCCACACAAAATCTCGTTGACCCGTCCTTCTTACTGACCAGGACCACCGGTGATGCCCATGGACTGTTGGATGGCTCGATGACCCCTTGTTCTTCCATATCGGTAATAATCTTTTCGGCTTCTGCTCGCCTTGCTAGAGGTAGACGCCTCGGCTGCTGACGGACAGGCATATAGTTGCCTGTATTGATTTTATGTTTTACTATATTTGTTCGTCCCTTCTGGCTATCGTCAAGAGCGAAGATATTTTGGTATCGGTGAACCAAACCCTGTACCTCTTTCACTTCCGTTCTGTTAAGGTCTTCGCACGAACTAGTAACTATACCCACTAATTTTCCACCATGGTCTTTGGGCGCTGGTTTTGGAACATCGGCCATACACCTGGCTACTCGGAATACTGGCACACACTGTCCCACAAGGGTACTCTTCTTCAATGTCACCGGATCCACATTAACGTTCATAAGCCTCACCGGTACTGTCTTTCCAACCTTGATCAGCGCTTTTCCCACCAGTATGCCACTATGGATCTTCTTATCACAAACAGGCTCCATCATTCGCACACATCCTACCCGAAGATCTCCATCCAAACCTGCCTTGACAACCATCTCGCTTTGACCCGGCAATATCACATCTTCTGTCAGCAAAACCCTTACGACGGGATCTTCTCGTGGGTGCAACGGAAGTTCTTCGTTACCAACCTTCAAAACACCCTCCTTCAAGTCCAATGTAAAACCAAATTTTCTTAGGAGGTCCATTCCCAAGATGAATTCGTCAATGATGTCGGCTACCAGCACCTCATGATCACGTTCTTCACTTCCAATGCCAATCTTCATCTTCACCACTCCGCGTGTTGGTATCACTTCACCTGTTGCTGTACGGAGTTGAGTAGTTCTCGGTAACAGCTTCATACTTGTTCGTAGAACATTAGGGCGTATGATGGATTTTGTCGCCCCCATATCAATAAGTAGTGGAACAGTTCGATTAGCAATTTTTCCATCTACGAACAAACTACTGGTACTATTCTTTGATGTTACGGCATGAATGGTGATCTTCGGGGCATCTTTACTCAAGGTCAACATTCGCCCTCTCTCGTCGACCTTCTTTAGTTTTCCGACTGCTGAACCCGTTTTAGGGCAACGACGTCGTATGTGACCTTGTTCGCCGCAATTCCATCAAAGAGGCCCTCGAACTTCTTGATGATTCTTCTTACGGCTTTCTTCCTTCCGAAGAACTCTCAGTACTAACTCCTCTAGGTGATCTTTAGAACCTTCTTCTTCCTCCACAACGGCCCGAACACGCCCGTGATACGGGACGCTTGCTTTGCAGCTTCAAATTCTAAGGCGTGAGCAAGCGCATCATCAGTTGTTCTTGGTCGTGCCAGCCTCAATGACTGTTGTGTTTCCCCGTCTCTTAACCCATCAATGAAGGTCTGCACAGCGAGCTGTCCCAGAAATGAATCGGGTGCTGTAGGGTACGCCAATCGGACAAGCCGCGCAACATCGGCTTCAAACTCCTGCAGGCTTTCTCCATTCTTCTGGATACGATTCTTCACTTGCGCGTGATACACTTGTTGAAGATGCGCGTCTCCATATCTCATCTCCAATCTAGACACTAACAATTGATAATCATTTTCCTGTCCTGCTGGGATTGTTTACAGGACGTTCAACGCGTCTCCACGCAAAGCCACAGTTAAAGAAACGGCCTTTTCCTTGCCTGTCCATCCGTTGGCCCCAGCGGCCGCCTCAAATTGTTTATAGTAGGTGGACCAAGGTATCTTTCCATCGAACGTGGGTGGTTTTACTTTTATCCCTACGGTAGGAACCTTCTCTTCTTTAAATTGTTTCTTTCCTTCATTAAACGGCCACTCAGACGTTGAGGGAAACCGTAGTTGATTCATTCTATCTTCCAACATTTCGTCGTCTTTCTTAGCTGTTGGTGATAATTGCATTTGGGCTATTTTCTCTTCTACCATCTTTATTACCCTATCTTGTTCCGCCTTCGAACAGTCCTAACGCGCTGGCATTCTCAAAAAATTCTTCGAAAACTTTAACTTCCAACGCTTTGACATTTTCCAGCAATTCTCCTTTAAGCCTTCTAGAACTTTCTTCAGACTTTTCTAATAATTCTGCAAACCTTCTAGAATTCTCTTCGTGCTTTTCCAGTACTTTTTCTTCCACTGCTTTAGTATTTTCAAGTAATTCTTCTTTAAGCATTTTAGAATTTTCAAAAACTTTTTGTTCCAGCACTTTAGTATTTTCCATTAACTTTCTAGCATTCTCTTCGGACTTCTCCAGTAGCTCTTCTTTTAACATTCTAACATTTTCTTCGGACTTTCTAGAATTCTCTTCGGCTTTTCTAGAACTTTCCAGTAACTCTTCTTTAATTTTACTTAACAACACATTAGTATCAATTGCGGGTCCAGGTATTTCAAAGCGGTAATTTTCAGGATCTTCCTTCTGTTCTAAAAGCCATTCTCTTTGCCGATTTATTAACAAATTTTTAAGGCCCGTTATATCTAAATCTCGTTCTTCAAGTTCGTGTTTTAAGTCTATTACTTTGAGATCTTTTAACAATTTCATCACCATTTTAAATGTTTGTTGAAATTATTTTTGACACTAAAGATTTATTCTCACAGCACTTTATTTAATTATTACGCGATTTTATTTATTTTAAAACTCCACACCTGACAACACTGTAACGTTCTTTTTAAAATAATAACAAAAGTGCCGTTTAAATCGTCTATTAATAAGAAATATTTATTTACAAACACTAATGAATACACTATAAATTAACGCTATGATTATAAACCATTAAAACTATTATTTACAGACTATGAATTTCTAATACAACATTTATCTTCACATTTACTATTTATTTCGTGATACACAGTTAATGACTCGCTGTTGACTGATCCTCTTTTATCCGCGAAGTCGATTTTATACCCTCATATAATCGTACCAGAAGCCGCTAGAACCTACTATGTATTTCTCGAAGGCGCTAGATAAACCGCGTCTGGTTTACATACTTGGTGCGATGCGTCATTCTCTCGAATGCTGTAGAATATTCCATTTGTTTTGTGAAGAAGAGGTTCTTTCTTTTTCTCTCTTGTTACACTACCATAGTAGTTTAGGACAAATAATGTGTAGTTATGTAGTTAGGATTTTATTTTATTTATATTTGTAGTAATTATAACTACTACCACAAATTACAACTTTCTAGGCATCATTTGCAGTTTACATTACTGCTATTTCAGAGTTGAAGCTCGTATGCTCATAGTGGATATTGGATGTCTGGAATTTACAAGCCCCTTTTTAACAGCACGCCACTGCGCTTGACGGAAACTAGCTCTCAGCTGAGTACAGTGTTGCCGCATTTTCTTACATACCAATTAATTTATCATATATAATATCACAAGTGGTCTGATTTTTTCCGACAAAATTTGTCGTTTCAGAGTCAACGCAGGAGACGAGTGTAATTTTCCAAAAGCAAAAGCTACGAATGTCTTAAACGATAAATTCTGCAAGAAAAAATTAGACCACGAGTTGTATTCGGCTTGACAATCCACCGAGCAAATTTTTATTTAGCGTGCGTAGTTAATATTAATTTAATTAAATTTGACATTTCATTTTGACAAGTGGTTTTTTCTTACTGAAAAAACCACTAGTGGTTTTTTTACTATAAAACTAATTTCATTGGTCCCAATTTGAAAAATTCTGTAATTTGATTAGTTAAAAATTTTCGAGTTGGATTGTCGAGTAAAAACCAGATTTTCGGTTTGTTTATAATTCTTTTCTCAAGAACCGTTTAGTGAATGTTTATAAAACTATGCAAAATCGGTTCTATGGAGTTCAAGTTACGTAATTTAAAAATTTGGGACGCTTGGTAGCTTTTTTTCCAGTAATTGAAATGACTTTATTCTATTATGTGAGCGAATCTCCATAAGATCACATGTAAAATTACAGTTACTTTAAATTGCAATAACTTTTAAACGGCTTAGTCGATTGGATTGAAATTCTCACTGTAGTTTTAGCATTAAATGAGGAAAATTCTACTAAATTTTTATTCATTTCGTAGCATTTTGAGATACCTCCTAAACATCCTTAAAACATCTAGCTATTACTTTGCCCATCGAGATAGTGTGAAATATTAAAAAAATCTGCACCTTTGTTTTTAACTGATTTCTGGAAGCTCTATATACGAGACTTTATATATAAAACAATTTATTTATAAATTATGCAATCCATGTAATAACTGGAACACCTTTAGTGGTAAATATTTCTATTAAAGATTTTTTTCTCAGAATTTACAGCATTGAACTATTGATATACATGTATTTTTCGGTTTATAATTCTGTAAATTTTATATTTATAAAATTTTTCTTAACAAAATTATTATATATACTCTTTCGTTTATAAAATTATTATCAATTAACATTTGTTTTTTCATTCTTCATGGGAGACCTTTATTGTCCAATGTCCAACTACTTTTCAAAACACACCTTACACCTTAACATTCAATTAATCATCTTGAAGAATAGTTGAATATCCTCACCTTTATAAGGTGTTCATTATTTTTACATAGAAATAGAATAAAAAAAGCAATAAAAATAAAAAATAATATATCCTACTGATCTTTAAAACGTAATACACAGGTAGAAATTATAACCAGTAACCTATCTAATAAGGTCGGTCGAAAAAAATCAATTTTTCGAGTATCGAGTTCTAATAGGACCCAAAAGTTGCGTATTTGCATACCAATCAACGAAAAATATAGAATAAATTATACGTTGGATCTTCAGTTCGCGCAAAGGGCTTAAAATTTGGAAAAATGACAAAAGCACACACCAAATTTTACCTTTACGCTCAAAATATACAGGTAACGTATTTTGGCTGTTAATAGCATCATCTAATTACTTCATTTGTGATGCCTGATAATAGAAAAGTTTTTTTTTAATTAGATGCTTTATTTTGATTTCGCGCATTAGGGCTAACATTTTCGAACTTTTGTGAAACATCGGGGTTTTATCGTTTTACAAACAGACGCACTGTGGTATTTTAATTTATAAAAGGCCATCTTTCTTAATAATTCGTTAATGTGAGTGATTTTATACATTTACATATACATTTATTTTCGTAAGAGTACGTCTTTTTGCAACTCTTCACCCATTTTATAATATTCTTATAAAATGACCCAGAACTCACCACGAGGAGGTGGCTGCAATTCGAGTTCTACCCACACCCTACCCAACCTTCCAACTAATTAGAGTGTGTTAAATTATGTTGATTTTGATTTTGGAATTGTGGATCTTTAGAGCAAAGTTGCTCTAATGTAGTCATCTCGTTTTTCTTGTCCGCACACTTTTTCTACAGACTCTGTGACAAGTTTGATGCATCTTTCTACAGCTTCGGTATGGCATGGAAAATTTAAAAAATTAAACTCAGGCAGAATTCTATTTTGCAGAACTAACGAAATACTTTCTGTTGTCAAGTTTTCCATCATTGGAGGAGGTGAGAGCTTACATGTTGTTCATTCTACCAGCTGACTGTATTCCGTGGCATCAAGATTTATTTAGGGAGACGTAAAAGTTTTTACAGATTTCCCCTTCGGATTTTCAGTTCATGCCTTTAGTACCCTCTTGGAACCCAACTCTAGTATATGTTGTCTCTCATTCACTATCATAACCAACAACGTATTCTCTGGGTTACATAAGAACGCGTTCTCTCAACCACACGATCGATGATTCTTTTAATGTCGTCTGGCAAATGTCTGGTTGTTTGAACAACCTTAAAGATTTGTTTAGGGTCATATTTCACTGACTGACATCTCGTAATGTCGAACCATACAGTAGAATATGTCTTCAGAATGTAGTTTACAAGCATCTCGAGTTCGTTTGTAGAACTTGTTTGGGAAATGAACAATCGTAAGACTCGGTTTGCACATGTCAGCCATAAGATAGCCAGGATCTCTGACAGCCAGATCTGGAGCACATTGTCCTGTCTGGATTACTCTGACAATATCCAGAAGGTACTGTTGGTCTTTACTAAGATCAGTTTCATTTACACTGATTTCATCTAATTCAAGTGCTTCGAAATTTAGTGTGGATAATTTCTCACAATACTTTAGGCAGTTGTTTGCCGATTTTCCCCAAGAATGAGACTGGTGCCGTAAGTATATTTGTAAAACGGTAAAACCTCGATTTTTCGTAACGAGCGAACTCAGAATGAAGCGTGTGATTTTAAAAAATATTTTTTCTATTATAACACCAAAGCAAAACCAAAAAAACGTTACCTGTATGTTTTGAGCGTAAAGGTAAACAAAAAGGTAAACATAAACGATTCGTCGGGTCAATTTCGTAAAACTTTAACTTCATTTAATCTTTTTACCGCTATTCTGGCAAAGGTTGATTATCTCCCGTTCTTCTTTGAAAGACTTCTTTGATTAACTATTCTTTTCCGAGATGTTTCATTAACTACATATTAAACAAAAGGTTTTTATATTTTAAATTAGCCCAAGTAGGATAAGGTTCCATAGCCGATCATTCACCTTGCATCCACGGTATCCCTTTAAATTTTAAAGGGATACCGTGGATTTAAAGTTTAAACGGACCCAAAAGAAAATCAAAATTTCATATAACGATTAGTCAGGGTATTAATTTAGTCACTGACTCTTATTTAGACTAATACATATGTATTATAATATTATTTACGATAGTACTACTATACATAACTAATTAATTTAAGATTTATGTTAAATTAATTCAGATTCTAGTACTGTATGGTACTTATTGACCGTAACAAAACGTTCAAAACATGAGATAAATTAATAAGGAAAAGCATAGGCAGAAAATACAATCACAAAATTACTTACTATGTAACCAACATTCAAACGCACTCACTTATATGACAGATGTAGCAAATACTTAAGTAATAGCACGTACTAACTATTCTTGTATCATATCATAATTATCTTGTTTATGTAATAGAAACAAGTAATTAGTGATAATCTATCAGATAATGACAATGGAAAAATTTGTAAGAAACAAATTGCCGGTACGTTGAGCTAACCTACAAATAATAAATCTAGAAAACAACAGTTTACTCGTACGTATTGTTTTCATAAATGTTATGAACACTCTGGCTTGAAAGAAAGGTAGAAAAGAACTAAATCTCATCATCTAGTTTATTTTTAGAGATCTCTTCAATAGGTATTTTCTACAAAGTCGCCTTTCATTTTTTTTTTTAATTTAAGATTAGTGACTCAACCGCTGCTTATAATGGATAGTAAACAGCTTAAATCTGCTGAGTAATCATACATTTTATATTCAATTTACAAATTCCTTAATATCTCTTTTATATACTGATGTAATCTGAATACTAACAATCTTATTGAGTAAGCTTATCTATATGTGATAATATTATCAAAAAACTTCATATATTTTTGCATTGATTCCGTCCAGTATCGTAGCTATTGGGTCATTCCATGCGAAATCGATCACTAAAACGGGTCGATCTCTCGGATTTCAATGAAAATCACTTATGAGATAGCAATCAACTAAAGAACATAACTTTCATTCATCAATGTGCTAAATTACGCAGAACTTCGGAAATATTCAAACTGAAAAAATTATTATTATTATGTATATTGCTCACTAGAAGACGGGCTTTTTGGACAGCCTAATAATTTTTTGTTATCGAACGTATTTTTATTTTTTTCTAAACGAAATATTTTAAAAATGCAGAAAAATCGGTGTGGTCACATTTTTAAAAATCTGAAAAAAATTGTACAGATTCTTTGAACATTTCTGTATTTAAATGCCAAATGGCAAGCTGGACGTTTTAATAGTTTTGGCAGCGTAAATTTCCAAAGACCGCGCTGCAGACAGCCGGCGCACCATAGATCACGGTCAACCGGCGCAACCCGCATTCCCTACCTTCTAGTTAGTAATAATACCGTCTATATTTCCAGCGGTAGATCTTAACTAATGTACATAAGATAAATGTATATATGTGTGGATATGATTATACCTCCTGATTATTTAATTACTTATGTATTTAAATCGATTTCTTCGGGTGTGTTACAAAAGCATTTTTCTTGCGGCCAAAGACCCTAAAATATTATACTGCAATAGCTTAGATACCATTTTTGTTTACAGAAGATGAGTTGCTTTTGATCCTAAATTTAAAAAATAAATGTTCACTGGGTTAAACTGAGTGCTATTGTAGGTAGCAACCAATCATCAGCTTACGTTGTATTATATTATTAAAATCCAGTCATCGAGCTAGAATGTCAAATTTATTAACGTTAAAAACTATAGACTGAGCTATAGGATCATTGCAAATTCAATATTTGAACTTGTGGCACAGGTGAGTTAATGATATTATCCACTGCAAAAATTATCATAATAACTTACTGAACTCACTTGTACCATAAATAACTATTACCGATCTCTATTGTAGGTTCTGATGTTTAATAAGGTCAGCTGCGGTAATTGGAGCGATGGGGTAACTGGAACTTTGCTTAATAAAAACTAAAACTATCGTTAAACGTCTATGAGAATTACGTGAATTTTTAGTTTTATCGACTTTACCCTATACACGTTTCCGACTGCGATAATTCCTGAACTATTCCTACTGCAGCCCTAATTTTTTGGAGACATTTTAATTAATATCCTTAGGGCGTCCCAGTTACCCAGCACATATTATAAAGTAATGTGGATATAAACTATAGACGATGATCCCATTAACCACAATCTATTGGGTTACTGGAACCACCGGACATGTTTTTAAAAAAATATTTTTAAATGCAATAGTTGACATTAGAGCTGATTTATTTTTACATTTTCTTTTGGAAATATATTAAAGTTACTATAAAACAAGGTCCTAAACTTATACTTCACGTTAAAATATGAGATAAAGAGTTTGAAGCAAAAGAATTGTATATCTATGGACCAATTACCCCAACTGACCTTAAAACTTAAATTAGAAAAGCTGTTGCGTTATATTTTATGGTGTTGGGCAGTCGCAAGAAAAGTACTTTATGTAACACACCCGAAGTAATCGATTTAAATACATAAGTAATTAACTTATTAGTAGGTATAATCATATCCACACAAATATACATTTATCTTATGTACATTAGTTGAGAGGTTAAGGTTAAGAGTTAAGCTGGTAATATGGACCGTATTGTTACTAACTAGAAGGTAGTGAATGCGGTTTGTGCCGGTTGACCGTGATCTATGGTGCGCCGGCTGTCTGCAACGCGATCTTTAAAAATTTGCCCTGCCAAAACTATTAAAACGTCCAGCTTGCCATTTTGCATTTAAATACAGAAATGTTCAAAGAATCTGTACAATTTTTTTCAGATTTTTAAAAATGTGACCACACCGATTTTTCTGCATTTTTAAAATATTTCGTTTAGAAAAAAATAAAAATACGTTTGATAACAAAAAAGTATTAGGCTGTCCAAAAAGCCCGTCTTCTAGTGAGCAATATACAAAAAAAATATTTGTTCTAGGGTAAATACTTTTCGAGATATTTATATTTCTTTAAAGGCGTGCAAGCAGTTTTGAAAATTTTTTCAGTTTGAATATTTCCGAAGTTCTGCGTAATTTAGCAAATTGATGAATGAAAGTTATGTTCTTTAGTTGATTGCTACCTCATAAGTGATTCTCATTGAAATCCGTGAGATCGACCCATTTTAGTGATCGATTTCGCATGGAATGACGCTATTGCTAAATAGGCCCTATATCAAACATTGCCCTATGGGCCCTATTAAGAAAACAGGTAAACGAAAGCACATAATAGTATATTATGTATTAAACTTCAAGTACTTCAATAAAAATAATTTGAAAAGTGCAAAACTTCAAGTAGGTAGGTGCAGTGATAAAACTTCAAGTAGGTAGGTGCAATGGAATATAATTACTGTTATTACTATGGAGACGGCATAAACAAGGGTAGCTATTTTTCTAGCGGGCTCTAACAGCTTTCAGAGCCCTAGAACTCTAATTTAGCAATTTACGCTTTAAAAACAGGCCACTAAATAGGTCATAATCGCCCGACCGGACATAACTTATAAAATGAAATGTCGAACAAACATTTATTAAAGGTAGTGAATCATCTTTTTATATTATTATCAACACAGGTTTAAAGTATGACTGAAGATTATTTCTTTTGTTCATAGACAACAAATCAATTTAATCGTTTAATTTACACCAAGTAACATAATATAGATTGTCGGATAGCACTTTGAGTTGTAGTGTAACCACATTGGACAGATAGTCTGACATTGCTGCTTGACTTATTTACACTATAGGCCAGTAAAATAGAATCCGGTGGTGGAAATAAATGTTGGAAAGCGGGAGATCGTTTTGATCGCTTCGTATGAGGTCAAATATATATCTTAGGTTTGCACGGTGCAGGTTGCACGGTCCCTCGACTCGAGCTTACCTTTTTTAGTTTTTCGCTTATAACGCTAAAGCGCACCGTAGTGTATAGTAAAGTTTTCGTTGGAAAACACCTTTCCAACGAAAACTTTAATATTACAAGAATTAAAGAGAATTAAATTCTGCGTCGGAGGAGTATCCAACACTTTAAATTCGGACCAGTGGTTTGGTCGAAATCCACGGTCGAGAAACGCAAATTTTACAAATTCGATTTTCCGTCAAACCGGACGCCCAGAGGCTTTCCGTATAAAAAACCCGTTGGACTCATTCTGATTATTAATATAAGTTGAGAAATACCTAAGCTTTGATATTATAGAGGCTGCCGGATTAACTTAATGGCCATTTTTCTGTCATCCCCCATCATAGCAATTAGGATCAATCCATATGAAGTAGTGCAGTACTGGTCGCTCGATCATTTCGAAAAAAGATAATTTTTTGTGTGTTATCACCCCTAAGTATTGATAGATCAAAACCACTGTCATTTTATTTTTATTCCATTTGATTGAAATATGGCAGCCATATTTGTTTCGTGGTGCACGACGTTGCTTGTAGTTTTTTGATGTAAACGTAACTTTGGATATCTCAAGAACGGTTGATCCTAAAGACCTGCGGTAGAAATGATTGTATTGCTCACATGTCGTACTACATTTTTAAATCTAAACATAATTTTTGTAGGGCGCTTTTGCAGGACGCTTACTTATGGGTGTGATTTAATCCCGAAGATTAAAATTTTTATAAAAATTTCCGCTTTTATGGGGGCATATTTCATATATCCAGATAAAAATGAAGTCTTAGGGCGGATTTTCTATTTAAACGTACACGATTAGAGGTAGTTTATGTATAATTTCCACATTTCAATCAAATGGAATAAAAATAAAATGACAGCGGTTTTGATCTACCAATACTGAGGGGTGATAACACACAAAAAATTATCTTTTTTCGAAATGATCGAATGACCAGTACTGCACTACTTCATATGAATTGATTCTAATTTCTATGATGCGGGATGACAAAAAAATGGCCATTAAATTAATCCGGCAACCTCTGGAATATCAAAGCTTAGGTATTTCTCGACTTATATTAAAAATCAGAATGAGTCCAACGGGTTTTATTATACGGAAAGCCTCTGGGCGTCCGGTCTGACGGAAAATCGAAAATTATTAAAATTGTCGTTTCTCGACCGTCGATTTCGACCATACCACTGGACCGAATTGAAAGTGTTGGATACTCACCCGCTGCAGAATTTAATGCTCTTTAATTCTTGTAATACTGAAGTTTTCGTTGGAAAGCACCGCTTTGGAGTTATAAGCAAAAAACTAAAAAAGGTCCGAAGATTTCGTGGTTCTTTTGATGCCCTCAGGTAAGCTCGAGTCGAGAGACCGTGCAAACCTAGGATACTTATATTTGACTTCAAACAAAGCGATCGAAACGATCTCCCGCTTTTCAACATTTATTTCCACCAACGGTCCAAAACGGGTTTAATCTTACTGGCCTACTAGTATCACCTTGTGTTCCATGACACAATTCCTAAACTCAGCTGATTGGATCCATTTGAGATTCAACCAAGTAAGTATATACACTGATAAAAACCGTTGCTAAAACAGCACCAATCTCCAAAATGACGGACTCCGAAATAATTGCCATTCTAAGAGATATCTAAAACATAAGAGAACGAAATATAAGGATCATAAAGAAATATTAAAGTTCAGGTAAAAAATAAAAATTGAAAGAAAACACTGTAGGCTTTGCTCATAAAGTCTAGAGAACAAGGAGAGGAAGAAGCACTTCTTTGTTTCAGAACATAGTGCGCGATTCAGGAGTTGTCACGTACTTGAAGCATTAGGGTAGTCAACCCGTTTTATATTTTATTTCCTTATGTTTTTCTCGTCAAGTAAAGCAAAGAGGGTCAAGCGGTGTAAATTTTTTTTATTCAAAAGAACAGCTTATCTAAATCTTTAGGTAACTAATAAAATAATGAATCAAAAGAAATGCAGGGGCAATAAGTAATATTTTTGACAGCAACAATAGTAAGTAGTATTATTAGCCACACAGTTACATAGGCTAGACACACAGTGTGCTAGTGTAATATACTATACATGTATGTATTTTCGCTCGCAATCGCAAGAACCGTGTAGTGTCAACTAACGTTAGTTCAATAAATCACCGACAGAATAGCAGCACCATTTATCAAATCCGCCTGAAAACAGCTTACGATAAAACTGTAAAAATGCTACTTTGACAATTATTTGCAAATCTATAGACGAAAAGATTTCTATTGCTTCTAAAATCTGCCAGTTAGAACGCCAAGTAGAACACCAAAAGTATTTGAAGAAAATTCATAGCGATTTAAATATTTAGATAATCTGGAAAACAACACTATTCAGATAACTTTTTATAATTGCTTATACTGACAGAGTCCCAATATTTATAGACTACTACTCATCTGAATCTAATTAACCCTTTGTAACCCTAAGGAATCCTTTCGAACCATGTAGGTATTTCGTATCATAATGGTTACATAGATTTACAGAATCCTTGGTCCCACACACCGTACTCAATAATACATTTTATGCTACAGCAGACACAAGATCTACGGCACCTACAAATTCTACGAAAATTACAAAACTCTACAGGATCTAGATAATTGTATACAATTTTAGATGCAATATTTCGCATAAGTCTTAAAATAATTCTGACGGTAATTTATAAAAGTCTATACGTGTCTTGTTATGGTACAAATAATTATAAATATATCGTCATGATATCTAATGAGTGATTAGAAAATATAAGCATCACTGTGCACAACATTGTTAGTTGGGTTGCATAACTGCCAAGGGAATTGATTTTTTAAGACAAATTTTAATTAATATAATTTAAATAGGTTTTATTTTCTTAAAGAAACACTTTATAACACACTAAATAGAAAAAGGATAAATTTTAAACATGAATGTTCTCTTAACTTTGGTAATTTTTCTTGGTCAGCTGGCCATTATCTATCGTTGCATGATTTTTGTAGATAAATAAGTATTAAAACACTTTCAATGTTTGTTTTGGACTGAAAGATGCATGTTACTGAAGATGTATGCAAAGATGTATTACCTTACCTGCAAGTTTAATTTGTAAAATAATACAAAAATTTCTTGAGACCTAACGATATAGGTAGTTTCATAATAATTTTGTTATTTTTCAATATTAAAAAGTCTGTGGGCTTAAATATATTTCATTATGATGTTGTCAAGTAGTTCCTTGGATACAACTGAGACATATAGGTAAATGTGGGAATGATTTCTAATAGAAGATCTATAAGTTTAAAAACACATATTTCTGCGTTTTACTTTGACGATCTGAAAACATGCAATTTAGTAGTTATTTAATACTTTGGATGTCTAAAAAGTTGTATTTATTGTTCAATATGATATAAGGATAGAATTTATTTATTTATTTATTTAATGTAAAGTATTTCAGGATTAAATCCCAAGTACAAATACTTCTTAATTAACACAGTATATTACTGAAGCCAAATGAAAAAAAACATTTAGAATTAATTATAAAAATGATGATGAATTTGAAGATGATGAATTTGTAACAAGAAAATGAGCTAACAAAGTGTTTTAAGCAGTTATTTAAAATTTTAATAAAATCTCAATTCATTGTAAAACTGATTTAGTTAACTTTCTCTCCTGAGTTTATTTTTAAGTATTAACGAAAGTTTTCCTTATCATTAAATAGAGGATTTTTTTCTATCTATTTATAATATTTGTTTAAGCAATTAAGTTAATTATAAATAACAATATGATTATGTAGATTTAGTTACAAATTTATTCAATTGTTTTACACTAAACTTTATTAGTAACTAAGTTTTCTTTTATTTCTTGAAAACATATAAATTGAGCTGGAAATCTGGCGAGGCTCTCTCTGAAAAATTTAGTTGTCCAAACCCCGCGTTTATCTGCAGAGCAAAATATAGAAAATTTGAAGGTTATGTTATGAGTAGAAATGTAAAAGTTAACCAAATGTCAAAAATTTGAGGGTATATTTTAATGTTACGTCAAAATGTTTTTGTATCATAGTTTTTGGGTTTAACTAGTGCAAATAATAATAAACAATTACAATTAAATAAATAAGCAGTGCTGTGAAGTTAATTAGTGAATTAATTTTGTTTGTGGAAAGAGAATTTTTTTATAGTAAAGATTGATAATGGTCCATGGAATTGCGATGGAACTTGGAAATTAATCATTTCATTTTAAATGGATTTACCTTATGTTCGAAATACGGCTGGTTTATATAATTTCAACTTTATTTAACATTACAAGACTTTTTCATGAAGAGAGGTGAATTTTTGTGGCATTTCGACCATTTTGATGTTGAATCATATGGAAGCAAGAAATTTTACAGATTACTACTAATTTCAGTCGGTAATTTTAAAAGGCGGCAATAATTTGATTTTTGTAACTAATGTAAGGTATTTATTCAAATTTAGTAATACAAATAATAGAAATATTAATTTTAAGATAAAAAGAATTTCACTGTCTTAGAATTAATTTTTCTTTTAGTGGAGATATCCAAACACACTTTTATTTTTTTTATAATTTATAGCATTTCAATTCTTTTCTTTATAGCATTTTAATTTGTTGGTTTATTTTTTTGTTGTGTCAAATAAATTTTTATCATTTAAATATTTTAAAAGTAACTTACGGTTTATTTATTTTAGTTGTGTGTGCAGTTAATAATGGTTTATAGATCTATATTTATTCATAGGCCTATTAAAGCGACCCGTCTGCTAGAGTATCAGTTATGACCAAGGAGTAGGCTGTGTCATATATGTGTGTACTCTCAATAAAAACAAATCAATTTAAATCAATTTATTTTTTTTATCGACAACATTTAACCTTCAACTATAGAACGACGGTATAGATATTATTATATTATTACACCCCCCCCCCCCGAATAACATATTAATATGTGTCACAAAATTAATTAAATACGTAAAAATAGCTCGACTCACCTTTAATATTGATGAACAGGTATATTGTAGGATTCAAAAATAATAATTTTAACCCACTGGCATCAAGTGTAATTGTCGTTCACGAAAAAACAAGTCGCAGTCGACCGGAAAGTTTATTGAACCTACCGTGCGTCTGTCGAACTTTTATTTTATGCAGTCGTAAACCGGTAAACGGGTTTGATAAAACGAACTATAGTAATAGGATTGGATAATACATATAAAGGATGTTTCAAATAAATTCATCGAGCATTATTATAAAATAAATTTAATCTTAAACTCGCAAATTGTGAATGCAGTCTAAATATAGTAATTAAGAAAAACACACTAAGTTAAAGAACTTGAATTAAACTAGTAAATAATAAAGTAATAATAATTGAATAGCAAACGAAAAAAAGCAATAAAACAGGTTAAAATAGTAACGAACCACTATGGAATATTCAGAATCGAAAAATCTAATTCATAGTAGTTTAATCGGCTGCATAAGGTTCTTCGACATTATGAAAAATCTTTTTAGTTAGGGTTGTGACAAAACTAATGGTTATAATGTACCATTTTCTATAGCTGTCAAAAAGTGATGACATTTTTCATTAATATCCGTATGCAAAACGCCACATTGGTTTTGTTTACTTGACAACGTGCACGAAATATTTTTCGCTTTAGAGCGGAAAATATTTCGTACATTTATGCGATTTATGCATATTTGAGCAATGTCATTTCCGTAGTAACAACGAAACTGTCCACTTTCCGTAGTAACAACGAAACTGTCCACTTTCCGCTAAAATAAAAATTTCTAAGGCTCTAAGACTTTCATTATTGAACACTAAAGTAGCATTTCGCACACTAAATACACAAATAACTATTTCTAATTAAATTGTTTATCAATACAGGCTATAAAAAGAAACAAAATGAAATTGAAATGACAGTGACCATCACTGTCATTTCAATTTGTTACGAATTGTGATCCTGAAGGTTTTTGCAGGATATGTACATCAGTTCATAAATTGGTGAATCATTCGTATCTGGGTTACTCTTTTAGTTTATGATGTCAAAATATTTCCTTATGTTTTTCTCGTCAAGTAAAGCAAAGAGGGTCAAGCGGGGTAAATTATGAAACGAAAAATAAAACTTTTAATTTTAAACTACCTTAAAATAAAAAAGTCTTCGTTTTTATACATCAATAGATTCCTTTTAGCGTTACCTATACGACCATATAAAAGCTATTTATATAAAACTATGTTTCTAGTCATGAAGAGGTAAACACTGCGTTTCATTTTTAACCTGGATATGGGGTAAATATGAAACGCAACCGGGAAAAAGTGAAACATCACCTTAAGCCTTTATTTAATGAAAGTTCTAGTACGTCAAGGGTATATCGGGTGCCCACTCTTAAAGTCGATCATAGGCAATTAACATTGTACATTTTACTTTTATGTATTTTGCTGTATTTCTATACTATATCAATACATTATATATTAAAGTAATGAACATTTTAAATAGTCGTTATTCAATTGTGAGGTTTGAAACCGTCATTATTAACTTCCTAATAACCCAGGTAAACAAGCGTGTATGCGCTAAAACAAAATAATTTGAAATTCATGGCTTGTCATACTTAACAACAGCCAACTTTGAAATTAGTATTTTAAAATAAAAATCGCACTCTTAATATTAGTATCATTTGATGCGCAATAACTTTCTCTTTCTATTGATACCATTATTTTTCTTGTAGTTGAATTTGGCTCGCAGGAATCATCAAAAACGTTCAATACAATGGCCGCATTCAGCAGACTTACATGTGATAAAGCGATGCTGCTCAACAGTAGATTTTAACTGAATTATAAAAAATTAGTTACCGGTAATATATTTAAATTTACTTGTCAAATATAGAGTGACATAACCTAATTCGATATTTATACTAATAATAATAGAGCAGCTAATAGTAGATGAGGATAATAAAACTAAATTGTAAATATAAACAGTTTTTTCGGTAGCTTTGTAACCTCATTTCAATCGTACCGGTACGGTATGTAAACAAACCGTATTTAAAATGACCCCAATGTTGGAGTAGGTTTTGCGATTTTCTTGCCGCTTCAACCTTTTCACTTGAATACTTAATACCCTTCTTTTAGTAAGTAACACAAAATATTAAAAAGAAATGAGAAGTAAATCCAATCACATTGTCATAATGAAATTTCATTCAACACTGAACCTCAATTAGTGTTACAGATATGGTCTCTGCCTCTAACTCATGTTGAATCTTGCAAATGGTGTTGCATTTTTTCCCAGGCCGTGTTTCACTTTTTCCCAATTTTGTGTTGCTTTTTTTCCCTGAACTTTGTAAGTGAATAAAATAAATCAAGATGTTATGAAAACAATTTATATTTGCTGTGTTAAGTAATCTATTCCTTATACTTAAAAAATAGAAAATTAATAGAGTAGCTGGTATAGAAGCTTAATTACCGGAAAAGTTTTATATATACTTTTCAAATTTGTTTTGATGGTTTTTAACAGATTTTATATTGAATAAGATAATTTATGTATAAAGGGCAGTTCAACTTGTTTTAATTATACATCATGTAACAAAAACCTATAGCTATTTATTATACAAGTGTCTTATAAGGCAAATAAGTCACGAAAGAAATGTTTAGCCACGAGAGCTTGCTCGGGTGGCCTAATTTTTCTTGAGTGACTTGCTGTTAAGACACGAGTACAATACATAGTTTTATCCAACACCTCTCTCTGTAAGAGTTCTTAAAAAATCATCAAAACCCAAAAATTTTATATCTACAAAGATTAGTAGTAGTCTATGATTTGGTTGCCATGTTGTTGTTGACAACAAATTTATTATTTGAGAAAAATTTTGCAAACAAACTGTTTCGGTGCTTGTAACATTGTTGGAAATGAAAAGAAATAGTTCTCTTCCTGAAAAAATTGCGAAAGATGTTGAAGAAGTCACATCGAGTTTGCTACCCAAGAAATCCAGGGACGCTTATTACAAAGAATTGAGTGAGTTCAATAACTGGAAACAGGAAAACGATGTTTGTGGGGTAACTTCTTCAACGCCAAAAAAAGAGTCGCGGCCTCTTCAATGTGGACGAAATACAGCATGTTAAGATCGACATTAAAGCTTCACGAAAATACAGATATTTCACAATATGGCAAGTTAATCGCTTTTTTGAAGAACGAATCAAAAAATTACAAGTGCAAGAAATCAAAAGTTCTTGAAAGAGAGCATATTCAACAGTTTCTAGCAGAAGCACCCAATAAAAAATATTTGATGTTGAAGGTAGGTCGATTTTGTTATTAGAGAATGAAATCTAATTTTTTTACATTACAGGTCGCACTAATTTTTGGTGTGTCAGGTGGGTGTCGATGTTGTGAATTATTGAACATGTCAATCGATAACGTAGAAGATAAAGGATCCTATATGTTGGTATATGTACCAGATACAAAAACATATGTTTCACGTAGCTTTACGATTGTGGAAGAAGGATTTACAGTTAATGTGCTGGATATTTGTAGAAAATATATGTCTCTCCGACCTAAGAATATTTCTCACAACAGGTTGTTTTTGTACTATAGAAATGAGAAATGCACAGTACAGCCAGTGGGAATAAATAGTCTATACAAAATACCATCAGTAGTAGCTGATTTTTTGAAATTACCAGAATCAGAGTCTTACACAGGACACAGTATGAGACGCACATCAGCGAGTTTATTGTCCAACGCTGGAGCCGATCTTGGTATGGCCCAACGTCATGGCCGATGGAAGTCGACAACCGTGGCACAAGCGTATGTCGAAGAGTCAATTTCGAGCAAAATAGACATTGATAAGAAGATACTGAGTGGAAATTCGGAAACAGAAGGCAATGTTATTGTGAATACTGAGAAGCAAAAATCGAATGAATGTGGAAACAACATTGAAGTGACAAAAAATGAAGCAAATAAAGTTATATCTTTTAATATAAATGTTAACGTAAATCTCAACAAATGATTTCATCTGAGATTCCTGTTTCTTATAATTGTAATTTTATGTATTGTATTTTTTGATGTTCAATAAATTGTTCTATTTTCTGTAAACTGTTGAATTATATAAAAACAGTTTTATTATTGATTCATAAAACCACTTGTGTTTTATAGACTCCATAATTCAATCAAAAACATCATTTTTATAACGTCATAATAAATGTTGGATAAAAGTAATTCTATTTTTGTACGACCATGCTATTTCGGATTGTTTACCATACTTGGTTTTAGAACAGTAGGTTATATTTACTGGTTGCTAAGCAAAAACGCGTCGGTAAGTAATTACTTACCGTTCAGTTCTGTCAAAAACAGAACGGTAAGTAAATTATATGTAATTTATTATAAAATAAATGCATGATTTTTAGATGTCTCTTTCGCGAGAAATCATTTATTTTCTAAATAATTGGACTATTTAAAAAAATGTATGTTGTTTATTTAAATTTGCTCAGGCCTCTTCAATATCCCAATTATATTCGTTTTCAGATTCACTCATTTTCACGAGTTTGACAAATATCGTGACATTCAAAAATAATAGTAATTACAAACGTCTCCATGGTAACGACAAAACCTACTTAATGTTTGGTGGATATACAGGGCAAAAATAAATTATCTTAAATCTATTTTTTTCGGGGATATTTCCTTAGTTAATACCTTTGTATTCATAGTGATCGTACAAAAAATAGTATAAGCATCTCAAACAGTAAGGAGTTTACCGATCTCCTCCAATATTGGCGACTTCGCTTCGCTCAGTCGCCAAACATTGTCGTCGATCGGTAAACTGTCCTTACTATTCTTGATACTTAATATACTATAACTTTTTAAAATTTTCTAAAAATTGAAGATAGAGTGGTTATCAACATGTTTCACATTTACCCCAAATTCTTGATGTTTCATATTTACCCCGGTTGACCCTACATAATCTATGAACAATGTGACACAGTTTGATTGGTAAACTGACACACATATTGCTATGATTTTCAAACATGTCAGGAAGATGCAATCCAGACATACTTCATGCAAATTTTAGAGATTCTGTTTTATGAGTGACATAACCTCGCGTTTTCATATAATTGAGGAAAATATTTTCCTAATATAAATAAAACTAGTTAGTTAGGACTAACATGCACACTAAAACACTTAACGATATGAGAATAGTTAAGACTTTTGGTGCTTTTTCAAAGTCAAAATTTAGCTAAAGAAGACAGTATTTTGTTTGTGTAGTACGTATGTGTAACATTCAAGTTTGATATTTTTAAAGCATTTTGATAAGATGTATTGAAATTGAATAGAGTAGCACCCTAACCACATAAGTGATACTAATTATAGTAATTATCATATAAAGATTGATTCGTTTTGAAATAATATGTGAAAAACATGTTTAGAAGATTACGCTTTTGTAACGTGCAGTAGTTTTATGTAAGTAAGTACGCATAGTGTTTTGTAGTAACTAGAAAAATATCTAATTAAGACCATAAAATGTGTAAGGCATAGATTTATAAACAAGGGACATTGGGAAATTGTGTTATTATAAATTTATTATTGTGATTGTATGCACAATCCTGGGTTTTATATATGAGCCCTGAATAACATTAACACTAAACGGTCATATGCGATACCTAAACCACCGCACTAAGGAGTAAAATAGTTGGCTTCACAAGTATCAATAGCATGGTCGACAACCATAAATGCCAAATTAGAAAATCTGAACTCAACTACCGGCTAGGTCCAAAAATTGGCGCAGCTTAGAAAGGCCTGCGGAACCCATTTTAAAGCTTGAAGCCCCTACTTTCGTAGGGGTTCCATAAAAAAATTTTAAAAGTTGAAAAAGAAATCTTATTTTTAATTTTTTTTAACGGAATCGCATTCTTCGTCAAGAAATACATAAATTTTGTCCACTGCGCTTTTTCCTTAGAGTGCTTCAATTTCCAGCAAAATTGAGAAGAACAATTTGCCATTTTTGAATGTTTAACAGTTTTTTCATCAAAATGGTGTCAGAAAAAAAAGATAGGAGTAAAAAATGCTTATTTTTGCTCAATGAATACGAATAAAAAAATACAGACCGATTTAAAGCGATTTCGAAAATTACGCCGGTTATAGGTGTCACCTATCTGTGTATGAATAATATAATTAAAACCTTCTAAAGTGATGTCAATCATTTTTCTCGAATATCCGATAAAAAATAAATTTTTGGTAGTAAAAAAAATTCTCTTTCTTAACACGTGGTTTTTGAGCGCAAAGAGACACTTTCCAGTGGATAACCAGAAAATATTGTGCAAAATGTGACTTTGCGCACAGGTAGTACCGATACTGATTTTTATTCGGAAAATCGAGCAAAAATAATTGACATTATTTTAGAAGGTTTTAATTATATGTATAATCCATACCCATAGAATAGGTGACACCTATAACCGCAATTTTCAAAAGCGCATTAAATCGGTCTGTAATTCTTTTTCGTATTCATTTTTTTACTATTATCATTTTTTTCTATCTGACACCATTTTCGATGAAAAAAAATGATAAACTTTAAAAAATGGCAAATTGTTATTCTCAATTTTGATCGAAACTGAAGCACTATAGGAAAAAACGCAATGGGCAAAATCTATGTATTTCTTGACGAAGAATACGATGCCGTTAAAAAAATTGAAAACGATTTCTTTTTCTAATTTTTTCAACTTTAATTTTTTTGGAACTGGATACGTGTTTACCCTGTTTTAGGTGTCAAATATAAATTTTTTATATATGAGCCATGTGACATTCGAAAGTAGAGGTTTCAAGCTTTAAAATGAGCCAACGTAGGCCTCTCTAAGTTGCGCCAATTTTTGGACCTTGCCGATGGTTGAGTTCAGGAAGAATGTCCCAAATATAAATATTTATATTATAATTGCTAACACAAAGTGGGTTTATTTAATAAGGTGAAAAATATAAAACTCAGAGTCTCATCCACTAAATGGAATAAATGTGTACCTACAAATCACAGACGAGACCTGAGACAACTGTTTCGAGTCTATTTACTCTCTTTAGTCGGAGATAATCGTCTATGATTTGTATGCACCATCCTGGGCTTTATATATGAACCCTGAATAATATTAATACCAAACGGTATCATGTGCGATACCAACCTGTGGAAAACCTACCGTACTAAGCAGTAAAATAGTTCACTTCACAATTGTCAATATAGCATGGTCAACAAATATAAATGCTAAATTAAAAAATATTAATATAAAATTTGAAAATTTGCAAAATAAGGCAGGGTTAGAGGAAATTTAAAAAATAATTTTCTTTTGTTTAATGTTAACTCAATTGTTAACAATTAGCTCTAAACCATCGAAGGGGGAACATGCACCTCTGGAGCGCTTCAAATTAGATTTTTGTAAGGTTATGTTGAGTGGAAAAAATTAAGGTTATAATTTAAATGTCAAACTTAAATTATATTGTACTGTATAAATGTTAGTTGTACTTAACATTGCCAATCCACTGAAATAAATACATACTCGTGGGTGTTTATTTTTGACAACTACAGAAAGATGATAAAAAGTGATTAAATCAATTTAAACAAAGTATTAAAGTTAATTATTATTTACAAAGTGAAAACAGAAATAATAATAACATCGAAAGCTAATTTCTCAAAGAAGAAAAATATTATTAATTAATAAAAATTTATGGATTTATTTATGGATTATATATGGATTTATATTTATAAATGGAAATTATTGGAAGTTTGACTTACCGATTGTAACAGACCATATTAAAATTAGAAAACAAATTGACCGCCGAGGCATGAGAAAATTGCGGTTGAGCAGCATTTATGATTTTTACGAAACCTAACTCAAAAAGTATTAAAGATACAAAAGTCTAATTGATCTCGTTTAAAGCTTACATTTTAAGTTTTCAAACGCTGCAATAGAAATTAAAAAAGTGTTTAAGAAATTTTGTCAAATATTTCTCTAACACTCGGGACCGAATTTTCTCCCTTATTTAAGCTGCTGTAGAATTGGAATAGGCAAAGAAAACAAAATAAACTTTTGGTTTTAAATAGTATAGGTACCGAAGATTTTATTAAAATTTTATCTCCCTTTTTTAACACAGCCACAAAAACGCACTTTTAGTAAAAACACAAAAATTTCCACCCCCGTTTCTCAAAAGAAGGAGTAAAAAATCTGAAACTTTGTACAAATACTCTTATGTAGAGTTTTTTGTTTTTGCTTAATTTCTTCCTCTTAAATAGTTAATACATAATTGCAGAATATCTATTTTTAGTTTAAGTTTGATTTGTCTTTGTGATTTTATAAAAAATCAATGAAAAGTGGTGTAAGTACCTAAATATTTCCATTATTTTATTAAAAATTTTAAGTCTAAAATGTAATTTTTTTTCTTTTACCTTCTCTTAGTTAACAAGTTTAACATATTACATACAAATCTTCTGTAATGTAAGTATGTGAAACCACAGATGATATCATCGGATGGCTGTTATTTATTGATGAATATCTTTACTAGTATGAATTTACAAAAGACTAAATAAATACGCCACTGTGTATGGTATACAATGTGTAAAAAAATATATATTGTTTACCATGGGTGAGACGCAGTTCAAAGTATGCATTATAAGTATGCTAAAATTCCTTTCCTTTTACCAACAGCAAAACCGAGACACGGTACTCTTTATGTTGTTTTGCAAATATCTTCACTTGTATTATACCTACGACAAAAATAAGAGCACCATAGTGTTCACAGATAATCAACACCAAACGTTTATTCAGTCATTTTTTTCAAAATATGTACTAGATTCCAAGATATTAAGTGTTCAATGTAGCTTTGTTAATCCTTAAAGGTGCCGTTCAGAGAAAATCGACTTTAAAAGTAGGAGTTCTCGTCAGAAACAATATAAATGGATATCTTAAATGTGTATTTGAACAACTTAAATATCGATTAACCATACATAGCTTTGTCCCAACATAGCGAATGATGTCCTGCAACAAATAACATAAAAATTCAATTTCATCACTTTTTTACTAAAAAAACACACTTTTTTTTGTACAGTTATTTTTGAGGACAACTAAATTCTGCTTAACTTAGGGATAGAGTACCATGTATTCCATTTCCATTAGTATTACTGAGTAAATGTACTTTATTTTGGTGCTAATATTGGTTTGGGAAAGTAAAATTATTATTATTACTATTATTATATAGTTATATGCTATTGATAGAAGTCCTTGCAGTGATAACTAAAGTTATTAATATAACAAGGGTGCTTTTTCTTTGTATTTTCTTCTGTGTCCGATTTCCCTCGCAATCCGTGTAAATTGAATGACAGCTAACATGAGCATAACTCTGTTCTCAAGCTAATATCAAAGTTACCATTTTCACCATAGTTTACCATCATATACTGCTTCATATCCACATAATATAAAAAAAATCTGTTTATGCCCATCAGAGATATTGAGGTCCAAAGTTGCTCAAGAATGAAGAAAAATACTTGTGGAGATGGTATACATTTACAGTTTTCAACTGAGCATAACTCTGTCCTCACGATAATAACAAAGTTAAAATTGCTTAAATGATGCTTCATATGCACGTAATATAAAGAAAATCCATCCATGACCATAAGAAATGTTGAGGTCCAAAGTTGTTCAAAAATGAAGAAAACGAGAATTTCAAAAGCCCGTAAATACCAAAATAGTGGGAGTTTCAGATTTGAAATATTTTAAACATAAACTAGCCTTAACTATGTACTTTTTTAAAAAGAATGAGCGCTGATACTTCACTATTGTCTGGAAATATGACACTCTAAAAAGTCGAAATTTTGCAAAAACAGCGTTAAACTTCGAACTTAATTTGCGCCCATAAAAAAGCATCTTACAAAATTTATGTTTAGAACAACAAATGTAGTTCAAAATGTGAACAATGCAATGGTTTTTCTTAAGATATCAAGATTTTCGTTTACATAGAAAACTGCAAGAAACGTCGTGCACCACGAAACAAATATGGCTGCCGTATTTAAATCAAAACTAATAAAAATAAACTAATAGTGGCTTCGAACTACCAATACATAGATGTAATAACACACCTAGGTGTGACAACACACAAAAAATTATCCTGTTCTGAGATGGTCGAGCAACCGGTGCAACACTTGGTTATGGTTTTAGGTTATTCGAGTTTCACCACATTTCCGGTTCTGAGCGTCAATTTCTAATTTGTAAAGGTTTTAGAATTTTATATTTACAAGACTTTAAAAAAAATTATTCAAATCGAAGTAGTTTGGACCGGTTCCGAGATAAAAACGTAAGGTTACTCCAATTCATAAGATCTACAACATCTACTGTATTTTAAATCAGAGTCATACAAGGTATCATAGTACCGAACAAACATTTTTATCATAGATTCTACAAGATTTATTTTATGTATATTTTACAAAATACACAAAGTTTTGTAAATCTTATATAGGGAAAGTTTTCTCCTATAACTCATTAAAAAAATTCTATGTTTAGTACCTACTCTTCTTTGTAAACAGAACTTAAATTGAAATACCACAAAATATTCTACACAGCTGATAGTAATAAGCTCTATAGAATACCACAAACCTATTTATAGAATGTACATTTTTTAGGCATCGAAGAATTACAAGCTTCAATGGAGTTTGCAGAAATGATAATATTTTACAAAATCCTATACACCCCACAATCTGAGATTAATGAATATTCAGCTATGAAGATCTACATTCTACAACTACCTATAGCGTTCCATGGCGTCACCTGCAATCGTTCAGAATTCTCAGAATTCTTCAGAATCTTTGTAGCTTAGAGCCAAAAAAAGTTTACAGGTTTTCGATGTGAATTGTATGGAGTTTTACAAAATCTTATAGTAAATCGTAAATTTTGAAGTAAAATATCTTTCAATACTTTAATCCAGAACGAACCATCACCAAATACATTATTATTATATTGTTGCATAAAAAAGTAATTGCTATAAAGAAGTTGTAATACTGTTCATATTTATGTACTCAAGGAGCATTGAGTGATCATTAATTCTAGTCTGCTTACAGTTTTTAGAATACAGTTTCAAAATTAAACAATGTCCAGCTAAGATACTTAATCCTATTACTACACATTCTACTGCTGCTACTACTATAAGGTAATTACTACAAAACTATAATGCTACAGACATACTACAATTTTTTTCATAGTATTCCTATAGTATCCCTACATAAATGTAATCTTCTAGATTTTCTCAACATTTAACCAAATATCTCCTTCTACACTGTTTACGAAACTATATGGATCTATTTTAAAAGGAAGATGTGTTTTCTCATTTGCGTAAATTTATAATCTTTAAGAAGTATTGTGAGGCCCATCTTGGTCTGCATTATTCCAAAACGTATACCTTAAAATAAAGTTCATTATTTCAGGTTAATAACTTGTTTCGTTTTCAAAATTACCTATACAAGCTCGTGGTCCCTCCCCGAAAGGCAAATAAGTAAAGTGCCTAATAAGGCATCTATTTTCCTCGCTAAATCTATCAGGATCAAATTTCTCAGGGTTAGCAAAATATTCAGGATCAAAATGTAAGCCCAGAACTGGTATTAAGCATGATGTATTTTTGCTAAGTATAATATTAGTACCAGGAATTTTATATTCTTTTACACATTTTCGATTTAGGAATGTGAGTGGTGGGTATTTCCTTAATGTTTCTGGAAGAAAACAAATTGGTTTATTAGGTGTATCATCACCTTCTTCAGGCACTTACCATCAATTACTTGACCCATATACTTCATTTCAGTTAAAGCATCATATGTAATTTCACCATTGTGTTTCTTTAAGACCTCATTAATTTCATCTCTAAGTTTTTGCTGAATCTCTAAGTTTTGAGTCAATTCGAAAAGACAAAAAGTCATAGTAGTAGATGAAGTTTCATATCCAGCTGCAAAAAATACAAACGCTTGGGCGGCCAATTCTCTGAAGGTAAGTCCAACACCCTTTCCGTTATCATCTTTAACACTGTTTTTAATTTCTATCAGAAGTTGCAGAAAATCTTTCCTTACAGCATTATTTTCTTCTCTATACCTCATTGTTTCCTCAACAGTATTTAAGAAAAATTCTGAAACCTCATTAGGTATTACTTTAAATCCAAGCTTTCTACCTATACCAGGTGAAGAAAACCCAATAAAAAGTTGAAGATTTTCAAATGGCGTAAGATTAAATAGTCTTTTTCCGTATTTCCGAAAATCTGAATTCGGATCGATAAAACAATTGCAATCTAGACCAAACGCGCACGATCCGATAACATTAGTTGTGAAACGTGCTAGTAAATCTTTAATATCGATAGGAATTTTACGGGAAGCCATGAGATCTATAGCTTGCTTCAATTGTGTACCGCATTCCACTAAAGTCTGAAACATCATTTTCATTTTTCCCGAAGTAAATGTCGGTGTAACCTTCGTACGAATATTTTTCCATTTTGCACCTTCAATACTGAAAAGATTTGCACTTAATGGATCATGTTTTTCATTGAAGTACATACCTCGCTCGACAAAGTATTCGAAATCTGTGGACATCATATTTTTTATGTATTCAACATCTATGGGCACATAAATCGGCGATGAAAATATAAATATTCCAACATGTTTGTGCCCTTTGGCTTTGAAATCGGCATAGTTTTGCCTACATGTTTCACCCATTGATTCTGGAGGATTTGAAAAGTTCCAAAAGGAAATCTGGGTTCGACGTATGGTATTCCTTTTCTTTCCCAATATTTATAGCACCATTGGAAGTAAGTGTATACACCGGTGAAAACGGTTGCTAAAACAGCAACAACCTCCAAAATGACGGACTCCGAAATAATTGCCATTCTAAGAGATATCTAAAACAAAAGAGAAAGAAATATAAGGGTCATAAAGAAATATTAAAGTTAAGGTTAAAAATAAGTAGAAAAAAACACTATAGGCGTTGCTCATAAAGGCTAGAGAACGAGAAGAAGCACTGTTTCGTTTCAGCACAGCGTGCGCGAATTCAGGATTTGCAATGTACTTGAAGCATTAGAATAGAAAATGAAATAGTCCTACAGTCTTACTAGAAAAAAAGGTGTATCATATGTAATCTGTTTGCATTGGTAGCATTGTAAGTTATAGTTATAAAATTATACCTACAGGATATTTGCAAAACCTGTAATAGTTATTAAATCACACAGAATTTACAGAATCCATATAATCTCACGCTGATTTAAAAGTATACAACTATGAAGATAATACCTACAACTTTACAAAATCCTAATGCTACAGAAGAAGATAGAATGTTCAAAATCTGTTTTCTAAGTTTGAAATATCTACACGATGCAAGATACAGACCCTCACAGAATATATAGAACTCACAGAATTTACAAAACCTACAGACTGTGAGTTTTACAGGATTCTAAACACAACTTTAATGCATTTACAAAACTTATAGGATTCTTCAGAATCTCAAATATTCCTTTATTTATGTATTGTATAAAATACTATCACGTAATAATTTTGATTATCTAGATCAAAACAACGTGATTTACAGTATCTAGGAATCCCTAAGATGCTGAGTAAATAATTCTGTAGAGCGTTCATAATCTTGTTGATATTCATAATGAGAAACTTGGTAGCTACGAACTAGTTCTAACAAATTCCTTTACCACCTTGTCGTAATCTTACGAGCCTACAGTTTAGAAATTACTTCTAAAGTTTATAAAAATCTAGTTCTCGATTATTTATCCAGTTATACAGATCTGACAGAAGGTATAAGATCTACGGGATCTATACAATTTATGTAATCCGCAGGAATCGTATAAAGTCTAGAAACACCTAAGCAAATCTTCAGAATTTTCAGAATTTATAGCGTCTTTTAAATCTTTGAAATGTTCAAGATTTCACAAAACCATAGAAAATCTAATCCAGTCGGTGTAACCTTATACCTCATTTAATTTTATAGAAAACAAAGGGAATTCGCAGGATTTACAAAATCTACAAACGATATTAGATTTAAAACAATATTCTACAGACTTCTGAACAATTATAAAATTCTGAATGGTTAATTTATTTATTCCGGTCTCACATTTCAAATAGGCTCTTCAATAATTGCTTTTGTGAATTCGTTTCAAATTGTTTCTTGAGTTTCTAAACATCACATCTTTAAACAGGTCATCGACGTAGCCCGCAAACCTACACTGATCTACAACAATGATCTCACTACAATCAGTCTGGGAAAAATTGTTCTAAATAATTGATTTTGGTTCATGTCACGTGATCACTGACGGATTTCTGTTAAAAATAACCGTTGGTCAATTCCAACTGTCAGTTCCAGCTCTTTGGTGGGTTTGGGCATTTATAAATTCGTGATAAAAATCGGGTCAATAACTCGCCTTTAAGACATTGAGGCCTATTAACTAGATGCAGTAACACTTGAATAACATTAACGTAAATCCCGTAGTCGGGATTAACGTGCCCACCCTAACCAAGTACCCCTTTTCCAAATTAACAAGACCACGAAGACAAAAGCCTCGTCGGGGAAGAAAATGATGTCTTCTTGCTAGATCTTGGATTTATTGGAGAAAATCAGAACTTAGAAGGGAAGAACTGCTGCACTATGAACTATTTGTCTAACTTATATAAATTCTGAGGAATCTGCAAGATTTATTTATGCATATTTTACAGAATACGAAAACAGCTTTTAGAAGCAGGACATGGTTTTATAGAGTTCACACCATATCAAATCAAGCAGAATATGTAAAATAATATCGAAAATCCTTAAGGCTCTTGACACTGCAGACTAAATTAAATCAAAACCTATTTAACATATAACATTTACAAAAGCATTTCTACCAACTTGTACATAATTCGGAAAAACTCATAGAAATAAGTGCAATTACATGGTAGCGAATCCTACAAAAAGGTACATAAACTACAGAATACTAAGAAACCATAAGTAATTTACAGTCAGTGATAAATGTACAAGAGTAGTATTCGCAGGTTTATCAGAAAATCACAGACTACAAAATCTGCTGCTTTTTAAAGTGTCATATAATATAATAATAATAATAATAATTGCTACAACCCATAACCTGGAAACCAGGCCCCAGAAGCTATAAGCTTGTGCGGGAGGGAGGGAGCGATTATTATTATTACGTAGGCCCTATGTGCGGCTGCAGCCGATTTACAGATGGAACAGCGCAAATCCCACATTTGTGTCACAGCTAAGGAAAACTGCAGAAAACCTTAACCAGATCTGCCGGCACCGGGAGTCGATCCCGAGCCGCCTGGGTGAAAGTCCGGCACGCCAGGCATTACACTACCAAAGCTGTATAAGGTCATCATATAGTCTAGTACAATCTAAACTGGCCACTTTCGCATTAAGATGGTTCTTAGAAATATCCACCACCTTGTTTAGGCTTTCGCATTCGTTGCTTTGCTATAGCGACCGGCGGTTCTCAACCAGTTTTTTAAGTGTTTTGGTATTTTAACTAAGTACGTTTGAAAATATGTTATAACCATTCTCCTAAAGAATTACATTTATACATTTACCTCGGAAGCCAAATGATCGGAGAGCAGGGTATTGTGGGTTCATAAGATTATTTACTAAAAAGGCGCCAGGTATTTTTATTATTTTCACCATTAAAAAAATACCAAAAATGGTCAGGAACACATGAAATGCGATGAAATGAAAAACAGACATTTGCAGCTATAGTTTAAGATATAATGAAATAAAAGTTAAAAAAAATTGATCACAAAAAATATAAAGTTTTAATATGTATCACCTATGTACGTAAATTAATAAAGTTAAAAAATCTAAGATATGTGAATAGAACAAAAAATTATCACAACAGAACTAATCTGTACCAGTTACAGTTAAATAACTTTAAATGCATTAAGATCATAGAGATAAAGGTAAAAACTTCCAACAAAACGTATGATGGACTAGCTACATTAAGATATCTTCAAATTACGAAAATCTCCAATTAGTTAACAAATAATAAAATATATCAATTAAATGGTACCACCCAAATGATTTACACCAAGTGTACAATTGTTTAATTAAACATAATTTAGTTGAGAAATTATTTATGATAAGATGTATACCTTTTTTAATCAAATTAAATACCTATAATGGTCACAGGTCCACCAGAGGGATGAGTTTTTCTTTTTCTTTTTACATCAGACAAGGTCCGTTGTGCTGCAAAACTTATCAGTTGAAGATGATGCTTGGAGAGGTAAAGATGAAATTGTCGGACAGCCGTCCTTCCATAGTTCATACAGTTTCTCCAGCAAGCAAATAAATTACCAAAGAAAAAAACCCAATATTTAGTATTCCATTTTATACCATAGGTGATACTAAAAACCTAAATATTTCTGTTAGCAAAAGACAGATTTTACAGTTTCAAAAGCTACATACCTAGATGTAAATAGGTTTTCACATAGTTAAACAGAAACAGAATTAAACAAAAATTTAATTAAGAAAGAACTTAAAACATCTTTATGCTTTAGCTGCCAAAGCCTGAGAAAGATATCTCTAACAAAATTTACACTCCAGGTGTTCCTGATTTCTCTATCAATAAATAACAAGGAATAAAACCTTGTGGAGAAAATAAATTTTGTACCCGTTACACCCCCCCGATTGGTGCCAAAAAAATTAACGCAGTTAATTTTTATTATTTTCCTAACTTCTGCTAACAGCTTAAATAACTAATGTTAGTAATTATACCACCATACAATAACCCATCATATACCTAAACTACCCTTAGCTATTTACACTACGAGTAAGTCTTTATCAAAGATTGACAAAAAACTCTAACCACTAAAGCACTACCTCTCTGTAATATCAGCCAACAGAGATAATATCTGCAAAAAGCCAGTAAACTAATTTACCCATAAACAAACAATAATAGAAGGAATCGACTTCCCTTGAAAATAAATAATCGATAAAATCATTATTGTTATAGGATTATGCAGAGAGCATTCCGAAACACATGATTCATTTAGTGTCAGATCCAGTTTAACAAAAATTACCCTACACCTGTCCTACACCTAACAGTGCAATATTCCTTTACACTCTACATCATAAACTGAATTCTAAGATTCAATGGTATATTAAATTAATTCTTAACTCAATCCGGGATAATAATTCCATGGCCATGGCTAAATTTGTCTCTATCAAGGAAAATTCGAAACTAGACACAAGAAATATCATTCACTCCAATCTTTTGCACTTCTTACACGAGATCACTCAACCTAACTCTATCATACAATACTTTTCATTCACTTATGTCCAATTCGCATCAACATCTGTCTTTAAATCTTTCGTATGGTAACGACCAAGATCAACACCATCTTCTGACATCAGTCTATAAACTAAAGGTGAAATCACCTCTGCAATCTTACACTTTATATATTTAGGCTCCAACTTAGCCATAAATTTCTTCGAAGCATCAGACAAGATATAATTTTTCTTCCACACGTTATCTCCTACTTTATAAATTGGAGATTCCCTCTTCCGAAGGTTATAAGTATGGCAATTCTTTCTGTAGGCCTTATCAAGTCTAGTCTTTACATCTTTATACAGCTCGGAAAGCTGGGCCATATTTTCAGCGTACTCTTCCCGATTATAAGGCTGAAGATGATTAACATTAAGTTCTTCAATTTTGCCATATACCGAGCCATTCGCAGGAACGTACCTACCAAAATTAAGAAAGGAAGGGGCATAGCCAGTAGATTCATGTATAGCTGTTCGCAAAGCATACCCAATCTTTGCTATATTTCGATCCCACTTTGTATGATCATGATCTTTAATATATGAACGAATGGCTGTCTCTACAACTCGATTGACACGCTCTACAGGATTCACTTGGGGATGATACTTGCAGTTAAACCACAACTTGCACCCATACTCATTAGCCAATCCCTTAAACATATGACCAGTAAACGATGTGGCATTATCACAAATAATAATTTGCGGCGATCCATAAACCAAAAATACTTGCTCCTCTAAAAATTTCACTATTCTCTTGGCAGTAGCTTCTCTCAGTGGATGCAACAAACAAAACTTTGAAAACCAATCTGAAACGACAAGTAAATAACGATTTCCCTGAGACGAACGTGGAAAAGGTCCAATTAAATCCAACGCTATCATCTGCCAAGGATACGAGACTTGCTTAGGCTGCCCCATATATCCTGGGCGTGCTTGATTGGGGGTCTTTTGAGCTAGACAAATTTGACATTGCTGAACGTACCTTTTCACGTCGATCCGCATGCGTGGCCAATAAAACAACTCTTGCAACCTGTAAAGTGTTTTCTGGATTCCCAAATGAGCAGCTTTAACATCATCATGGACCATCCGTAAAGCATCTAGACGATAGGACTCGGGGACGTACAATTTCCAAGCAGGAGAACCATTCTCCGTCTCAAAATATTTATACAGGCGGTTTTCACGTATCAACCACTCAGGATAATCATCAGGTGAACTTGAAACATTTTCTAACTTCTTACTGTAGCTTTTATCTAGCAGACATTTTTCAGGTTCCATTTCTAAGACAGCAACTTCCACATGAGCTCGGGATAAGGCGTCGGGAACGACATTTAGCGCACCCTTGCGATGTTCTATAACCATGTCAAACTGCTGGATTTTAACTGCCCATCTAGCTAACCGTCCAGAAGGGTTCTGTAATCGGTTAAGCCACAACAGACTGTGGTGATCAGTAATGACTTTAAAGTGCACTCCCTCTATATAAGGTCGAAATTTCTCGATACCAAATAACACACTTAAACACTCCTTCTCAGTTACTGTATACTTTTTTTCTGGTGGAGTAAGTGTGCGGCTGGCAAAAGCAACGGCGATCTCATTACCATCAACATCCTCCTGGGTCAACACGCACCCTAAACCGACATTTGAAGCGTCGCACTGGATCGTAAATAACCGCTTAAAATCCGGGCTGGCTAGAACAGGAGCAGACACGAGAGCTTCTTTAATTTTCTGAAAATTTTCGGTGGCTTCAGGAGTCCAAGAGATAGTTTGCTTTTTATGTTTTCCCTTTATCAATGATGTTATAGGTGCTGTCAAAGATGCAAAATTAGCAATAAATCTGCGATACCATCCACACATCCCTATAAAGCGTTTTACTTGAGTAACATTCTGTGGTAAGGGGTACTCCAACATTGAACGAACTTTGTCTGGGTCAGTCCTTAAACCCTCTCGATCGACAACATAACCTAAATACTTTAAAGATGATTTGCAAAATTCGCATTTATCAAGATTGATGGTAAGTTTTGCCTCTTGAAGTCTCTCATATACCTCCAGCAATATCTCCAAATGTTTTTCAAAAGTAGGTGTGGCGATTATAACATCGTCCAAGTAGACGAAAACATACGGCTCCAATGATGGTCCAAAAACGGCATCCATAAGCCGTTGTTGTGTCTGAGCAGCATTATTAAGACCAAAGGGAAGAACTGTAAATTCAAAAAGCCCTCGAGATGGTACTACAAAAGCTGTCTTCTCTATTGAGGAAGGTTCCAGAGGAATTTGCCAAAACGCGGCCTTAAGGTCAATGCTACTGAGATATTGACTACCTGACAATTTATTTAAAATATGATCAATCAAAGGTAGTGGGTACGCGTCGCGCTTGGTAACTGAGTTAAGACGACGGCCATCAAAACATAACCTATAGTCACCTGAAGATTTTTTCACAAGCAGGACAGGAGAAGCCCAAGCCGAAGAGGATGGCTGGACCACACCTAACTCCAACATTTTATCGAGTTCAGTACTTAGATGCTCTAGCATATACGGGGATAAATTATGATGACGTTGTTTAATTGCATCGGTATCACCTGTGTCGATCTTATGATGAATTTTATTAGTTCGACCTAACTTAGTTCCGGACTCCCATGATAATGTTTTAAATAGATTAAGAACATCCTCTAATGCTGTAGATTGTTTGGAATCCAATTCACATCTACAAATAATTTTATTAATAGCTGCCACCTCATTCACGCTATCATGACCACACCAGTCACTGACCTTATCACCTACAGAAATGGTTCTACTCTCCCAATCAATCATTAACCTAAACTGACTGCAAAAATCGTTCCCCAATATGAGAGCATGGCGAATAGAGGGGACTAACCACAATCTCACTACTTTACATACCCCATCAAGAGATACAGGCACTTCAACATATCCGATTATTTGCTGGGATCTGCCCTCGGCTGTTTTTACATTATACGATGAAGACTCATACACATTCAGTCCAAAAATATTAACTAATTCTAACCCGTTCTCTCCAATTAAGGAAATCGAAGCACCGCTATCAACAAGCCCTATAACTTCTCGTTCATAAATTCTCACACTCACATGAGGTCTATCATCACACTCTTTATCTACAAATTCTAAAGATCCTACACGATTACCGGTTTGGTTACTGGTTTGGTCTAGCAACTGTGACTTCGAATTGCAACGCCGTTCTAATTCACGGGGAAATGAAGACAAAGGTTGTGATTTACAAAATCTCGACACCTTACGAAGCCATTCCTTCCAATCAGGACTATAGCGTGGATTTTTCCAAGCCTCGGTGGCTAAATGAGACAGTCGAGGTAGGCTCGGGGAACCGCACTGTCTCTTAACTAGTTTTTTGAACACCTTTTACAGTTCGGTTTGATTACCCCAGGCTGACCACAACCCCAACAGATAGGACCCTTCTTCGATTCTCGACAGAACTTGCGAGTGTGACCAGTTTTCTTACAATTATAGCACGTAATTTCACAAAGCTGAGCTGCTTTAGATACCCTCGACGAGGTTCTCGGAGACAAAAATGACTTAGGCAAAGATGAAGATAATTGAGGTTCGCTCGTAATCTCCTCATATGCAAGATCCGGTTCTAACAATGCTACATTTTTCTTAGGGGGAGGCTGAAATTTTTGTTGCGCTAAAAACGCACCTTCCAGGGATCTACAGATTTCTGATAACTGACTAATAGACCTAATGTCGCATAGTGCTAATTGAGTTTGAAATTTTGGAAGCAGATTGCGTTTCACGGTTCTTAACTTGACTTCTTCGGAAGGCGACTCCAATAATCGGCTAAACAAATTTAACATCGCCGCGATATATAAAGTAACTCGTTCACCCTGGCCTTGAGTTCGACTACGAATTTCCTGCCAGAGTTCCTCATCGTAATCGGACGGCAAAAAATCCTTCTTTAAAGCATTTACTAACGCATCCCAACTACGAACGGTAGACCTAATCGAACGATACCAAACTAAAGCTTGGCCCTGAAATAAATCAACTGCAGACTTGAATAGCTCATGTTTTGGCGTATTTCGCGCGATTCGTAGTTCTTCAATTCGTTGCAAAAACGCGTTTACTAATTTCCCATCAAACGTAACTCCCCATTTATGAACCGGTGTATATTTCGCACAAGATCCGGCAACGTTATTAGTGGAAATATCATGACTAGAAGTGTCAAGGTCACTTTGCTCTATTATTTCAATTCGCGTTTCATCCAGTGCTTCTACTACCCACGTCTGGTGCTGCTTATATTCCTCTATGTTACCTTCTGTATCTTCAGAAGTATCAAAACGATCTAGCCTTCCTAGAACGTGATTAACCTTCGTCTGTAATTTCTTATTTACATCGGCCCTAATACCATCAAAACTTTCCAACAAAGATTCAATATCCTTAATAGTAGTCCCTACTTCTAATTTTTCATTTTCAAAGTTAAAATCTGGCGTGGGATATTTAATTTCTCGTCTATTTATATCGTCACGCAGCCTGCGTCTTAAATTTTTGCGTTTTGTGTCTAGATCTAATCTATCAGACTTTACACCTCTCACGAGTAACTCGTGATTTATTTCAAAAAGTTTCAAAAAATTTGGTTCTAATTCATAAAAATTTGCCATTTTGTTCTCAACTTTCTTTTATAAATAAGGAAAAATTCTAGTTTACTAGTTGATAATTTTACAATAGAAAAGAAATCACTAAATATCTTAGAGGCAAACCTGATAATAGGCAATCTCAAATCTATGCAAATAGTATAAAGACTAACCAAAGGTTTAGTAGAAACCACAAACTACTACTTATCCTTATTAAATTACTCAAAATTAACCCAATTGTCTAAACATTTCTAATAAAATCACATACTAAATAATTCTCGGGCCCCCACGTACAGGCGTCATTTGTATAACCATTCTCCTAAAGAATTACATTTATACATTTACCTCGGAAGCCAAATGATCGGAGAGCAGGGTATTGTGGGTTCATAAGATTATTTACTAAAAAGGCGCCAGGTATTTTTATTATTTTCACCATTAAAAAAATACCAAAAATGGTCAGGAACACATGAAATGCGATGAAATGAAAAACAGACATTTGCAGCTATAGTTTAAGATATAATGAAATAAAAGTTAAAAAAAATTGATCACAAAAAATATAAAGTTTTAATATGTATCACCTATGTACGTAAATTAATAAAGTTAAAAAATCTAAGATATGTGAATAGAACAAAAAATTATCACAACAGAACTAATCTGTACCAGTTACAGTTAAATAACTTTAAATGCATTAAGATCATAGAGATAAAGGTAAAAACTTCCAACAAAACGTATGATGGACTAGCTACATTAAGATATCTTCAAATTACGAAAATCTCCAATTAGTTAACAAATAATAAAATATATCAATTAAATGGTACCACCCAAATGATTTACACCAAGTGTACAATTGTTTAATTAAACATAATTTAGTTGAGAAATTATTTATGATAAGATGTATACCTTTTTTAATCAAATTAAATACCTATAATGGTCACAGGTCCACCAGAGGGATGAGTTTTTCTTTTTCTTTTTACATCAGACAAGGTCCGTTGTGCTGCAAAACTTATCAGTTGAAGATGATGCTTGGAGAGGTAAAGATGAAATTGTCGGACAGCCGTCCTTCCATAGTTCATACAGTTTCTCCAGCAAGCAAATAAATTACCAAAGAAAAAAACCCAATATTTAGTATTCCATTTTATACCATAGGTGATACTAAAAACCTAAATATTTCTGTTAGCAAAAGACAGATTTTACAGTTTCAAAAGCTACATACCTAGATGTAAATAGGTTTTCACATAGTTAAACAGAAACAGAATTAAACAAAAATTTAATTAAGAAAGAACTTAAAACATCTTTATGCTTTAGCTGCCAAAGCCTGAGAAAGATATCTCTAACAAAATTTACACTCCAGGTGTTCCTGATTTCTCTATCAATAAATAACAAGGAATAAAACCTTGTGGAGAAAATAAATTTTGTACCCGTTACACCGTTTATTATAGGTTTAATAAATAAAAGTTTATTAATAGCAATATAAGCGCCTACAAAATAATTAAAGCATTTGAAGAAAATAAATTAATTGGCAGTAATACTATATAGGTTAATATTTTATTTATTTTATGTATATTCTACAAAATACAGAAAGTACTGCAAACTTATATGGATTATTTCCTCCTACAAGCTTTTAAAAGATCCGTATGCAGTCATGCAAAATATACTATAAATCCTTATATATTGTGCTGTTATTTTGTATATTGCAAATCGTCAATAAACCTTATATATCTCAGGGTCGAATTAATACTCAATACTCAATAGTAAATACTATAATTTTTTTTTATTTACCTTAATATGAGACTCTAATGATTATCTTTCAATATTGGGTTCAATTATTGAAAGATTAAACTTTACAAATAAATCATTTAAAATTTGCCACACTCACACGGTGGTTAGTAGCTCTCAATAAATAAAGTTCGGTTATTACTAATAGTTATTGACACATATATCTGGAATGTCAAATCTAACAGTTATCAATTAAATTTTCCCAAGAATGAACAAGTAAGTATAGCATATATTTTTATTTAATTCTTTATTGTATAAATCTTTATTTTTAGGATGTTAAAATGGAAAAAAATCTTACCCTGTCAACTTACACATTAACTTTTCCTTCAGGTAAGTCTTCCTCGTATGTCTCTTCAATAGTTTCATGTTATTTTGACATATGTATCTTCTAATCCTTTTCCAACGATTACCTTCACTTTCACTAAACCTACAACTTCCACAACATGCACTTTCCGCCAGGAACCGTGGCCACTGCTGCTGAATCTGCAAACCTCGCACCACCAAAGACCTCGTCACCGGACCACTGGACTGCCTCAAGACTGCTACAAGAATGCCATTCTTCCCAGGTCAGGTTAGTAAATTCGATATTTCTTTTAAATTCCTTTTACCCTTTATGGTTTTCTTCTTGTCTAGGGCTCGAATGAAGACTGCAAGCTCCCCAACACCTCAGTAATTATCTTGAAAATCTTTTTCTTCTGATGAAGTCACCTTAATGATTCTTTTCTTTTACAGGAATATAATGAAGAATTCGACTCTTCAACACATTGGTAAGTAACAAACCCAGTTCGAAGACGGTTTTTCAATTTATTTTCTTTTCTCAATTCCTCTTACTGTATCGTTATGTCCTTTAATATTGCTTCCTGTAACTAATACACTGAAACTCTTCCTTTAATCAATAAAACACTGGACTTTCTTTTTATGTTTATTAATTTAACAATTTTACTTCTTGAGCTTTATTATTTTATAAATTCTATTAACACATTTATTTTATTTACTATTATTTATACAAATTTTCTCTTCAGTAAGAATTTTATAGATTCTCTCAACAACAAAAAATTTATTATTATTTCATCTCCCCTAGAGACCCCCTTTTTTCAACTATTTTGTCTGTTATGTTTTTCTTTTATCAAAATACCCTATATCTTTGGTAATTCTTTCTGTTTCCTCACTAACAATGTCTATAACCATAGAAGTTATTTTTTATACATTATTATTGAAGTACAGAGAGAATTTTAAATATGCTATAGAAAATCAATATACCTTTAAATTATTTTTTTTGATTGATGCCACGATATCTTTACCTAATATACATGATTTTTAATTTTCAGGTTGACTTATGGCTAGGATATCCTTTCTTTTTATTATCCTTGTTAATGTTAATATTGTATCATAATACTATAATGAATATATGCTATTCCATTCTGTTTTATTATTTTATAATTCTATATTAAAATTTTGTATTCTTTTGTATGATGATATCATGACTTTGTATGTAAGTTTATCTGCTTTTATTTATTTATTTAGTGATCCCTAAGAACCACGTCTGTGCAATAATGATTCTTTAAATTTTTCTTTATCTTATGTACATGCTCATATTAATTTTCCCACTTCACATAAACGTGAACATAACAATATCGTATAGTACAGGATGGCTGATTTTTCATTGTTTAGATTATATCTGCTGAAATATTTAAAGGTAGCGGAAAAGGTAAATGAGAGACTTGTTTAGCATAACCTGATCTATAAAATAGCCCAAAAAATATCCTTTTCAGGCCAACTTATTTTCCGGAAAAATATCCTACCTTTTTTTTAAACGGAACATCCTGTCTATTTTTTCGGAGTAAAGTTCTAAATTTTTCTTTACAATGATAAATCACAAGTGGCTTTAAATTACACCTTTTAGTTTAAAAACTAAAATTATCAGAGTGGCTATGATTTTATTTTTGATTTCAAAAATATAGCAGCTTTATTTATTATTTAAATATTATTTAACAAATTGAATAATTTACCATGAAAGCCTAAATCTATTTGGGTCCGTTTGATTCGGTTTCATCCGGCTTTTCGCAGCATTGTAGGTGTAATTAACAAGCAAGCAAGTTGGTGAACATTTTGAGGAGTGTCTTACACTTTTTTTTACCACAATTCGTTCTACACGTTTTTGATCAAATTCGTTGTTTAAACTTTTAAACAAAACAATTTATTAATGCAACTAAACTAGGAGGTGGGACTACGTCATGTTAAAACCACAGGTTTTGTCGTGTAGGTAATGGAACATTGATGTTTTTCAAAAATAATAAATTCTGTCCTGGGTCACAGTTCCATCATGAAAATGAGGCCCTAAAATTTCGTTTCCAAGTATCCCTATCCATACATTAATTGCAAAACGTACACTTTCAACAATTTTAGAAGGGTTCTTCTCATCATCCCAATAATGCGAATTAAACTTATTAAAAATTCCATTTCTGTGAGAATTGGATTCATCGTTTCTGCTTGCACTTCGGACAGTATGACGTTTTGAAAATGCATCAGTGGACGGTGTAATTTAAAAGCAAAAAGCCACTTGTGATATGCCATTATAAAGAGAAATTTATTTAGAACTTAATTCCGCAAAAATATACAAGACAGGATTGGATATTTTTCCGGAAAATAAGTTGGCCGTGAAAAAAGATTTTTTAAGCTATTTTATAGAGCAGGTTATGCTAAACAAGTCTATAATTCTAGAAGCAGTCGTTACTTCTAGCGACTGCTGACTAGCACGGTTCTATCAAAATTAAATCTGACTGTTTTTTTTGAAAACTATATTCAATAAATTAACACTGTACCAAATTTCAACTTTTTCAAATCACTTCTTTACATGGACCTCATTTTCACGACATGCGACCACCACATTGGTGCTGATGCAACGCGTTCGATCATTACGCTGTCTGGCGGCTGTTTTCCAGTTTTTATTGCATAAACTGCTTAGTGATCAATTTTCAAGCTTTTAGAAAACACTTAGATGACACTACTTCTTGTTATAACTTTCAAACTGCGCTGACGTCTTGTATCCCCATATCCGAGTTTCTTTTGAGTAGGATATTTATTTACACCCTAAATATAAGCTAATATTAAAATATTAGCCTTTACAAAACTCTTACACTTTTTGGTCGTCAGCTCTCGGGCTATAATATGCTACACGTCTCATAATAATCAGCCCTACAGTATAACACAAACCTGTAGAATTTACATTTTCTTGGAGATCTTACCCTGGCAACGACAGGCTTCCAAGGAATTTGCAGAAATTATAAAATCCTACAGAAAACGTACCATCTACATAATAATGATGATCTTCAGCTACCTACAGAGTTCTACAGTGTCACTTAGAATTCTCAGTAGGAGTTCTCAAAACCTTAAAGAATTCCGTGTAATCTTTGTAGCCTAGTGTGTAAAAAGAGTATTTTTGCAGTGAGTGTCACGGAGATTCACAGATTGTATACAATGTTACTCTAGTCGATTCCTGTAGTCAAAAAAGCATGTATATGTAACTTTTTTTTGACTAATTTTGACTTCGAGATAAATCTAGGTGATCTCCCAGGTAGACTTATTTCAGTTTTTTTTTATTTCATTGCGAGTGCTACTGACTCGAAACAATGTAAAAGTACGTACATTGTAGGTATACTTTCCTTACCTTTGTGTGTCGACGTCGATGGCTTTTATATAACAGGTCGTGGTTGAGTTATTCGTGATAACAGAAATTTTGCGTCTAATTGTGTAGCAACTGTACTATATAGTAGAATCTGATATTATTTTTCCTAGATAAATCCAAGCTTTTAAGTCTTTGTGAGATTAAAAATTTTATTATATAAACAATTAATCCTAATCGCGATATTGTCCTCTTGTAGAAATCGTTGATAAGTTTGGATTAAGGTTAAATAATCTCAACTGTCAGAAACTACGGCCCAGCTGATCCGGAACATACAATCTTACATCATCAGATAGACATTGTGTAGATTTTTCTAGGAAGTTTACCGGATTTCTTAATCGTTTAAAATTTGCCGATTACTGCAAGATTAACTAAATCCTAAAGAGTTCACGATGTCTTCCGAATTTCTAACATTTGCAAGCGCCCAAAAAATCAGATTCGTTAAATTCTAGAAAATACCTGCAACCTTCTTCATGAGAGTGCAGAATCTACAGGATTCTAAGACTTCTGGGAAATTCTATACAATTTATGAGCAACTACTAGATCATGCAGACTATATAACATATAGAATAAAAGCATTTTTATAATATTAAAAAATTCAGTAATCTGGAAATCTACACTATTCAGATTACTTTTTAGGAATGATTATACTAACTGAGTCCTAGTAGTATTTATAGACTACTAAATATTCACCTAAACCTAAAAACCCTACGTAATCGCAAGAAAGCCTTTTGAACCATGTATTTTGTGTGATAAAGATTATACCTAATCAAGAACATTACAAGAACATAAACAATACAACAACCCTACTGAATAATACATTTTATGCATGTTCGACACAATAGACACAAGATCCGCGGCACCTACAGATTCTGCAGAATCTACAGATTTCTATGGGATCTAGATAATTCTATAAATTTCAAAACCTTAATCATTCTTGAATGGTCTTACCCCGTTTATGTATGCAAGTTTTATTTCCTGATTCGTTTCATTCAAACGGACGCTGCTACTGAAAGTTACTTTATGTTAAAGTAGAGTTACCTTTTGAGCTCCTTGAGTAAAATATTATCACTGTCGTCTGAAGTGTTTCGAAAGTAACCATACAAATATATCCACAATATCACATTGTGATTTACAACAACGAAGGTAAAGTTTTTAAGATATTTTATTGTCTACTCCCACCACTATACTACTAACACATAGTAATTACTACAAAACTCTAGTATTACAAACATACTACATGTTTTTACAATAGTAATTATTTCGATTTCATTTACCCTAAATGAATTCTCTCAGATTTTCTCAACATTTAACCAAATATCTCCTTTTGACAGTATATACGAAAATGCTATATGGATCTAATTTAAAAGGAAGATGCGTTTTCTCATTTAACATGAACTTAAAATTTTTCAGAAGTATTGTGAGTCCCATCTTAGTCTGCATTATTCCAAAACGCATACCTTAAAATAATTGCTCATTATTATTTAAGATTAACAATTTGCTTCATTTCAAAATTACCTATACAAGCTCGTGGTCCCTGCCCAAAAGGTAAATAACTAAATTGTCTAATAAGGCTTCTATTATCATCACTAAATCTGTCAGGATAGAATTTCTCAGGGTCAGGATAATATTCAGGATCATGATGTAAGCCCAGAACTGATATTAAGCATGCTGTATCTTTGCTAAGTACAATTTCCGTACCAGGAATTTTATATTCTTTTACACATTTCCTCTTTAGAAATGTGATTGGTGGATGTTTCTGGAAGATAACAAATCGGTTAATTAGACTTATTATTGCCTTCTTAAAGGACCTACCATCGATTACTTGGCCCATATACTTCATTTCAGTTAAAGTATCATATGTTATGTAATTTCACCATTATGTTGCTTTAAGACCTCATTAATTTCATCTCTAATTTCTTGCTGAATGTCTAAGTTTTGAGTCAATTCGAAAAGACAAAAAGTCATAGTAGTGGATGAAGTTTCATATCTAGCTGCAAAGAATATAAACGCCTGGGCGGCCAATTCTCTGAAGGTAAGTCCAACACACTTTCCGTTATCATCTTTAACACTGTTTTTAATTTATATTAAAAGTTGTAAGAAATCTTTTCTTGTAACATTATTTTCTTCTCTATATTTCACTATATCCTCAACAATGTTTAAGAAAAAGTCTGAAACCTCGTTAGGTGTTGCTTTAAATCCAAGCTTTCTACCTATACCAGGTGAAGAAGCCTCAATAAAAAGTTTAAAATTTTCAAATGGCGTAAGAGCAAATAGTCGTTTTCCATATTTCCGGAAATCTGACTTCGGATCGATAAAGCAGTTGCAATCTAGACCAAACGCGCACGATCCTATAACATTAGTTGTGAAACGTGCTAGTACATCTTTAATATCAATAAGAATGTTCTGAGTAGCCATCAGATCCATAGCTTCCTTCAAATGTGTGCCGCATTCCACTAAAGTTTGAAACATCATTTTCATTTTTCCCGAAGTAAATGTTGGTGTAAGTTTCGTACGAATGTACCTCCATTTTGCACCTTCCATACTGAAAATATAACATGTTTATGCGCTTTCGCTTTGAAATCGTCATAGTTTTGTTTACATGTCTCGCCCATTGATATAGGAGGATTTGAAAAGAGTTGAAATGTTCCAAAAGGAAATCTGGGTTGGACATATGGTATACCTTTTCTTTCCCAATATTTATAGCACCACTGGAAGTAGGTATATAAACCGATGAAAATGGTTGTTAAAATAGCAACAATGTCCAAAATGAGGGAATCCGAAATAAGTACCATTTTAGAAAGTATCTAGAACAGAAAAGAAAGAAATATAAAGATAGTAAAGAAGTGATTGAAAATTAAAAATAAGAATTACAGAAAAGAAGTAGAGAGTTTACTTATAAAGAAGTTTTAGAAGATGTGAAATCGGAGTTGTAGAGTATTTCAGTGGTTAAAATTACAATGATAGGTTATGCTGTATTCTACATAATCTTACAAAATCTTAGTCAATCCTAATATGAAAGTGCATATCTTACTAAAGTTAAGAGATACTTATAGCATTTACAGAATCTAAATTAATATTATTGAGAACCATGCCTACAAGGTATTTAAAAATCTAGAATATCTGATACTCAAATCAACTTACATAACATTTATAAATTTCACATAATTTTGGGGGTATATCGAGTTATCTAAAAATTTTAAACGTATATAAAACATAAAAATTTTGAAAAAGCATAACTCTATAAAGTATGTAATATATTCGGAATTTTTTTATTCGAAGTTTATGGTATCTTGAGATACAGAGTTAATATTCAAGATCCAAATCCTGACAATATTAATAGAACTCGTAGAAGAAGGAGATTGATTGGAAAATGTAAACAAGAAGCAGGTAGCCTTTTTGGTCTTTAGTTGTACAGTAATTTTCTTCATGTAAGTTCATTTTTATTTGTTTCATTTATGTTGATTCCAGTTGTGTGTTGTGAATTTTATATCATTTAATTAATCAAAACTAAAATCTCTCGATTGAAACTATAGATAAGTCAAAATCTAAATTCTAACTCAATTTTAAAAGACTCGTTTTGATAATTCATAATAATTTCTAAATTTGTCCTTTTTGAAGTGTATATATTACTAGAAAATAATGTTTTATTAACGTTTATAGTCTAGTTACAATTAACTGTTGTTGGACATGTTATTCGTGCCTTAAATACGGCTACTGTTTTATGTGTCTTATGTGTTTCACTGTCAGTACTTATTGATTTTTGGTTGATTTTCTAACCTAACTTAATGATATACTTTGTGACTAAGAGGTTATTTCCTTAGATACAAACTGCTTTATTTATTTGAGAGAGTATTAATCTCCACTGTGGTTGAAGCCCATTTGATAGGCCGTGTAAGAAAACCCTCAAACCATTATTTTGTGTACACTTGCATGTTGATGTTATTTTAGGTATTAGGTTATTTTTATGTACCTATTGCTTTTGCTTGTTTATCTAAGTAATTGTTTCTGTGGCTGGCAGAAAAACCATGTCTTGCAAAAGACGTGTTCTGATATTTCTTATTATATATTGCGGTGATCTATAAAAATAAAATATAATATGTCCACCGTTCCAAATAAAACATAAATTATTTACGGTAGATTAAAATATTTCTTTATTCCACTCAGCCAGCTCAGGGTTATTCGGTAAAGCATAAATTGTTTGAATTACGAGACTCTTATTAACTCTTATGCCTGAAAAAGGAGAAAAACTTAAATTGCAAGCACTAAGGCTACTGCAAACTGGACAACCACTGCTAAACTCTAAATTCAAAAGAAAAAAAAACTGGATGCTTGTATATGCATCAATTAAACACATAAGTAAATTTAAAAACACGTAAGCTTGATTTAAAGAACAAAGTACAAATTCGAATGAAGAATCAATGGCAAGAAATGTTGTTCAAATTAGTACAATTAATAATTGAGAAATAAATTCCCAGGCTTGCTCAAATGTGATTAATAGTTGTTATGGCCTGACATAGGGCCAATACGGTCATTCACTTGAACAGACCAGCACAAATCAAAAATTATTGATAAATAAAACTGTTTATCTAATAAAAATAAATTTAAATAAAAGAAATTAAATTGTTTTATCTAATTGAAAGCAAATAAGTTCTCAAAAGAACCTTAGAAACTAAACAAAATAAATTTGTATTATTAAGGATAAACTTTATAAGTTAAATATTATTAATGAGATTCAAGAACCCATTTATTATGACCAACCTGGTATATTTTATTAAAAATAAATTCCTTTAAATAAATCCTCAATTGGCAACATTTTAATACAGACAATGAATTTGATTTTTCCATATACAGAAAACCCACAAGCACAAACGTCACTATTCCTAACGATTCATGTCATCATAAAATGCATAAACTAGCGGCTTATAGATCTTTAGTACACCGAGCTTTAACTACTCCAATGAAACAATCACATTTTGGTAAAGAAATTTCAATCATCAAACAATTAGCACATGCAAACCATTATAACCATAACATGATTGACACTTTAATTCAACAAAAAGATTATAGGTTAGCTATCAAAAGAATATTTCCAATTGACACTCAAATACAAGACACAAACTACATATCAATACCATACTTTGGCAAGATATCAGAACAAATTGCAACTATAATACGAAAAACCCCCAGTTACAAAATAACCTATAAAACTAACACCAACAGCTTTTCATTTTTATTCAATGCTAAAGACAAAACACAAGATATCATGAAATCCGGCATTTACCGTTTGAATTGTTCTTTTTGTAACTCGGTTTATATTGGCCAAACACTTAGAAATTTCGACATAAGATACAAAGAACACGTACGCTCTTATAGACTTAAACATCCAGAAAAATCGAATTATGCCAAACACATTTTGGAACAGAACCACCCAATGACACCTCAAGACAACATTAAATTCTTACATTTTTGCAACAACAAACACAAATTAGACATTTTAGAAGCTTTGGAAATATACAGACATAAACGCACAGTACCTTTAATGAATGAACAAACTGAGCTTAGTAATTCTCCTTTATTAGAAGTGTTAGATATTTAGTTTTTGTTATGTATTGTATCTAGTTACCTATTTTCTGTATGTATTTATCCTTAGCAACGTGTTTGTTTATCAATCGTATCTACCTTTGATAATGACACAAGGTGTCGAAACAATATTGTCAGGTTAAGATATTAATAAAACTTGTGAAACTTTAACTAATCTTTGTATTTATATTATATTTCATGTATTATATAAGTCATAACAAGATTGACCTAATTTATCTGTTTTCAGTTAAGTAACAGCGCGAAACTGAGTTGGTCTCCTAGAAAGTAGAAAAATTTATCATAAACATGTTTATGATAAAACAATCTAACGGATTGATATCCTTTTTCTTAAAATGAAACCTATTCATTATACATAAGAAACTTAGGTTATGTTTGCATGAAATTTTATTCTTAATTTTTAATTTAAATATTGATGAACCTAACTGTGGTCCTATATATAGCCTTTATATTAATTATGCCTATGACTTAGTATGTATCTCCTTTGATTTAAATCAGATATGTGAAATGTTTGTTTTGACGTTTCCGTTCTGTCGTTAATAAAATTTTCAATGAGGTGATTAGATATCACCGCAGTAAGTATGGTCACAGAGTACCTGTTGCTATGTCAAATATGATATAACCTTTGTTCACTAGTTCTTGCTTATTCTTTTTAATCTGGCACGTTTACGTTTTCTAGTTTATCCGTAACTCCATATGATTGTCAAAATTTCACTTACTTTTGATGTTTATGTCAATGAGAGATTTACGTATTATCTATTTATAAATACTTTGTATAAACACGCAACTGTACCAACTTGATAAACTGATTTATTGATCTGTATTGTATATTGTAATCGAACTAATTAATAATTTGATCACCGATTAAAGTTAAAGCGTTGACGTATTTAAGCTGGACTAACTTATTTTTTAGGTTTTTTATACAAAACTAGCCTATTAAAGTGTGTAGGTTTCAATCCGTCCCTCCTCGCTAAAGATGGAGAATAAGTGAATAAAATACTACAATCATATTTAACTGTTCTTTTATTTGTATTTATCTCCCTTTCTCCCACTTTATGAAGTAAGTCAATCGTTATCAGCTATGGACACATGCTATAAAAAGTAATCACAACGTAGGATCCAGTCTGTTCTTTTTGTTTATTTACCATAATAAAATTTGTTATTGGTAAGGTTGGTAGTGCTGTGCCAACTTCTGTTTTGTTAAATATTTGAAATTTTCCGCGGGTAATGTTATTTCTTATATAATCTCAGTTCAACAAATCGCTGAACATTTTCTGTCTTGACTCGTAAATCATCATTTCACGCTTTGTTTAAAATTATTGTTATTTTAATACTGTGTGTGTGGATGTAAATTATATTTATCAGACAATACTCATCGCCTCCATAATGTAAGACGCTTAACCTAAATTTTTAATATTCTAGTCGTCTGTTACCTTCTAGTCTATAATTAACTTATAACTTAAAATTTCTTGTTAAAATTTAATTATACCTCCAATAATTATCTAAATTGTACAGATCTTATGAAGAAATAATACATTTTTTGAAACGGTTATCTAGAGAAGAGTTTGATGTAGTTATTTTACTATTGATTCTGTTCCTGCCAACATTATCCAGAACTATTTTTTTAAATTGCCTTTCATTCACTAAAAATGAGAAGTACTCTTTTTTCCATGTTTCAATATATAGGTTATGAAGAAAGGGGTACATCAAACATAAAAGTTTTGAGTGTTGTTGAAATAACTGAAAACGTGTGTATTAGGAATAGTGCATTCAAAAGAAGTCCGAGGAGTTTCCCTGTGTTCTAGTAGGAAACGCAGGCAGAAATGACACCATTCTAATACTGACCCATTTAATGATATCATTAAGTTTGATTTGTTACTTTTTAATAAGCAGATATTATAGGTAATTAAGTAAAGACGTGCTTAGATAATTTAATCTATCTATCAAGAGATATTGTTATGTTTTATTAAAGTTCCTTTAGTAGAAACTTTATTCTTTTTTATGTTTTGATAGAACAACCGTAATAGTGGTAATTTGTTTACATAGAAAATAACTACATAGTGTGATGTTATTATAATTTTATTTATTCTTATTTATTGTTCTCACTACGAGACTGTTAATTCGATCATCTAACTTTGGGTTCTTTTATTAAATGATCCAAAAACTTTACCTATTTGTGGTTATTGAATTTTATTAAATAAAGTGGGGTTAATGACAACCATTGACACATATACCCGCAATGTCATACATGACAGTTCCCAAATTAAAGTATATAAGATCAAGTAAGCATAACATAAAATAAATATTTGTTTAATCTCTTTATTTACCACTCTTTTGTTTAGGATGTTAAAAGAAAGAAATCTTACCCTGTCAACTTACAGTTATTCCTTCCTTTAGTTAAATCTGTAATGTATGATTTTCCAAGTAGATTAACTAATAGACCACTCCCTTTTAAACCTTATATAACTGCACTTTCACAGCACATACGCTTCTTACACTTTTCAATCTTCCTCCTCTGCACTCTATGATGATGGACCACCAAACCTTCCAACTCTTCAATCTTTCCCTGCTGGATAGGCAACTCTATACTTCTTTCATATAAGCCACCCGTTACTATCTTCTTCGACAGGACTATTATTACGGCCACACTTCTTCAGCACCTCCGGTAAGTAACTTATGTGAATCTTGGAAATGGCCTCTCACCCTATTGGTACTCCTCCGATACAGGAACTGCTGCTGACTACTATTCTTCCACACCTCAGTAAGTATTGATGATGATTTTCTTAAATTGTCTCACCCTTATGGTTCTTTACTTATTCCTGAACCACTTAAAAATACTGTTCTTCCACTCTTCTGTATATATTTCTTTATTACTTCTTATTTGTGTTAACTTTTTCCCCCTTTTATGTTTTATTCTAAATTTTCTTCTATTTTCTCCTTTTCAGTAGTATTTTAATAATTTATATTTCTTCCTTCATTTCTTACACTTAACTCTCTTTTTTCAATAAAACACTAGACTTTTATTTAATATTTATTAACTTATAATCCTTTTTTTAAGAGCTTTTTACAATTACAACCATCTTTTTTCCAAAAACAAAAACTTATTATTTAATCTCTCTGAGAAACCTCTATTTCATTTATTTTATTTGTTATATTATTTTCCCAGAAATATCACCTTTCTATGATCATTCTTACTGCCCTTTCAATAACAATGCATATTTCTATAGTTTTTAAAATTTCAATTTTGCATTATTATTGAAGGTGCAGTTTTGATTTTCATATGATCCATTAATATCCTTAACTAATATACATAATTTTCTTTTTCAGGTTGACCTTTGACTAAGATCTCCTTCCTCCTACCATCCTAATTTGTATTTAATATTGTAAACTGTTATACTTTAATAAAGATATGCTATTCTAACTTGATTTATCGTATTTCAATTTTATATTGAGTTTTCTAATCTTAGTATAACGTTAATACATTATTTATGCTTTATTTAATGATATCCAAGAACCACAGACTTGGTTGGAATCATTGTTCAAATGAACAATGAATCTCCAAAGTTTATAATCGAATGCACTTTCTCATATTATTTGCTCTTTAGCTCAAAAGTGACCATTGCAATAGTATAAAAATAATGCGTATAAAATAAGTACTGTTACTGTTTTATTACTAAACACTGCAGAGTAACGGGTTTGCAATTTGTTATTATTATTGCATTTATTATATTGCAATTATTAGTCACAATTCTTATTAATGCTTAATGATCTTATGGAAATAATTATTATCTATTTATTAATTAATAATAATTCTAACTAATAACTACAAAAGTGAAAAGATAAATTGGAAAAAAGGTTTCTTTTCTCTTTTGTGGTTTAACGAATTCGTATAAATTGTAAATAACAAAGAAGTAAAGACTAAATTTAAAATTCCAAGAAATAGAACAACAAGATTGAAAGAAATATAATACCACAAAGAAACTGCGCAGCTGTGTTCATTAAAACAAGAATAATAAAACGGTGCGTAGAGCATTTTTTGCTGATTTATCTTTAATTACCTGATACTACGCTCATTTTTTTAATAAGGCCCATCTTCCCTCCGAACAACTCATCAGAGAATAGCGCTGACCAGTTGCTCGAGCCTTTCCCTTAGCTCCATACGCACATTCTACGAAGCCTTCAAGACTTATTTGTGGAAAATTTAATTTATAACAGATTTCTAACAGAAAGCTAGGAGAGCATTTAACACCGCGGTAGATCGCATACAAGTGGATTAAAACTAACAAGGATCAGTTCCCGGCCGCAAGCAACATTTGGAAAACCAAATAGTATTGTTTACCTTCTTGAACTTTAAAATATGTGTCACTATTACATGTACTATAAATTTTTATCCACAATCCTGCGGACTTGTATTACACATAAGGGTAAATGCGCCTATTAAAAGAATTTGAAATTGTCCTGCAAATCAGAAATCACAAACCAAGAATTCCGTTTTTGAAGCATACTATCAAACGAAAGGTCGTTTCCCAACATGTTTTGTTTATTTAGTTCTGTTTTTCTATTCTTATTCTATGAAATACTTGACAGAAATAAAGATGGGTTTATTACCTTATTACGCTACTTTGCACATTTTAAAAAACAAGCAATATTGTTTATCTGCATGAACTTCAAAATATGTGTCATGTGCAGTCTTATTATTCAATTTGAAAACATTGGGCTGAACTTCGATGCTGTTTTTCTCCAAAAGTATAGAATATATAGGAGGTATATAGGAATGTTCTTTCGTTAATGATTATCTAACCACTAGCAAAGTCTGACTATTCCTTAATAGTTAGACCTTAATACAGTTACCTCGTATAAAGTATATTGCATTTTAATTTAATAGCGCTATATGTACTGAAAATGATTTCATAGCAGCAAATTCTGAATTTATTTAAATATACATTTGAAATGAGCTTAAGGCAAGATAAGTGAATCGTAGATTCACCAGAACTGTATGTAACTAGTAACGGAATAATCGCAAGAAGAGGACCGGAAATAAGCAGCAACTAACCTACTACTAGACACGAGAAAAAGATACCAGAAAATGATAGATAGAAAGCTAAAACGAGAAATAGAAAAAATATGTACAGGAAGCGTGGAATTATCTAAAGCAAGTATAAAAGAAGAAGCGAAATAAAGCTGAAATAACTATTTTTTTTTAAATAAAAAATAAATTTTCATACAATGCCCGTAAAAAAATACAATCCACATGTACCTCTTTTGCTGATGTTGATTTTCTTTTTTGGTTTTATAGTATGTTAAGTTACTTTATATTAATGTAGTTACTTTTTGAGTTCCTTTCGATAAAGTAAAATATTCTCACTGAATATTCTTCTGAAGTGTTTCGAAAGTAACTATAGTTACTTCGAAACTTTAAGATTCCATTAAATGGTATTGCAGCTTTTGCAAAAGTAGTATCAATGTACAAAATCTAGACAAGGTCATTTGAAAATTTCTTTATAATAAAATACCTTTTACATTGTTAAATAATTTAATACAGAACAAATCGTCACATAATGAGTTGTGATACAGTTCATATTTATGGATTCCAGAAGCATAGAGCGATCGTTGCTTTAGAAAGTTGCCAAAGATTGACCAAGGCTCAAACTAGATATCTACAACTTGTCAAGTGTAGGATGGCCGGCGGAATGCGCAGATGGGGAAAAGAAAGAGTCGATGTTCGATCAAGACAAAATGTAGGAGGTAAAGAGAAAGTACAATCGATGGTACAAATATTTTCAACCCACAAAAAGGGTGTAAATAGGAATTTACTTTAACGATACAAATCTTTATTATATCCTTGTGTAAAATTATTGATAATCCAAAAATAAGACTTTTCAGATAGAAAGATTAAAATTAACGAGTTTTTGGGCCGGCGGTGGAGGAGTGGTGTCAGAGCATCACTCGTGTTCCAAGGGTCGTGGGTTCGAATCCCACTTGGGGCCCATTTTTCTAATTGAAAATTCCGCCGCCTCAACTATGGATGTGTGTATTCGTGTTGCATGTTAGAGGAGGACAGATGATCTTAGATGTTGGTTTCCCCGTAGTGTAGGCGTGAAATAAAAAAAAAACTAACGAGTTTTTGTGATAACATCTTAGCGTGTTTTTTCCTATATTTTATACTTTTTCATAGAATGTACCGATCTGTACTAGACGAGAACGTTAGGTGAAATGATCTATCCCTACCCTAATGCCGTAAATATTATACTCATCCAAACTTCGCCGGCAAGCTGAATTTGACAAGTTGTATGTTTCTAGGTTCTAGGTCTAGGATTAGATATTAGGTTTCCAAATTAAAGAAGAGTTTCACTTTATTACACACTCAAACCTCTGGAATTTTATGCATTTGATTGCATTAATTAAGTATATCAAAAACGGTACAAGTAAATAGTAAATACGAGTACATACAAGTATAACCACAATATCACATTGTGTTTTACAACAACGAGGATGAAGTTTTTAAGATATTTTATCTATAATTAAGAAATTTTTCTACGTCCACCACTATACTGCTACCACATAGTTAATTACTACAAAACTCTATAGAGCGGGAACCGGCTGCACAAAAAACTACGTCATCGAATTTCGAGATGAATTAATTATGTAGGAAGAGATCATCTATAGTATGTTAGGGAAACAATGGTAGACCGCGGTTGATTTAGGTAGGTTATGAAGATGACGTCATGACTCTCATGCCGATTTAGCAAATACAAAATTTGTACCAGAACAGAGAACTTTATGCCATTTAATAAAATAAACGGTTTATACCATTTCTGACCGAAAATCAAACCGATTGTATATTCTCGGGGGTAATTAATTGTAGCAACTTTATTTTCGGTCAGAAATGGTATAAACCGTATATGTTAATAAATGGTATAAAGTTCTTTATGTCCTGGGACAGCCAATCTTGTATTTACTAAATCGGCGTGAGAGTGATGACGTCATCGTCATAACCTACCAAGGTCCATCGCGGCCTACCATTATTTCTCTAACATACTATAGATCTTCCTACATAAGAGTCCTATTAGAGTAGACCTATTCCTACACAATTAATTCATCTGGAAACCCGATGACGTAGATTTTTTGCAACCGTTTCCAGGTTTACTAGTATTACAAAGATACTACATGTTTTTACAATAGTAATTATTTCGATTTCATTTACCCTAAATGAATTTTATTAGATTTTCTCAACATTTAACCAAATATCTCCTTTGACAGTATATAGGAAAATGCTATATGGATCTAATTTAAAAGGAAGATGAGTTTTCTCATTTAACATGAACTTATAATTTTTCAGAAGTATTGTGAGTCCCATCTTAGTCTGCATTATTCCAAAACGTATACCTTAAAATAATGCTCATTATTATTTCAGTTTAACAATTTGTTTTATTTCAAAATTACCTATACAAGATCGTGGTCCCTCCCCAAAAGGTAAATAACTAAATTGTCTAATAAGGCTTCTATTATCATCACTAAATCTGTCGGGATCGAATTTCTCAGGGTCAGGATAATATTCAGGATCATGATGTAAGCCCAGAACTGATATTAAGCATTTTGTATCTTTGCTAAGTACAATATTAGTACCAGGAATTTTATATTCTTTTACACATTTCCTATTCAGAAATGTGATTGGTGGATGTTTCCTTAATGTTTCTGGAAGATAAAGAATTGGTTAATTAGGTTTATTGTTGCCTTCTTAAAGAACCTACCATCGATTACTTGGCCCATATACTTCATTTCGGTTAAAGCATCATATGTAATTTCACCATTATATTTCTTTAAGACTTCATTAATTTCATCTCTAATTTTTTGCTGAATGTATAAGTTTTGAGTCAATTCGAAAAGACAAAAAGTCATAGTAGTAGATGAAGTTTCATATCCAGCTGTAAAGAATATAAACGCCTGGGCGGCCAATTCTCTGAAGGTAAGTCCAACACCGTTTCCGCTATCATCTTTAACACTGTTTTTAATTTCTATCAGAAGTTGTAGGAAATCCTTTCTTGTAACATTGTTTTCTTCTCTATATTTCACTGTCTCCTCAAGAATGTTTAAGAAAAAGTGTGAAACCCCGTTAGGTGTTACTTTAAATCCAAGCTTTCTACCTACACCAGGTGAAGAAAACCCAATAAAAAGCTTAAGATTTTCAAATGGCCTAAGAGCAAATAGTCGTTTTCCATATTTCCGGAAATCTGACTTCGGATCGATAAAGCAGTTGCAATCTAGACCAAACGCGCACGATCCAATAACATTAGTTGTGAAACGTGCTAGTACATCTTTAATATCGATAGGAATGTTCTGAGAAGCCATGAGATCCACAGCTTCCTTCAAATGTGTGCCGCATTCCACTAAAGTTTGAAACATCATTTTCATTTTTCCCGAAGTAAATGTCGGTGTAAGCTTCGTACGAATATTCCTCCACTTTGCACCTTCAATACTGAAAATATGTGCACTTAATGGATCGCGTTTTTCATTGAAGTAAGTACCACGATCTATGAAATGGTCGAAATATGTGGACATCATATTTTTTATGTATTCAGTATCTATCGGCATATAGATCGGCGATGAAAATAAAAACGTTCCAACATGTTTGTGCGCTTTCGCTTTGAAATCGTCATAGTTTTGTTTGCATGTTTCGCCCATTGATATAGGAGGATTTGAAAAAAGTTGAAATGTTCCAAAAGGAAATCTGGGTTGGACGTATGGTATACCTTTTCTTTCCCAATATTTATAGCACCACTGGAAGTAGGTATACAAACCGATGAAAATAGTTGCTAAAATAGCAACAATGTCCAAAATGAGGGAATCCGAAATAAGTGCCATTTTCAAAGTACCTAGAACAGAAAGAAAGAAACAAATATAAAGACAGTAAAGAAGTGCTTGAAAATTAAAAATAAGAATTGCAACAAAGAAGTAGAGAGTTTACTTATAAAGAAGTTCTAAAAGGTGTGAAATCAGGAAGTATTTCAGTGGTTAAAATTACGATGATAGGTTATGTTGTATTCTACATAATCTTACAAAATCTTAGTCAATCCTAATATGAAAGTGCATATCTTACTAAAGTTAAGAGATACTTATAGAATTTACAGAATCTAAATTAATATTATTGAGAACCATGCCTAAAAGGTGTTTTAAATCTACAATATTTAATAGTCAAATGAAATTACATAACATCTATAAATTCCACATAATTTTGGGAATATAAACGTAAAACATACAATTTAAAAAAAAATCATAACTCTAGGAAGCATGTAATATATTCCGAATTTCTTTATTCGAAGTTTATGATATCTTCAGATACAGAGTTAATACTCAAGATACAAATCCTAACAATATTTATAGAACTCACATGATTTAAAATTATACTTAATTGTAAGATTCTAAATCTAACTTTTTGTAAATCTAGAAAAATTACATTATTTATTAAATCTATCAAAAGCTAAATTATTCTGCATTTATGTTCTATTGATCAGCCCTACAGTCAACCAAGAGATATCAAAGTAGCTGTAGCAAGTCATTTAATCACAAAACTCATTGCATTATAATCAATTTACTTAGTTGTGTTATTATATACAGGTTCAGGCAAAAGATATAATTGATTTTTAAAACAACAACCATTTGGTTAAATATAAAATGTTAGGGATGTTTATTACAGTTTTTTTTAATTAGGTAATTTGATTTATGTTATTAGAAACGCTGCTGTTTTGTATTTAGGTAGAATGTGAACAAAAAGCAGGTAGCCTTTTTGGTCTTTGCGTGTACAGTAATTTTCTTCATGTAAGTTCATTTTTATTTGTTTCATTTATGTTAATTCTAGTTGTATTGTGAATTTTATATTATTTAATTAATCTAACACTCAGATCTCTCGATTAAAACTGTAGATAAGTCAAAATCTAAATGATAACTCAATTTTAAAAGAATCGTTTCGATAATTCATAATAATTTGTAAATTTGTCCTTTTTGAAGTGTAAATATTACTAGAAAATAATGTTTTATTAACGTTTATAGTCTAGTTACAATTAACTGGACATGTTATTCGTGCATTAAATACTGTTTTATGTGTCTTATGTGTTTCACTGTCAGTACTTATTGATTTTTGGTTGATTTTCTAACCTAACTAAATGATATACTTTATGACTAAGAGGTTTCTTCCCTAGGTACAAACTGCTTTATTTATAGAGTATTAATCTCCACGGTGGCTGAAGCCCATTTGATAGGCCGTGTAAGAGAACCCTCAAACAATTATTTTGTGTACACTTGCATGTTTATGTTATTTTATATATCATGTCATTTTTTATGTTCCTATTGCTTTTGCTTGTTTATCTAAGTAATTGTTCCTGTGGCTGGCAGAAAAACTATGTCTTGCAAAAGACGTGTTCTGATATTTCTTATTATATATGTATGGTCACAACGTACCTGTTGCTATGTCAAATGTGATATAATTTTTGTTCAGTAGTTCTTGCTTATTCTTGTTAATCTGGCACGTATACCTTTTCTATTTTATCCGTAACTTCATATTATGATTGTCTCAATTTCAGTTACTTTTGATGTTTATGTCAATGACAGATTTACGTTTTATCTATTTGTAAATACTTTGTATAAACACATAACTGTATCAACTTGATAAACCGATTAATTGATCTGTATTGTTTATTGTAATCAAACTAATTAATAATTTGACAGAAACCTATTCAACCTAAAACGTTGACGTATTTAAGCTGGGCTAGCTTATTTATTACTGTCAGGTGTATATTGGTGCCAATTCGTTTTATTTACTCTAACTAGAGTAGCATAAACACTAACAAACATCTTCTCACCAATTTAGATCCTTTTTAAACGGTTTTTCGTCTCTTAAGTTTAAATTAAAATTAGAGTGGAATTTGTTATACTTTTAAAGTAGAATACTATTAGATTGAATATGCAATCTATATGGAGTTTATTAATAATATAGAGAGAAAATAGATTTCAGTAGTGAAGAATTATTATTTTTGCTATAAGCTATAAGAATAGAGTTAAAAAAATGATTTTCTACTCTAGATTTTAACCCTAAAATCTGTATCCAGTACTCTAAAAATTGTTTACTGGGCTGATTTTTACTGTATAACCTTACTTCTGTAATTTAGTGATTGATAACGCTTAGAATTTGACATTACAAAATTACGAATGTAAAGTTAGTACGCTGGCATGGTTAAGGGAGGCAGGGCGGCGTCCGCTTCGGATGAAAGCATTCTAGGGGTGATACCAATTGAAAATTTGAATTTAAAATTATATAATTTGGGTTTTATTTAAAAATTATATATATTGTAATTTCAACTATAATTTTATAAATTAATTTAATTAAATTTTTTTCTAATTATTTAAGGGTACAACTCCCTTAATTGAAATAAATTTTGATTATAAATTTTATTACTGTTATATGATTGGATGGTTGTTACATATTGTACACGTTGTAACATATTGTAACGAATGGGAAAACCCCCTATACGCCGCGAAGAACATGCTAGAAGATATGTGACACATCGGCGGCGTCTAGACGAGGTACAATACACGAGTATGTTTCAACGTTTTCTAGAACGTTTATATGGGAGATATAAATCGTCATCGCGGATATGAGTAGACTCATGTAGACTTGCAAAACCGTGTTCATTAGTATAATTCTGTTTTAAATAATTCAAGTTATTTGTTCAGCAATCTTATTTTAATTATTGTACGATACGAAAAATTTATAATCTTTTAAACATCACAAATATTATGTGTAAATATATTTTCATTTTTAATAAAAACAGTTGTACACTTCTAAGATATAAATTTTTATATTCCATTGAAGGGGGGGATACACGAACTGAGTTAGTATATTTTGCGGTATATTCACAATGAACAATTCGCAGCCAACGTCGACGTCAAATACCAAGAAATGAACCATTTAAACACATTTTTAGTTATTACATAGTCTCGACGCTTCAGGTCTGCTTTTTCTAAATTTTTCTGTACCTGTTATAAAGCACTTACTGGTCTCGTATCGTAATATACTATAACTTGTTCTACAATTTCTTAAAAAACTTTTGATACAAGTTTTATTTTAATACTTCCAGACTTTACAGTCTCGCAGTATAATAATTGCACAATTAATGAATATTTATGTTTAATAATAAATTAGTAAACAATAACATTTAAAATTCCTTTAAAACTAACCTCAGGTGAAAAAGGGAAAATTATAGAGTGTAGTGTCAAAATTATAACCTGCATGTTTTACTAAACTCAAAATTAAAAAACTCTAAAATAGTATCGAAAAGAGATTTGTTTTGTTCGGTTTAAAAAAAAGTTAAAAATTAATGCGAAATAGTTTTTTAATTTTAATATTATATACAGAATTGTTTTCACATTGTTGAAAAACGACACTAAAAATTAAGTGTGTGTGTGTGTGATACGTAATAACAAATCAACAAGCATTAAAATCTACTATTGACGAACGTTAATGCTGGTAACTTGAATAATATTTTCCACAACTTTGTTTATTGCTATTTCAAGATTTATAAAATTAAAATCTTAGGAATAGTGTAATTAAGAATATGAATACGAGGCATGCTCTGTTAATAGTTAGTAGCAGGCCATGGAAGCTCAATTGGCTAGAAACAATTGCAACAATTGAATGTCGCATTTGTTGACATAAGTTACCCACAATTGTCAAACGTTCCGATTTCCTTGTGAAACGTAGTTAATTTTGTAAGATAAGTAGTTGTGCATTTTTAATTCAGTTAAGATGAGCATTCCGCAAACTGCCTTTAGAGCTATGATTTTCTACAACTATAAAAGACAGTTAGGATACCAGCAAAGCCATGAAAATTTGATAGTAGCTTTTGGCGATGCTGACCCTTCATTATCCGCTGTTAGTCATTGATTCCGCGAATTTCGACGAGGGCGAGGGCTGCTAGAAGACGAAGCAAGGCCTGGAAGACCTGCGGAAGCTGCCTGTTCAGAAAATGTTGATCGTGTGGCAAGCTTGATTCAGTCCAATCGAAATATTACTTATAGGGAGATTCAGGAGGAAGTGAAGATTGGATCCTCGGCGGTGAATATCATTTTGCATAAACATCTTGGGGTAAGAAAGCTAGCAAGCCGTTGGATACCGCATTTGCTCTCAGAAAGTCAAAAACAGGCTAGAGTAGACTGGTGTAAATTTATGTTGCAAAAATTTGACGGAAGAGATTCCAAGCAAGTGGCATACATTGTAACTGGTGACGAATCTTGGGTATACAGTTACGACCCTGAAACTAAACAGCAGTCTAGTGTTCGTGGGTATTCGAAGATGAAGACTTGACACAAAAGCAATTCGTGGCAGAAGCGTCAATAAGAGAATGATTGCTGTTTTTTCCGCCGAAGTGTTCCTGATGCTGTTAGCCCACTTGAAGATCGCAGAACAGTTAATTCTGAATGGTACTGTGAAGTGGTTTTACCACAGATGTTTGCAAAATTACAGACAGGTCGCCAAATGACCGGTTTGCGTAACATCTTAGTCCATCATGACAACGCATCATCCCACACTGCTGCCAGAACTTTGGATTTTTTGAAAGATACGGGAATTCAATTGGTATCTGTTTTTAGAATTGATAGAATAGAAATTGCAACGTTTAATGTTTTTCTTTTATAAACTCTTCTATGATCGTTGTTGTATAACTGTACTAGCAGAAACACATGTTAGGGCGTAGGTTAATGCAACTATACGGCTGTATAAACAGTTGATCTGTAAAACTGGCATAAAACTCAAAAAATGCAGCCTGTTTTCTTTTATCAGGACTTCACTGCCCACAGTTTTTTTGTTTAATACTATTTTATAATATTTTTTTATGATAACAAAATATGAACTGCCAAGATTTGCCTATAAGTTTCTCAGAACTATTTAAAGTCAAGTCCGAATATTGAATGATTATAGCTTTCTTGTACATGTTTACAGAATGGCGTTTCTTTTTTACTTGAATATACCAAATTTTTGCTCATCTTTAAATTTAAAGAAAATTATAAACTGTTCTTTCAATTTATAATTATATAAGCACACAAATAAAATGTTTTGAAATTCATAGGAAAGATGTACAGCGTCATTCATTATATTTTGACCAACCCATTATATTTGTTATTATTCTATAAAAGTTGTATTGTTGTCCATATATTTTTCTTAAATGTCATCAAAAACACAATTGCATATATAGGTAACATAATGCGGAATATACAGGGTGTCTCGAAAATAACGAACAAAAACGAAGAGGGTTAAAGAGCGTCCGAGGTAGAATCTAAAACCTAAGAAAAGAAAACTCTACCTTTTTGTGTAAAATACAATAATTAATTCTTTGTAAATTTGTAAAAAATTGTTTGCAATACTTTTTGCTAATACGGTCCTGTTATATGTTGCATCAATTTGATAATAAATAATAAGTCATCCACAGGGCCGTAGATACCACCGGGGCAGTGCCCCAGGCCCCCCAAACATAAGGGGCCCACGAAAGCGGAGGAACTTTTTACGAAATTGTCTTAAAAAAGTTTTGAGCCAAACTTAGCTTGTTTAAACATTAAAGAAATCGATTTAAAAATATATTAAGTTTTAAAACATTAACAAATTAAAGTTGTTTATAATGTATAACAGCGCCTTTGCTATTTTGCCTACAATAGCTTACACTCCCACACTCGCTGTATTAAAAGTGGGGTAAAAATGATTTTGAACCCAAATATAGAATCTAAATCTGTATTAAATAAGCATAAAATGACATACATAAACAATGAAAATTGAATATGGCTTCTATGATAAACTCATCAAAACAAAATTAGTCACAAAGCGGTAGAAACTTTTGACTCAACCTAATATTTATAAAATTAGAAATTTTTATGTTTGTCAACAACTTTTACTTAATTTGCAAACGTCAAACGAGATATGAAATTTTAAATTCAAATGTTTTTGTTGTTAGTTGTCATCAATATGAAAACAAAAAATATCCTAATACCACATGTCATCTTCGATTGCAAAGTAAACGCTGAGCGGGCGTTATATACCATATATGCCCGCTTATAATGCCCTGGTTGTTATGGACTTGTTATTATAGTTTGTATCACAAGTATAAACAACAAATAATATGAAGTGAAACAAAAGATAAATAGCGCTTTTTTCCAGTTTTGCCTTATAAATTTTGTAATGTATAACAGCGCCTTTGTTATTTTTCCTACACTCACTGTCTTAAAAGTCTGTAAAAAAGTTAGGAAACAGAATTTAATGTAATCCTCTTTTTAGTTAAAACTCAACCTGTGAAGACATAGCATATTGTAACTTGTAACTTCATAAGTTTTATATGCATGTCGTATAGCGGGTGATCCTTCGCCTGGTGCAGAAGTTTTTACATCGCGATAGGCGCCTTCTACGTGACCTAACGACTACCACTAAATTAATAATAAATAACCGGGACCGCTGCAGTATCAGGTTAACACCTTAGCCAAGGTTAGCAAGCATCTACAGCTTTATATTAAACTCAATGTGACAAGTAAATATGTGTGTTGTCTGTTTTAAATGCCCATGCTATCTTATATTAGTGCACATACGGTCGTCCGCGACCACATCGCGGACCAGGTCGACGACGTGGTCCGGATAATTACGGAATGCTTTGCTGTAGTTTATTGCATAAATTTGGGCTTCGAGATGGTTTGTATAATAAAATTATAAGTATCGTATTTCGTTAAAATATTTTTATCACAATGTAAGACATCATTGACTGCATAATACTAAATACTTCTAATTAAAGAAAAAGATTTCAGTCGACATTTTATTATGAACTCAATAAATTTTTTATTTCGATATACACGTTTCAGAGAAATAGGATACTTATAATTTTATTATGCAAACCAGCTCGAGGCCAAAGTTGTTTATGTAATGAATTACAGCAAATCTTAATATCTCCTCATTATCCGGACCACATTCCCGACGTAGTCGGCGATGTGGCCGCGGACGACCATGTGTGCTTTACATTAACAGAAAAAACACAAAATAGCAACCCTATTAAAAAAGGCATGCTAAATGAAAGTGGTGTAGAGGTAAAGGGGAAGATAACGTGGGGAGGCCCCCATAATTATTTGTTGCCCCAGGGCCCCCAAGTCTGTAGCTACGGCCCTGGTCATCCAGCATTGAGATAGTCAAAACATTGTTAAGTGATATGTGCAGAGTTGAGCAGAAATTAAAAAGTCAATTTAAAAACACGTGTATGGTCAACGTCAAGTCTTGACATATCACCGTAATAAGCGTTTTTGTTATAAACTGCATAGTTGCAAAAAAGCCCCAAACGTTTGATGATAGTTCATCAAACTAATAATTTTTACTATCAAGAGCTTATTCGAAGGTGTTTTCTGTTTTAAATAAAATAGATTAATGGTAAAAATTGCACTTATTTAATAAAACAACAACAATCGGGCCGCATATTCAACCTGGCGCCGTAATTATGAAAATGTTCTTTTTAAAAGTTTATCTTCTGTTTATTTTGGAATGTTATTAAAGAACGTAAAAATGTATTTTCGTTGTGTATGCTTTTTTAAATTGCGTTGTTTATTTTCCATAGATCACACTCTGTGTATTTTTGCGGAATGGCCATATTTTGTTTACAAACACAGAATACGAAAGAAAGAATTGCTACGGAAAGTCTGCGAAAGAGGATGTTTATTACAAACACCGTTTAGTTTAATTTATTCTATGACGGTTTCAGTTTTACGTTTTACTGAAAAGGTTTATTTTACTATTCGACTTAAGTATTAATTCTTCAGGTTTTAGTAAAATGTATTAGCATCGCAGATTAGAACTAGTAATGTCATTTTCCTCCCAACGCTTTTTGTTTTTTTAAATTACATTCAACGCCGCAACACATAAAGATTTCCCTTTAATTTATTTAAATATGATATCAGATGCTCTCTGTAAAAATCAGATGTTTTTTAAGTTTTTTGTTATTAGACTTTGAATTTATTTTAAAATAAACAAACTGCAGCATGAGCAAAAAGAACACGTGTCTTATTAACGAGTTTCTTCAAAATCAACTATGCCATTCGGGTATTTTACGGCATAGACAAAATTGAGCTGTATTGACAAAGTCTGTCAAGTTCAACAAACTAGTCCTCAGCATTATTATCAGGAGAATGTGGAGCAGAACGCGCAGGGCCGGACTCAAAACTTAAACCTTAAATAACTCGGAAAGTAAGTATTTTAGAAAAAAAAGTTATAGGAAAAGTTTTCTCTACACGTCATCAACTATCTCGTATTCACGGATTGTTCGTTATTTTTGGGACAACCTGTAGATATACTTGTTAAATGGGACACCCTGTATATTATTGCATTTTCAAATATGCCTTTTTCCCCTAAACATATATGTTATATAACTCTATCATAGATCAATATTGGAAAATTACGATGCAAACACAATGTTATAACTATCATTAAGCTTACCAAGCTATAGCTACACCACTGTATACTTATATTTATCATAATCATCCAGATAATATCTATAGCAACACAAAGAAAATAACGTTTACTGTCTCCAGCCTTACTTTGTGGAACTCCATAATCATGAAATATAATATAAATACAAAGATTAGTTAAAGTTTCACAAGTTTTATTAATATCTTAACCTGACTATATTGTTTCGACACTTTGTGTCATTATCAAAGGTAGATACGATTGATAAACAAACACGTTGCTAAGGATAAATACATACAGAAAATAGGTAACTAGATACAATACATAACAAAAACAAAATATCTAACACTTCTAATAAAGGAGAATTACTAAGCTCAGTTTGTTCATTCATTAATGGTACTGTGCGTTTATGTCTGTATATTTCAAAAGCTTCTAAAATGTCTAATTTGTGTTTGTTGTTGCAAAAATGTAAGAATTTAATGTTGTTTTGAGGTGTCATTGGGTGGTTCTGTTCCAAAATGTGTTTGGCATAATTCGATTTTTCTGGATGTTTAAGTCTATAAGAGCGTACGTGTTCTTTGTATCTTATGTCGAAATTTCTAAGTGTTTGGCCAATATAAACCGAGTTACAAAAAGAACAATTCAAACGGTAAATGCCGGATTTCATGATATCTTGTGTTTTGTCTTTAGCATTGAATAAAAATGAAAAGGTGTTGGTGTTAGTTTTATAGGTTATTTTGTAACTGGTGGTTTTTCTTAGTATAGTTGCAATTTGTTCTGATATCTTGCCAAAGTATGGTATTGATATGTAGTTTGTGTCTTGTATTTGAGTGTTAATTGGAAATATTCTTTTGATAGCTAACCTACAGCCTTTTTGTTGAATTAAAGTGTCAATCATGTTATGGTTATAATGGTTTGCATATGCTAATTGTTTGATGATTGAAATTTCTTTATCAAAATGTGATCGTTTCATTGGAGTAGTTAAAGCTCGGTGTACTAAAGATCTATAAGCCGCTAGTTTATGCATTTTATGATGACATGAATCGTTAGGTATAGTGACTTCTGTGCTTGTGGGTTTTCTGTATATGGAAAAATCAAATTCATTGTTTGTATTAATTGTAATAGTTAAATCCAAAAAATTAATAGCTCTATTTTGTTCTGTTTCTAGTGTAAACGTGATGTTTGTGTGAAGACAGTTAATAAGAATTAAAAACTCATTGATAACCTCAAAAGAACTGCCAAAACAAGCTAAAATGTCATCAACGTAACGAAACAAAAAAATAATATGTTTAGAAAGATCTAATTCAAATATTCGATCTTCCAAATTATCCATAAATATGTTAGCTAATAGAGGACTTAGAGAATTACCCATAGGTAAACCATCTTTCTGTAAATAAATTATATTATTAAAAGTGAAATAATTTTGACTGATACAAAGATCAAATAATTGAATTAACTCTAATCTTTTTACTAATTCTACATTACTATTAACTAGGAAATTATCTAACAAAGGAATACAGTCTTGTGGTGGAATCTTTGAAAACATGTTACAAATGTCAAAGCTTACAAGTTTGGAATCAGTCAAAATTATTTCACTTTTAATAATATAATTTATTTACAGAAAGATGGTTTACCTATGGGTAATTCTCTAAGTCCTCTATTAGCTAACATATTTATGGATAATTTGGAAGATCGAATATTTGAATTAGATCTTTCTAAACACATTATTTTTAGATTTCGTTACGTTGATGACATTTTAGCTTGTTTTGACAGTTCTTTTGAGGTTATCAATGAGTTTTTAATTCGTATTAACAGTCTTCACACAAACATCACGTTTACACTAGAAACAGAACAAAATAAAGCTATTCATTTTTTGGATTTAACTATTACAATTAATACAAACAATGAATTTGATTTTTCCATATACAGAAAACCCACAAGCACAGAAGTCACTATACCTAACGATTCATGTCATCATAAAATACATAAACTAGCGGCTTATAGATCTTTAGTACACCGAGCTTTAACTACTCCATCGAAACGATCACATTTTGATAAAGAAATTTCAATCATCAAACAATTAGCATATGCAAACCATTATAACCATAACATGATTGACACTTTAATTCAACAAAAAGATTATAGGTTAGCTATGAAAAGAATATTTCCAATTAACACTCAAATACAAGACACAAACTACATATCAATACCATACTTTGGCAAGATATCAGAACAAATTGCAACTATAGTAAGAAAAACCACCAGTTACAAAATAACCTATAAAACTAACACCAACACCTTTTCATTTTTATTCAATGCTAAAGACAAAATACAAGATATCATGAAATCCGGCATTTACCGTTTGAATTGTTCTTTTTTGTAACTCTGTTTATATTGGACACACACTTAGAAATTTCGACATGAGATACAAAGAACACGTACGCTCTTATAGACTTAAACATCCAGAAAAATCGAATTATGCCAAACACATTTTGGAACAGAACCACCCAATGACACCTCAAAACAACATTAAATTCTTACATTTTTGCAACAACAAACACAAATTAGACATTTTAGAAGCTTTTGAAATATACAGACATAAACGCACAGTACCTTTAATGAATGAACAAACTGAGCTTAGTAATTCTCCTTTATTAGAAGTGTTAGATATTTAGTTTTTGTTATGTATTTTATCTAGTTACCTATTTTCTGTATGTATTTATCCTTAGCAACGTGTTTGTTTATCAATCTCATCTACCTTTGATAATGACCAAGCCCAACCAACTGGGTGCTGAATGGGTAGTTAATTGCACAATTTCGTGTAGTCGAATGTATAGGTATAAAATTACGGTAGGTTACGGTACGGTTAGGTATACATGCGACTACACGAAATTGTGCGCTTAACTACCCATTCAGCAACCATGTGGTTGCCCTTGATAATGACACAAAGTGTCGAAACAATATTGTCAGGTTAAGATATTAATAAAACTTGTGAAACTTTAACTAATCTTTGTATTTATATTATATTTTACAAAGAAAATAAACTTAAACATATTTAAAACTGTCATAGTTCTAGATTTTTAATCAAAATGATACGTTTTGGAAAAACTGTGCGCCGGTTCAAGTATTTACGAATAGTTCTAAACTAAAATATATTAATATATAATCTATATCAAATAAATGTATGTAAACTGAAAATATACTTTAAAAAAAACTATCACCACCAAATAAAAACAATGTAATAGTTCCGAATAATATTTGGCTATGAAAAAGAGCAATTTGTCAGTACTGGAGAATTTTCAAACCTGAATACGAAAATTCATATTCGTTAGAATTGATTTCGTTCTCGTTATTACAATAAACTAAAATATAATATCAAACACATTTTCATTTATATTATTAGTATGGTAGCAAAGTTTAACATCTACTAACACAATGTGGAAAATAAGTACCTAATAGTTAATAAAAGATTAGCAAATAATACATCTTTTAACAAATACTATATTTATCTACTAATAAAAAATAAAAATAAGCACTGGAAAATGCGAATACAATTTGCAATTTTTTTATTCTAATAAAAGGAATCGATTGTTTTTAATAAATTATAGTTTGTGAATAAATATATAAAATACTTTACAGATTATGTCACCTCGAAAAATTGTAAATTTTCGATCCTGGTATTTTCCGGTTATTTCATATAATACAATATCCGCATTTATATCTCATTCAGGTACACATTGTTATTACAAACAAAACCAGATTTTTTAAATTATTTATTTAAAAATCTTGATTTACTTTTTTGCATAATGCATCTATGATTTAAAATTAGGTTTATTTTTATAATTGAATTTTAATATTTTAATTGTTAATTTAGAATTATCAATTTTTAGATAGTTCTTTGAAAACTTTTGTCATAATGGTAATAATAAGCATCAATACTGATGCTAAATATATCCTATTGACGCATATTTATATTACTGATAAGTACCTTCATACATACATCTGATAAAATGTATCTTACCTTTTAAACTAAAATCAATTCTTCAGTAAGTATGGTAAGCATAATACGCGACACTAATTATTGTCCAAACTATTGTTGAACTTAATTAATCAGCACTAGATTTGATCAAATTTGATTTTACAACAAAGTCTTACTAAAACTGTCGGAACTATTATAAATGTACATATATATAGTATATAAAAATTTTTCACCACGCTTGTACCCATTAACCTTGTGAACTAACAACTGTAAGCATGAAACCCATAATATCCATCGTAATATTTTTAGTCCTTGAACAGGCCCACGTTTATCTTCGCAATTAATCTGCGAAACTACAAAAAAAAAAATTATATAAAACTGTATATTGATGAGTGTTTTTTAAGTTTCTTTTTTTTAATGTTTTATCTGAAGAATTTCTTTGACCTCTTATTTTTATATATTAGAAAGATTTCTAAGAATAATCAATTATAAACAATTCTGAAGCTCTAAAAAGTTTTGAATAAATGGTCGCCATTCTCCGACGGCATCTACCCTTGAATATGTACGCGTGGCGTTGCCAAGCATCCCCCGCGATCAATCCACCAATATGGGGTTGTTTGAAAACATGGCTGTCCTTAAATATTTAGCCATCACAAGTTCAGTGTAACACCGAGATACCTACTGATTAAAAAATGGAATTTAAGAAATTAAGAAATTAATTTACTGATTTGATAATTCATTAAAGACAAAAATTACTAAATATTAATTAATGAGTATGAGTATAACTTTGTAACACTTTAATTCTGGACTATAATTACTTTTTTAAACATGTTTTTCAATATAAAAAAACTAACTGAATAATTTAAATTTAATTAATTAATTAATTACTTACAATTATTGTGTATATGTAAATCCAGAAAATTTGCTATTGATTTAAATCTAAACAATTAATTATTCACTATCATTAATGTAGATTCCACAATTTCAATTCTCATCTAATAACTGATTGTAACTATAATTATAAATTAATTACACTATTGATTAATAATTAAAAACTTGAACACAATTTAAACTTTCAAGAACACAGCACATCAATAAATACCTACCTACTGTAAGGGCAACAACTGCTTCGAATGGGTTCAAGTAAGTACAAATAATAATGACATTGTGATACTTGTGAAGATCCCGTTCACCAAAATAATAAAACAGGTTTAAATTTAAATTTTTCTTACCATGGGAAACTTTTATTTAAACAAGGTGCAAAGTGATACAGGTGAATATTTCTTGCGGGCATATCTAAAATTGAACTAGTTCTTGTATTAACTGAAACCCCTTTTCCCTTAGTTTGATTTAGATAAACCAGTTTAAAGTAATTTTATATTGTTGAAAAGTACAAGTTCTTGTTGATTTTCTAGTTTTGTTATTTTATAGTTGAATCAGTTTAATTTTAGAAAGGTTTCCCTTTTTAGGGATTTAAAAGGGTTTAAATAATGCAAACTTGTTTCGACTCTCCTTGAAGAATTTTATGGGAACCATGAACTTAAAAACCTTCCAGTTGTTAACTAAAGATAAAACAAGTTTCGAAACTGTAATGTAAGGACGAAATAATATACCTAAATAATTTGGTAAAATTGCACCTTTCAAAAGCCGTTATACTTTACTCTTGCTTTCTATAAGAAACAAAAGGGAAACGAATTATTGCAGGAAGTTGGTAGTTATTAGTTTTAGTTTCGGTTTTTTATTTATACGTTTGGTTAAATTTAACATAAATTTTATATTAATTTTAATTTTTAGATTAATTTAGGAAATTATTGAAATTGTCTATAACTTTTTTTTAATAGTTTTTATTTTATTCTAATTAATAACTATTAATTCTCTAATTACTTAATCGATAACTTTTTAAATCAGTTCTTCGAGTTTTCCTGTTTGTATAAAATCATTAATATAAATGTAATGTCTCTATACTCCAACAAATTAATTTTAAGGACTTTCTCCGTTGTAATTATTCATTTAAGTTAATGCCTAAATTTAATAAATTTACGATTTTCAGTTAATTTAATTAATTAAAATTAATTAATTTAAAGACTTAATATTTAGTTTTATGTCAGTATTTAAGTTACTATGTAGAAGAAATAAATAATTATAGTATAATAAAATACAGGTTTTTATTTTATTCTAATTAATAATTATTAATTTCTTATTTGATTACTTAATCGATAACTCTTCTTGAACGAGTTCTTCATGTTTTTCTCTACTGTATTAAATCATTAACACCTAAATGTTATCTCTATATTCCAATAAACAATAGTTTTAAGCTAATGTTTAAAGGTAATAATTTTGCAATTGCTTTTCAATATATTTAATTAATCAAAATTAGCTAATTTTACATAATGAAAATTAATTAATTTAGAGAATTAATATTTATTTTCTTGTCAGTATTTAAGTTACTATGTTGAAGCAAAAATTAATATAATGAAATACAAGTTTTTATTTTTCTCTAATTAATAATTATTTATTTTTCAATTGATTACTTAATCGATAAATTTTTGAATGAGTTCTCTTTCTGTTTTCCTCTACTGTATCAAATCATTAATACCGAAATGTTATGTCTATACTCCAATAACTTAATTTTAAGTAGTTTATCCTGAAATTGTTTGAAGTTAATGCTTAGATTAGTAATTTTACGATTAATTTCACAGTTTTATTAAAATACAACCTGACAATATTGTTTCGACAGCTATGCTGTCATTATCAAAGGTAATATAATTATAAACAAACACGTCGCTAAGGTAGATACAAAAATAGGTAACTAGATAAAATAATAATAATAATCATACTTCCAGTAACGGAGAATTACTGAGCTCAAGTTGTTCATTCATTAAAGGTACCCTGAGTTTGTGTTTGTATATCTCAAAGTCTTCTAAAATGTCTAATTTGCATTTGTTATTACAAAAATGTAGGAATTTAATATTATTTTGAGGAGTCATGCTGTGATTTTGTTCTAAAAGGTGTTTGGCATAATTAGATTTTTCCAGATGTTTATTTTTGTAATGACGTACGTGTTCTTTATATCTTATGCCAAAATTTCGAAGTGCTTGCCCAATATATACCGAACTACAAAAAGAACAATTTAAACGGTAAATTCTCGATTTCATGATATCATGTGTTCTGTCTTTAGCATTAAATAAAAATGAAAAAGTGTTAGAGTTGGTTTTAAATGTTATTTTATAATTGTTGGTTTTTCTTAGTATATGTGCAATTTTTTCTGATATTTTGCCAAAATATGGTATAGATATGTAATTTGTGTCTTCTGTTTGATTGTCCATGGGATATATTCTTTTGATAGCTAACCTATATACCTATATCTTTCGGTTTAATTAAATTGTCAATCATGTTCGGATTGTAATGATTTGTATGTGCTAGTTGTTTAATAGTTGATATCTCTTCGCTAAAATCTGGTTTTGTTAGTGGAATAGCTAAAGCTCTGTGTACTAATGATCTGTAGGCTGCTATTTTATGTGTTTTATGGTGACAAGATTCATTTGGTATTGTTATGTCTGTTTGTGTTGGTTTTCTGTATATGGAAAGTTCAAATAGATTGTGTGCGTTAATCTTGATATTTAAGTCTAGAAAGTTTATAGCCCTGTTTTGTTCTGTTTCTTATATAATGACAGCATAGCTGTCGAAACAATCAGATTATATTTTAATAAAACTGTGAAACTTTTACCAATCTTTATTTATTTCATGATTATGGAGTTCCACAAAGTAAGGCTGGAAACAATAAACAAAATTAATTAATTTAGAGAATGTTTAAGCAAAAAAATGAATATAATAAAATACACATGAAGCTGGATATTAATGGGAAGAAATGGGTCTGGGACAAAACTAAGGAAAAGCTGATCGAGAGAATTATAAGAAGGGAACTGCCATCAAAAAACTAAATAAACCAACAGTGATAGATCCGGCGACAACAAAAGCAAAGGAAATGGACATGAGTATAAGTAACAAAAAGGAAAAGGGAAAACATACAGAGCCAAAAACACAGGAATTATTAACGAACCTCAAAATAGGTACGTGGAATGTGCGAGGCATAAATGAAGAAGGGGCTGTTAAAATACTGACAAAAGAAGCGGAAAGATACCAAATGGATTTAATTGCTATCCAAGAAACCCACATAAAAGAAACGGCTACACTAAAATTGCATAAACACACAATGTTTACAAGCCGAGGCGAAACGAAAGGATTCGGGGTTGGGTTCCTCGTCAGCCAAGAACTAAGTGACAAGGTAGTCAGGTTTGAGCCAATATCGGATAGAATATGTTATATTGAAATAAAAGGCGTGGCCAATATAACTATCTTAAATATGTACGCACCAACAGAGGAGAAAACCAATCTGCAAGGGACATTTAGTAAAATGAACAAAAGGAGCATAAGAATTGTGTTGGGTGATGCTAATGCCAAGGTGCGGAGGGATTTAACATATAAGCACATAACAGGAGGAGAAAGTCGGCAAGAAATAAGCAACGATAATGGGATAAGATTAATAGGATTTGCAGAAAATCAGATGAAAATCATGGTACAGATTTTAAAAGGAAAAATATATGCAAAGAGATGTGGATATCGCCCAATGGTAATTACAGAAACCAAATTGACCACGTAATGATAGACAAGAAGCACTGTAAGATTATAAAAAATGTTAAATCATGTAGAGGAGCTGATGTAGACACGGATCACTTTTTGGTTAGGATAGACATGAAGATGAATAGAAAGCAGAAGAAGAGGACGATTCAAATAGGGAAAACGCAGTATGATTACCAGGACATAAAGGGACAAAGACATGAAGAGGACAAAGGATTAAATGCACAAAATATTGAACAAGAATGGGAAAAATGGAGAAAGTCGTGAAGCGAGCAACGGAAAAGGCAATCCCACTGAAGCAAAGAATAAAAAGGCACACATGGTGGGATGAAGAATGATGAGACTCAAAGTGCTCCAGACACAAAACCAGGATGTCAGGAATATATACCGGGAGCAGAGATCAAAAACTAAAAAACTGAACAGAAAAAAGAAAAGAGAGTACATGGAACAAAGAGTGAAAGAAATACAGTACCATTACCAAAATAAAGAAATAAGAAATTTTTATAGAGAATCGAAGAAGGGAAAGAATAGAGCCAACCAAACAACGTACCTAAAAGACAAGAAAGGAAATATATTAGGAGGGTGAGAAAGAAGACAGACAAGAACAAGAGAGGCAAGGGGAAGCAGAAGAAATTGAAGAGCCACGAAGAAAAGAAGTAGAGAATATAATAGACAGTCTAAGAAACAATAAAAGTCCAGGAATAAATGGTATCACGGCAGAATATATCAAGTATGCGGGAGAGAGCTTTAGGGAAAAAATATACCAGCTCATATTGGAGATATGGAGACAAGAAAGAACGCCTACCAGATGGGGAATTGCGGCAATACTGCCGGTTTTAAAAAAAAGATACCACCAATTGTAAAAATTATCGCGGAATCTCGTTACTGGACGTTACATATAAGATCCTAGCAAGCTTAGTTAAAAGGAGAGTAGAGAAGATTGCAGAACCCCAAATTGGGTAGTACCAAGCAGGTTTCAGGAAGGGCCGAGGGACAATAGATCAAATCTTCTTGATAAAGGAGTTATTAACAACCGATCATGAATTCCAAATTCTCCTCGTAATACTCTCATATTTAAAAGTGCATACGACTCTGTTAATAGAAGAAGGATGATGAGCATAATGAAGGAATTCAAAATACCAGTAAAACTAGTAAACCTACTTGAAATGACACTCAATAATACAAAAAGCAATTTAAGGGTAGGTGGAGAAAATACTGAAGACTTTGAAATTGGAAACGACCTAAGACAGAGCGACCCACTGTCCACGTTATTGTTTAATTTAACTCTAGAAGCTATTATACGGGAAAGCAATATAAATAGGACAGGGCATATACTCACTATAAATCATCAAGTGATTGGGTACGCAGATGATATTGCATTAGTAACAAGAAGCATTAATGAACTTGAAGAATTAGCAAGAATATTAGCAAAAGAAGCAAAGAAAATGGGATTAGAGATAAACCATGAGAAAACAAAAATTATGAGAATAGGAACCAAAAGAGAAGTCAGAGAGTGGAAGAATGGGTATAAAATGACAAAATTTTAAGAGGTAGACGAATTTGTATATCTGGGATCCCTACTGACAAATAACTGCTGTGAAGAAAGGGAAATAGAGGCGAGGCTTCTGAAAGAGAACAGAAGTGTAGGGGCAATAAATCATCTTCTACGGTCTAAGCATCTAACAATAAACACAAAATTTTAGACTGTAAAAGACCTACGGTATTGTAAGGGTGCGAAACGTGGACCCTAAACAACAAAGTACAAGAGAGGTTAAGGGTAGGGGAAAGGAAAATACTGAGGAAAGTACTAGGGGGAAAAAAGGGGACGTATATAGAAGAAGAACGAACGAGGAAGTGTACCAATTATATAAAAATCCAAAGATCGACGAGGTGGTCAAAGCACGACGATTGCAGTGGTTTAGGCACCTGGAACGAATGCCAGAAGATCGAATTGTGAAAAAATTGCATGGAGGGAACCAGGATGGAAGAAGAAAAAAGGCAGACCGCGAAAAAGATGGAGAGAGGCCGTATTACAAGATTTAAGTGAGAGAAAAGTAGGAAACTGGAAAAGCAAGGCTAAGGACAGAAAGGAATGGAAGAAGATAACTAAGCTATGGGCCTAAAAGGCTTGCAAACAGCTATATAATAAAATACACATTTTTATTTTGTTCTAATTACTAATTAATAGTTTCCTAATTGATTACTTAATCGATAACTTTTGTATTCAGTATTTAGAATATGCTTCCCAAAAGTATTTTGTATTTAAAATAGATAATAAAATGTATTTTGCACAGCCCTGTTTGCGGGTAAACTTGTACCTCCAGGTCGTAAGGGTAAGGTCCAATTTCTGATATAAATAATAAAAAACGTTTGAATGGACGATGCAAAGCGGTTCTGCAAATTAAAAATAAGTATATCACGTAATTTTTTATTGAGCTATGTGTCTACTATGAGTTTTTAACGCTAAAAAGTAACATCTAATCGGTTAATTAGTAAGGATAAATATTAAAATTAAAAATGAGTGCTGTTAGCTTAATTAGCAATTGTAGAGGTATAAATAGAACTCGATCATTTTTTTTTAGTTTTTGGTCTCATGTAGATTTTCAAATATATGTTAAGGCAATAAGGCTTTAGGTTAAGAAATAATTTAATTAATTCTGCTAATATGAATATTTCATTTTTAACGAAATTAAATTAAAAAATGCATATATACAAAACTGTAATTGATCATGAAAGGTAAGATTTCTAATCATCTCTCAAAAGAAACTATAACTATCAACAATTTTTTCATATACTCACCGATATGCTATTTCTATTCGACATACGGATATAAATTTCGGCACTCTGAAAAAATTTCTTTTTCATTCTGTTAACTCTTAAACTTACAGCAAAATTCATCATTCCTGTAAATTTTACAAATGGTTGCAGCTCATAGGTTCAATAGAAATTCTTTTTTGAATACAATGCATCCACATCACCCTTTATTTGACCCCAATTCGTGGTTATTATTTAGAAACTATTCCGAATCGATGGCTGTAGTAGGCGCTGCCGAAGGGTTGCATTATTATTCCTGATGGTTTCTGTAGCTGATGTATAAAATACGTTGGTCGATTTGCAATGGCCGCAGTAGGAAGCTTAAATATTAATATTCACAATGACAAATGATAGGAATTATCACATACTGCCAAAGACTGTGGACAAATAGGAATATGTGTTAGCCGCGAAAGGTCACAGTATTACTTCTGATAGAAATGATCGAAGAATAAGTCCAAAGCCTATTTACATACAATGCCTTTCGACTTCGTGATGGCTGATAGAAAGCTTTGCCTAAGCACACTAATTATGCAGATGGCTGCTGGCGATACTTTCAACGTTGCAACAACTACAACAAGCTAAACTATTTATCTACGTTACACGCCTAACGACTGCCATAGGAATTTTGTCGTACGTAATGTCGGTGTTTATTAGATTGACTTTTATTTGCGATTGTTGCGAAAAGGCGGAATTAGAAATTGATCAAAGATTACATTATTTCTAACTATTTAACTAGGTCTTAAGTAGGTAGCGACACTTTAGATGCTATATGATGTAATAGAGAGTATGAATTAGTTGAGTTAGTAATTGGTCCAGTTAGTGTAGCAATCGTAGCAATGAATTATAAATTGCCCTTCACCTTGCAGCAATGGTAAGTAAATTTCTGATGAGCTAGAAAAACAAGTAAATCCATTTTCATTGAAGGTGGTATTGTTGCTTCTGCTAATTAGTAATATTTATCGTTCTCTGTCGAATATATGACGTATTTCATTGTGTACTTAATTTGCGATAACTACAGTGGCGTGCGGTGAGAATTTAGGCTAGGGAAGCAACCACGATTTTAATTATAATACACCTAGGTACAGGCGCGGATTAACGGGGAGGGAATAATTCCCCCCTCCCCAATTAAAAAATAAGTATACATAGAATAGAAACAAATAATGTTTGTTTAATGATTATTTATTAAAACAATTATTTTTCCAAAAATTTTCCCCTCAAAATACTTCTCTGGATCCGCCCCTGCTAGGTACAATAAAAAAACAGTGTAACAATTATTAAGGTTAAAAGTTTTTCAAAGAAGAACTTTTACACTTTATACTTATGGAATTTGTTGACTATTATTCTTTATTTTAAAAAAACTACTACTATTTATTTATACTGCAACTCGATTTTCCGGTCTTTCTTAGCAAAATACCAGTGCAGGTTTTAATCTTTGTTGTTAAATTTGAAAGTTCTGGTTTTGATCTGCCTTTCTTAATAATTTGTAATTTCTCCCCAAAACTGTATGCGGAAAATTCTTTATTAATAATTTACAAACTGAACAAAAAAAATCGACCCGATTCGGATGTATCGAAGGTACTCGAACCTTTCACCGAAGCAGCTGAATTAAATTTGGATACAGGCAAACTAAATAGAATTATTTGTTTTTAAAAAAATCCAACTTATATAAATTGAAATAATAAAATGCGACAAACTACAGTCTCATTCGCAGATTTACATTACTTAAGTAACATTAAATTTAACAAACACTAAATCGAACAAAGAACCAAATTATAATAAATAAACATTTGGGCATGAAGCACACTAACAATAACGGCCAAACAATGCTAAGAGCATCGTCTACTATATGACCACGCGCGCTGAATCACGCCAAGGCTAAGAGAATAAGAGCAGTTGTAAGCAGTGCTTATATGCAGTGTATGTAACACATTTGAATCGGTATTACCTTTCCGTGCAAGTTTAATGAGCCTAATTTAAAATAGTACTCTAAATAATTATACTTTTTGCTGTACGGAATTGATATTAATATTAATTGATATTAAATATTACAAATTTAAATAAACGATAACCATAATTTTATAAAAATATTTTTGTTAGCATTGGTTTTTATGTTTAATAAATTCTTAAGGGAAGCGTTGCTTCCATTGCTTCCATGGACCGCACGCCACTGGATAACTATCAGAATAAGTTAACCAGTGACGTGTGCAGGAATGGGTAAACCAGAAGGCCGAAAACAAAAAACAGGAATATTATTAAACTAGGGGTGTGCAACTTCTGCTGAACTTGCTTATCTAATTTTATAAGACGCTTCTTATAAATAGTAGATATATCTACAATCTACAATCTATAATCTGTCTAATTGTCTTTGAGTATATGGTCGGGCAAGTAAACATCTTGCCTCAATTATGTATGAGTTAACTATGGAAATTATTATTACTTTCGTTCTTTGCAACAAAAATATTACCTAGTAAGAAAGACGTTTTAGCTTAATTAGAATTAAGAATACTTAAGAATTATAGAAGATAAGATTAGAATAACAGTAATAATTCACAACAAACTCGTTGATACAATTAGTCTTTTTTATGTTTACGTGCCTGGAATCAACGTTCTTTCAGCTCTCTTGTGCTTTTTCTTTTATTGGCAGCTGCCTCCAGGATCATCTCTGATGATAGACTAATGACTCTATACCAACATTTTACTATTACCAATTCCGCCCTAAAAATATCAAAACGAGGTAACATTCCATAGGATTTACGATCAAGGCGAAATGCACCTTGTGTTTTTTTAATAGAGTTCTCCAGGACTATCGAGAACAAACTTTGGAATTAGATCACTGTCACATGTCGAAGAATATTCCTAGTATTACCTTTAGTTTTCGCCACCTTGGGCAGCAAAAGTCGTCTGATAAGTAACAGACTGTAGTGACTGCAGCAGCTATCGTAAGTTAAGTTGAATTGAAGGCAGTGAACACTGTCCCCGAACGAGTCGAACCTCAAGTGTGGACTTGGAAACTGGGTCTGCTTAGGATATCCCAGAAATTAGTCACACCGCCCTACCATTATTAGGCTTGGAGAGCCTTGAACTGGAACTGAGCCCGTCCAACTTTACCTAAAAAGTAGAGACCCGACCAATACTAAGTAGGAGGAGAGGTTGTCTTAGACTGAAAGGCTCATTTTATTTCGCATCAACACCTCTTGTAACGTGATCTCAGCAGTAGCCTTCTTGAGATCGGCCATAGCTGTAGTTCTTAAGCCATCGAAGTGGCTTAAACTACTGGCACATCGCAGAATTGCCTCCGCGTCATCAAATCCACAGTGCCGAAGCAACTACCACAGGGTGAAGCACTAGGCGAAATGGTTTCCACTAAGACAGCAATCAGGAGGACGCGGCCGGGATAGGGAGTCCAGCTTCTGGGACCTCCCCAACTAAGGGACGGAACCCTAAGACCAGTCCATCGAATTTATATAATAGTTATCAGAAGTTAAAAATAACACGTCCAGCAAACATTCGACCTACGCACACTGGTGTAAAACTCACAAAAACGACGCAGAAGGATAGAAAATCAAGTTCTTGGAGTTTTTAAATTATAGGTCAGGTGTTATTAAGAATGAATTGGGGCATCTTTATGCACGGCCTTGGAACTCATAAGTAGCCACGTACTGAAATAACACCCCCTTACTTGGTCATTTCATCGTAGCGCTTAAAGCAAGTATAGTTGTGCGTTAATTAAATGTACCCCTTGTTAAACAGAAGTGGTTAATTTGCCAGTTGAAAATATGGGTTTAGATTTTCAAGGTAAGTAGTCTTAACCTATCTTGCAGTTATTTCGCTTGTATTTATTACGATGTATTAAATATAGGTACGAAAAGATTGATTTTTTTTGGAATTTTAGCAATAATATGTCATAAGCTTCGATTCCCGTCGATTCCTGCGTTCTAATTTATACATCAAAGAGAAGCATCTTTTTCTCAGATTTCCTGAAGATTTCAGATCCCCCTCGACCCCTCTGCCTTAGTTAGTAATTTTTAAAGCTACTACTACAATTTATAGTTTATTTAAAATTTAAATAAAAAGTGCAACGAAACATTCTTTAGATAATTAAACAAAAACCAAATGGTATCCAGGTTTTTTCTTGCGCAAGTGGAAATTTTATATTAATTGTCATTATTCCTACAAAACAGTTCAAACATTGGTAAAGAACGGTATTTTGGCGAGCATTATTAGTTGAGATAAACGCGATGCGCCGGTTGTTCGACTTTTACACCACAGTGCGACGGCCGAGCATTGACCAATGATGGCTAACTAACGACACCGCTGGCACTGGCAGCCGGTGTTTATCTGTCATAAGATAGTCATAGATTTCAGGTTCTTTTAAGTACTTGTAGACTGTCTACAATGGGTACTAATCTAGTACTGGACATTTGCTGAAATACTGCTGGCTGTTTCGAATTAATATGTACATATTTTTTCAAAAAATAATGTGTGTCAATACATCTTGCCCTTGTACAATTTATTTAAAATTGAAGTGGTCGATTAATTTCCTGTAAAAATGTTCTACTATAGATTCCATTTCTGGTATTTTAAAAACACCCCTTTGAAATATTTCTAAGAAATTTTTAAAAGCAGGTATAAGATTATAGAGTAATAGACCGGGAGCCGACTGCAGAAAAACGTCATCGGGTTTCGAGATGAATTAATTATGTAGGAATATGTCATCTATAGTATGTTAGAGAAACAATGGTCAACCACGGCGGATCCTGGTAGGTTATGACGATGACGTCATTGCTATCACGCCGATTTAGTACGTACAAACCTGTACCAGAACATAAAGAACTTTATGCCATTTAATAATATATACGGTTTATACCATTTCTGGCCGAAAATGAAATTGCTACAATTAATTACCCCCGCGGATATACAATCTGTTTGATTTAAAGCGCTCCGCTTTGTAGGTGCGCAACAAGCAGTGAAAAGAGTTTGGAGACGAAATCAGATCACCAATCGCGAAAAAGAAGCCGATTACCAAGTACTTATGTAATCAAGAGCCAACAACATGAAGTAGCATGGTTGCCAGATTAAGGGATTTTCCCCAAAAACAAGGAGATTATATATTCTTTGGGATATTTTTTGGGGATATCTTTTTCTGGGGAAAAAATATTTACCTGGGGAATAACAGGGAATTTCTAGGTGACATTGCACTCAAATCTCACGTGGTAATACTCAAAATCAGATAAAAATCCAATTAAGATTACCATAAAGATTAGTAAAATATAAAAACCTTTTATTTATTTTATTTTACTTACTTTTTATTATATGCCTTTTTTTATTTGCACTAAGTATTTTCTATTTCTAGCTCCTTGGAGATTTATTTGTAATACATAGCTTATTTCGTATTTTAGATATAGGAGCAAGATATTTCAGTCACGAGAATGTATTAAAATCCAGGAATAACAAATAATAATTTACGAAATCAAATGTATTTTCTTTTTGAGAATTTTTTTCGAAAAGTTCTAGAATCGGGGGATTTTTAGATTTCCACTGGGGAAATTGAGCCGAACGATCTGGCAACCCTGTAAAGTAGGAGTTATACGCATCATTTAAATTACAAGCGAGGAGCATCAAGAAGCTGATACAAACAGAACAGTTACTTGAAACTAATAAAGAAGAAGAACGAAGTTACGAGAATTTCGAAATTATTTGCTCGTTTTAAATTTTTAATTTCGTTCAGTAGTTTACGAGTAATACGCTTTCAAAGTCAGCTCTTTCTTATTTTAGTTTTGAATGACTAAATTATATGTGTTTATCGCTACGTTATTATTATTATACTTTTTAAATTAATTGTTTAATTAATTAATTAACTCTGTTACAGTTATATTCTCATCGTAGCGGCAATGCTGTAACATTCATTTACACATGGTTTAAGTTGCGTTAACCAATTAATTATTACAAATTAATTCACCATGGCATAACACGTCACTATCCTACACAGTTTGTGGTGGGAGAAGGTCCACTATGAAAGCCACAGCGTTTCTGATTTTTCGCAAGATCAAAAAATCATTCAAGAAATTGTACCTTGTGAAAGTGGAAACATACATTTACGCCCCTAACTATAACTTACGTCTCCTTTCACAGAGACACGTCCACTGTGGAAGAGCCTTTCCTTGGTAGCAGGTTAAGTTTAGACATATTTAATACAAAAAAAAATTATATAGTACATAATACTTTTTTTAGCTTATTTGTTACATAATTAATTACAAACTATAAAAGTGATTAGTAGTATTTAGCCTTTACTGGAATTGGTAATTAAGTAACACTAGCTGTTAAAAAATATTAGCAAGTTGTAAGATAGGGAAAATGGTTGTTAGAAAATATTAGGTGGTAGTATAATACTGAAGAAAACAGTATTAAAGAAGTAAAAAACAAAATAAGGTGCTATTAAAATTTATTTAATTTTTTTCTAAACTTCTGACTGCTGATTGAATAATGGCACATGCTTACCTGCGGACATCTGAAAAGCAATAGTCCGGATTTGTAATCAATGGCTTAATGCAGTCTAAGGCCGGGTGTCCACCAGAACGGACCGACCACAATCGGCACGATTTGAGTCGCGCGATAAAGATCGTGCACATATATTTTTATTGGAGTATTTTTGTTTATCTATCTATATAAAAGGGAAAGATTGTCTGTCTGTCTGTCTGTATATATGTATGTATGTATGCGATTTTCTCCGCAACCACTGGACCGATTTGGATGAAATTGGTATCATTAGAAAGGTCTTGGCCCAGAATAGAAAATAAGACCAAATGGACTCTGATCGGCCATCGTGGTCCGAAATAACAGCGAAAAACCCATATATGGAAGTTAAAAATGGGTACTGAGATTGATGTGACAAGAAAATATATATAGATATGTTGTCAATTGTCAAATTTGGTAATTTTTGAAATTTTTGAAATCATTTCCAAATTTGGTAATTTTTAAAATCATAGCCATAATTTCAATAAAGCGCAGCAAAGCGCGCCGGGTATTTGCTAGTATAATATAAAATAATAGGAGTACCCGACCACAATTGTACATAATAAAACTGGTGGACAAGTACAGACAATTTTGGCCGGAAATATCAATTTTTTAAGCGACTACTGATCAGGCCGTTTTGGTCGGTCCGATCTGGTGGACATCCGGCCTAATTATACTGGGTAGACGATGGGCCAATACTGGTACAGCTTGCTTTTGAGCATTTTCGCATGTTACTGGCAACCGGTTCCGCATAAGTGCTGGTTGCTTATGCTGCAAAAGCACTGGCTTGAATTCGATGTACTTCGATGCAGAATGGCTAGTATAGTGACATTGCCGGCCCAATGGTCGAATGCTTGCTGGGACCTATAAAAGGATATAAACTCAATATAATTCCTTTCGAAGAGGTTTAGTGAACTCTTTGATATTGACGTTTTTGGCTACAGATGTGGAAGTCATAGGACAGCCAATAATATCACTGTCAATCAAGTTACTTTTGTCAAGATAAATTCTAATATCGTTGATGTTAATAGTTTAACACTTTATTAGAAAACACGAATCTAGTCTTGGTCGGTAACGCACGGGCCATTCAAAAATTCTTCTTCAAAAAAAGTCTTACACGAACTTAGCTGCCTTTTTTATGTGATCCATTTTTTTCGATTTTATGGGAACATTTTCTTTTCGGTTGGATATTGGATAGTTGGGGTTCATCTGGATTACTGGACAATCCTAACGAAATGTGTGACGTATAAAACCATTGATGAAATCCTTTCCAACCACTACACCTTTTCCATTATCCTTGCAGTAAGAGAACTGGCGAAATTTGCTAATATTAAACGAAACTTTTCTGTCTATTGCTGACAGCTATTGAAATTGCAGTTTTTTTTAAATTTAGGCAACCAGCCTTTAAAGTACACTATACCTTTACCATCTACCACATGAATCATACATTTTTGTTTTGTGCTAGCAGACGCTATTACCTCTATATACTGATGTAGAGTGTGTACGCGATCGACTTTTTTTAGTTTCCGTTTGAGAAGGACAGAATTTCTGTCACGCGGCAGAAATGAGTGCCCTCTAATGGGAAAATATTGCTAAATTTCATCAAATCTGACGGAATCTTTCAGGTAGAGACACATTCTTATCATGATATTGTTTTTATTTTGACCAGGACAATTATCACTATTCAGTGACAATTGTCACTGGTGCAATTTCTTCACACTATCTGGTATATATTCCTTAATATAATGATAAAGGTATGAACATAACTAATTTGAGCCTTTGTTCGCAAAGGGTTTAACCTACCTGCTCTCTTTTTAATAACGTTCCTTTTATATTCATCGTAATTAACACCTTTTTTACGCTTTCTATTATTAGTATTGTTTGACACATCCATGGCTTGAGAACAACTTGCAAAAACTAACCAAAACTGCTCAAACAAGGTAATGCAATGTACAACGCCATCCGTTATGCGGAAGAAAAATTTACTGCAGAAAGGATACAAGTCACTGACTTAGACCCCTTCTGCACTCAACTACAACTATAGGAGTTATTGTTTTTCACTTTATGTGTCATAATATGTATCGTTTCTAACTCACGATCAAGCTTGGTTTAAAATGGCAAATTCCGTAAAAATATCATTCATTTACTCAGTAATACTAATGGAGATGGTATACATTTAGTTTTCAACAGGGCACGCTAATATCAAAATTAAAATTTTTACCACAACTTTCCATTATATATTACTTCATTTGTACTAAATATAAAAAAATATTCATGCATTTCCATCAGAGACATTGAGGTCTAAAGTTGATCAAAAATGAAGAAAACACGAGTTCCAAAAGCTCATAAATACCAAAATAGTGAAGTTTTTAAATGTCAAGTATTTTAAACATAAACTATTTCTAATTGTGTACCTTCTTAGAAAAAATGAACCCTGAAATCTCACCTTTTCCAGGGAATGTGCCACCCTAAAATGCGGGAATCTTGTAAAAAAGGTGTTAAACTTCGGGCTTAAATTGCACCCATAAAGGAGCATCTTACACAACTTATGTTTAGAACAATAAATGTAGTTCGAAGTGTGAACAATACAACGGTTTTTAAAACACGTATCTACGACCAACTGTTCTTGATATATAGAGATTTTCGTTTACATAGAAAACTGCAAGAAACGTCGGGCACCACGAAACAAATATGGGTGCCATATTTAAATCAAAAGGAATAAACATAAATGGTGGTTTCGAACCACCAATACATAGGTGTGACAACACACAAAAAATTATCCTGTTCTGAGATAGTCGAACAACCAGTACCAGTATTAGTAAGAAATATTATAAATACTGTAGTGATAGTTTCTCAGTGATATTTCTTATTTGAGCGGATTAGTAGAAAAGTTATTAAAACAATGCTCTAGAAATTAGAGAGAGTATGACTGCAAAAGTTGATGATAGCTCTGAACTTGACAGATTTATAAAAGTTATTTTTGAAAATAAACTAAAATTTGTTGTTTTAGCATTTTTTCAATTAATTAAATGATTCACACAACAAGCACAGTATACTTTTTACAAGTTTGACCAATGTAAAACAGGTCTCATTAGAATTTGTGCACTCCAGTTTGTAAACACCCTTATACGAGTCAATGTTTTAGCATACAAAGCCAGATGTTTTACACAATTCATTATGAATTCAGGATTATTGATTTGACTTCATTTATTCTCACGAAACATCCAGAGCATGCGGGTACTTTTCTTTCTTTATTTATATTTTTCTGTATTGATGGCTAAATAGCATACCGCAATTATTTTTAATAATATCTTTCAAAATATCTAATGCTAATGTGTATATAATTTTCCAAATTGTTTCGTCTTGTTAACTTGTTTCGTTTCGTAAATAATTGAAAAGGGCGAAGGCAATTTTTAAATCGATAAAACGGTCACCGTTGCCTTCCAACTTCAACAAAAATGCGTTCCCATCTCCATCGCCGTTTAGTCTTAATACAAAGAAGTAACAAGTTTCTGTTCCTAGATCTAATGTTGTATTTCTCACGGTATAATTTATATAATATTTAAATTACACAGTATTAGAGCAGTAGTGACCAGTGTCCAGTTTAACCCTTCAACTAGTATTGCATGACTGACCAGTCTCGTTCTAGATTCAAGTATAACGATGGTACTTTTGAGGGTAACAAAAGTTGAACAGTTTGGTCTAGACATATGTCGCAATGTTCTCTTAAATTATTGAAGATTTTTAAATTAACTTCTTAGAATATAAATTATAGTTTAAAAGACATAACTGTCGTCGCGTCATGAATGAGAAAATGTTGACCCCATTTTAGTTACTTATTAATAAAACGAACTTCCTGCTTATTCACTATATTGAAAGTGGAAATTATTGGGTATTTCTTGAATGTAAGTCAGGTGAGTCATTTCTTTAATTTTATACCTACCTTGGAAGGAACGAACTAAGTCTGTGTAATGGATTAGAAAACGTATACACGTGCTAGCTACCACAGCTTAAGATGCGAACGTGGGGATCGATAAAGGAGGCTGTACGGTTAATAAAGGGTGTAGTCTAATGTAGTTTCCTTTTTGAAATTTGAGATATGTGTTATGTGCCATACCCCCTTGCAACTTACGTACTATAAACAAACAGTGTTGCTTCTAACTTTGCAGATATACGTGGTTAAGTAAACTAACTGTAGACACAGCAATATTTGCCTTAATGCTTCGTACATAGAACACAGTATGCTATAACTCAATATAAATGCAAATATCTTATATAAAGTTACCCATGCATTTTCGTTAAGACAACACATCCAAGACTTGGAACATATTTTAGGGTTCGAGGAAAACTGATACTTAAATTAGGTAGTTATAAGGACTATAATTGGCTAATCCCCTTTGATATTTATACCACATTCTCCGAGATGTCTAAGGCCTTATTATTACAAAATTTGTGGAAGCTAAACCGATATACTGCAAACCACTAAGAACACAAACTTTGGAAATAATTTAATTCTGTAAATTTCTCCATCAACTACTTAACACTTTGTTTGGTGATGTTGATTTAAACCAGTTATTCAAACATTTTAAAACTAACAAATATTCACAAATTCTGTCAAACTGTAAATCGTCTGTACGCAAAATATAGTCTAGGTATCCTCGTTACCAATAAAAAATCAAACGCAGCATTAATTTTTTTTAATTACACGTAAAATTTTAGATCAGAAGTTTGCCATCTTTCTATCAAATTTAATTAGAAAAATTCTATTCCGATACTCAATCGGTTCTTCAAATCGGATATTTGAATTATATCTACAAACTAGAATGTTTGATATGAGTCTAAATTATTAAACGTAGTGTCAATAGTAGACTATTAAGAGTATTTGAGATCTTGGGCGGTCTTTCATTTTAAGGGCTTTTGCTAGGCATCTACGCAAACTAAATCCGGCCAGACGGCGCTAGCATTGAAAAACCTTTTCTTAATAGTATATGTAAATCCAGCTATAATTTTGTCTCAAGTTTCAATCTGGAAAAATAGACATAGACTTACCATTTAATTCTAAACTTACTTATTAGTCCAGTCAATGAATGGCCCAAAAGGAGGTGCAGAGTGCGTGAGAAGGTACCTAAGCGATTCCTTCAGAAATTTGCTCAGGGTGCTTAGGGTGTGAACATACCAAAAGTCCCGACGTCTAGGTGGTGCCCCGGGGGGATGGGGGTTGAGGAAAGGTCCCAATTTTTGGGTTTCCGCTTATATCTCGAAAACGGTGCGTCGCAGGGGAAAATTTTCCAATAATAAGACAAGATTATCTAAAGTTTCTATTCTATAGTTTTTTTTCGAATTCTCAACCGTTTTCGAGCTACACGCTCGGAAGAAGTTGAGATTTTCGAAAAAAATCATTTTACCTCACATTTTTCATCAAACATTCCTTCATATCATCTAAAATATTCATCAGAGAAAGAAATCCATTTGAAAGAAGTTGTAGATACTTGAATTCCCTTTTAGAATTTATATACATATGCAAATGAATCTCCAACCAGTCAACATTTACAGCAATTTTAAGTTTTTTAGTAAAATGTTGTCATTTTCAGAAAAAGCTGTTTTTATCATATTACTGACACACAACTTTTGTTTGTTACAGATATCTCTACAATGAGTACTACTAAAATGTCCTGTGTGTCTTGAGGATGTCGTTAAAGGAAATAACGACGTCTGTGAGGTCAAAGAAAAGGGAATAATAATAATAATAATAATATTTATTCTATAATATACAATCGTACATAACAGAAACTCAAGGAGGGAATTCAACAGAGTTGCTCTTCCATCCCTCCTTGCAAAACTTAAACTTATAGTACATTTAATCGGATTGAAAAGACAAAAAAGAAGTTATAAGTACTTAAATAATAATTAATAATATTTTTTAAATTGCTTCACTGACAATGTCATATTGTTATAAACTTTTGCGACATTGTAACTGAATGAGCGTTTAAAGTAAGTGGTATTATGCTTGAGTACAGTCAACAAACCTCTATGTCGCACGTTTATAGTGTGTACATCGGTTCTATACCTTATTTTGTTGCATAGATAGGGTGGCTGCCGGTTAATTAATATATTATGGCTGGGCCTTATTAAAGCAAGTAAGGAACGGAAAGACAACAAGCACCAAAGTTTCCGCGGTTTGACATCCCTTTTGATTCACACCAGTTGTCGAAAAAATTACATTCGAAGTGATACAATTATAAAATATGTCAAGGAGGCATCCACATCTAAAGAAGAGGCCTTTCCTCCCCCCCCCCTCCGGCGCCCACCTAGACGTCAGGACTTTTGGTATGTTCACACCCTAAGCACCCTGAGCAAATTTCTGAAGGAATTGCTTAGGTACCTGCTCACGCACTCTGCACCTCCTTCCTTGACTGGACTATATAATAGTTCATGGTACTTAAAAACTTACCTTATATAAACCCATTGATAACGTTCTAACTTCTTAGAATGTAAAATTGCTTGTGGTTAAACATCCTATTAAAATAGATAAATTTTTGTCCTACTCGTGGACATTTGAGAAAAAAGGCAAATAAAAAATGTACTAAATAGAAAATTAAATAATCATTTCTTAAAATAATAATTACTTATCATCAATACTGTAATTTAATCAACTATTAATACTGTGGCAACATTCACGCCACTTGGATATCTCATTCGATAATACGTTAGGGTGTCCAAATTTTCCAAGTTACATATTAAATTTGATTAAATTAAATTAGATGGACCACCATCTAAATTGATTCTCATTTGCTATAAATAAAACTTCCAAGTTCCGTTTCCACCACAAAATCACCACAGTCGCCGTGGTATGAGTATCAGGTATCAGAAATTACCAAGCAACCGGAGGGATCAAAAGTTATGATGGTGTATGAGAAATTCATTAAAACCGCAAAAGCATTAAAGCAGTAAATCGATGGATTTTAATGCGTTTAGAGGGTTTACTTGTTTAACCAATTTCTTACCTAATCTAACCTCACTTACCCAGTCAAACCTTACCTACCATTACCTAGAATTACCTAACGTTACCAAATCTTACCTAACCTTACCTAACCTTAACTAACCTTACCTAACCTTACCTAATCTTACTTAGCCTTATCTTACCTAACCTTATCTACCCTTACCTCATCTCACCTAACCTTACATTACCTAATCTAACATTACCTAACCTAACCTTACCTAACCTAACCTTACATAACCTTACCTAACCCTATCTAACCTTACCTACCCTTACCTAACCTTACCTGACTTTACCTAACTCCAAGTTACTTTTGCGTTGTATCATCCACTCTATATAATTTCTTTTGTTCAAACTCTCTCCCATCAATATTTTGACCTCCTTTCTCTGTACCATTCAGCTAGCGCATGGATCACCATGTTTACCAGATCACAGTAGTAGCATATATCGTTTTTCTCCTTACCGATCTTCCTTTCATAAATCATGAAGGAGCCAAACCCAGTTGAAACCTGATTAGTGAAATAGTCAACATATGTTAATTTGCAGGATTAGCTTTTTTTGATTAGTGATTTTTCCATATACTCTGCCACATTTCGATGAAACTACTGCTCTCTTTCTTTCTTTATTTTCTTCCAAATACTCTTTTTCGTTCGCCGATTAATATTTGCATGGGCAGTACTCCCAGTATTACTTACAAAGCTCGGGTTGGCACCATTCTATATAAGCTGGCAACTCTTATAAGCTCTTTCTTTGTACCCTATCCAACATTTATCTATGTATATCTTCTGATATTAATAATTTCATGCCATATCGAAGTTCTATACAACATGGTAGATTGTATTACGTCATGACTACATTACTCAGTACCGCCCTGTTTTTTCTACTTCCACTATATTCGGCATAACTCTTGCCAGAGCTAATAAATAATTAGAGAAAATAGATCCCACATTTGTTCGAGTTGTTGGGTGTGCTTAACGCATTTTTGCTAGTTTTCTGCAGTAACCTGGGCAAATCCTTCCACTAGCAAATCTGTTATGCGCGTGTACCATGCACGTTCGTACTGGACGTTTATTTCCGCGCTTAAGCAAACTCCATCAGCATTAATCGGCCCCACTAATATCTTTACATTTGGTTTGTTTACGCTTTCCGAATAGCTAACGCGACAAGACTTTAGATCTATGTAAAGCACGATTTTGAAATATTTCAAAATTAATGCTAAAAGTTTTCAGAAATATGTTTAATGCTTAACTTATACAAACTTAATAGCCCTTTAGATGAAAGCAACAAAGAATTCTTGTAGGGGCGGCCACTTTAATATTGTACCTAGACGGGAAGCACCCCAGGAACGGTCCTGTCTCCAGAGAAAAGTTTGACCACGCATCCCTTATTCCTGATCTTCAGCAATGTAAAAGACCCTGCCTCTTCCGCGAACAGTCACTCTCTTTTTATCATTGCAGCCTAGAAGCTGCTGAAAAGGTAACTGCCGATGGGAAACTGGGTCTCAAAGAGAACTAGTCGCAGCGAACTACCGCTGTTCTTAGTTACTTCCTGTCCCATCCCGGGCGACTTAATAGCAGCCACCGACAGAGGGGGCTGTAAACTAGATCGACAGTGGAACTGACCTAGTGTTTAGTACTACCCGAAGACACCCTGAGAACTTCATTTCGGGGGTGGTCCTGGTAAGAGTCGTTTTTTACAATTTTCAACAAGACTGCATTATCAAGACTTCCATTCACATCAACCGTTATCGTCCATGCTAACTTGTCTACTTGTTGATATTGATATTGACCAATGGAAGGTATTGCTAGTTGTAGTTATCATCACCAAGTGTCATTTATGTTGCTGATAATAACTGCAACCCTGCGAGTGCGGCCAATTTTATTTTATTTATTCATATTAATTAATTCACTGCTTATTCATTTTAATAACTCCAATAGACTAAAGAGGCGCAAAAGTCTATAGCGGTCTACACCCCCCTCGGAGGTGAGAAATAACTTCAATCATTAACATCAGAAGTTTTGTCAACCAGCATCAGACCCAGATTTTAAAAAATTCAAAAAACATTACTAGTTTTGGGACACACAAAGTTTAAAGATTACAAATTAATTAATAACGTTGGCTTTTACGTCCATACGAGTTGTTGGAATAACAAAAGAAGAACGCTCTTCTATTTACAACACAAGGCTTATTTTTGTTACGCTTCGTTTGTGAGTTTTTTCGGGGCTAATTTATGTGATTCCAATTTAAATGTTTTACGTTGTAGATTTACCAGCTCACCTTAATCTTGCGATTTTTAAATTATTTATATTTTTAAAATCATTATTTGTTATCGATGCATTTCAATCCGCTCGAAACCGATTGCCTTCTTACAGCACTCGCTTCATTTAAGCGCTAAACTACGCCACCACATCAATCACATCCCTAGCTCAGACATCATACCAATTCGAAGCTAAGTTTCATAGGATTATAGTTACCGTTTTTAACGCGTTACCGGCTGCAGATTTGGATACTTGATGATAAAGTAGAATAGGGATGTCTAAAGAACATATACAAAATTACCGAATTTTATTATGGGAATGGGAGGTAAATTGGAGGGGTGGTGGTGGAGAAGTCTTAGGAAGGAGTAAACCGGAGGGGGGAATAAGTCGGAAAGAGATAAGTCAGGTGAAGTAAGCCATAACCCGAAAAGAAGGTAAATTAGAGGAAGAAATAAGTTTGGCAGGGGTAAATAAACCAGAGTAGGGGGTATAAGTGGAAGAGTAAGTCGGGGATGGGAGGTCATGTCTGGTGTAGGGGGGGGGGTTAAGTCGGGGTGGGTAGGTAAGTAGGAGATAGAGTGGTTAAATCGGGGGTGCTTGTTAAATAACGCAATCAGAAGTTTGTATGTATTTTCAATATTGTATTGTATTGTTTGGTTGCATTTGTATAATTATTAAATTATTATTAAATAATTTCTCATAGAAACTCGAAGTATTGTAATCATACAACGAACATTGTATACATAAAGAAGCCCTTTAATAAATTATCCTTTTGACTATCACATTTTGACGGGGTCTCCCTAGCTTACCTAGACAATCTTGAAAATAGTTTGCAATTCAAAGATATACTTTAAATTGAATAATTCCTTTATGTTTTATTGCAGTAACTACAAATCGGTTTTATGGAGGAGGTGACTTCTCGCTACCCACATTCCGTCTGTTAATTTTCCATCTATTCTAAACAAAATTCTTATCAAACCATAACTACAAAGATATTATTCTTTGTGATAGATAAAGAGAGCTATAGTATTGACTTTTTGTGAGACGTTGAATTATCATTGTGTTATCTGAGAGGTTTCTGCTATTGAATGAAGTTGGAAAAAAAGTAAAGTAGAAAATGTTTTTTGTTTTATATAATTTGTTCTTACTGGGATTTGGTGCTATTTGTGGAATCGAAAAATAAAATACTGTCGCGTTTGTTGTGGTGCATTTCTGTTAGTGTTTTTTCACATATGCAAAAGATATGATATCTTACTTAAGATTAAGATAACTAGGAACTAAATTATTTTGTTTTATTTAAATATGTATTTTTTATGTAAATATCAAGTGCTATATCAAACTATGTATGTACACTATACAGTGTGGGATTAAAGTATGGAATATTAAAAAAAAGCGAACTCAACCGGTTTTTTAAAAAACGCTAAAAAACACGTCGATTTTGTTTTTTAAAAATACACATTAATATGTGTGATTCACCTTCCGACTTTCATTTGTTTCTAGGCTACGACGTCATTACAAAAAAGGGTTAATGACAATATAGGTTTTTAATAGTGGAATCCGATAGTGATTTTTCTTCCCTTTACGATGATGCAAAAAATCATAAGGTTGCATAACAAAAATTCTGAGAAAAATCGAGCTGAACATTGTAAATGTTTGTTAGTTATGACGTCATCACAAAAAATTTAAATGACAATATAGATTTTTAGTAGTGGAATCCGATAGTGATTTATCTTCCCTTTATAATTATGCAAATAAATCATAAGGTTGCATAACAAAAATTCTGAGAAAAATCGAGATGAACATTTAATGTTGATCGATATTATTGTATTTAATAGGAAATAATTCTAAATTATCATATTAAAATATTACCACCTAAAGTTAGATTAAATGTTATCCAAGATAACAATAATTCAGACCTTTTCGCTTTATTTTAATTGTTCAGTTTATAATTTTTCGTTTATTATGTTTTAAACGTTAAAAGTACCATATCAACATTCCATGTTCAGCTCGATTTTTCTCAGAATTTTTGTTATGCAACCTTATAATTTTTTTGCATGATCGTAAAAGGAAGAAAAATCACTATCGGATTCCACTACTAAAAATCTATAGCGTCATTTTTTCGTGATGACGTCATAACTTAGAAACAAATGAAAGTCGGAAGGTGAATCGCACATATTAATGTGTATTTTAAAAAACAAAATCGACGTGTTTCAGCGTTTTTAAAAAAACCGGTTGAGTTAGCTTTTTTTTTAATATTACATACTGTAATCCCACACTGTATATAACTTTTAAAACATATTAGTTAACTTTTTTAATTCAGTTATTAAAAAAATACGTTTTTAATGAAATAATCTATTTTAATCTATTTAATTAAGTTATAGGAAAATTTCTATTTTTATTTTAATTATGTCTTTTTTTATTTTAGCATTTCTAATTTTTCGCTTGTATAATTAAATTTTAAAAATTTAATCAATTTATTAAAATTAATTTTTTTAATTTAATTATAAAGCTATTGAAATTAAAAACCACTTATTTTCAAATCGTTTAATTGAGTTTATTATAAATTACAGGGACTACACTAAGTATACGTACATGCCATTTTTAAACTTCAAAGATTCTAGATATAGTAAGGAGGACCAATCGATATGAAATAAAGGATTCTATTGACTTAACGTTTCAGAATAGCAAGCAAGCAGAGTATTCGAGCATGTATTCTGGTTTTATGGGAACTCTTAGTTATAGAAACAAACATTTTATAAAAAAAAAATTTAAGTTTTGTAATTATTGGCTGATGTAACTGGATAAATTTCTTTCTATGTCTATTAAAGTCAATTTAATTGTGGGTATTAGTAATTAACATCATCGTTTAAAAATGGATAATTTTCAAATTTAAATTAGTTATTTTTAAATTACTGTTAGTAATTTTTTAGTTTTCGCAGATAATATAGTAACATCCACTATGATAATTTTAAGAAGAATTATTGAACAATCTCATCGCATAGCTTCAGCCCTTTTAAGTTCTAAATAGCCTTTCTTTCCTCCAAAACCAATTTACCAAACTACTAGACTAAAGCCCTTAGATTAAAATTTATGAGATAAAAATAAGGAATGGGCGTTACTATAAAATGGCGTACTTCCGCCTTAAATCCAGCATTTCCTTGTCTCATACATATTTAACAGGTGCTATTCATCTTTTTCTTACATACAGATATTAATTCAGCCATCTCGCTCAATCTTAAAGATATGCCCGTGCAGTTCCTCGTCTAACTTTAAGGAAGCTGTTGGTCTTACATCCTTTTCTGCATAATTCCTGAGAATGCTGCCATCTTCGTCAAGCAAGCGCGAAATAGTATCTACTTCGCGCACCTCCTTTTCTATTCTCATTCCTTGATTATATCCTTCCCTGTCCGGCAGCATCCTGGAACGTATGCGCGTCTCTTACCCTCTTAAAGGTGCGGGAGTTTTCTTTGTCTGCCGAGCTGAGATTCGCCCATTTTATATTATATTGATTTAAGATGGCGGTAGAGCAGTTTCGCGATTGTTTTTAGCGTCTTCCTGGTAGGAGTTTCTCGCTCCGTACCGAAGACGCGGCTGGAGTGGGAGCGAGACGCAGGGAAAACATGGGGTCGCAGAAACCGGAAAAGTGTGCCTAGTAGATTATTCAACCGCGCTAAAGTTTTAGAATATATTAAAGCTCTAATCTCGAGTCGCAGGAGTTGAATTTCCACGCTAAGTTAGATTAATACCTCAGAGAATTTACAATTTACGTGCCTCTGTCATTATTTATGCCTGAAAGCTTCTTGAGATGTAATTTCAGCTTACGCTACGAAGTAAGATTAACATCTATCTTGAACTAGGGGTTCATATTACCTTACCTACGCTAATGAATTCCTTTGAAAAGTGAAATATATATATAGTATATAGAGTATATATATATTTGAAATTGCGTTTGCCTTTGAGCGTTTTGAATCCTTCATGAGTTATCTTCCGTTTCAGATGTTTGCTTTAATACCGCACCGCATATTACTTATAGCAAGATGGAATCACTTTATTAAATTAGATTTTTCCGCTGAAATTACTCGTATTATCTTTAATAGAGACTGTATGAATTGTGATGTAATCTAGTTCTTTTCTCCAACAAAGAAAAAAGCAATAAGTATTATTTTTTGTAGTGTACTACACCAACTTAAATATTCATTAACAATATTTAATATTTAAATTTTTATTTTATGCGCATGTTAGTTATTTTTAATTTCTAGTGGACATTAGCCATTAGTGTTTTGAAATTTGCTTACTGACTTTTTTCAACAAATAAAGGATTTTTAATTTTTTCCTCTTTCTAAAGGATTAGTGCATGAAATCTTGTGTAATGACGAGGTATATTAATATCTTTCTTTTTAAATAACTATTATTCTGCACGAGCGCCAACAGAACCTTTTCCAGAGGGGGCAAAAGTAATATGCAGATTTTCATGTATTTATTCAAAAATATTAACGCTATACACATTTTCTTAGATGATTTTCAATCATCTTTTAAAATGAACAGCAGACAATGCATTAACATATTGTCAGATGTGCATAAGTACATAGATACATAAAAACTGCACGGTATAGATAGGTTTTAAAAGAAACGATAATGTACAATCGTGGCCAAATAAGGTTTGTATAAGCTGAATACTACGTGGAATCGAAAGGCAACCTTAAATGCCACAGGATATTGTATGAAAACATATTGTAACGTTCTTTTTAAAATAATAACCAAAATGCTGTTTAAATCGTCTATTTATAAGAGAAATATTAATTTACATACAATTAATTAAAACACTATAAGTATAAACTATTTAACAAACTAAATCATTTAAATAAATGATAGGTATTTACAAATTTATATGAGGACTATTTATATAACAACTATTTATGTATTACAATAATTATTAACAATTTATTCAGAGTACATTTCCCTATGCCAGCCAGACATTAACTAACTCCCTTCTACTCGCGATCTCAATTTATATATTTCATACGATGACTCATACATCTAGAATGTTCGATGACGTATTGATGAGTCATACACGCAGCTGCCGAAAAGTCACGTCGATGAGGTGTGTCGATGAGTCATACTTGCAGGTGTTGATTGATGAGTCATACATGCACGTGTTATTGATGAGTCATACAGTTGATGACTCATACATCTAGAATGTTTGATGACGTCATATGTGGGTTTACTATTCGTTACAATATAGAATAGCGTCTATTTCTAAAGATAAAACAGGTTTTTTTTTAATAGAAATAACAAATTATTTAAATCGGTTAATTTAATTCAGCAAGAGCAGGAAGCGTCGCACAATTCCAGTAGTCGTTAAATATCTGTCCAGTCCATCTGAACCAGTGAACCAAAATCAAAGCAGTCGCCAACATGTGTCGTTGTCTATTGGCTGTCTCACGTTCGAACTACAGCGAAGGAAAGATAGCCAATGTATTTCTTATGGGAGTTTGTGCTTTGTTGTTGTCACCTATGTCACTGTATGAATCTATTGAAATATCGATTAAGATTCCAGAAGTTCTAAATCTTTGAAAACAGTAACTTAAAAAGTGTAACCGTAATCATACAAAAGGAGAATTTAAAAGAAAGTCTTATTAACATGTATTTATTATTTTATTAAACATTACTTGGGATTGTTACATCGTACATGTATCTAAATATTCGATATTTTATTACTTATACTTTTTTATTTAATTCTTTCGTCTTCAAATTCTTTCGTCTACAAATTCTTTCAAAGTAAAAATAACGACTGATGGTTAGCTTCTGTATGATGTTTTTAATCTTTTAATTCACAGGTAAATAAAGTCCCAAACGCAATTTTAATGGTAAAATGATTCATCATGATAAAATCATTCATTTGTTCAACTTGTTTCAAAAGAAAGTTGCAAAAACGGAAATTTAGGATTAGCAGCAAATGCAAAGGATTTTAGTAAACAATAAACCCTTCTGGTTTTTTCTACTTTTACTTCGTGGAACTATATAATACAGGTTGTACTTACTGAAATTATAGTATAACGTTTTTTTGTCGGCACTATTATTCGTCACCGAACGCATTTAAGCAAATTTGTTAATACAGAAATAGTTATCAGTAGGTTTCAAATTTTGATAGCTTGTGCGCCTGTAGATCTTCGCTTAGTTGTTTGGGTTTTATCGTTTGTAATTATTGTTAACGATGTCGTGTTGTTTGTTGTAACTATTCATATTGTAGTATTACATATCGCACATAGTACATTATACATAAGTATGGCGGATATTGTTAAAAACAGAATGGGTTGTGTACTAAAGGTTGGTGAAAAACAGATTTCGATAGTTGCAGGCTTTATACGCGCACTGTATGAACAGCAAGTTTTGAAATTTTGTTTTACTACCGCTGTCAGAAGAAGTGACTACCTGCAATATAACTTGCTCTAACAATACGGATTATAAAGGTTTATGCAGTTACAACTACAATATTTATAAAGTGTTTTTAAAAGTTGCTTGCAAAATGTTTGGCAACCCCGTTGTCCATAAGAACACACACTGTAGTCCCAACGTGAGACGACCAACAGTTCATCTAGTTTTTACGCAGGAGTACAAAAAGCAAGGTTGCCGATTTTTAATTTTTTATTACATCTTGGAATTTCCAAAGGGCAACTGCCACCTCCTGCCCGCCTCTGCTGGCACCGAAGATCATTTATAAATAGGAACTGAATAAATTGAGCAACAGTTTTATGACTTTGTCACTTTTCTAAGACCAAAACGTCTAGATTTTAAACTCTAATCCGGATTATTTCTAACCAAATTTTAATTTCATTATATTATTCGAAACGTCTGCTTTGACAGTTGTAAGTGACATTAAATACTATATGGGTAGACACCATATTAATCGCTGTTAGATACAGCAGTTTAATTTATAAACAATATTTAAAAAACTTTACTTGGTAACACCTTACTTAGGTATAAATATACAAGGTGAAACAACGGGTACCAATCAAATTTGGAAACATCTCCTGAAGTATTGATTAGCATTTATTCTTGCCATCAGTTCATGTGTTTTCTTAAGTTTTCTTCTCTATTTTTCTTAATTTATGCAAAATTAAACATTTTTCGTATGAACAAACAGCATTTATAGCCAAAATCTATAATACATTTGAATCAAGGCGACCTCAAGGAAACAATGAGAGATTAAAAATGAAATTTAAGAAGGATGTGCTATCGAAACTGACTACTCTAAAGTTAGTAAAGGATTAAAGATTTTAAAAACAAAACAACAAAAAAAATACAAATTACAAAACATGCATTTCAATAGTTATTTGTATACCACGGTCGCGAGATTTCATTTTAACGTACCAAGAGAATAATTGTCGACAAGGACGTTTGCGGCCGAGACAGCACAATGTCGAGGACGTTAAAGAATTTCGCGAACATTTTTCGCAGCCGTAAAAAATTTGTAATTACAAATTCCACTGCTTTTAAAAAACCACAAGTAAATATAAATTGCAAATAAAACAATTAGGTTTGCAAAAAAAGCGTAAAAGTTAATGGACACTCTGGAGAAACTGACACTAAGTTACTTTGGAAATTCAATTTTGCGGTCGTTACTAAGGGTAACGGCTGCAAAATTGAATTTCCTGTCCATGATTGCCTACGCGAAGTGCCCCTTTGTACGATTGCACAAAATAGTTATTTGTATTCCAAGGCCGTGAAATCTCTTTTTAAGGTACCGAGAGAATAATTGAATCGGTCAAAGCAGAAACTGAATATGTCCCAACCACCTTGTTTTGAGAAAAACAAGAAAAACTGAATTACTCAATGCTGCTTTTATGGACTTTCGTGACTTTTTGGAATATGAAAAAAGGGTATCTATTAGGTAAGATCACATGGTTCAATTTACTAAAAGTTTTGTATTCTAAGAGAATGAAATACATATAAGACGTGGACATGTTCAGTTTTGCATTGATTGCAAATAAAATGCAAAGAATATGCAAGAAACTATTTTGTGACCAGTGCCGACCTTTGAGGGGGTGCGAGGTCATGCGCCGCACGAGGGCGCTATGCTGTTTGGGGAGCCGAAGTTTGTAAAATCATTAAAATCATTCAATAACAGTTACTTTTTAAAGTTAATAAGGGCGCTCTGAAGGACTCTGCCCAGGGTGCCGAGAGGCCTAAGACCGGCACTGTTTGTGACAAAAGAACAACTGAACTTAATATTAACAAAAGAAATCTGAAAAATCCTAAATACAAATAAAAATATTTTTAAACATTGTCTGCTTTCACTACGCTGCCTTCCTCTTTCTCTTTCATAGGCCATTTTAAGATAAAATTGCTGGTAAAATTCGTCAAATTCTTTCTCAATGTACTTCATAAATCTTTCAGTTTTAGAGAGGTTGTGGAGTCAGTGGGAAATACCTTCAACTGTTTCCTAGGTTGTTCAGTTTTACTTTCTTCTTCGTAAACACTGTTACTAGTTGATTTAGACATTTTTGCATAGAGAACTTCCCTCAACAAAATATCACTTGCATATGTCAAAACGACGCGACGATGGCTTCATTTGATATCAGCTAAGCTGTTTTTACTTCAGCGCATCCTAGATATATAAGACATACCGCTACAGAGATTGAACACGTCCTATGTTTCTTCAGTTTCTGTGCTATACCATCACTTTTCTAAATTATAGAAAAGCGGGACATGCTATATTTTTGCACCATTCGATCGGGCACCCTTGAATTATGGTGAATTCATGTATAACTCAATTTACACAAAAAGTGAACATATTAGGTTTCTGCATTGACCGATTCAATTGCCGACGAGGCAAATCAAACATTTAGTTTTGTAAAAAAAATCGTAAAACTGAGTGGAGATTCTGGCACTAAGTTCCCCAAGGCCAACTGTATCAATAACACAAAAACATTATGCAGTTTATAGATGCAGCTGGACATAGTTTTGCAAGAGCCCTACAGATACTAAATACGTACTTTATAGATCCAATTATTAACTGTAATGTATCAAGTTATATTCACATCGAATGAATCTGGCTTGTACTCTGTTTATGACATTTCAGATGAATAAAGGCGACGTCTCTTATGACCATTGAATAGTCGAAATTACGCAGTCGCAATACACCGTTGAAAATTTGTCCAGTACTATTTCAATTTGTTTTTTAAATTGTTCGAAGACTACTCACTTTAGTGAGTTTTTCAATTATTATGTGACTAGATCACTATTAAAATTTAATTTATATTTTTTTCGTTATTAAGATTTTAAAATAATATTTCTTTTGTTAATATGACCGACGTTCTTACCGTATAAATAATAAAGCACTTGAAAGCGTATGCATCTAAAACATGGATAACAATAAAAACTTTAGCATAACCCTGCAGATTTCCCTTTGGTAATATAAACTTCCTAAATTATTTTAAACAAGCTTTTAAGTCATTTTAATGCTTACATAAATGTACTTCTAAATTTTGAAACAGCTTTACATCCTGTAAAGCCTGCAATGAAAGTCACTCATTTTTAAATAGACGTCGGTAGAAATCACGACTAATCTCTGAAAAGACAGCTTAGATGAGTCGTGAAAACGCGATTGTCGCATCATTTCTGACATTACACATTACTGCCATTCATTACTGTGGCCATATCATATTTATCTATATTAAAGCCTAGGAATATTTCAGCAAAAATCTTTTCTTTAAGTTCTTCGAGAATCCTTCCCAGATCACTTTAGTAAACTGCGGACACTTTCTAGACATTTTTATCTGCGCACAACTTTAAAGTGATACTTTAAAAGGGGTCTTTCTACCAAAAACTCTATAGAAAACGTCACTTTTGTATGTAAGTTCACCCTTCAAAAGCTCGTTTACAAATTTACGTTCCCTTGATTTACTTCTTTATTTACTTAACAACTCTCTAATTCTTTCTTCTTATAAATCATTTTAGTTGAAGGTTAAATTAAAAGTTATAATTCCATTTAGAAATTATCTGGCAATTCTTTTGATTTAATAGAAGATTTTCTTTATGAAAAACTGCGCCAACTCAACAAGCTGCTTCAACAGTTAGTCTTAGTAGGTAGGGACTTGTGTTCTCTAATAAAGGGGTAGTTTTATGTACCCGTCGGTTTAAAATATTCTTTTTTGTAACTAACTTATTCAGTGTGCTTTTTCTACAAATTTAACAATCGTAATCTGTATTTAAGCTTTTTATCATCTCCTTAGCGATCAGGTATTATTTTATTTATTGTCAGTAATACCGATATATTCAATTTATAATAAATACGAATACAGTTTTATAGGAAATACGAATTAAATACTTGATACAAATTTTTAAAAATCTCACTTTTCAAAGCGCGGGGTCTTATCAGCCGCGAAATGGGGACTTCGTTTACCCTGGTGTTTGGGCTCTGGGGGTCTAAGCCCAGACTATGCGATAGGAAGTGTTTCTACGGACCAGTTTAAATATGAATATTTTACGAAACACATATGGCTTGACTTTGGAATGATTAATTTTCAGTAATATGTACTGATGTACCTTATACTGATCATTTAAAGGTTTTGCAGCTGAAACAAGTAGATAGAGTAATTTGATAGACATATAATTATATAAAAAAATACATAACTAATAAACAATATGTCTTCTACAATTTGTTGGTTATCGTTTTTTTAATTTTTAATTGTAAAACTTCTTTCTGTAAGTTTGTTTATAACAACTACGAATAATAAAGTTTACATTGTTTAGAGCCTGGGACGTTTTCCTCTTTTTGTAATTGAACTTGCTTATAAAAGATTAAGAAAAATCCTAATTTCCGTATACAGGATGATACAGGTTAATGCACGTGTGTGTTGGGGCGAAACATGAAGGGGATAGATCACAATAATGCAAACTAAAAATATTTATATAAAAAAAATTTTTTATTAAAAATATTCGGGTTCCTCAATAATTCATCGAGCTTAAGCCGACCTTGGCAGTCTGGTTGCTTTATATTACGATAGTTTTCGTACTAGATTGTTAAAGTAAAATAACACGTAACAGATGTTTGTGAAACTCCACCAAAAGATAACAAATAAAACTTAGACACTTAAAAAAATTGTAATAGGAGTACTTATTGAATATCTTGACATAGTATGAATGAATGAAAGAATGAAATTCATATTACATGTTTGCCGTGTTTTCGAGACTTTCTCATAAAATAATTGTTGGTACAATAATGAATGGTCCATCCATATGCAGGTAAGCTTTTGCGAGGCCGGGTTCAAAAATGCACTTGGCCTAAAACAACTTATTACATATTACAATAGGATCATAGAGTATCATTATAGTTTTTTACGAAGTACGCCAAGTCGCGCATGGACGCATTTTTGAAGCACGAGCGACGAAGGAGCGAGTAATTCATTTGCACGAATACTAAAAGATGACTTCGCGCATCTAGTTTTGCACAAAACTTTATGAAACGAACTTTAACAATGAAAAAGCATAATTAACTAAAATATGTAATACTATTTCGAATTCAAAATAAAGATAAGATCAAGCAGGCAATAGCATTTTCTTGTTGCCTATATATGGCGCTCGCACATTTGTCAGTGGAATTATTATCGATTACTAATCTTTTTTTTGTGATTTCTAATACTCAAATGGATAAAATGGTATTTCCTAAATGAAATTTTAAGTATAATTAAAGAATTTCCCCCACTAAACATTTTTTGACCAAAATGATGTCATTCTTACAGAGATTTTATACTGATTCGGAATATTTATGTAAATCATTTTTTAGGGGAACGCCCCATAGTCCCCAAATTTGGTAATTAACTTAAAAAAATGCTTAATCTCCAAAGAAATGAACAATAATTATATTAAGTTTAAATTTATAATTGCCAAATAGTGTAATTTACAATTACACAATTTAGTTATGTTAGGTTAGGTTTAGGCTAGGTTAGGTTTAGGTTAAGTTAGGTTATGTTGAAAAACATTCTAATTTGCTTTTGCATAGCGTTTTGGTTAGGTAGTGGCGTTTTTGTAGAGGTTACGTTGGTAGCAACCAATTTTGGAGGCTTACGAGCGTTTGCCGCAAAAATGCTGATTTTGAGTATGTAAATCATTTTTGGGCCGTACGCCCCAAATTCAGGAATCAAAAGTAAAACATTCTGAATCCCCATGGAAATGAATAATAGTTGTATTGCTTCTATGATTGCCAAATTGCGTAATTTACAATTACACAATTTAGTTAAGTTAGGTTTAGGTTAGGTAAGGTTAGGTTTAGGCTAGGTCAAGTAAGGAATTTGCTTTTGCATAGTGTTTTGGTTCGGTAGTGGCGTTAGGTTGCTAGCAACTAATTTTGGAGGCTTAGGGGCGTTTATCCCAAAAATACCGATTCGGAATATGTAAATAATTTTTAGGGATCAAATCTAGGGATTAAAAGTAAAAAAAATGCTTAATCCCCATGGAAATGAATAATAGTTGTATTGCTTCTATGATTGCCAAATTGCGTAATTTACAATTACACAATTTAGTTAAGTTAGGTTTAGGTTAGGTAAGGTTAGGTTTAGGCTAGGTCAAGTAAGGAATTTGCTTTTGCATAGTGTTTTGGTTCGGTAGTGGCGTTAGGTTGCTAGCAACTAATTTTGGAGGCTTAGGGGCGTTTATCCCAAAAATACCGATTCGGAATATGTAAATAATTTTTAGGGATCAAATCTAGGGATTAAAAGTAAAAAAAATGCTTAATCCCCATGGAAATGAATAATAATTATAATAAGTTTCTATGATTGCCAAATTTAGTTAGGTTAGTTAGGTTTAGATTGGGTTTAGTTTAGGTTAGATTAAAAAACTCGAATTTGCTTTTGCATAGCGTTTTGGGTAAGTAGTGGGGTTTTTGTGGAAGTTAGGTAGGTGGTAACCGATTTTGGAGTCTTAGGGACGTTTGCCCAAAAATGATTTACATATTTGGAATCTGCATATTTTTTTAAAATGACACCAATTTAGTCAAAAAATGTTTGGTAGGGGAATTCTTCAATTGTTCCAAATCCCCAAAAGCAGAAAGCGCGCGTATTTGTATCGCGGCACCTTATAAAGCGCGGGGCTGTATAAAACGCGCGGCCGTGTTCCAAGGAACGCGCTGAAGCCGCCTAGGGCTGACCCTGTCCATATGTAACCGAAAATGCTTCTAAATTTAATTATAATTTAACAAATATAAGCAGATTTTGTTGAAAAATAACAGGACCTAAAAAATAACAGGAAATTCTTAAAAAAAAATGTGTTTATAAAATGATTTATTTACAACCTTCTGTTAGTAACATTAAGCCAGTATGTGTTATTATATTTAACGCGTTTCCCTTAACAAACAACAAATTCCGTTTAGACCAGGCCTCAAATTCAAAGAATTTCAAACGCAATTTTAATCTGTAAACAATATAAAAAACTTACATTTCGAAATAAGTATTCCAGTATTCGTACCTACTGAATATAGCAGTAAAGTGTAAGATAACTGTAATGGATTAATAATAATGCAAACGATTAATAATAAATGCTATTCCAATAAGAACATAATTATTCCAATTTGTTAATATTCAAATTCTTTAAAACAGAATAGGAATTCTAGTCCGTTATAAAATTGTGATAAATTTGCTTGTAGTGGCATTCAACCATAAAATAATAACAGACTCCGGTTTTATTTATTTTGGTTCAGACAACGTCAAACTTATATCACATTTCTGTTTTCAATAACAATGTTCCGGACCTCCCGGGCTCCAAAAGTTAATAAAATTACAAAATTAATTTTCTGAAAATCTTTCTTTTTTGACCTATACTTCTCAAGTATCTAGGAATCACCCTGTATACTTAATTATAATTTTTTCCCCCGGTCTTTTACATGTTTTGCCTAAGGGATGAAAATGCCTAATTACTCCGTTGCAGTATACGTTGTGAAGTTAAAGTTAAAGTTAAGATAAAATTTTTTCTAAACGTTTTGAATTTAAGTTATTGATGGAAGTTTAATATTCTGTTTATGGCTTTTGCCAAGTTTTTAAAATTAAGTATTACCAACATCTATACTCAATATAACTTATATTCCACTGTTGCTAATTTCATGCCAAGTCACCTAGAGCCATATTTGTTAGATTTCGTTTAAAGTTTTTCCTTGCAAACCACTATTAATATCATAATGATCTAGGACAGCAAGACCAATATGATGCTATTCTTTATTATTTTTTCAGTGTAAATGCATAGGATAAAATAATAAAAAATAGTGTCATATTAGCCTTGCTGTCCTAGATCGTTATGAAACCAATGGTACATATTAAATTAACAAACAAGCTCAAAGCCAGCTTGAATGCTTTGCGAGACTCAACCAGTTTGCCAATTATTTTTTTTCAAAAGTTTTATTAAAAATAAATCTATTTTATTGTTACACTGTAATGATTGCACGTATCAAATTATTTATCATTAATTACGCCGATATGTTGATTTGATAAGTACAAGTACAATGTTATACAAAATATTCATTACTTGATAAAAAAAAATAAAAAATATTTTTCAGACAGGCTCCTATCAGGCACGAGGTGAGGCCTGGAATAAGGCCTCGAAACTAGGGTGGTTTTGCTTCGAGACCAGATGAGATCCTAGGCATTGTTTCTACGACCCACTATAAACTATAATTAAACATTAGTTGTCATAAAAACTAAAATTCTAAGTCCTAAGACCTTTCGTAAAAAAAAAGTTGCTAAAAATGTTTATTTTTTCGTAAATTTTTAAAAAATACAAAATTTTTCATTTTTCAAAAATTTACCGAAATCTTCGGTGGTCATTTTGACCACTTTCTCGAAGAGATACAAAAGAATGTTTCAACCAAAGGTTTCTTAGAATTTGATGTACTATAAGATTCCAAAAAGAAAAATTCAAAAAAGTCAACATGGAAAAAGGCGACATACCGACAGACAGAAAGCTTCACGAACTCAGAGACGAACTTTTTGTTCGTCGAATATTAATAATTTCTTTATATACATACATATTGTCCTGACAATAACATATATCTTTTACAGTTAGTTTTTTCCGGTTAGTTATAAATTAGTATTTATAAAAATTTATTAACAACATTATTACATTGTTTAACATTAAATTTATTAAAAATTGCACTAGATTGCGTTTGCAGCTGAAAAAAGTATGAAGAAAGATTTGAAAATTTATGTGAAAATTTATTTTTTCCAATTATGTAAAAATTTTGCGACTTAAAAAAAATTTAAAAAAAAGAAAAAAAGACCAATTTTTGAATATTTTAAAATATGCCAAAAACCCTGGCAAGTTCTGGCTAGTTGAAGTTTAGTAGGCACTCAAACAAATTTTAGTGTTTTTCAATATTTTACCATTGCTCATGAAATTCTTGATATAATTTTTTTTATTGTACGTAGTATACGTAACAATGCACTATTATTGCGAGTTGAGTGTTTTTTTTATAAAATAAATAAACAGCCTGCGAACTCAAATAGAAGAATAGTTTACGGCTGGTTTACGCAAATAAAAACAGTAAACTTACCCAATGTAACTCAAATATGGTAATTTCTTAGCACTTTAGTTTCATATTCTAGAACGTTATCTTTGCAAACTTAATTATGCCTTTCTTAACTTTGCCTTCAACAACATAAGTTTCAACTGATAGGCTTATTAGAGAAGAAGCAAAAATCTCCCTGGTGATACCTTCAAATGATAGTCGTGGTCAAAATGTTAGTGAAAGTGCGATTTTATTTATGCTACGTAAATATGTATGTTAGTATCAGTGAGATAAATTATTATTACTCGTGACCCCGTTTGTAGATAAACAACAGATAAACATAAGAAAAGGCCGGCTATACTATACTAAGTGCACACTGTGCTCTATAAATACAATGCAATTCTAATTATAGATATGCACCTGGCATATTACCCGTGTAGCTACAAAGTCAAATACAGTTCAGGATTTCAAATGACCGTGCAATATCAGTGTTTCACACCGTTTGCACAATTTTTACCAACTCTTAGTCAAGCTGTAACAACACAGCACTCACAAGTAGCAGATAACATCCTAAACAATCTGAGACATAGAATTTCTAAAAACCTGTTCTTTTTTTGTGAACCTGGAAACAATCAGCAACAAGGAAGTATTTGATCTGCAGTATCTTAGGAAAAAGGAAGGAAAAAAACAATGTACTAGGTGCCAAACATTGGTCATTTTTGTATATTAAAAGATTACAACAACTGTAATGCATGGTGTTGTGCATTAATTATGAAATTTATTATTCACTTCGTGATGTTTCATATTATTGTTTTCTTACTCCTATTAGTATCTTACTAATAATTAATTTTTACAATTTACAATGTTACAACAAGACGCCGTTTGCGTTACTTCCATCCTTAATAGATTAAAGCAAAGCATTAACTCTTCATCTAATGAAGAATTTTTTAATGCATTGTGCAATTATTACGAATAAATAGTATATTGTTTTACAAGTGCAGAAAAGTGCCAATTTCTCACGACTATGAAATTGGCGCTTTTGCTTGCGTTACACACTATACTTTATCTACGAACGCAAAAAAGTAATAAAACACCAAAAGCTAAGAAAAATATTTAACCTAGAATTTATACTCGCATTCATAGTTTTTTACGTGAAATATCTGGCAATAAATTAAGAGATGTAATGTGAGCAGCGATTTGGAGGTGTAAAATAAATATCATCATCATATACTTTAAAAGGCAATAGTAATAATACGTTTACAATCTGTATAATTTCAGTCAATCTACTATTTGGGACTTACAGCTAAACAATCATACGTATGTATTCGTTTTCTAAAGTAATTTTTCATAAACAATCACAATTCAATTGTCGAGGTTATTAACCCCTTTGCTGCGAATTTAAACATATTCTGGCATTGCAGGTATTGAGGGTGACAAGGAAAGTTAGCTTTAAGTGTACCCATCGAGCTTGCACTTGTGAATTATGTAGCAATAAATTATAAAAGCTTTCATTGTTTTTGTTGTAATTTAGCAGTAATAATAAATAACATTATACAGTAGAATCCCGCTATTCCGAACCCCGCTATTCCGAACCCCGCTATCCCGAAAACTCGCCTATTCCGAACAACAGAGTTCAGAAAAATACCGATTTTTTTAACTTAAAAACAGGAGAAATTAAAAAGACGTTCGTGAAAAAACGTCCCTTTCGACTTTCACTGAACCTGTTCACCACGAGCCGATCAACGCTGTATAGAGCTGACACTAGCAGATGTCCCCGCACTTAATTTATGCCTTAACAAGTCAATATACGTTCATATTATTCATGAAATCCGCCTATTCCAAATTCCCGCTAAACCGAACTGTTTTCAGTCCCAATTAGTTCGGAATAGCGGAACTCTACTGTATTAACAATTATATAATTATGAAAAAATTAATAAATCTTACGTTAATTCAATAACAATGTTATAAAAGCTTTATATAGTAATAATAACTAAATTATGGTAAGTCGCCTCGATATCGTAAGTCGGAGATCTGGCTTACAAGCAGACGGTCCATGGTTCAATTCCCTGCCGGAGTGATAATTTTCCTAGCTGTACGAAGGTCGTATTTTTCAACCTCCGATAGGCTATAAATAGAAGACAAATGTATATAAAAAAATCATTTTATTACTAAAAGTTTTGTATACTTATGGTTACTTTTCGACATACTTACCATAAAGATTGAGGCATTTGTCGTATCGGTGGACAAGCTTTCCAATACCGTCTTCATAAAATGTTGACGCCAACGCATTTAAATGAGTCTTGACATTGTCTTTAAGATCGTCGGTAGTTTATTGTGAAACTTTACGACGTTTGCGGAAAGACGTTCAAAACAAGAGAAGAGGAATGCTGACTTCTGAAATTTGTTCTGATCCATAACAAGCCCATCCATACAGTGCTGTTGCAACCCCGCCCGACCTAGCACCGAGTGACTTTCGTCTGTTCCCTGAACCGAAGACGTGGCTAGAAGGACAGTGCTTCCAAACTACCGAGGATCTTCAAGACAACGTCAAGACTCATTTAAATGCGTTGGCGGCAACATTTTATGAAGACGATATTGGAAGCTTGTCCACAGATACGACAAATGTTTCAATATTTATGGTGAGTATGTCGAAAAGTAACTATAAGTACACAGAACTTTTAGTAATCAAATGATTTTTTTATATACATTTGTCTTTTATCTATAGCCTATCGGTGGTTGAAGAAAAACGATCCTCGTATTTCCATTCAAAATATAATTTAATGTAAAACATTAATTAAACATAATATAGTAACCTGTATCTAAAATGTATAACTTTTATATTTCAAATAATTAATAATATTATAATATTGCACATGCTGACATCTATGGGGTTTTAATAGAACTACTGATTGTGCGATATCATTTCTCACGGTCATTTTTGTTCAGTTTAGAGATTTTCATGGTTACTAGACTATACGAAATGTGTAATTTTCTATAGTGGTCGTAGATAAAACTAATTATATTGAAATTATTAGTGTTAAGAAAATTTGGCGCGACCACCCGATTTTTGGTACAGTGCAAAAGATTTTCTTGTGGCGTGCAATCTGTACTAATGTTTTGAAGAAAGATAATAGAGAAATAACTTGTGATTCTCTTGCAGATATGAAGAGTATGGGACAAGAGATTGATTGTAAGATGTATACTTACGCACCTTTATTCAAATTTTGCTTTTAGTTATTGTCATTCTTAAGCAAAAGTACAGTAGAAACTGCCTAAAGTGACCACCTTTGGGACTGACCCAAAATGGTCAATTTAAACATGTGGTCACTTTGTAAAAGTGTGAATTTTTTATACACAACAATCTTTATTTTCATGCGATATTCATTACATGGGTAGGTATTTTGAGTTTTTGTGCTTATAGTAAATGCTAAAAAAAATGTATATTTACAATATACAGTGTGTCAATTTGAAAACTTCCCAGCCCTAGGATCGCTAAACTGGCAAATTATTTCAAAAATCGCTGAGACACTTTGTTTTCAAGGGGGAAGAATTTTGACGTATAAATTATATCGCCCCCTTCACCCCCCTGCCCCCCAGAGCCAGCCCCCAAAAATCTTAAATGGGAAAGGCGGTCGAGTGAGACATCATTTTGAAGGGCTTTTTATTCTCTAAATTTTGGTGTGCCATTTTTTAAATTTGAGTGCTGCGTTACCAAGTTTAATACTTTAAATACCTCACCAACTAATCAGTTATCAGTTCACCTCAGTTTTTTTTTTGTTTCTGTACTTTTCAATTGTTTTGTTAATCATTTGCAAAATAAATGTACAAGAATAAAAACGCATTCTAATTCTAATGGTTTACGTTAATCTACACCTTTTCCAATTGTATTTCAGAGATCGTTAATTGTATTCCAGATATGTCAAATTAATTTCAGAAATAATCAATTGTATTATAGTTTTGTCAATTTGATTTCAGAAAGTATTATTTGTATTTCAGAATGGCCAGTTTGATTTCAGAAAGCGTCAACTGTATTTCAGTTTTATCATTTAGAAATAAGAATTTGTCAAATTGATTTCAGAAATCGTCATTTGTATTTCCGAACTCAATGTCAAATGTCAAATGTATTTCAGAAAATGTCAAATATATTTCAGATAATTCAATAAAAATATTCTAAAACAAAAGATGACATAAGCTGGTATATTGTGCTTACATTGTAAAACTTTCTTTAGTACAGTCTTTTAATTTAAGTAGAAATATTGTGTAATTTTAGAATGTTCTATGTAAAATGTCCAGGAAAAACACGCAAAAATAAATTATGATCTCACACTGTCTGAAAAGCAATTTACGCTTTCCCATATAATTGACATGTTCTAAAAATATACATATGTATAGATATATCCTCTGAAATACAATTTACTTTTTCTGCAATACAAATAACGCTTTCTGAATTTAAAATGATGAAGTTGAAATACAAATAACGCTTTCTGAAATAAAATTGACCAATCTGAAATATAAATGACACTTTCTAAAATTAAATTGACTAATATCAAATACAAATGAAGCTTTCTGAAATCAAATTCACGAAAATGAAATACAAATGACGCTTTCTAAAATAAAATTTATAAATTCTGAAATACAACTGGAAAAGGTGTAGTAGGTATGTTTCAAAATCTGTTTCAATGAGAATTTATGAGTTTAATGTATCACACAAATAATTGAATTTGAACATTGAATTTTTGTAAAATTCAATGTTGCAATATTCAAAGACGCCTAACTTGGCAACGCAGCACTCAAATTTAAAAAATGGCACACCAAAATGTAGAGAATAAAAAGCCCTTCAAAATGATGTCTCACTCGACCGCCTTTCCCATTTAAGATCTTTAGGGGGTGGCTCTGGGGGGCAGGGGGGTGACGGGGGAGATATAATTTATACGTCAAAATTCTTCCCCCTTGAAAACAAATTTGACGTATCTCAGCGATTTTTGAAATAATTTGCCAGTTTAGCGATACTAGGGGTGGGAAGTTTTCAAATTGACACACGGTATATTTATTCAACAGAGCACTTACCCTACTTATAGGTACATATTTATTTAAAAATAAAGTAACGTAGATTGTCTCAAGATCATATGTTTAGCACAGATTAGTTCATTAATATTATTTTTAGCATGGTACAGTTCTGTTAGGAATCCAGGGCAGTTCTGAATAGTAAAATGTTCCGCTGTTTTTCTTTCACTGTGGTTTTCTAAAAACTAACACCTTTTGTTTTTCTTTCAAATTTAGTTCTTTGTAAACTTTTTTGAAGTCATCTTGATCGCACTAATTAACACAAGGGTTAATATGAATGAAACAAGACTGATTTTATAAAACAATTTTAAAACTATCCAAGGGTTACTAATGTGAAAGTTTGCATGTAATTAATTTCTCAGAAGCAGAAATAAAGTCTTAAAACTTGGAAATACCTGAACCCAACTGGTCACTATTAAGGGATTATGATGCATTGTTAGAAATTCTTTGAATGCAATTTACATGTACATGCCTACTTAAACTTCTAGAAGATTAGTTATAACTGTTTTAAGTAATCCCTTGGCTAATGGTCACATTACACAAACATTTTTAAACAAATATTTGAGGTAAATGTGGTCAATGGTCACAAAAGACAAGTGGTCAGTTTATACAGTATAAATTACATTAAAGTAATGGGATTTTTGCAGGGACTGAGAAAAAGTGGTCAATATGACCAGAGGGTCAGTTTAAACAGGTGGTCAGATTTACAGTTTCACTGTATTTATTTGCAAAAACTCCTACATGTCATTAAATTCCCCTCTTATAATAAAAGAAAATCTATATTACCTATTTTTAGCATGACGTAAGAAATTTCTTGATTTTTGAAAAATTTGTAGCAGTCATACCAGAAAAGTCTAGAACTTCAAATTTATTCTTGGTTAGCTTCTTATTGGAACTTAACTACCTGAAGTTTTCAGCTTGTTTGCAACTCCTCGACTAGAGATATAAGCCCTGTATGCAGGTGTTTATAAAAATTAAGAAAGGTGAAATTATAAAGGATAATTTTTTGGCTGTAACTCCTTTTGGTACAGGCAAACTTAAGGCAAAAGTTTGGAGTCTTAGACTTCTCCCCTTCATCCTATAATCTAAACCCGAAAATTGCGTTTTTGGCAAATTGAAACCCGAAATTCAGGCCTGACTTTCAGCTCTCTTATAGAAGATACATAAAAATATTTGATGATATTAGAAATTGGTTTTCGTCTATTCTTCCACCTGGTTTTGTTCAAAAGATCTTTGAATTCTTGTAAACGTTGGTTTTGTAGAAATTGAGCATCAGACGGGATGAAAAAATGTCCCCCATTAATAAACGAAAGGCAAAAAAACTTTTCTTTGTACAAGGGAATATGTTATTAAAAAATAAAAATTCTCTGAAATGGCAACCAATTTATTTAAATTTAGATGGTCGCAAATGGAATGACCCTTCGATAAAAGACTATTTTTAATTAATTTACTAGAAAAGAATTGTACAGTTTTAAAATATTTTTATAAAAATCTCAGTTTCTAAGATAGGTGTAGATAAAGAACCATTACTACTTTATTATGTTTTCATACAGTTAAAAACCCAAAAGGCCATGAAAATTTAACAACATCCAATTAGCTTTAACCTAGACTTCCACAACTTACACCAATTTTCATCTTTTAATGATAAATAACTTTAATGACATACAATTTTCTCAATTACCAAAAAAAAATGCTTGTCCAAGAAAAATTGGATGAATGGTAATAATCAAAAGAAGAAAGTGTGCCTGTCTGTCGTGTTCCACGTGCTACAATTTTCAAACGCAACGTTTCCCTTCCCACAGAGATAATTGTACTAACAAAAGAAGGAAGGTGCGGGCACTCCACATATGTCGCTTCAAAAATAAAAGACATTTTCACAAAAGCGCATGTGTGAAATAAAAAGGGTCGTGCCAGTTCTTTATTTTTTCCTCCTTTTATTCCATTCGTTGTTTTCATCGGAATACAAAATGTGTTATCAGGACAACTTTGTGATTTTCCAGTGCTGTTAAGTTAAGGATTTTGAAAATTATTTTTTTTGTGTTTGAGTATTTCCATTTGCTTATTTCCTGGTTTAGTCAGCAAGATCAGTAAGTATTTTGAATATAAGTATTTCATATTTGAATAAAACCAAAAGAGTCCAAATTAATTAATTAACTAATAATAAGGAAGATATTGTCTCTAATTGTAAACTATAATAGTTATCGAACTGTAGTTCGATATTGTAACAGTATACGCTGTTCTTGTTTCTAACAACTTTGAACTAGTAGTACACTTTCACCTATGACATTCACACAAACATAGCAGACACGCCAAAGAGCATTATAGCAACATTCCCAAGACAAAAATCTTTGTTATGTATGTTAGTTCTAACCGGGAACTACTTTACGAGAATTACAAAAGGAATTCAACTTCCTCTGGGCTACCATTATCTGATTAAATATTAGCATTCAGAATTCTTTAGCCATTAAAAGAGGAAATTACAAGAACTGAAAAGGACTTCATAGGTATTTGAAAATTTTATTGGTCCAACCGCAATTTCCTTCAGTGAGCCATCTCTCATTAATTAAATTCAGGTCTAATTCTGTCAAGTCCTTTGCTAAATAGTCTGCATTTAATTCATAAGTTACTAATCGTTAGTCTAACTAATGACATGTTACCAGTTCTAGCTCCAAGGGTAAAATTAATAGATCTTTTTCAATCAATCGCTTCACCTACTTTATTTCCAATACATTTTCATCATATTAGATTTCATTTGAGGTGAGTTTTAATTAAAATAATACAAGGCATCAGACATGTCAAGAGCTCTGTTCCTATATTATTTCCTACGATGGAACATGTCCATTGTTCCTCAAGATATAGCGACCACACATGTCTACGTGTGTATATGTATGAAATGTGATATCTTAGACGATGCATGAAAGAAAATGCTTGTTAACATATGTATGATATATGTATATAGCACATACCTTCTCGCGCGTGCTACCATCATCAAATAGAAAGCAATACATTTCTCCACGACCCTTATCTTCTCTTTTACCTCAGATGCACCAAAACTTCGGCAATTCAAATGATAAAATGATACTATTAAATTAGGAACCAGCGAAGGGGAGCTATTCAATAAATTATATAAGATTTCACCTTAAGGTTGTTCCTGGCAACTATTACGTGGAGAAGCTTATTGTGTTGGTATGAGTGTGTGCGAGTGTAGCCGTACGGCTTCCTCCTTCTGTAAGTTTTAGGGTCGTTTTACGACAGCCCGTGTATTACGGAATGTTTGTAGTTTCGTTTTGGGGAAAATCTCAGCATAATATATAAAACTGTAACAAAAAAGCACATATTTTCTTTGATTTTTCCTAGATTTTTAGCAATTTTATGCTGAAAGTTTTCTTACACATCCATTAAAGTTGTATACTCAAACAGAAATAGAATTTACCTTTTTTTCCTATTTTCACCTTTTCAGGTGAAACTACTCAAAAATAAATAGGAATTGGAGTACTTCTAAACTTAACTTAGGAAATAAATATATTATCCGAAATGCATGGATAGTGGCGAATTTTCCAGGATGTCAGCTTGCCAGATTAGCAATGCACCCTAAGCATTAGACAATATTATAAAAATGTTACTGACCTTTTAGCTTGAAAATATTATAGGAAGTTCTAATATTATGCAACTAAAACTTACATTGTATAAGAAAATTTTTTAAATTATTTTTTGTGCAATCGTACGCGAAGTGATACAGAACGCAAAATGCAATTTCGGATACCGGCCGCGAAGTATCTTAGTATCAGTGTCTCCCGCCCATTTTTACGATTTTTTACAAAACTAATATTTTTATTTTTGCCATTTCCACAGAAACGCTGCAACATGAAAGTCGCGTTTCTATTTTAAATGAATTAAACTGTTGGTTGTGAAAAGCAATGGAATTTGTAATTACACATTTTTTACGGTTGCACAAAGAATGTCGTGTATATCTTGCCCGCGAAATTATTTAGCGTCCTCTAGATTGTCGTGCCCCGACTGTAGGCAAATAACAATTTTGTACCTCTGTCCGATTTCATTAATATTGCAGATCCCAAAATAGCCCAAAAACTAAGCATTTGTTGGCCTAATCCGACAAAAGCTGGGCATTTTTATGTTTGTCGGATGGCAACTACGTTTATTAAATTTGCAATAAGTCAAACACAGATATGGCATTTTAAATTTAAATGTTTTCGTTGTTGTTACCAACACGAAAACACAAAACATCCTAATAGCATATGCCATCTAAAAATAAGTTCTGTATGATTTCATTAATTTTGCAGATCCCTAAATAGTCCAGAATCTATATTATTAAAACTAGGAAGTTTTATGTATATCGAATGTTATCAACTTTTAAGCGCTAAGAATTAGCTTTATCGCCCTGGAGATTGTTCTGCCTCGACCGCAAACGGCTTTGGCAACAATTATTCTGTCGGCACGTTAAAAAGGGATTTCGCGGACTTGGTAACTATAGCTATTTTGCACCGCTGACAGATTTCATTAATATTGCAGATGCCAAAACAGTCTGGAAACTAAGCGTTTGTATAAATGTTAATTGTATTTAACATTGCCAAACCACTGAAGTAAATACAACTTGTGCATGGTCTAGGGCGGCACAGAAAGATGTTTATGTGATTGTAGAGTACGACTGCTTAACATGCTCATCTGACAGCACGGAGAAGTGCTGTGAGAGTTTGTAGTCCTAGTCCGGCAAAAAGTAGGCATTTTTATGTTTGTAGGATGGTAACAACTTTTACTAAATTTGCAGTCAAACAGATATGAAATTTTAAATTAAAATGTTTTTGTTGTTTTTTATTTATTTAGTGTATGGGATTGTTGCTGAGGAGCCAACATTTCGAAGAATGGTATTCCAGTCTCTGGTTGCCAGAGTTTTCAGGTGGCGCTAGCGCCTCTGACAGGACCTAACGACTACCAGTATAACACTGGTAACCCGGAGCGACGGTTTAACGTGTCTTCCGAAAGCACAACCGGCTGCGATCTTTGTACCAATATAAAGGTCACCCACCCAACTTTGACCCGATCCAACTGAAATTAACTACAAATACTCTTTGACCAGTACTCATGGCGCTAGGACATGCAACTGATTTTTTGTTGTCAATTGTTACCAACATAGAAGCAAACAAAATCCTAATATCACACTTCATCTAAAGAATAAGCTAATTTTATCTAAGAAATTTCTGAAAATGTCGGACAAAAAAGATTCTCTGGATCACGCGCCTAGAAACTACGTTGCAAATGTTCGTTAGCTGCAGACCTCGGCTATCCACCCCAACCTGCAATATAATGGTACACAAACATAGATTATGCCCTAGTGATCCAAACTACTGTTTTTCTCTAGTCCTACTGTTTATACCTCTGTCCGATTTTACTAATTTTGCAGATCCCTAAATAGCCCAGAAACTAACCGTTTGCTGGCCTAGACCGTCAAAAACTAGAAATTTTTATATTTATTGAATGGTAAAAACTTTTAATAAAGTTGCAAAAAAGTTAAACACGGATATGAAATTTTAAATTCAAATGTTTTTGATGCTAGATGTTACCAACATGAAAACCAAAAAAATGTTAATGGAACATGTCTATCTCTCTAAAGAATAAGTTAATTATATCTAAGAAATCTCTGCAGAACTTGGCACAAAAAAATCGTGGATCACGCTTCCAGGAACTCTTACAAATACTCGTTATTTGCAACGCACTCATACCCAAACGTTTCTGGCGTAGTGATCCAATAGTTATCCAATACTACTAAAGTTGATTTGTATGTGTGTCCGAGCCCCATTCTCGCGTTCTATAAGGGCTGGAGAGATGGGCTTGGGCTCATTCGACGCGTAATTTGTCGAGGATAATGCACGACCGAAAATTTTAATGGTACTTTTTTGCCGCTTAGTATTTTTTGAAAATTATATTTATTTTTTATAAAAATTAAAAATAGCCTTACAGTTGTGTCTTTGTTTCCTGGAACCAATATTTTTAGATCCAGTCCGTCACTGTGTATAGATCAGACAATTTCTGACTCTGCATCTGTCCGATATACTCCGATTAGAATTCTCCATTAATATAGCATTTTGCAGCATTGCTTGCCAGATTATAGATCAGGAATGGCGTAACATATATGGACTAACAGGGCTGGCACAGGAGGGGCTCAGCCTGGTCATTCTGCATTACTTTCTGCTTATACATAAATAAATGAATCATAAAGAAACGCTCCTACATTAACCATGATTATTCGATCATTATAAACGACTTGAGAAGAAATAAACGGAACCCGTCAACGGACAGTTTTGAATACAAAGTATAGTTTTCAAAAACGAGTAGGTTCCTTACATGAAATTTAAGGAAATTTAAGGAAAAATTGATTATTTATGTACTGCATTTTAACAAACATTTTAAATATTTTTGTTTAGTATGGTAACGTAAGCCAGTGATTCTCAACCTGAAGACATGAAAAAAAAGACAAAAATTCGAAAGGACTTATTATTAAAACCAAAACAAGAATAGGATACATTATGTTAATACAAAAATAAAATGCCACCTTTAAAAACAGGTAAATTAAACGCAACTACATTTATGCTATATAACAGGTGCATCTTTAGAATGTTCGAGGCAGATCGGAACTTCTCGTGAAAACGCGAAAAATATAGTTGGGGCGACAGTCTTGCCAAATGTGGCGTAATTCCGCCATTCGTGCGGACTTTTAGGCTTGTTGCCCCGTATCGGCAATAACAGAAAAACTGATATAGGAAAACATTAGGACTCCAAAAAATCATTGGAAGGGAGGCGACTTGCTGTTACGACGAAACTGTTAGGAGAAGTAGGGTCCCAAATATAAAAAGATTGAGAACCGCTGGTTTAAGCCCATGTGCACATTTCGTCTTAAAATGGTCCTGTCATTGATAGTAAATCTTTCAATTGATGCACCGTACAAAGGGCATGAAAAACGTCCGTCTAGTCGTCTGTGTCGTCATGTGGATTAAAATTAAAACACACAAGAAAATAGAAGAAACTGTTAGATCTCCTTAGCCTGCAAAGCTTAAAGAGCTACTGATCCGGTATGGCCTTACACTATCATCAACAAAACTGTCCCTTCAACCAGCATTTTATCTGTTGAGTACATAATTTAAGATAATTTCATGAGTGTGCCGCTCGTTTGTTAGAGCACCATTAACCACGGTACGTAAGTACGTATCTTTACTCTACTTTTACATAACACTCTCTTTACCGAAGCTACTACGTGAAGCGTATACTGCAACAACGCTTTACCACTATTCACGATATAGTCTATGATATGTAGTGTATAATGTCCACATCACCAAAATTTATCTGTAAAAAGCATATACTCTTAAATTGTTGCTTCTTAAAGCATCAAACCTGCACAATCTCTACGGCGACTACCATAATAATCCGCGATGTTTGTTGAACACTTCAAGCGAATATAGGAAGTTATTCCTACTTCAACTAACCGGTTCCTAATTCATAAAAACTAAAATATCCTATTTATATTTAGTAATATTCACTGAGATGGTGTAAACTCTGAGCATACCATGTCCATGTAGACCATGTCAATTGAATTCCGTGAAAGCCAGTTCAGAAAAGTCCAGTTCCAAAAAAATAAATTCAAAAATTGAGCTAATTCCAAGAAAACCAGTTTCATGGAGGAACAAGGTCCAAAAAGATTTAGTAAGTAAGAAATCGAGAAATGGCAAAAGGCGAATAGTCATTGTTGGCATGACGTGAAAATACTGAATATAAGCAACTACAGAATGCAACACGGTGTTGAGAGGAATGAAAGGACCTACAGTAGTGAAGTGTGGTCTTGTGGTATTGCACCAAAATGCATATGGCTCTAGTCTACCATTTTCTACCAAGTCTACCATCTAGTATTTTCCACTAATAGTATACTATTTATGCAAATATACTATTTGTACATTTACGAATGTATAAATAGGATAGGTTAGCTTATGGGATAAGTGTTCACCACACCAAAGCTTCTTTGAACGTGTTTTCTTAGAACTTGTTCCTACATAGAACTGTATCTCTGAATTGGTTTTTTCGTATCTGGATTTCTGGAAGCTGATTTTCTGGATTTCACAAGAACACTCTCGTATAGACACCCTCGTTTTGTTTCTATCGAGAAAGAGGAATTTGGGATTTTATACTTTCTTATTCTCTTGCACTTGTCAACAATTTTGCTTTATTTGTACCAATCTTTAATCCTATCATGTTTGTGCGTTTAATATTAATTTTTGCGCTACTGATTTGTTTTATGTGTTTCCCGATTTGTTATTTGCCACAGTAAGTTGATGTTACTGAATCGTTGCTGGTTCCTATGACAAGATAATCACAGAACTTATCATCCACAATTTGTTCTTTGCATAAACCACAATTCATTGTTCAGTATTGATAGTTCGCAATTCATAATCCATACTTATGACATTGGTAATTTACTTTAAATATTGTTCTAACAGATGTAGATACTACATATTGTTCTGGATTTATCATTGATAATTCAGCATCCACAATGCATTACCCTATTTTCCTCTATCTATAATGATTCACAATTAACATTCATTTGTAATTTGTCAGCACAAAATCCATAATCGGTAATTTCTTGTCCACAAGTCATATTGCAATCTTTCTTGACCATAAATTGCCAATCTTAGTTGCAATCTACATTTTGTCTCTACAATCCATAACGTACATTTTTAGCTGGAATTGGGATTATTAATAAGGCATCATGTGTAAATCTCGCTGATAAAAATCCACAAATCATGGCTGTCGTTTATCACTCAATTCATTGTCTAAAACTTAAAATCCAAGATTCCACGTTAAACAATTAATCAACTACAGTTTATTTCGCAATCGATCACCTAAGATTTCGAATACGCCATTAATCAACTACAAACAATTTATAATCCACAATCATCAAAAGCACATCATCCGCTCTCGTATTTCATAATCCACAATTTGTTATCCACACTCTATAATGTAATCAATCGCGTTTATTCATGTTCATCAGTTTGTCTGTTTGTAAATCGGTAATTGCGAATTAACAATAGGTCCTATCAACAATTCTTAATTAGAATTCCTTCATACGTAGAACATTCATCACTATTTATCATTCGCAATTATTCTATCTAGTTATAAGTCACGTTCTAGAATTATTTTCTTACGATGTTGGAATTGTGAATAATATTTTGAATGATGAATTATAGGTGATAGACTTTTAACTGAAAAATGTGATTGGTGAATTGTGGATGATGAATTTATTGTTGAAAATATATTGTGGACGTCGAATTGTGAACGACAGACTTTCTTATTGGTTCCTATTATATATTACATTGAACCGACTAGTTTTTGTATCCTAATTTAATAGTCAACTGTCATAGATCTGTTTCAGTAGGTAGCGAGTAATTTAAGTATCACTATTACTTCTACTACTTTACTATATCTTAAGTTTATGGCTTTCAATAAATAACACTGTGGATGTTGGAAATTTGGACATGCGCGTAGTATAATTTTGGCATGAGAAATCTTGTGGTACCTTGTTTGTCTAGGGTGGTTTATGTCTTGAACATTTTTTGAAACTAAGATTGACTCTTAAAATACATAGAAAGATCAAGTTCTTCGCCAAAAAATAAGTTAAAAAACCACATTACCACGTGATTCCTTTTACCAGAATTAGCTGAAAACAATCGACTCCGCACATGTCCAAAAAATAGGTGTAAGAAACTTCCACAGTGTAATAGAACTACATATATACACTTGATACTACCAAATACCATCTTAATTTCATTTTTATTTTTTCAGGAAAAGTACCACAAAACCGATACTAGTGGAAGATCAATGACCGCATCGTCTGATTTGGACATCAGAACCAAGACTTGATATACCAGCTACAGCCAGCATTCTCTGTTATAAGATAGCCCTAATTTGCTGATTTTATATAGATCGCATAAATAGTGCACAAGTGTAATAATCAGATATGTTCATAATCTTTAATAAACAATAAAAAACACATTTACAACAAATTGAAGTCCCATAGTTTTGATTAATTGATGATAATTAATGATTTTATTAAAAAAATTTATTTTTGCTTTTGTTGCATAAATGTAAAAATTTAGTAATAGATTACTTTTACTCCTAGCTTATTCTAGCTTGCTTCGCAGTTCCCAGCCAGCACACTGACGTCATAATGTCGCCGTTTTTTTAGCAGTAACGACGTCAAATTGTAAAACTGATATCATTATGTCACAGCCCAAAGACGTAATTAAAACGCCTTATACTAGGACGAAGACAGGCATTATAAATAAATAGTTGAATATTGGAAATAACATTTATTATATACTACAGTCAAAACATCTCTATATTGTGATCACCTGCTTAATATGACCAGTATTCCTTGGCCCCTGCTAAAATAATATCTTTTTAATGAAACTTGTACGTATTGTATTGTACGTCCAAAAGACATCGTTTTGAAGACTCTACGTACGTCCCATTATATGACGTCGTATGGACATCATTTATTAGTCATATGACGTCGTTGACCAATAATGACTTAAAAATAACGTCATTATAACCTCAGTGTGCTAGCTGGGTTAAAGAATCACGAATATTAAAAAATGATGTATGTATTGTATGTATGCATCGCCCTAGGATTCCACAAATACTATTAAATTCCTATAAAGGAAAACTTAAATAAGCCTACCAGAGATGTCTACCATTTACATTTACAACAAACTATTTAAACAAAGCTAAAGCAGATTTATTTAACCAATTTTTTTCTATATTAGAATTTATTATTGCTATTTTAACTCTCTATTAACTGTAAATGCCTGTACACTAGCAAATGCAAACAGGCATAATATTATTCTTCTTCAAGTTTCCTACTTTTTGAAAAACTATATAGGTATATTATTGTTACTAATAATCAACTTCTTTGATTAATAGATACAGATACATATATTTGCTGATACCCATTTATACCCACATCCACCTACAAACAATATTCTATAACTGACTTCACAGACTTGTGCTTTCCCACTAAATTAGATTTCGTATTTATTCAAGTGTATATTCTCTGCAAGTAAGCAAGACAATACTACACAAATTTATTAACAGAAATAATTTCATAAGCTTAATCTTATCACAAAGCAAAATAATTATTTATAAGTCCGCATAACTACCATTAACCAGTGGGGGGAGGGGAAGCTACAAGTACAGCCGGTTATAAATTCAAGTTGAAGCATCTCAATTTGTTACAATATTCAATATTTCATCCTGAAACTGAAACCGTCAGAGTTACTTACTTAAAGTTTATGTAATTTCCTTCGCGAACCTGAGCTGTTCTCCCTCATCCCACCGAACTTGGCTCCCACTTCCCCCCTGCAGACTTCCTGTGAGCTTTCAAAATGGCCTCCATGCAAATTACGTAGAAAACTTAAGACAGCGCGGATATTGAGTTAACACTTTGCAACGAGCTTTCAGGGAAGATGAGCTTTTATTAGGAATGCGTTAGAGCTCAATTTTGCTTTCGTCGTCCTTATGTATTATTTAATACCACATAGGTGTGAAATTATATTGCTTTATAATACGATACTGTCGTATTTGCGACTTTGTTTTAGTTTAACTGCATGGATGTGCTAGTTTTATGTTAATTCGAAAACTTGTTCCTTATTCAAAATGAACTGTGTTTGTTTCTCTTTTCATGTAAATATACGAGCTTACTAGTCAAATTCTAAAAAGGAGATAAATAAATAAAATGTAAAATTAGCAAACAAAATCAGAAAGGATTTAATACCTTGAAAGATGTTCAGATCGATAAAGCTTCTGATTATGATCATAAACGGGTTTTAAGGGTTCAAGAACGGCTTAGGTTACATAAAACCCGTTTCAGAATACTATTGTGTTTGATAAAACTGTTTTATTCTTATAGAGAGCTATAATTAAACGCATTATTAATTCAAGTATTTTTAAACTTAAAATTTATTAAAAAAATGCAAAAAAGGACTTGATTTATTATACAGAAACCCAGAAAAGTTATTTAATTCAATTTCAGTTCAATTTTATATGAACAGTGTCTTATATTTGAACGTATTCGAACGATTGGCAAACTAAGAAAATTAGGTTAAAAGGATAATGCTTTATTCAGGTCTAAAGTTTAATATTACATGAAAAGAAATCTAAAATTTGTTTTTCTTTATATAGAATCGTAAAGGAGTAAGCGCTTTAATATACGATTCTAGCTAAGACATGACTACCGTCTGTACTTAAAGTAAAGGATTCTGTACACTGCACCACGGTTTGACAGTATTTTAAGCTATAAACGAAAGCTTAAGGAAGTTATGGAACTGTGTGTTATTATAGTTTTGCTTCAAATAATGTTCAAACGATACTAGGTTTATTAGAATTTTAATTAATTACTAGTATTTTTAAACTCAGAAATTAACTTCTGACTGTCTAATCCAAACTTAAGAGCGTGAAAGAATGATGAAAAAACAATTCTTCTAGCCAGAAATTTTATTCAAGTTTACTTTTTTTATTAGTAAAAATAAAATAATATTACTATGTAAATACTAAAAAATAAAGGAATCTCTCTAGAATATAAATAAATTATACGCTTTTAGAGTAGCGAAAAAGTTACAAGGTTGCCTTAAGCTAGCACCAGTATTTCGTTTGTGGTTCTGATGAAAACAAATTAACGCAGTAAATGACTTTGACCCAAGCTTTAAGGTTGTCTTTGCAAATATTACAAATATATGTATATAAAACGATGGATGAAACACTATTTATTCAGATTCATTTAAAAAGTAGCAATAAAATATTTCTGAATTATGTATCTTTTTATTTAACACAACTGATTTTGTTTTCGCGATGTAAATTACGAGAGGCCAGTGGCGCTGCATGTAGTTAGCTATATAAAGCATTTAAGTTTCCCGCTCGCTGTCGCAATGCGATGTTGTTACTTTGCGAGCTATATCAAGTGTTCAATCGACAAATTCATCGTATTTATTTTCTCTTTGGAAAAACTATCATCGTAACAAATTTGCAACTATAACGACACAATCTTACAACGTTTTTACGTGAAATATTTTGGTGTCAAGTCATCTTTTATGAAGTTATTATAATAAAAGTATCAACAACTTACCATTTTGCATAAGATCGTGTGTCATTTTTTAATGCAATTTATGCATAAACAAATTTCCTAAATATTAAAGATTTTTCAGGAAATAATTTTGTACATTAAAATCTATCAACTGCACTATTTTTTTACATTGTCACCATATTTTTCTACAGCCACAACCTCCTTAACGTAGGCACATATTGTCGTTCAATCTATGTAATCTTTTTCATCCCTTTGTAACTTATTTTATCATCTACGTTGTCATTTTCCACAATTTATTTCGCAAAAGGAAAACAATAAACATTTATAAAAATGTCGTATCATTGAGAAACTTAAATTAGAACTTATAAGTTTAATATTAAATGTTCAAATGCAATAACTGTGTGTATGTGTATTTACTCGGTGAATGCGATTTTATAAACCGTGGTGAATTGACATTCGTTATGAAAAACCAGTAGCCGGCTTACAAAAGCTTCACCTGTGTGCGTTCTTTTTTTTTCAAGTAGATAAGTAGAAAATAAACAATAAGTAGAAAAAATACAAGGCCAACAGAACTAAGAAGCATACGCTTGCATTGTCCTAATATGAAAACAATGGGTTAGAGGAAAAGAGAATTCGAAGTCGAAGAGGGTCGAAGTTTTAGGAAATTTGTATATTCAGAATAATCCCTTACGGATCTAAACAAAAACAAAACACAAGTGTATAGACTTACAAAGTGTCAAGAGATATGATTTCGTACTTTTCGTATCCAACTGGACCTGTAAGTAAAATCTAATTCGAAATTGAATAATTTTGCAATTTTCTTCAAGTTAAATTTAAATTTTTTTTGTCAAAATTTAAAATAATTAATTTTAATATTTTCCCTGTTTTTGGAAAGTTTATGTAAATCACTATTCTGAAATTAATTTTAAGTTTGGTAAAGTATAAACGAATATATCTTAAGGCTATACTTAAAGTGTCCCGAACCATCTGCTGGGGGAACAGGGTAAGGGGACAACGAGAGGGGATGCTCTCGATCTAGGACCCCACCACACATTATTCTTGGGGAGGGATATATTTAGAGAAACATTGAGATTTTTGATACCACAAACAGCGTGTATAAATGAATTAATATTAATTTTTGATTAATTAATTCACCTATTAATTGGATAATAATCCAATTAATAGGTTAATGTACAGTAATTAATAATTCTAAAAAATCATCAAAAAGTAATAATAGATAAATTAATAATAAAAATGAAACAAACAGAAAGGATGATAAAGAATTTAATATATTTCATAAATAAACCATTTTTTAATAATTATAATATTTTAAAACAAAATAACTAACAATTACTACTAATATGGTAATGTATAATAATCAATTAGTTTTATTTTTAATTAATATAAATATTATACATATATTATGTAGTTTAAACAATGACTATAAAATTAAGGGATAATTGCATATAATTAATTATTCTTTTTTATGTTTATTTATAAAATAAACAATTCCTTAAAAATACAAACAAAAAAGAATAATAAATGGATATAAAATTCCACTCCTCCTGTGTACCCAGCTCCCATGCTCCTATCCCTTTTGTCTCTGAAGCAACAAAGACTGTGTGTCTTCATTTGTGTCCTTCAGCGCGTCCTGGTGTTCAATATCAAACAGCTCATCAAGACTTGACTTAAAAGTTCCCTCTTTACTTTGAGCTTGACTTACGCTTTTGGTTGCATTTTTCTGCAATTTCCTCCACTCCTCGTAAAGTTTTTCAAGCTTCGCAATACAATCTTTCAAATGTTTTGTAGGTACCTTACCTTTCTACCAAAGAAAGTAGAACTTCCTGGATTGTGAACCTTGCAGCGTTGGAGCATCTCTGGTTTCTAGTTTAACTTGGCGTTTATTGTAAAATAAACTGAGTAAAACTTGATCATTGGATGGCAACTTACTGCCAGTAACTTGATGAGACATATATCCAATCAGAAAGATCTTGTCTTTCTGCCTTGACCTTACATCAGTTTTAGCTGTAGACGATGAAATCGAAGGTCCTAAATCCCTTATTATTTAGAGCTCTGGAAAAACAAGAAATATAATAATTAAAAATATATTTTAGATGAAGGTTAATTTTTGTTATGTTAGTTAATGAATGACCTTAAATTATATTTTGAATGCCAATTCATATAGAAAAATGTATCGACCCGGTTGAAGATCAGCATATGCTGATAATTCATATTGAAAATTTGTCGTTTTGCTGATAGTCGTCTCCTGGCAGTTGGCAGAGATACCACCTAGATAGTGGAGGGTTCTAAGTTACATTTAAAAAGTTTCTATACTATAGTTGCAATTTTCATTCTACAAATAAGCCCACCTTTTGGTCTACCGGCTTAAACAAAATACTTCACTTACTAGATTTCTTTGTTAGAAGAAAAGTGTCACCAAACTTTATTGTTTTACAGGAATACTTCAACCTCGACTCTGAACATTCGGCAGTCATTTTAACACTCAGTAAAAGAATTATCAAAAAAGAAGCTCAGCCAAAATTAGTTAATAGAACTACTAACGGGAAAAGCTTCAAAATTGACCTTAAAAATAATATCAACTTGAATGTCAATCTAACATCGAAGGACTAATTAGATAATGAAGTTAAGAAGTTCTTCAGAATCATCTATCAATCGGCGACTAGCAACACCAAAGAAATTACATATGTAACCAAAGGGAGAACTACCCACTGGAGATTAGAAAATTGGTCCAAGATAAAAGAAAGTCTCGAAGCATTCAAGATGCTTTCTGTTTTGTTTTATATTTGGGATGAACGTCTAAAATACTCTACTACCCATATGTTTTTTCGATTTCTCAAAATTCTTCAAAATGTAAAAATAATAAACGATTTTTGTTATATTTCATATATGTTAGGTAGGTGTGAAATAGCATAAAAGTCACGTACCTTTTGGATCTTGCAACATTCAGTGTCTAAGCGGGTAGCAGCCACCCTCCAAAATTTCTAAATGTGGTAAAAATAGTAAAAGTTTTTTGTTGCATTCCATATTTGATTGGGTGGTGTGAAATCGTATAAAAAGTCATATACCTTTTAGATTTTGTGAAACTCAGGGTCTAAAGGGATAGCAGCCAAACTTAGAAATATCTCAATGTGGTAAAAGTAGTAACTGATTTTTGTTGCATTTCCTAATTGATAGGGAGGTGTGAAATAGTATAAAAAGTAACTTACATTTACGATTTGCGACATTCGATGGGGGGCCAACCCTCAAAATTTCTAAATACATATTGTCACGTTATATGATCTGCAATTAGAAAATATAGGCATCCTTATTTACAAACATGCTGGTTGGGTTGCATAACTTCAAAGGGAAATAATTAATTTAATTTAATTCAATTCAATTCAATTCAATTCAATTCAATTCAATTCAATTCAATTCAATTCAATTCAATTCAATTCAATTTAATTTAATTTAATTATTAAAGAAACCAAAGAAAAATGTTGCATTTTGTTAAAGAAACGTTCTATAACACACTAGATAGAAGAAAATGATAAGTTTTGGAGTTGACTTTATGGTTTAGCCAACGATGAGCTATTGTTACATAGATTTTGTATACAGGGTGGGGCAAAAGTCCCGCAACGGCCAAATATCTCCCGAGGGGAAGGTTTTTTAAAAAAATGTTTCAGGCAAAAGTTGTATGGCTTTGAAAGAGGAATCATTTGCATACAAAACCATCTCCCACCCCTTCACCCCCTCCTGAGGGGTGGGGGTAACTTTTAAATTTTAAATGGCCAACCCTATTTTTTTTTGCTGATTAATATTCTCTAAGAAAAAACAAGAACTTTTGTCCGAAAAATTTTTTTTTAAAAAGACGAATTTCGCGATTGACCCAACGAACAAACTTTGGATATTCCAAAATATTCCGACTCTTTTACGCGAAAATGACGGGGTTTTCAGAAAAATTACAAGAGGTAAAAAAGGCTTAGAATTTTGCAAAAAAATATGAACGTGTGCACATTTTCAAAAATCATGTTTTTTTTTTCAAAAATTGTTCAAAAATTTTTTTGTTTATTTTTTTTTCCTAGATTTTTTGCAAAATTCTAAGCCTTTTTTACCTCTTGTAATTTTTCTGAAAACCCCGTCATTTTCGCGTAAAAGAGTCGGAATATTTTGGAATATCCAAAGTTTGTTCGTTGGGTCAATCGCAAAATTCGTCTTTTTAAAAAAAATTTTTCGGACAAAAGTTCTTGTTTTTTCTTAGAGAATATTAATCAGCAAAAAAAAATAGGGTTGGCCATTTAAAATTTAAAAGTTACCCCCACCCCTCAGGAGGGGGTGAAGGGGTGGGAGATGGTTTTGTATGCAAATGATTCCTCTTTCAAAGCCATACAACTTTTGCCTGAAACATTTTTTTAAAAAACCTTCCCCTCGGGAGATATTTGGCCGTTGCGGGACTTTTGCCCCACCCTGTATAAATAAGTATCGAAGTCATTTCAAGGCTTGTTTTGTCCTAAAACAAAGTGCATAATTGTGAGGATGTATGCAAGTATTAATTACCTTACCTGCAGGTTTCATTAATAAAAAGATCTATTACAAGAATTTGGTAGTTTCATTATAAATTTGTTGTTTTTAAACATTAAAAAGCTTGTGGGCTCAAATATTTCATTATGTTGTTGTGAAGTAGTTCGTTGGACACTACTGAGACATAAAGGTAAACGAGCTGATGATTTCTTATAGAAGATGTATCGGTTTGAATATACAAATTTCTGCGTTCAACCTTGATAATCTGAAATTATGTAATTTAGTCGTTAACTTACAATTTGGATATCTAAAATTGTGTAAATATTGTTCAATAGGCTGTAAGAAAGCATTTAGCATTTTTGAGATGTCTCGAAAATATTTCGTTATTGACATCTAAACGTATTGATATTAAGTTCTACCATAATGTTAATGTACCCTGACGAAGACCCAAGATGGGCCGAAATATAGGTTTTAGATAAACTAATACCGATTTTAATTGTATATCAAAAGTTAAAAACATATCAAAGAAGCAATTAATAAATAAATATTAGCATTAAATTTTTTAAATTCACGTTCCTAAATATACTCAAAATTTGTATAGAATTGATGTTAGCAATTTCTTCATGATCCTATTGGTTAAAGTCATAGTCTCAATGCCATATGTCAAAACGGGTACTGTCGAATATCCTACTTTTTAGGTACAGGGGAAAGGTTTTTGATTTTAGAACGAAAGATGGTTTCCTGAGTGCTGCCCAACTCAAGGCGACTCATCTGTTAATTTCCACCTCTTTTCCTTCCCATCCAAATATTGTCTAAACAAGTATACATATGAATCTATTTGTTCTATTAGTTCGTCTTCTATTGCTATATAAGTTTACTGTTCAAAATTTGTCATTATTTTGGTCTTTTTTCGATTCATATTGAGACCTACTTGTTTGCAGTTTTCATGCAGTTGTTCCATCATAAGTTGTAGTTGATGTTCCGTTTTTGCGAATATAATTATATCATCGGCATATCTTAAATGGGTGAGGTCCTTTCCATCCACATTTCTCAAAACATTTCACAAAACTGGATTGGTTTGGAATGGGCGTTGCAGCATATCAAGGAGGAAATGCCACGTATAAAACACATTGTTTATTTTAGTGACTGAATTGCCGTTCAGTATAAAAACTTTATAGTATATTAAAGAACAAGTTCCATAAGGAAAGATTTAATCCAAATCTAGAAAACGAACCGCATTTTGAAATAAAAAGAATCGCAATTTCAAAATTTAGGGAATTTTGTGGTAGTTGACAACACTGATGTGACATTTTAAAATTCAATTTTTTAGAGTGAAGTTTTTGTCAAATTTTCGGTTTTTGATTTTTTTCAATGCTACCAACTTTAAAAAGATTGGGCTATTAAAGCACTCAAATGAGCTATAAGCGCAGTGTTTTGGGTGCTTTAACAGCTTTTTTAAAATTGAAAAGACTTCACTCTAAAAATTTGAATTTTCAAATGTCACATCAGTGTTGTCAACTACCACAAAAGTCCCTAAATCCTTAAATTGCGATTTTTTTTATTTAAAAAAGGAATGAAAGGCGCAAAATAGAAAAAATAGTATAAAGAACTCGTTTCATAAGTCATTATTGCACTCGTCCTTTAGAAAACTCGCCGCAAGCGGCTCGTTTTCTAAATTTGGACTCGTGCAATAAATCTTGCCTTATGAAACTCGTTCTTTAATATACTATATTATAGACGCAAAATAGAAAAAACTTTATAAATGTGTGTCACCATAAAGACGACCACGAACTTACAGCTGAGTGGCATTTCTTTGCAACCAGTCATGGTAAAAATGTATGTGATGGGTGGTACTGTGAAAAGATTTGCAAAGAGGGCCAGTCTACAAAGAACAACAGAGAGTCTGATTCTTAGCACTCAAGATTTATTTCATTTTGCTCAGGAGAACATCAAAGGCATCAAGATTTTTTTTACCCCTACATCAGAAGTTGAAACCAGCTGTGGAATCCTTCAAGAACGCTATAATTATGCCTGCGTACTTCCAGGAACGAGGGAAGATCGTCATTTTAGACCACTTGACAATAAAACGTTGTTTGTGAAAACGGCTTCAAATTCTATTAAATCTCTTAAGGCATTTTTGGGGATAAAAAAAAGGAAAAGCTGGTAGATATACTAGCATGAATATGATTACTATGCAGCCATTACTCCAAAGAGTGGTGGATACGGAAACCAGTTAATGTTTGTGGAACTGAGAAGGATGTCAGACGGTAATTCATGTGTCCCATTTTACTGGCTGAATCGCGAGGAATCTTTTTATGAGCCATTTAAAAAAAGAGATGTTTTGTTCGTTTTTTTAACAAGTTTATAGGCCAGGATGGATGTTGAAAGACAAAATAAAAATATAAAGTTTCGTTATGAAATCAACAGTACAATAATATAAATTATTCCAAAACTACAAAAAACATATGATATTTGTAAGTTATGAGTAATAGCAAGATTTGTAAAAGACACTAAAATTTGCTATAATGATCCGCAATTTTTTTACTGTGCAATATTTTTGTAGTTTTCGGACATATTTTGAAAGATACAACAATTTTAACTATAATCTGACACCTGGATGGTCCTGATAGATTAAAAAATAATGGAATTGTCGTAATTTCAGTTAGATGATGTAGTCTCCAGGACACCCATGTACAGTGGAAACCAGAATTTGCAGAAAAATCGAAATCTTTAAAAATTACTACTTCGGTCAATTTTTTCAAAAATCTGAAAAAATAATTTACTGTCATATGATAAAGAAAACATTTAATAAAATCTGAGACATTGAAGCACGGTCATGTTTTAAAATTTGTTGATTTAAAATTTATATATTAGAATTATAAATTTAATGTAAATAAGAATTTAAATTGACATTAGTCATTTTCTTAAATTAACGTTTTACATTAAATTTACTTAAGACTTACACATTTGAATTGTAAATTTACATTAAATTTACTTTACATTTATAAAATTTTTATTTACTTTAACGTAAATAAGGCTTTATCTAAAATTAACATTAATTTTTTTAATTTATTTTATAATATAACTAAATTGGTTTTAAAGTAACAAAAAAAATCTATATATTTAAAACACAAGGCTTATTCTTGTTCCTATTTGTTCTTGTTTCCAATCCCCTGGGCCGATTTACGTGATGCGTTTTTATATTAAAGCTTTCGTTGTGCAGATTAGTCAACACTTCATTTTTATTTTTTTTTATTTGTTTGCATTTTTAAATTAAATAAATCCTAAATGATAATTCAAGACGCATGAAATCAGACATCCACTTGGGACGCCATCTCAAAATCCGTCGTGTCAACTTCTGGGACTACATTTGTAAACAGATCACTTCCATCATTATATTTGATATGTGCAGCGGCTATTATTTCATTATCTTAGTTTCTCATCTTAATATTTTAGTCATTCAGTGGTTATATTTTATAATATTTAAAAGTATAAATCAAAATAGGCAAAAAAATATAAAATCAATTTAAAATAGGAAATATATGTACTTATCTCTGTATTAAGACACCAAAATTTGAGTTTTTGTCGTTTTTATGTAGTGTTAGCAAATATTTCAAATATTTCCATGAGGAAATATTTTAACTTTGGAAGTATTTCAAGAAGGAAACAATACATTTCACATTGAATTTTCGCGTTTCAATTTTTGAAGTTTATAACCTTATTTTTAAACGCTATACATCGTCTTTTCATTTTTAATTTTTAGTTCAAAACAAGATAAAACAATAAAATTATTAAAACTGAAAATTAATAAAATAAATAACCAATCATTCATCCATCATCAGTGATAAACGTGAATTTCATGAGCATTGTTAGTGTACCTACCATATTAAGTTTTATAACTATTGTTATTGATTATTTGTTTTTTTTACCATTCTTCCTTAGAATGATTTTTCGTTTTTATTGTATTTAAATTAAAAAATTTTATCATTTATTAATTCATCTAGATCAGTGTTCCTAAACTGATTTTTCCGCGGAACCCTTATAGTATATTTTACAAACATCTTAATCTTATGAAATAAATAAAGATTAGTAAAAAGTTTCACGGTATTTATTAAAATATAACCTGACAATATTGTTTCGACAGCTAAGCTGTCATTATCAAAGGTAATATATAATGACAGCATAGCTGTCGAAACAATATTGTCAGGTTATATTTTAATAAATACTGTGGAACTTTTTACTAATCTTTATTTATTTCATAATTATGGAGTTCCACAAAGTAAGGCTGGAAACAATAAACAATCCTAATTTTAACTGGACATTAAAAAAATAAAAATTATACCTACAAATAATTTATTCAAACATGCATGTATATGAAAACTTGGTTTAATATTGTATAGCGAATTCGTATATCTGGTGCAGCATCCAGTTTATTGCGATATTTCGTTTTTGTATTTCACATAAATATGTGGTGGTAGCAAAAGGCACCAACGAATAAAATAGTAATTAGGCCGTTATTGTAGGAAAGTTAAAACTTTGCAAGTGGTATCCTTTTGTTATATTACGGGACTTACAACTGGTACCGCAAAACTCCAAAACATTTTCACGAAACCCCAGGGTTCCACGGAACACACTTCGAGAATCACTGACCTAGATACCTCTTAAACTGCGTTTGAATATCGTTAACTTTTTTTTGACATTTGTCATTTCAATCAGTTTCCGGGAAAGTTTTCAGAAATATTTCCATGGAAAGTTTCCAAAAAATAAATTTTCGGAAATTTGACAACACTATTTTTATGCCATGTTTTTGAAATATGCACTAATAGACGTGTACAAACATTTTTTCGATTGACAAAATCGATTTTAGATTTTATTCTTACCATTTCGTAATTTATACGCGTAGTATTTAGAAGTACTACATTTAATTAATCCCAAACGCTAGAAATAACGCAAGCGGCTTCAGCAGCTGCAGCCCCTACGGGCCTACGGTCTAGCCTTCTATCATCCATCATTGAGTGTTTAATAGGTATTCGAATTGTTCTGATGACGCCTTCTCTTTTATGAGTTCTACAAGACCGATTTGCTAATTCTTTTTTATAAGCTTTGACATTATATTTTATTTAGTCTTTAAATTTTTAAAAACACAAATTTAAAATATTTACTTTATAACAATTTAAAACACAAGACTTATTTTTCCAAGTTAAAGGTTTTACGATTTGCCAGCTCTCCTTAATTTAGCGATTTCTTAATTATTTATTTATATTTTTAAAAGCTTTATTTGTAATCGATGCATTTCTATATGCTCGAGGCTCTACTTGCTTACTACTTCACCGATCGCCTGCTTACAAATCATATCATAAATAATTCTCAGCCGAGTGTTAAAGTATTTAATGTGGAGACGAATGTCTGTCTCTGTCTATCCGTTTTTTTTCGAAATTTCTAGATTTCATTTCAGATTCGAATATTTGATGAAACAGTAGAGTAGGAATATCTGAAGAACCAGAAAGAACTAGAAAGTTAGTATATTAAGCATATGATATATGGATTCAATGTAGAATTTCCGTATGTACGTATGTACAATAAACCGACTAGTGGTAAACCAGAGCGGGAGAGAGGAGGGTAAGTTGGAAGCGGAAAATGTGAGGCTTAGAATTTCCAACTGATTATGTTTGATTGCGTTTATTTAAATAATCACTCATGAAAATTCGAAAGATTGTAATCACACAACGGATGTTGTACATAAGGAAATCCTTCAATCACTTCAATCCTTTTGACCATCATGTCTTGACGAGGTTTCCCTAGTACTTTTATTAAATTAACTTTAAAAAAATTTAAATTAACATTTTAAATTCACAAATGTTTGCTGGGTGTTGTCAATAGCAAGGCAACTATGAAAAAGTGCCATTTTCTAAAATTAAAATAACACAGCCACACAAAATTTCCATATAATATAGTAATATAGTATATTCCCATGTAATTTTCAGCGCTGAGTCCGAATCCGGGGCAGAAGCACCGATTTACCTCAGGTTTTGTACATAACCCCAAAAAATGAGAAAATGAGATTTATCGTAAAAATATGAAATGTCCCCCTATTCTCATGTATTTTGATGTGCTGGAACCGAATATGATGATGAAAAATTCCTTGAACTAGCCAATTCAACGCTATCACCCCATTTCATCACCATTACACCCCCATTTGGGGATTGTAAATTAGATATTCTTCACCATTCTTATGTGTTTGGGGCGCTTACGAGTTTCTGAAACCGAATGGATGAATGACTTTTCATAATTCTACAATTTTTTACCCAGGGACTTTGCCAAATGGGAGTGTAATGGTCATGAAATGGGGGATAGCGTTGAATTGGCTCGTTCAAGAAATTTTTCATCATTATATTCGGTTCCAGCACATCAAAATACATGAGAATAGGGGGATATTTCAAATTTTTACGATAAATGAATTTACTACCGTGAAATGGGGGGAGAAATGGGGTGAAAGCGTTGATTTGGCTAGTTAGAGGAATGTATCGTCATCATATCCGGTTTCAGCGCGTCAAAATACATGAGAATAGGGAGACAATTGAAATTTTTACGTTAAATCTCATTTTTCTCATTTTTTGGGGTTATGTACAAAACCTGAGGTAAATCGGTGCTTCTGCCCCCGGATTCGGACTCAGCGCTGAAAATTACATGGGAATATACTATATTACTATATTATATGGGAATTTTGTGTGGCTGTGTTATCTTAATGTTAGAAAATTAATTTTAGAAAAACTGTACATTCAAAATTAACCAAAATAGTACCACTTATATTTCATAGTATTTGAACTATTTTCCCAGAATTTTAAGAAAATCGTATGTCTAGCGACTAAATTATTGCCAAAAAACCTGCTTTTTGCCAAAAAAACTGCTATTTTTGGCAAAAAGGAAGTAATAGTTTAGTCCCTAGACATACGATTTTCTTAAAATTTCGGGAAAATAAGTCAAATACTATGAAAGTTAAGTGGTATTATTTTCATTAATTTTGAATGTACAGTTTCTCCAAAATTAGTTTTTTACGTATAACATGTGAAATAATTTAATTAAAAAAAATTTCTTACCAAAACAAGTTAGGTAAGTAAGTTTTTAACATTCCTCGACTATTAACTTAAAACCAAAGTTATCACATTATTATATTATTTATTAAACAATCAACACACGTTTTTTGGGTACACTTGGACCTTAAATCTCATTTTGCTCATTTTTTGAGGTTATGTGCAAAACCTGAGGTAAATCAGTGGATTCGGATTCAGCGCTGAAAATTACATGGGAATATACCGGTCAGGTGCTTTGGCTCAGACACTTTTTTTTGTGTGACTATATAATTAATGAAAATTGCTTACTTTTTATAGTTGAGGTATAAAAATGTATTTTTCAGTACAATAATTCGTACCATAAATATTATAAATATAGGGTAGCATATTTTATAATCCTAGGCACAAATCAACAGAAAAGTTCAAATTCTTAATTTTCAAAAGTCCATTTTTATTATATTATAGACTGAATTTTTATATCAATGTGTTATCTAGTGTCTATGTCTTATCGTTACTTACCTACCGTAGGTAAGTAACGAATAAAACCTATAAACAAGAACCCATCCTACAAGTTTCAAATATTCCGATTCAAATAAAAAAAAAGGTCAATAAACAACATTTTGAAATAATTTCAATTAGAACTAGTTTATCTAGAAACGGGTTATTTTAAAGGGTTTTAACTGTGTCCACTACTGCTACTACTACGAATGGTCAGCAACAAAAGGGAAGAACATGTCACTCCGTGGGATTCAAGTCAGACTGGACAGTGGTCAGTCACTGATTATTCACAAGTAACCATCGCGGGTCGTGAGAATTTCTATCTATCTTTTTACACTTTATAAGAATTATAAAGAAATAAACCTGTTGTATTGTTATTCTTGTTATATAAGTATTTGAATAGAAATTGAAATGTTTAAAGGGTTAACAAGTTGTAAGTAGTTGCATAATAAAAGATGTGAATTTCTAGTTTTGTTCGTGTGAGCTAAAGATGATTTTGTAATTTTGAAAATAATCGATATCAGGGGACGTTTATCCTTTGTTTAATAATGTAATTCAATACTACCTACTTCAATTGAATAATGATTGGTTGTGGTATACTAAAAGGAGAACTGTCCTTGCGATGAAATGCGAAAATTACACAGTATTTTAACTTTTGTTAACAATTATTTAGAAAGCGCCCGAAGCAACAATAAATAGTAAAAGTCAGCTACGTTTTGATGTTCATTTTAGAATTAAATTTTTAATTTTCTGAATCTCTGCTTGCAAGATGTTCCGGTTGTCGTTTTCCTCTTCCAATATTCTAGCCAGTATCAAAATTCCGCATTGTCCCAAGAAACCGTATTAATAGGTTAATTCAATTCCGTTATACTGTATAAGAATTATAAAGAAATAATAAGTAAGTAGATTAATATGTTGAATACAAAATATTAAAAACAATAATAAGGTAGTAACATGTTTTGGTTGCTACAATAAGCATTAAGCCATACCACTGCCACCAACGTGTGCAGAATTAACGGCTGCTGCGCATTTCAATTTATTACTGAACCATACCACGTTAGTTATTTAATATAATCAGTAATACTGAAATGCTACCTAATATATATGCATTAATAAGCAAGTCGAGGAAATTAAAAAACAAGCCAAGAACTTATGGTATTTATAGTAACCAGGGCCGGCGCTAGCAGTTTCGCCGACCCGGGCAAAAAGGTAAAATGCCGCCCTTTTATAACAAAAATTAAAAAAGATAACCTAAACCCTTCCCACGCTTAGTAGTAAAATAAAACTAGAGCAAAAAAATTGGTATTAAAAATGTTGAAGTTTTGATTTGCCAAAAATACAAATTTCTTGATTTATGATTTTGGCACTAAATTGAAATTAAGGTTGCACAGAAAAAAAGAAAAGACACAAATCTAGTATATAATTATAAAATGCATATATTAAAAAGATAGTAAAACAAATTATAGAACCACTAAAAATAAAAACCTAATTTTTTTAGGATTTTTGAAGTGAGTGGGTACCTATACTTAAAAGTTCGTAAAACATATTAAAAGCAAATGTTATTAAAATTCCACCTTTTAATTTTTCATAAGTATTCAAATGAATCTTGGTTTAATCATTTTCTTCATAAACTAGTTAATTTTACAGCTCATTTGCCGCCTCCTAAGGTTGCCGTCCCAGGCAGGGGCCCGGCTTGCCCGCCCCTAGCGCCGGTTCTGATAGTAACAGTAAACGGAGCTTGTAACAGATTCTTTTTGATGAAAATGCAATTCGTATAATAAAACCAGAAGATAAATAGCTATCAAAAAAGTAAGAAAACAGGAAAAAGTAGTAAAAGAAGTAAATGTAGTAAAAGAGTGATCCAATAGGAAAAATTTAGGATGTGAAATGTGGAAGCAAAGGTGGCATTATTACAGTAGCGTAACAAGACGGTTTTGGGCCCCTGGGTAAGATAATCTTTAGGGCCCCCCACACAGGCGAAAAAACAGAGGAAAAATTTAATTAAAATCTTAACAATAAGGCATTGGTATGTATTTTTATTACTCATCATTTTAACATGATTTTAACCAACAATCAGCGACGACAGATTTATAGATGTTTGACACACAATGGGGCGCAAAATAACAAATTGCGGGCGAAGACATGAAAAAAAGACAAAATATTTGAAAAAATTTATTATTGAAACCAAAATAAGAAAAGATACATTCTGTTAATACAAAAATAAAATGTCACACTCAAAAATAGATAAATGCATACTATAAGTAATACGCTAAACGCAACGACATTGATGCCATAGTTCTATGCAAACTTGTATTGAAATAAACGTACACTTATCAACCCACTCCATCTTTTGTGATGAGGGTGGCTTAACTACCAATACCAACTAACGACCCTATCTGGGTTCATATTGACAGTGGTTCTCAAACATAAATAATATTTGCTACATCATACTTGGGTTAGATTAAAATAAATTAGAAATGATATTTGTTGAAATAGAGTTTGTTTTTAACTCGGAAATGTCACCGCGCTCCGAAGAACAAATAAAGGCTTCCAATAAATACATTCTGTACAAGAATTACTGAAATTGCTTTTTAATTAGTGAATAACTTACAAGAAAGTAATTGATATCAACCAAAATTACAAATTCTTTACACTCATTATGGCAGTAATTAGAAAGTGATTTTCCAATTGCAGCAAAAGTGTATACACACAAGTATTGAATTCACTATATTTTTCTAAATTTACCTACCGCAGGGACACATGATAGGTAATAAAATTTTTAATCGGATAGTTCGTAGGAATTTTAGAAATTATTTTATAATTTCGCAGATAATAAAGCAGATGTATCTTTAGAATATTCGACGCAGGTCGGAACTTCTCACAAAAACGCGAGATATACGGTGGTGGCGACAGTGTTAAATGAGGCGTAATTTCTTATTTATTGTTTTCAGCCTTACTTTGTGGAACTCCATAATAATGAAATAAATCAAGATTAGTAAAAGTTTCACAGCTTTATTAAAATAGAACCTGACAATATTGATTCGACAGCTAGGCTGTCATTACAATCCGAACATGATTGACACTTTAATTAAACAAAAAGATTATAGGTTAGCTATCAAAAGAATATATCCCATTGACAATCAAACAGAAGATACAAATTACATATCTATACTATATTTTGTCAAAATATCAGAAAAAATTGCACATATACTAAGAAAAACCAACAATTATAAAATAACATTTAAAACCAACACTAACACTTTTTCATTTTTATTTAATGCTAAAGACAAAACACATAATATCATGAAATCGGGCATTTACCGTTTAAATTGTTCTTTTTGTAGTTCGGTATATATTGGCAAACACTTCGAAATTTTCACATAAGATATAAAGAACACGTACGTCATTACAAAAATAAACATCCTGAAAAATCGAATTACGCCAAACACCTTTTAGAACAAAATCACACAATGATTCCTCAAAATAATATTAAATTCTTACATTTTTGTAATAACAAACGCAAATTAGACATTTTAGAAACCTTTGAGATATACAAACACAAACTCAGGGTACCTTTAATGAATGAACAACTTAAGCTCAGTAATTCTCCGTTACTGGAAATATTAGATATTTAATTATTTTATCTAGTTAACTATTTTTGTATCTACCTTAGCGACGTGTTTGTTTATAATTATATTACCTTTGATAATGACAGCATAGCTGTCGAAACAATATTGTCAGGTTCTATTTTAATAAAGCTGTGAAACTTTTACTAATCTTTATTTATTTCGTAATTTCTTAGACTTTTTCGTAGACTTTTTGCTCAAGGGCGGGCGTGGAAATGATATTTTAGTACTTAGCTGCTGTACAGACTGTTCCAGAGTTTTTCCTCTTTTAGAAGATGTACAAAGTTGGCTTCCAATACGTATCCAATACTTTTTTCTATAACTTCAATCTTATGTAAGCTCCATTACCACAAACGTGAGCACATTTGCTAACATTGTCGTCTACTTAGATTCCGATTATCGCTTTTCTCCTGATTAACAAGAGATTTTATATGACCTACCAGGACCATGACTGACGCACCAATTTACGACACGAAGCATTTTTACTAATGAAGGTTAGTTTAGGTCAGATCTTCTTACATAATTTACGAAATATGAGAATCTGGAGTTCTGAGAATCGTTATGAAAATACAAAATCTTTATTGTATCCTCAAACGGTTGGTGTTTGACTAGTTGCTTATCGAAAGCAAATGATTGGTCCCATCTTTCCATAATACATTAGAAAAATTTAATGATTTGGTGTAATCTTCTATTGAACAATTATATGATGATGAAATGAAGGAAAAACCCTAGATTTCTGAAGCGAGTTCTTTAATGATAGCGTCCGTATATCAGCAACATCAACAAAAACACTCCTTCGACGTCTTTTCTAATTTTTAATCCTATTAGATCGTACACTATTTTTCACAAGCACTGTTATATAACGAAAAGAAAAACGATTTTATAATATACAGTGTGTCCCCAGATAGATTCGATAATAGGTATAAATGACCAAAAATTTAAACCAAGATTTAGACCAAAGTGTTCGGAACTGCCAAGATCGATTTTATATGTAAAGATTTTTGGTCATTTACATCTATTATACCACCTATCCGGAGACACACTGTGTATATTATGAGAGAATTTTCGTTTATCACTAACGTTTGTTATGACGAGATTTAGATATTCTGTCCAAATAATTGATTTGACAAGTTCAAAAATACAAACTGCCATTAAAAAATGTATTAATTTCACAATTAATGAAGTGTATAATCGAACAAAGACTATATAATATAATACATTATTCTAGTTGTAAGGCAATTACGTAGGCATAGAACTAACTTCTTTCGCTTGTACGTAACTTGATGCTTTCTGTAACTCTTGTGATATACTATTTTAATAATATAATTTGTTATTTCTAATAAAACAATGAGCGCTTTCAGGGACGCTTAGCCACTGAGATGCTTAGTTAGGAGTTCTCCTTAATGAATAAAATACTAAATTGCTGACTAAAAGCCGCTGGCTAATTTAATAACCGAAAAATATTTACGTTTACTTTACCAGTGCTAACGAAAGTTAGTAGCTTCATTGTTGTAACCACACACTGAACTTCTAAACCATCATCGTTAAATATAAGTTCCAGAACTTAGTAAGATTCTATGTTTAGATAAACAGTTGAGTGTCCCTGAATGGACCCAATATTATTAAAGATCATTTACAGAGCAATTAGGTACTTCTGAGTTTATTGACTTCAGAGCGTGCTGAGAAAATAGTTTTTCCGACTGTATTGAGCGTTTTTGTAACCAGAATGGATTTTCCTTTCTAGATAGTTCTTCAGGTTTTTATTTCAGCATAGTCTGAGTGTCAGAACTGAACTGCACTTGAAAAAATTAGTTCGAAAACTAAATTCAGGTAAGAACAATGGCATAATTGTAAGGATTAGCAAATAGACAAACTTCTATGTTGATTAAAAGACATCCCAGAACCTTTACTTCGAAATTGTTTTTCTTGGTCCATGGTGTGGTTGTTAATTGTTGCTAGAGTAAACTACTGCTCTTTCTTGTATTAGGAGATTCCCTTGCAGCACTTCGTGAACGCCGTCAAAGTCCAGAATTACTACATTTATGATGTAATTACTCTTTTGTTCTGTGAATTAAATATAATTATAATTATTACTGCCTTACTTACCTAATTTCTTAATAGCCCTGATTATTGTTTGGAAATAAAACACTGGATCTGAATGATTGAAAAAAGTACAACTCTGTTGGATATCAATATTAAATAGTTTACTGTTGAACATGTCTTATAAGTTTCCAAGTGCTCCCGTTTTACTCATCATAAGTAACACTGATTACTAAAATTACAACATAATACATCTATTAATAAAATGTTTAAAATGTAAAATTGTTTAAAGTTACCTTATATTCATTTTTAAAACAAACTGCAAAGTTTCACATTCACACGCAATAAAAAGATGTGAACATATTTGCACTATTTGTACTAACAGGTCTCTAGTTATATCTGTTAAAACTGAGTAACTAAGTGACTAAAAGTGGCTAAGATTAGCGGGAATTTCAAAATTTTACAAATCTAAACTTAAAGTAAATACTATTATTTATGTGCAGATAACTGTTTTTGGTCTAGTCAATACAATTTTGATCTCTAAATTTTGCTTAGTTGTTCATTACGTTTTAAATAGTACAGCTACATTAAGTTATTTAAAGATTTGTAAAATTTTGAAATTCCATTAATTTTAGCAACTTTTGAAATTGCAAAGGTTCATCGATTAAAACTAGTGGAAGTCAAATACAAGCTGAATGCTTATTGCACACACGGTTCTCTTTCCAAATACACTGTATAAGTGTATTTCAAGTGTATATTGGAGCCAATTTGCTTTATTTAGTCTAACTAGAGTATCATGAACACTAACAAACATTTTTTACCAATTTAAATCACTTTCTAACGGCTTTTCTTCTAATAAAAAGTTAAAATTAGAGTGGATTATTATACTTTTAAAGTATCGAGAATACTAGTAGATTGAATATTGAATCTATATAGAGTTAAAATTAATAATATACAGATAAAATAGATTTCAGTGTTGAAGAATTATTTTTGTTATAAGAATAGAGTGGAAAAAATGTTTTGCTACTCTGAATTTTAACTCTAAAATCTTTATTTTTTACTGTGTAACCTTTCTAGGAATTGGCACAGAAAAACTGAAAACACCATTTTATACAAAAGTTAATTCTCTACAAGAAAATGACTAGACTATTTTTTGACTTGGTGAAAGGACAGCATCACAGTACCTTTTGCAATGCGTTTTTTCAGCTATGATGCTATCATTTTTTTTAAACTTATCATCTTTTGTCAGTAGTTCGTCAGATAATCGTCAGACAATCAATGGTCAAAGACAACACGAACATAACAGTAATAACACAACTTGAATTGAACCAGTAAAATTATCGTATTTCATCGTTTGGGCCAGGAAAAAAATCTAGATATGAAAAAGTGTACCATGCAATTAATTTAGTATTGGTACCGCCTGGCATTTTGAGCGAATAGGGTTTGTTAAAAATGCTGCTGTCTTGCTTACAGAATAATAAGCTTATAATACACTGAAAGAAATTTCGGTTTTAATAACAACAATCCTTACTTTCGACTTTTAAATAAATGTATTTACTTTAGAGTAAAAGAATGCAGGTAGATTTAAATGAAATGGCTAGATTCTGCATTTGTTGACTACGTTCAACTGAGTTTTTAATTTGAAATCCATTTTAGGTTTATGTTAGTTATAAATTTCTTGTTTAAACTGCAAATGCGTTCTTTTAAATACCGAATCCTTTAAATGCAGGTATATTAAATTTCAAGAGGTGTGGTATTTAAAAATAAAAACGTTTTACTTCTAAAACAAAATATATGCTTTTAAAACAAGGTATGCAGTATTTGATTTTGCTTTGAAATTAAGACTTATTAGACATATTTCTCAATTATAAGTTGCATTGCTTTTGATTTATTTATAAAATCTCTGAGTTCAAGAGTACGTGCTCTTGCTATACATAGAAATGATAACAATCTACTTTTAAAGTCAATAGGGGGTTTTAATTTAAGTGGGTGTAGTTTTAAAATAAAAGTATAAGTTGTTACGTGCACAAATAAATGTTTTTGAAACCAAATATTTGGCTTTGTTTGGGCAGCAATTATCTTAATTTGAGCTAATTCGGCATTTTCATTTATACCGTTAAGACGTGCACACGGTTAAATTAGTTAGTCGTTGTTTTTGCAAATTTGCAGCAAGAGTTTTATGTTAGTGCAAGTGCTATAAAAAATAATGTAATAGATATAATATAAAATAATAGATATGATCTTAAACAACTGCAATAAAATTTTTGTAATAGCTACTGAAATTAGTATTAAATGGTTTAATGAACATTACCTATCCAATGAAGTAGGATCATCATCAAATAATATAAATATTATTATAATGGAATCATTAACTTATTTCACAAGGCTTTTGATGCGTATCTATAAAGTTATCAGAAGATGTTTTTTAAGAAATAAGTATTTATGTATAAGCAAACTGTTTATGTTCTGTATTTTTTATAAGTTACTGTTTTATTTCAATAATAAAATATATTTACCTTTTATTTTTGTACTAGGTGTGATATCAATAACGCATTAATAACAGTAAGTTGTTTTTTTACTGAAAGAATATAAAACATTCAATTCAACAGTGTCCTGCATTTAACGCCGTTATCTTAAAAGAGCGTTACATTTAAAAGGAAAAGAGCATATTATTAAATCAAAAACAACCTGAGATTCATATAAAAAGCACTGCATTTAAAAGTAAATATTGATACTTTCCGTTTGAAAGCAGAAAAACTTTAAATTAATTACAGTCTAGCATTCAAATAACGTTTATTTTACTTTTAAATTAAGCACATAATACTATTTAAATCAACCGCCGAAATAAGTTTTTGATTTAAATGCACAGTACATTGAATTAAAAATTCGAAACACTCTCAAAAGTAGAGCTACTTTTAAATTTAAAAAATACTTTGTATGGCGCAATTTTGAAAGTAAACAATTTTGATGCTACCTACTATTTTTGTTAATTTAAAATCATTTTTCTCAGTGTAAGCTTATTCATCAGTATAAATGCTTAAAATGAAAATTAAACTTTTCTAATGATGTTCGATTTCTTATCAAATGATTTTCGTTTTCAGAGGTTTCATGGTCACTAAATCGATTGAACAACTTTTAATTAGCATGAGACCTGATCGACTTATGTTACTTTACAATCAGAGAAAAATATTAGCCCAAAATGTAACATCAAATCGATGTATGTCTTCTCTGCTGAAAAAGATGTGATCAACGATGTAAACAGGGCTCTCTTTATTGATGTAAAAGGAGTCGTAAGTTATTAGAATTCCAAGACCAAGACTATAGGGTTTCTGATATCTGATATATTTTTACTTTTCTATATTTTTATTTCTATATAATTAAAATGATCGGAACCGAAATATAGAAATCTAGCCTAATATATTAACTGATATATATTAACTGAGAAAATGGCATGCACATATTAAAAACTGAAAACATATTAACTATTCTGTGGTATTAATAGAAATCGTTTGAAATTGACTTATTTACATCATCATTTTCGGCAGATAGAAAAGAGACCACAATCTTCTCAAAGTTAAGGGAGCCGATGACAAATTATTATAAACAAAAACGTGGATAATTACGAAGAAATCTGTTAATTAGTCTTAACGGTCAGTTTAAACAAACCAGATTTGCTTAGAAGCGCTGAAGCATTAGTTATATACCAACTTAAGTTTGTTATGTATCAAACAATGTACGTACCTATCTTATACAGAGTTGAAGTGTGCAGATAACTTGAAGGACGTAGAGCTAGAGCTATATATATATTATGTGGAAGAGGATAGGGCTCTGGAAATTAATTTAATTATGAACTTTAGTAATTTAGCTTGTCACATACGAAAGTTTAAAGAAATTCCTTGATTAGTTTTAGTTTAGAAACTTAATTATAAACTCCACTATATATGTATGTATACCCTTTATAATAAATTAATGAGAACTATTATTATCAAAAATGCATTAAAATGAAACTAATTCATGAAAGGTTTCTTTTCGTAGATACGATCTCCTTCAAAACAGGTATGCAGAGTTGAGTGAAGAGAAAGTGTTGAGAATTTGTCCTAAATGTCCCTTGTCAAAGTCTTTAGACATTTTGTGGTACCAAATGACTTGGTTACGTTTTTGCTTCGCTAATAATGGAATGAGGCGTTCAAACTACAACCAACGAACCTCGTCTCTAACCCTTATTCGAAAGCAAAACTTTACAAACTTCACATACAATTTCAGAATAGTTTTGTTTTATTCATTAGGGGTGATGTTCAAACCAGAAGTATGTTCCTTAACTCCTTTCGTATTACTATCAATAATAGATTACAGAGATTTAATTAAAAGATAACACTATACTGATTCCATATATTATAACAAAGATTACTAATAGCGTAAAGTTGAAGTTTAAGAAATTAAAACAAGTCACTTTACAATAATAATCAATTAATGTAACCTGGCAGATTTTAAACATAAACGTATTAACGTAACTTTACACAAAACTAGTAGTGAGAGAGAGTACAAATTTAATCAAAAACAGAACACACATTAGAAATTCAATCTCAGGCAGAAATAACCCTAAAAGATAAAAGCCTACCCTTAAAACAGACCATTTTCCCTTAACCCACCTCATACCACCGGCAAACTGAGGCTGCTTTCAGTCCCCTACATTCTAAAACCACTCCTTACCTCCTCCTTGCCCCTCTCGAAATGAGAAGGCGCTCCGCAGGAAAAATACATCCTATCTCAGGCAAAATTCACCCTTAGCTACAAGCTACAAACCCCCCCAAGTTATATCAAAAAGTATTCGTTAGACGTAAGACAGTGCAATACTTATATCTCATTGGTTGACGGTGTTACCTTGGATACGCAAGGCGGGCCTTATTTAACATGAATAGATTTTCTCTTCTACCCTTAAACTTATCTTACGGGCCCCTAAAAACATACAATTTACATCTTTAAAATGTCCAAGCTTAAGGATCTACGACCGCATTCTGGCTTTATGTAACTTTAATGCATTATGTATACGTGTGACAGACACATACAGTGTAGGTCGTAATATTGCTTAGCGCGGGCTTCTGATATAATTATTCTCCCAAATGTCTGTTAAGATGATATTTTTCTAATACCATTTTTTAATAATAATTAGAAAAAAAAGTGCTAAAAGAAATAAAAGATAATTTTACGGAAGTTACAAAAAATAATTACCCAGAAGTAGTTTTGCAAAATAAAATCCTGATGAAACGTAATTTCCACTTTTTAATAATTTTTTAATTATACGAATTATTGTAAAGACATTCAATCATCTTTAAATGAGTGAGATTGTATCTTTGACAAGCAAAATGCAAATATAACATCATATTCTAAACGAAAAACGAAAGTCTTGTATTACTAATTATAATTTATAACACACGCTGTGTATAAAAAACACCCCAACACGAAATCATATCACCCACTCGTAAATCTTTAGAAAATTTAAAATGACGATTTATTAATCAACTTGTAGAAATAAGTACAGTGAAAACGGGTTAAAAATTAATGAGAAGTTTAAGAAATTCGCAGTCGCACTTGTTGTTTTTTATCTTGTTACTATTTTTTGTATTGATAACATCAAGACATATTCTACCTAATATTAATAATAAGACCATAGTGAAAGCTTGTCAGTGCCGGACTTACGTATGTGGGAACCCCAGGGTGGCATACAGTGTTAGGAGGCGGCCCAAAAGCCCATGTGAATTACATCATAGCGAGTCTGAAAAAAGATAAAAATTCAGAACAAGTTTGTAGTTACCGATTTGCTGGCACAAAACAAAACAGCGCGGCATGAACCATAGAAACTATTGTTTATTGTTTCTAGCCTTATTCTTCTGATTCTGAAACTTCACAATCATGAAATAAATAAAACTGAATAGTAACCAGTTTCGCCAGTTTGTTTTAATCGACCTGACAATTGTTTGGACAGCTAAGCTGTCATTATCAAAGATAATATAAATATAACTAAACACATCGCTAAGGTAAATACAATACAATACAATAACAGATAGGTAACTAGATAAAAATTTAATAAAGGTACCCTGAGTTTTTGTTTGTATATCTCGCAAGCTTCTAAAATGTATAATTTGCGTTTATTATTACAAAAATGTAGGAATTTGATATTATTTTGGGGAGTCAGTGTGTGATGCTGTTGCAAAAGGTCGTTGGCGTAATTAGATATTTCTAGATGTTTATTCCTTTAACAGCGTGCGTGCTCTTATTATTTTATGTAAAAATTTCAAAGTGTTTGTCCAATATATACCAAAGTACAAAAAGAAAAATTCATACGGAACATGCTCGATATCGTGTGTTCTATCTTTAGCATTAAATAAAAATGAAAAAGTATTAGTGTTGGTTTTAAATGCTATTTTGTAATTGTTTTTCCTTGTATATGTGCAACTTTTTTTGATATTATATTATTTTTATCTCTTTATCTAGTTATATATTTTATGTATTTACCTTAGCAACATGTTTGATTATATTTACATATATAGCCTTTGATAATGACACTTAGCTGTCGAAACAACTACTAGACAGATTAAAATAAACTTATGAAACTTTTTACTAATAAAAATTAATCAATGCATTTTTCTCGTGGTGGGGGGCCCAAGGCAATCGCCCCAATCGCTCCCCTTTAAATCCAGCATTGAAGCTTATTCTTACTATTTTTAAGTGTGCTTTAATAAGAATTACGTAAAAGCTTATGCTGTTATACTCAATTTAATTAGAAAATGTATTTCAAAATATTTAGAGATTTAATATCGACTAAGATTTTAGTCAAATTTCGCAACTACTTACCGCAAGATGAGGAAACTTCGACAGATTTGGAATATATTTTTCACAGCCTACCGAAATGTATTCACTAACAAAGTTGTAATTTTTCGAAACTGACCGCTTTCGGATTAAGATGATTCTTTGAAATATTCACCACCTTTTTTGAATTTGTTGTTTTTACTTTGACCAACAGTACCGGCATTTAAAAGCCTTTATGCAACTATATCCAAAATGCCTTACTGACGGTTATAGTCAAACAAAGAATGAGAAAGCTTATATAATGTGGTGGATATTCCTGAAAACTCTCTTACTCCGAAAGAGGACGGCTTAGATTTTACTAGACTGTACAAGTATCAGTAGTACAGCTATGTATGTTCTCCGACAGGAAGTGACGTCATAAAGCACATGTGTTATAGGTACTAGGTAAACAAACATGGCCGCCGGATGTAAACAAACATGGCCGCCAAATGTAAACAAATATGGCTGCCGGAAGTGACGTCATACGTAAACAAAGCAGCTGATTTAAATAGCGGTATGCTCTTATTAGATAAGCCCGCCAAGCATATGTAAACATACAGGGTAACCAAATAAAAAAGTCACTAGATTTGAAATGTAAACAAAGCAGCTGATTGGTTGATTTAAATGGCGGTATGCATGTAAATGCTCTTATTAGATAAGCCCGCCAAGCATATGTAAACATACAGGGCAACCAAATGACATTTAGTTAAATAGAAAATTACTAAATAATTCCCCAAAATGTAAACAAAGCAGCTGATTGGTTGATTTAAATGGCGGTATGCTCTTATTAGATAAGCCCGCCAAGCATATGTAAACATACAAGGTAACCAAATGATATTTAGTTAAATAAAAAATTACTAAATAATTCCCCAAAAAAATGTAAACAGATTTGAAATGTAAACAAAACAGTTGATTTAAATGGCGATATGCTCTTATTAGATAAGCCCGCCAAATGATATCACATGTGGGTTGTCAACACATTTTATGCGCTAAAGTATCCTAGTGCAGCCATCTGTTATTCACAATCAATAATATAAGCTAAAAATTAGTTTTCATTAAATAACCCAATGTTGCAATCATGTTAATCAAACTAGAAAAACGGAAGTTTCAACCACAAACTATTTTTATCAAATATGTTTTAACGTGGACAACCTAATTTAGAGTGAGTTTAAAAACAAGTTTTTACAAAAAGGTTTTGGGGTTTTATATTGTTACCACCATTATTTTGGGGTGAGTTATATAATAAAATTATTATTATTCAACATAGTTTATAGATATCTAAAGGAACCCTTTATTAAAAGTAAAAAAAACATCTAGAAAAAAGTATTTTTGTTTATCAGACAACCTCTAAATAACAGATACAAATAAGGAAATAATAATATTTGTTTCGGGCCGGCGGTAGACGAGTGGTGTCAGTGCATCACTCGTGTTCCAAGGGTCGAGGGTTCGAATCCCACTTGGGGCGGCGGGATTTTTCTAATTGGAAAATTCCGCCATCTTAACTATGGGTGTGTGTCTTCGTGTTGCATGTTAGATGGGGGACAGATGACCTTAGCAGTTGGTTCCCCCGTAGTGTAGGCGTGAAAAAAAAAAAAAAAAAATATTTGTTTCATTTTAAAAATATACCTACTTACTAAACAGGTAAAACTTTAATTAAAGAAAACCCAAAAGCTTTTAATCTGTAGATAAAAACATCAATAAAAAGCATCAAGCTAGAAAAATCTATTTATTTTAATATATATTTTAATATATGAATATACCTTAAAGCTTTAATTAATTTTCATTTAGACTAAACCAAAGCTAAAATTATAAAAAGAAAACTTAATTCAAAACAGAAATTATTATTTTTAGAATAAAATTGTTAATTTAACAGCGTATTTAAATAAAAAGCATCAAGCTAGAAAAATCTATTTATTTTTTAATATATGAATATACTACAAAGCTTTAATTAATTTCCATTTAAATCAAACCAAACTAATAAAAATTACAAAAAGAAAAAACTTACTTCAAAACAGAAAATTATTATTTTTAGAATAAAATTGCTAATTTAACAGAATATTTAAATAAAACGCATCAAGCTAGAAAAAATCTATTTATTTTAATATATGAATATATCTTAAAGCTTTAATTAATTTTTCATTTTAGACTAAACCAAAGCTAAAATTATAAAAAGAAAACTTAATTCTAACCAGAAAAATTGTTATTTCTTACTACTATAATTATATGAAATTTAAAATACTGGTAAAACTTTGATTAAAGAAAACTTAATTCAAACCAGAAAAAGTGTTATTTTTTTACTACTATAATTATATGAAATTTAAAAATAGTGGTAAAACTTTGATTAAAGAAAAACACCTTGAAAAACATCAAGCTAGAATGCAAAAAATCTATTTATTTTAATATATATGAATATATATGAATATACTACAAAACTTTAATTAATTTCCATTTAAATCAAACCAAGGCTAATAAGAATTACAAAAAAGAAAAAACTTATTTCAAAACAAAAATTATTATTTTTTTACTACTATAATTATATATGAAATTTAAAATACTGGTAAAACTTTGATTGAAGAAAAACAACTCAAATCCTTTGAATTTTAAGAACTATTTATATTAAAAAACCAAAACAAGCTTTTAATCTATAAATACACTTACTAAATAGACAAATAAAACTTTAATTAAAAAAACAACTCAAAATCCTTTGAATTTTAACTTTTTATTAATAGGTATAAATATACAGGATTGTTTTATTGGGATTAACCCACACTGAAACCACAGTCCCAGCGGGGGTTGCAACCATTATTATATGTTTGAATGGTTGAGATAGGATCGTCTCTATGTAACAAATAGGCAGGTTCTAGAAAAAGGAAAAAAACACGTAAGATATTGTTTTTAAAAAGAAAAAATACATACTTCATATTCCGTCCCCTCAAGGGACCGCCTAACCCAAAATGTTACGTCTAAAACAAAAATAACAGTTATTAAAAATCACAATTACACAGAACGAAAAAAACGCGTGGTACCTTGTTCAATATTCATTTTGTTTTTAAACGCGTAAAGAAGCTAGAAGCTAGAATTTGCAATAACCATCATTGTTATCTAAAGAAGATGGGGTTTTCTTAATCTTTTAAAATTTAAAACCAAACTACATTATCGAATTAAAAAAACATCTTTTTTTAGAATATTATTGTTGTAAAAATGCTTTTAATTGTTAGGGTTAAACATTTAATATATTTCACATTGAGAAGCTCTAAGATATATATCAATAAAGGGTTATAGGGTTAAAACCACAACCAACATAAATTAAACAAGCTGTTTACCTGTTTCACGTTGTGATTTAAAACATAAAAATTAATATTAAATAGCAAAGACAGGATGCTTTAAAATGAAAAAACATATTTTGTTAATCGCCGGATGCGAACGATGATAAAAATTGCACAAAATCAAGGTAAAAAAATATATTTTTTCTAATATTTTCCACACAATTCTAGAAAAAACAATTTTCATATAAACAAAAACATATAAATATCGAAATTATTCAATAGTTATTTAGTCTTAATAAAATTGTTAGATAACCTTCTAGAAAAAACAAATACCTATAGATAATTAAATATGCAACCGAAAACATTATTATATTTATCAACAAAAATATTGTGCAAGAATATTCCTATCTCGCAGATACAACCCTGCAATCTTCCACAAACTCTCAAGAATCATGTTCTTCAAGAATGGATCTCACATGTGTTTGAGCTATGTTGGGAAGCATCACATCAACCTGAATATGAAAATCCTCTTTGGATTGAAGCTGCTTTGAAAGAAAAAGTATATCAACAAACAGTTTATGGACCAAGTGATATGGAATACTTTTCAGCATTGAAGCTTTATAAAGTTCCTGAAGAAGAGGTTCAAGTGGCTTGGTTACCTCGAAAAACAATTTTACATTATCAAGCATATCGTGTTTTCAATTCAACCAATAGTGAAGATATGTGTTTTTCATGTTATATGAACAACATGTGTTTAAAAGACTATCCTTACGCTCATATTATAAACAATGTAAAAATATATCGCGATAATAGAAGGGTTGCTAAGATTTTGAAAGATTCAAGTAATTGGTGTTCCGAATGTTGTTTTAAATCTCTAACTAGAGTGAGAGATGTAGATTGTGAATTTGATGATGATAATCTTGATGGCGAGTTTTCATCAATACCTATTAAACGCATACGAATGTCCACAGTTAAAGATGAAAACATGTCTGCATTGAACCGCTTTTCAACACCCTTAAATACAAACACTCCAGTCTATTTAAGGGAGATTTTAGCTGAACAGCAAATTACTACAAATCATATTGAGAGATCTACCGAGCTTCTTGAAGGGGTTGTTAGAGAGATGGTGCCGGAAGAAGAATTTGATGAAGAACTGTGGTAGTGGCGAAAACTTTTTATTTGTATCATTAATAAATAAATAAATAAATAAACATATTTTTCTAGATGTTTTTTACTTTTAGTAACAATAAAAAGGTATTGTCGGTTTTAGTGAAAATCTTGTTGTTTGCTAAGTAAATTAGAAATTTTATTTAATAAACCCACATATGTTGATATAACAATGCTCAATATTTCAAACCATTGATGTATGACTTTCACCACCAGTTATGTTAAAAACAATTTATTCCCGAGAACTGTAAGCTTCTTTATATGGATACAGATAGTTTGTTATATGAAATAACTGGTGATACTGAGTATGAAGTTATTAAGAACAACATTAATATGTTGGGTTAAAAGCAAAAAGGTATGCAATTCAAATTTATGGGTTTAGATGTTATAAAAAGGCTAAAGGAATTTATTGTAAATCAAATTGTAAAACATAATTTAAGTTTGACTACTATTTAAGCTGTTTTAGAGATAATTATGTAAAATTGTTAAACCGAGAGATGTTAGTTGCAAATTTGATGTTGATAATCTCAGTGTTGAGTTTTCATCCATACTACAAACCACCTTGAGAGATCCATCTAAGGGGTTTGTTGTGAGGATGGTGTTAGAAGAATATTCTGATGAAGAATTGCAGTTAAAGACTAAAACATGTCTACACTGAACCCTCTTTTCAACACAAGTAAATATGAAGTAAACAACATAATGTCTATAGCATAGAACTGAAAAGAGAGCTCTTTTAAATGATAAATTAATGGATATAGACGAAGTCTTATTGTATCTAACTTGGGGATAAGAAATAGAAAAATAATGTACATATTTACTATATAATATTTATAACAACAATAGAATTCACAGCTTGTTTGTCCAATGGTTGATATCACTGTTTTTAAGAAACACAACACTTCTAACATACTACATATATTATTTACATTTAAACAACTATTTAATATAAAACTTTATGTTTTCAAGATCATCTCCACTAGCTTGCATCTATGCTGCGCTATGGATAATGTTTTTATAATAATTCTGTTCTTTTTAATATTGGGGGTCATCTTCATAATCAACATATGCAACATCTTCATTCGTTTGATATCGTGAAAGTAAGGATACATCGTAGCTAATTAGTTTCGATAAAACATTTCTAAGTTGCTCCATAATGCCTTTATTTGCACAATTAACGTTAAATAAGGATAAATCTTTTTTTTCCAGTTCTGCTGAGTATTCCAGAAAATTAATTTAGTTCAAAGAAATTTTCATTAGTCATAAAATACAACATACCATTTATATATCTAAATACTGAATTAACCGATGTTGGCATTTCAGGAAACAAGGATGACATTAAGAAATGTGCTTTTGGTTGTTGCGTAGATTCCTCAAGTTCAAGCAGTTTGTTATGGCCATAAAATATAAAGGTACGACCTTTGTAACTGTTTACAGCAGTACGTACAATCGTTTTCTGAGGTATACCTAAATCTGTATAATATTTGGGATAGTTAGGAACCAACGAAAGGCTTGGAAATTGAATAGCATATACAACGCCAGATGCAAATAATATGATGTATGTATTAGGTTTTTGGTAAACAGCAGCAATTCTTTGAAAAGAGGTTGGTAGGAAAGGCAACCAATCGCGCAAATGTTTAGGATGTTCAACATTATTTCCATCTAAAGAGGATATCCAAAACCATTGTTTATAAAACATATAAAGTTTGTTGCGTAGAATTAAAAAGTGTTCAACTTTAACATCACACAGATTTGGTGGTTGCAACACAGTTGGGGTTATTTCTGTTGTTGTTGAAGATGTACTACTATCACCATTTGCAGGAATTCCATAAATTTTCTGAATCCCTACAATGTCATCTCTGTGTAGATCTTTACGCGTGTTGGTTGCATAAGCAAACATTATAGCATGTTTGTTTGAAGAATGTCTTAATCCTAAAGAATGGCCTATTTCATGCAGCAGTGTATTTAACAAACTATATTGTCCATCAGGCGGCTTACCATCATCACCCGAATACCACTTTTCTTCTGAGTCTATATGGATTTCGGAGTAACCGATTGTTGGGTAATATGCACGACCCAACACCTTTCCTGGCCCATCAAACGAAAATCGACAGTCAGATTTTGTTTTCGACATTGTATGAGTTTCCTTTTTAAATGATACATATATGTGATAGTCTGTAGGATTGAATTGAAATTTAAGATTTACATGTTTTTGCCATGTTTGAAATGCTTTCTTAATTAGCTTAAATATTTGCTGATCTGTAATATCAGTTGTCCATTTTATTGTTGTAATATTCCACTTGCTGCCGTGAACATTATAGTCATCAGAGACATTAGCATTTCCACATCTTGGTGAATATAGAAGCTTAAGACTTTCTTGATTAATAACACCGTCTGCAGGTAATCCATAAAACGTTTGATACTTCTTCAATGCATTTACTATAACGTTATTGGATTCAATATTAATACTATCATCATCTGATAAATAACCAAAGTTTTTTAAAACATTAACCGCTAGGTTAAGTTTGTAATCATCATCTTCAGCTCTCACTCTAATAACATAACACAAAAGCAAAACTACTTTCAATATCATAGTTATAGTTAGCTTGCTCAACTCATACTGAACCTATATGTAGTTTGAACACATATAAATATTGTGAGGGATAACAGAAAACCGCCGGTATTAACAACATGATTTACAACATAGATAAAGAAACCTATATTACCAACATGGTTGTGTCTCAACTAAGGGAACCTGCTACACTCTTAACGAAAACCTATTGTGGTTTGGGAGTCGGATAGTTTGTGCAGCAGGTAATGGAACACGTGATGCAGACAGACATGTTGTTAGAGATATAAAACGTTTCAGGATCGTTTAAAAGGGCTTGAAGCGCTTCAAAGCAAGCTTAAATGTACATTTAAAAGGGCTTCAAGCCCTTTTAAACGGTCCTGAAGCGCTTAAATGCATGTGCATTTAAACGCTTCAGGACCGTGGAAAGATGTGGAAATGCTAATGTCTCTGATGACTATAATGTTCACGGCAGCAAGTGGAATATTACAACAATAAAATGGACAACTGATATTACAGATCAGCAAATATTTAAGCTAATTAAGAAAGCAAGCATTTCAAACATGGCAAAAACATGTAAATCTTAAATTTCAATTAAATCCTACAGACTATCACATATATGTATTATTTAAAAAGGAAACTCATACAATGTCGAAAACAAAATCTGACTGTCGATTTTCGTTTGATGGGCCAGGAAAGGTGTTGGGTCATGCATACTACCCAACAATCGGTTACTCCGAAATCCATATAGACTCAGATGAAAAGTGGTATTCGGGTGATGATGGTAAGCCGCCTGATGGACAATATAGTTTGTTAAATACACTGCTGCATGAAATAGGCCATTCTTTAGGATTAAGACATTCTTCAAACAAACATGCTATAATGTTTGCTTATGCAACCAACACGCGTAAAGATCTACACAGAGATGACATTGTAGGGATTCAGAAACTTTATGGAATTCCTGCAAATGGTGATAGTAGTACATCTTCAACAACAACAGAACTAACCCCAACTGTGTTGCAACCACCAAATATGTGTGATGTTAAAGTTGAACACTTTTTAATTCTACGCAACAAACTTTATATGTTTTATAAACAATGGTTTTGGATATCCTCTTTAGATGGAAATAATGTTGAACATCCCAAACATTTGCGCGATTGGTTGCCTTTCCTACCAACCTCTTTTCAAAGAATTGCTGCTGTTTACCAAAAACCTAATACAGACATCATATTATTTGCATCTGGCGTTGTATATGCTATTCAATTTCCAAGCCTTTCGTTGGTTCCTAACTATCCCAAATATTATACAGATTTAGGTATACCTCAGAAAACGATTGTACGTACTGCTGTAAACAGTTACAAAGGTCGTACCTTTATATTTTATGGCCATAACAAACTGCTTGAACTTGAGGAATCTACGCAACAACCAAAAGCACATTTCTTAATGTCATCCTTGTTTCCTGAAATGCCAACATCGGTTAATTCAGTATTTAGATATATAAATGGTATGTTGTATTTTATGACTAATGAAAATTTCTTTGAACTAAATTAATTTTCTGGAATACTCAGCAGAACTGGAAAAAAAAGATTTATCCTTATTTAACGTTAATTGTGCAAATAAAGGCATTATGGAGCAACTTAGAAATGTTTTATCGAAACTAATTAGCTACGATGTATCCTTACTTTCACGATATCAAACGAATGAAGATGTTGCATATGTTGATTATGAAGATGACCCCCAATATTAAAAAGAACAGAATTATTATAAAAACATTATCCATAGCGCAGCATAGATGCAAGCTAGTGGAGATGATCTTGAAAACATAAAGTTTTATATTAAATAGTTGTTTAAATGTAAATAATATATGTAGTATGTTAGAAGTGTTATGTTTCTTAAAAACAGTGATATCAACCATTGGACAAACAAGCTGTGAATTCTATTGTTGTTATAAATATTATATAGTAAATATGTAAAACAATTAATCAATAAAAGTCTGTTTAATATGTACATTATTTTTTTATTTCTTATCCCCAAGTTAGATACAATAAGACTTCGTCTATATCCATTAATTTATCATTTAAAAGAGCTCTCTTTTCAGTTCTATGCTATAGACATTATGTTGTTTACTTCATATCTACTTGTGTTGAAAAGAGGGTTCAGTGTAGACATGTTTTAGTCTTTAACTGCAATTCTTCATCAGAATATTCTTCTAACACTATCCTCACAAAAAACCCCTTAGATGGATCTCTCAAGGTGGTTTGTAGTATGGATGAAAACTCAACACTGAGATTATCAACATCAAATTTGCAACTAACATCTCTCGGTTTAACAATTTTACATAATTATCTCTAAAACAGCTTAAATAGTAGTCAAACTTAAATTATGTTTTACAATTTGATTTACAATAAATTCCTTTAGCCTTTTTATAACATCTAAACCCATAAATTTGAATTGCATACCTTTTTGCTTTTAACCCAACATATTAATGTTGTTCTTAATAACTTCATACTGAGTATCACCAGTTATTTCATATAACAAACTATCTGTATCCACATAAAGAAGCTTACAGTTCTCGGGAATAAATTGTTTTTAACATAACTGGTGGTGAAAGTCATACATCAATGGTTTGAAATATTGTGCATTGTTATATCAACATATGTGGGTTTATTAAATAAAATTTCTAATTTACTTAGCAAACAACAAGATTTTCACTAAAACCGACAATACCTTTTTATTGTTACTAAAAGTAAAAAACATCTAGAAAAATATGTTTATTTATTTATTTATTTATTAATGATACAAATAAAAAGTTTTCGCCACTACCACAGTTCTTCATCAGATTCTTCTTCCGGCACCATCTCTCTAACTACCCCTTCAAGAAGCTCGGTGGATCTCTCAATATGATTTGTAGTAATTTGCTGTTCAGCTAAAATCTCCCTTAAATAGACTGGAGTGTTTGTATTTAAGGGTGTTGAAAAGCGGTTCAATGCAGACATGTTTTCATCTTTAACTGTGGACATTCGTATGCGTTTAATAGGTATTGATGAAAACTCGCCATCAAGATTATCATCATCAAATTCACAATCTACATCTCTCACTCTAGTTAGAGATTTAAAACAACATTCGGAACACCAATTACTTGAATCTTTCAAAATCTTAGCAACCCTTCTATTATCGCGATATATTTTTACATTGTTTATAATATGAGCGTAAGGATAGTCTTTTAAACACATGTTGTTCATATAACATAAAAAACACATATCTTCACTATTGGTTGAATTGAAAACACGATATGCTTGATAATGTAAAATTGTTTTTCGAGGTAACCAAGCCACTTGAACCTCTTCTTCAGGAACTTTATAAAGCTTCAATGCTGAAAAGTATTCCATATCACTTGGTCCATAAACTGTTTGTTGATATACTTTTTCTTTCAAAGCAGCTTCAATCCAAAGAGGATTTTCATATTCAGGTTGATGTGATGCTTCCCATCATAGCTCAAACACATGTGAGATCCATTCTTGAAGAACATGATTCTTGAGAGTTTGTGGAAGATTGCAGGGTTGTATCTGCGAGATAGGAAAATTCTTGCACAATATTTTTGTTGATAAATATAATAATGTTTTCGGTTGCATATTTAATTATCTATAGGTATCTGTTTTTTCTAGAAGGTTATCTAACAATTTTATTAAGACTAAATAACTATTGAATAATTTCGATATTTATATGTTTTTGTTTATATGAAAATTGTTTTTTCTAGAATTGTGTGGAAAATATTAGAAAAAATATATTTTTTTACCTTGATTTTGTGCAATTTTTATCATCGTTCGCATCCGGCGATTAACAAAATATGTTTTTTCATTTTAAAGCATCCTGTCTTTGCTATTTAATATTAATTTTTATGTTTTAAATCACAACGTGAAACAGGTAAACTGCTTGTTTAATTTATGTTGGTTGTGGTTTTAACCCTATAACCCTTTATTGATATATATCTTAGAGCTTCTCAATGTGAAATATATTAAATGTTTAACCCTAACAATTAAAAGCATTTTTACAACAATAATATTCTAAAAAAGATGTTTTTTTAATTCAATAATGTAGTTTGGTTTTAAATTTTAAAAGATTAAGAAAACCCCATCCTCTTTAGATAACAATGATGGTTATTGCAAATTCTAGCTTCTAGCTTCTTTACGCGTTTAAAAACAAAATGAATATTGAACAAGGTACCACACGTTTTTTTCGTTCTGTGTAATTGTGATTTTTAATAACTGTTATTTTTGTTTTAGACGTAGCATTTTGGGTTATGCGGTCCCTTGAGGGGACTGAATATGAAGTATGTATTTTTTTCTTTTTAAAAACAATATCTTACATGTTTTTTTTCCTTTTTCTAGAACCTACCTATTTGTTACATAGAGACAATCCTATCTCAACCATTCAAACATATAATAATGGTTGCAACCCCCGCTGGGACTGTGGTTTCAGTGTGGGTTAATCCCAATAAAACAATCCTGTATATTTATACCTATTAATAAAAAGTTAAAATTCAAAGGCTTTTGAGTTGTTTTTTTTAATTAAAGTTTTATTTGTCTATTTAGTAAGTGTATTTATAGATTAAAAGCTTGTTTTGGTTTTTTAATATAAATAGTTCTTAAAATTCAAAGGATTTGAGTTGTTTTTCTTCAAAGTTTTACCAGTATTTTAAATTTCATTTATAATTATAGTAGTAAAAAAATAATAATTTTTCTGTTTTGAAGTAAGTTTTTTCTTTTTTGTAATTCTTATTAACCTTGGTTTGATTTAAATGGAAATTAATTAAAGTTTTGTAGTATATTCATATATATTCATATATATTAAAATAAATAGATTTTTTGCATTCTAGCTTGATGTTTTTCAAGGTGTTTTTCTTTAATCAAAGTTTTACCACTATTTTTAAATTTCATATAATTATAGTAGTAAAAAAATAACACTTTTTCTGGTTTGAATTAAGTTTTCTTTAATCAAAGTTTTACCAGTATTTTAAATTTTATATAATTATAGTAGTAAAAAAATAACAATTTTTCTGGTTTGAATTAAGTTTTCTTTTTATAATTTTAGCTTTGGTTTAGTCTAAAATGAAAAATTAATTAAAGCTTTAAGATATATTCATATATTAAAATAAATAGATTTTTCTAGCTTGATGCTTTTTATTTAAATATTCTGTTAAATTAGCAATTTTATTCTAAAAATAATAATTTTCTGTTTTGAAGTAAGTTTTTTCTTTTTGTAATTTTTATTAGTTTGGTTTGATTTAAATGGAAATTAATTAAAGCTTTGTAGTATATTCATATATTAAAAAATAAATAGATTTTTCTAGCTTGATGCTTTTTATTTAAATACGCTGTTAAATTAACAATTTTTTTCTAAAAATAATAATTTCTGTTTTGAATTAAGTTTTCTTTTTATAATGTTAGCTTTGGTTTAGTCTAAATGAAAATTAATTAAAGCTTTAAGGTATATTCATATATTAAAATATATATTAAAATAAATAGATTTTTCTAGCTTGATGCTTTTTATTGATGTTTTTATTTACAGATTAAAAGCTTTTGGGTTTTCTTTAATTAAAGTTTTACCTGTTTAGTAAGTAGGTATATTTTTAAAATGAAACAAATATTATTATTTCCTTATTTGTATCTGTTATTTAGAGGTTGTCTGATAAACAAAAATACTTTTTTCTAGATGTTTTTTTTACTTTTAGTAAAGGGTTCCTTTAGATATCTATAAACTATGTTGAATAATAATAATTTTATTATATAACTCACCCCAAAATAATGGTGATAACAATATAAAACCCCAAAACCTTTTTGTAAAAACTTGTTTTTAACTCACTCTAAATTAGGTTGTCCACGTTAAAACATATTTGATAAAAATAGTTTGTGGTTGAAACTTCCGTTTTTCTAGTTTGATTAACATGATTGCAACATTGGGTTATTTAATGAAAACTAATTTTTAGCTTATATTATTGATTGTGAATAACAGATGGCTGCACTAGGATATTTTAGCGCATAAAATATGTGTTGACAACCCACATGTGATATCATTTGGCGGGCTTATCTAATAAGAGCATACCGCCATTTAAATCAACTGCTTTGTTTACATTTTTTGGGGAATTATTTAATAATTTTTTATTTAACTAAATATCATTTGGTTACCCTGTATGTTTACATATGCTTGGCGGGCTTATCTAATAAGAGCATACCGCCATTTAAATCAACCAATCAGCTGCTTTGTTTACATTTTGGGGAATTATTTAGTAATTTTCTATTTAACTAAATGTCATTTGGTTGCCCTGTATGTTTACATATGCTTGGCGGGCTTATCTAATAAGAGCATTTACATGCATACCGCCATTTAAATCAACCAATCAACTGCTTTGTTTACATTTCAAATCTAGTGACTTTTTTTATTTGGTTACCCTGTATGTTTACATATGCTTGGCGGGCTTATCTAATAAGAGCATACCGCTATTTAAATCAGCTGCTTTGTTTACGTATGACGTCACTTCCGGCAGCCATATTTGTTTACATCTGGCAGCCATGTTTGTTTACATCCGGCGGCCATGTTTGTTTACCTAGTACCTATAACACATGTGCTTTATGACGTCACTTCCTGTCGGAGAACATACATAGCTGTACTACTAGTATCTAAATACAGTATTTAAATACCGTTATGGTACCTTTTATAGATACATATTTAAATACTTTTCAAATTTTATCATCAACGTGTGGAATTGTATGGAAATTTGAAATAAACCACATACCTAATACATCAGGATGGTATTACAGAATACTTGAAGGAAGACACATGCTTAATTATCAATTATCAATTATCTAAATACAGTATATAAATACCGTTATGGTACCTTTTACAGATACATATTTAAAAACTTTTCCAATTATATCATCAACGTGTGGAATTGTATGTAAATTTCAAATAAACCACATAACTAACACATCAGGATGGTTCAATACTTGAAGGAAGACACGTGCTTAATTATTTATCAAAGGTCAGTTGTTAAAGTTGGTTTTATGGTTTTTAGATTTTAAACAACACCAAGTTAATTACCAACTTCCATAAAATCACCGAAAGTACAAGATGATTCACGGTAAAAAGTAAAACATTTTAAATTATTTCAATGGATATAAAAATTATAAATCAAAATTCAGCAACCCTGATAGATTAAATTTTAGTATATGTAACACTATTACTTGAATTTCATCGCAACAGCCTGTGGAAAAGTAAACCTTTTCATATTAAAGTAAAGGTTGAATAGATTAAATAATAAAATTAACTAAACAACCTAAGTTAGTTTTTTCATTAATGTTAAATACGCTTCTCTAAGTCATAAAGATTTCTCGCCCTCATTATGCAGACTGCTGTCCTTAAATTTCTATCAATAGTAATCAGGAACTGTAAGGACTGGTCACTGGTGAACTACCCGACCAATGAACATCACCTTTGTTTGATTAGTGATTCTGGAAACGTTTATATTGAAATATTTGCTGTGTGTACCGTAGCCCCGTTTTGTTGAAATCACACATCGCCAGGAATATTAAGACGTTACATTTCAATTGGAAAAAAGCCATTTAACATTTCTATGTAACGAACAAATGTAGTAATTGTGTTACCATTTTTTTTAAATACGTCCCTATATGCCATATGCACATACATACACCATACTGTAAGTTTTTGACTCTGAAGCAGTGAGTGGTTTCCTAGCATACTCTGAACTCCACTAACGATAGTTTTGTTTATTAAGTTTTCCAGAGAGATGAAAATGGGCTTCGTTACTCATAATAATTTTTCGAAAACAGTTTCATTTCTTTCCAGCAAACGTTACCAGATACAAGAAGAAGAAAATATTTTGAAGGCAGCTTTCAATAAAAAAAATGTCATTTATTTCTCTGAAGCACTGACAATGATTATGTTTCATTGTAGACCTTGTAGGACTCAGCTGTACTTCATTTTATTTCATTTTCGACGAACATGTTGGGTGCACCAAATGATACTGAACGACCGTCCAATCTAGGTTAGAGATATAGCAGATGAGAACTTTTTCGATATTATCGATATCATCCAAGCTGGTGCTACCACGCGGTTAAACTCAGCTGCTCATCTTTTCACGATAAGTGAAATCACGACAGTCTGAGTCCCCGTATAGGACGTCCAACTCGGCTTTAATTTGCGTAGGCGTATTGTCTTTGAAATGCAAGAACTGGATCACGGCACGATATTCGATTTTTCCATTTTTACAAAAACTTGACATCGACTGATACAAACGACTGTCAAATAACTGAGTGATGCGTGAGTCAAGTGATGCGAGTCACCTCGCATCAATTGATCATTCCGATTTTTCTTTGAAAAGATAAGCATAGGTGGAGAAAACCGAACACCGGGCTCAATGCTGCAATAAACTTAAAGAATGAGTCAGGCTCAGTTGAGATCAGAAACGCTTTTCTTTCTGCCTACGCAACGCAACGCACGTGTTGCTTTACTTTGAACAATTAACAAACCTGTTTCATTTACGTTCGAGATTCTTAAAAATTGTACTTATTATATTCATTATCTGGTCGTTAAAATATTCCTCGACATTTTGCTTGTGGAAACCAAGTTGGCCCTGTAATTGAAAGTAAACATCTATGACGATGTATGAATCCATCTAACCAATTGTGCTCGGCAACGCCATTTTTAAATTGTTGGACTATTTAATTTTTCACAGAGCTAAATTATACGACATCCTAAGTACATTATATATCTTCATATCTTTTCTTGTCAATCCATAATGTACAGCTTCTATACTTAAAGTATATTCACCAGGCTGTTCTTCTACGTCTCTTCCTATTAATGTTTTATTTTCAAGTTCTTTCAACTATTTCTTGACCTTCTACATTGTTTTGTTTTCGCCTTCACTCCAAGCCCATCTTGTTCTTATCTACGAACTACCTCCAACACCACCATCATTGTGGCAGGATCAAAGTCTTCCGTACATTTTGTCTTCAAACTTTAGATTTACGTCGTGACATATGAATCCACAATAAAGGAACAAACTGTGAGGTCGGTCTTCACATATAGGTCTAGTTAAGTCAACAGTCGTATAAACACAAGATAATCCAATCTTAAAACAGCTACACACTAAACAATCACAAGCGAAAAATATTAATTTTGATGAACCTCATCCAATTAACCTCAGAAAGACAAGACAAAAAATTCGGAAAACACTTTCACCGGTACTATTCACCAAGAGAACTAAAGCGCAAAATGCACAGTTGGATAGTAAATGTATTTTAAAATACTAGCAAAAGATGGCACTACTGGAACCGAATGTTCCGAACACACTGTTCCAATAATAATCATTAGAGGTAAATCCTTATGGAAATCTAATTAAATCTGTTTATTCAGTTGTTTATTAACATTTGAAGCGTATTTCACCATCCCGTTCGAAAGCAGAAAATTACGTCAAGACTTCCCGAACAATCACATAGCCATTTCTAGATTTTTTTGGTTTTACATCAGAAAAGTTCTCTGGCTTTCTCAAGATTTTCTTTAAAGGAACGAAGAAATATGCAGTAGTGTATTGGATGCTAACACTTTTTTAGATACAGCTGATCCACGTATGAACCTATGTATCTAACCATGTACAATGGTAAAACAAGCTGAAGATCGAGTATTTATTCACATACATTCTGCAAAAGTAACATGGTTAGGGTCTTAACACGATATTACGATACATGGTTTTGATCACTAATAGCAATTGGAGCTTACGATTGTATTCTTATGTTGTGTTACAGAGCTAGAAAACCCCACAATTTTTGGAAGGGTTCGGTTCCAAGTTAGGTTCCAGTAAAAAATGTATAAAAAGTTAGCGGTACCGGTTTTACAACAAATAAAATTGGAACCCCTGTTCCAGGGTTGGTTCCGGTTTTTCCATTTCGGGGTTCCAGGAGTTCGGTTCAGTTTTCCAACTCTGTAACCTATACATTGTCGTTTGTTTTGATTATTGTTGTTTAATATTATTTCTATTTTCCTCTCAAAACATGCATGTCTTCTTGTTCTTTCTCTGGCTAATAGTAACCCTAGTGGGTCATTACCTGCTCACTAGATTAGCTTTCATAACCTATATAATTTTGGAAAGTGAGGCGGCTGGTCTCATTCTTAACATACCATGCATTTGCTTAAGATTGATTACCTTAAGGTTGATTACCGATACACTCCACTAAAAAGTGTAAACAGCAAACAAAAAAATGCTAACTAAACGTAGTAATCATAAATTAACGTAAGAATTCTAAAAGAGCCCTTCTTTAGCTAGAAAGAGCATTTGCCTACATTTCAACGAGCTGATGGTTGCCGACCTTATTTACTACATTCAAAGATGGAAGAACCTTGGAACCTAGAACCTTGCTTTTTGGATGGGTTCCAGTACCGGTTCCGGTTGAAGATTTTCACTTTAGGAATAGGGTTTTAGTTACGATTTTGTAATTTCAATGAAGTTCTTGGATTTTCCAGCTCATATTTGTAGAAACAAAAGAGTAGTAATCGAGAGATATTTGGATTAACTAGAACCGTGTTAGAAGGTATCATCATATCACCTCTTAAATCAATACCTATCATAATAGTAGCTTATCTTAGTCTGCCAAGTAGATAAACATTTAAGATTTTAAAATATTATGCAGTATCAAGAAACGAGATTGAGTGACAAAAAGAAGAAATGCAGAGCAAAACAAAATAAGACAATTAGCGGAAGTCATTTATTATGCGAATCACTTGTATTCCGAATTCTAAGTCTAATTTAAGACAGTTTCTTGTATTGTAGTAAACTACATACTTAATAAATATAAATTGTGTTATGTTTCATCATTGCATATCATCATCTGTGAGTGCCAAAGTAGTGGCCATAATTCAGCTTTCGTGACACTTTTTCAATAAAAAATCTTTTAAGAACGAGGTACAAGTTAATCTGGCTATGTACTTGATATATTTGTTGCTTTAGCAAGATACGCAGCTAACCGCTGAATGACTGTGAACATTTTGATTTAAATGCACATAGACAGATAACAACTCAATTTTATGTTCTCTACAAAGTTGCACGACTTTTGAGTTTTCTTCTAAATATTCAGTTATAATACAACGAGTAGTCAAAGATTGTGGAATATTTTTATGGTGGTATCACGAATGGTCCTTCGCTTCATGAACACCATGACTGCGCAGCACGAATGTTGTTCGCAAGCGTAATGAAATGACTATGAGTGATACCATCGGAAAGATATTCTACGATCTTTGACAACGAATTGTATTCAAAACCAAATCAATGATTAAAATAAAATATTTCAAAAGCTAGTTCACAAATCTGCTTTACACGTAATTTCATTTTCATAGCAACTGGTAAATATATTTTTGTTATTTGAGTTTTTTCTGAAAGCAGTGTTTCAAGAGTTAATTTATAGGTGATAATTATTGCCATTTTGCTATTTATGTGTTATTTGCAATGGAAAGTGTGTGCAAAAGTTTTGCAGAGACATCTGAGGCAGAAATCAATGCAGATATGGGAAGAAACGTGCCGGAAAATACAAGGAAGTCACGAGAGTCGGTATGGCGTCAGTTTTCTCAGTTTTTTGAAGTAAAGATATACTCTTTGACATCATCTACCACCCGCAGAGTTAAATATTCTGAAGAGTTGGGCTGTCAACATGAGGAAAAGAGATGGGTCGGAATATAAGGAAGGTGTGGTTAAGCATGTATGGAACAGTACTGCGAAAATGGTACAAAAAATGTATTTCAATAATTGGAATATTGAGATTAACCCATTTAGAAAAGCTGTATTCAAAACATTGAGAGAGGCCAGAGATGCTACGAGACGAAAATTACAGGCGCTTCTAGAAAAAAGAACGAGCAGCGCATCAGCTCTGTCTGAAAAAGAATATCAAAAAGTTTTCGACTAAGATAGCCCCGAGGGACTTCAAAAGAAATTTTTCTTGATTGCCTCCCATGAATTAGCGTGGCGAGGTGGAGAAGGGGCTCTATGTCAAACTTATTTCTTCAAGGAAGAAATTAACAATGAAGGTCTTCCTACAGGGCGTGTAGAATATAATTCTATTTTTTCCAAAACTGCTTAAAGCGGTGCAAAACGTTTAAGTGAAAGTAAATGGTTGATACCCAATGAAAACGCGGAACTTTGTCATTGTAAGTCCACCATCCTTCTTTTTAATTGATTTATAAATATAAGATAATTATAGACTGTATCACAAGCTGTTGTCGAAGATAGGCAGCAATATCAAGACCGAGAAAATGTTTCTGACGCCTAACCCATTTTGGAATTCTAATAGAAAAAACTATTGGTACAAAAATTCCCCTGTGGGAGTAAATAAAGTTGGAAAATGGGTGAGAATAGCGGCAGAAAAAATAGGGTTGGACACTAAAAAAAGAAAAATATCCAATCATTCGATCAGATCCACTAGCGTCTCGTCATTGGCCAATGCAGGTGTTGGCGAGCATCAGTTAATAAAAATCGCAGGTCACAATAATATTAATTCAATCAAGCCTTATTTGCAAATGGACAACGAACATCACAGGACAATTGTTTAGAAAATGAGAACTTCTACGTCAACAACGACGACGACTGAATTGACCAACAGCAGGAAGGGTGAAATTTGTGATGTTGAAGATTCGTTCAAAGAAGCAGGAATTTTCCAGAATTGCAACAATGTTTATTTTTAAATTGTTCAGTTAACTTTGTAAGAAAGTAATAATTTCCTTGAATAAAAATAATAAGTTAGTTTAAAATACTCACTACAACCACTAGTGGAATACCCAGTTATATTTTCACTAATGAAATACTCGCTGGAATTTGCTGTTGCTAGGCTACGAAAGTAAATATCTGCTATTTTATTGGTTAGTATTTGAAAAATGACAGGTGAATTGAATAGTCGTCTATATTTCGATTTTGTTTGTTTTTGCCTTTCTGTGGGGGCAATTAAACCCACTAGTTTTTGAAATTTGCTTTCAAAAGCTTTTGCCTTTGGTTTCGTAGGTTTTAATACTGTTATTACACCAATTTCGTCGAGATTGTTTATTGTTTTCTGGAGGAAATAAATCTTTTTCACTATTCCGAGTACGTAATTATCAATCAATCTTGACTTTGAGATTAAACCCAATTCCAATAACCAAACTTGCGTTCAAGGTTTTCAAGGTTTTCTAATGCTTATGAATTCCATTATCAGATTTCATACTATTCCACATATTACTAACTCTTGATTCTACGAGACTTAGGCATACTTATTTTTCAGCTCTTCTTTACTATTATAACCATCACTCTGACAAGCAGTGCTACGATCATTCTTGCACACTATTTTTTTCTAGAGTTTCTCTAATTCTTGATTGTAAGATAGGCATGTTTCTTCCATGACCTCTTTAATCATTTTATTCATCTGGAGTAGTAGCTTTTTTGATAAGGATGATCACCAATCAAAGATTGCGTGAGAGTTTGAAAACTTTAAAAAAAGTTGTGAAGTGATCAAAGTGCTCAATGGATGGTAATGCCCCCACGTCCCCTACCATAGTTAGTTTTTGGGTGATATTTTATATTGTATGTACTGAATAGATTATTATTTAAGTTTTTTTGAAAACTACATTAGAAGATTCATTCTGTCATGCAATCATTCGCGCATTGTTCTTGACTCAATGATCTGCTAATTCTTTCTAATTTAATAACGACTGACGAATGACGACATATGAAGAAAGACATGATAACATATTTGGTAACACGCAGAAACCTTTGCCGCTTGATAGTTTTTTAATCACTATCCATAGTTATTTGAATTGAATACTTAGTGAGAGCTAATCTCTTACTGAGAGTTACTCTGAAATTTGTAAACCAATGGTATGCTTCCCAGATATGTTGAAAAAGCAATGTGAATAAGAATGAGAAAAGCCAAATAAGTTAAAGCTTTTTGAACTTTTATATCCCCCAATACTCACCCACTAACCATATCAGCGCTTGTGATGCTTCTGTCATTACCAACTGGAAATTCTTACTAGATATGTTCAAAAAGCTTCTTTTCGTGATTCTAAGCAGTCTGGTAAGAAGATGTATTATTAAGACCTATAACAAATTCTTTTTACTCCAAAGGAAAGCTAATAATTTAAGAAAATATTTGGTAGCTATATAGTTTAAAGTACGAAATTTTTAGATGTGCTTTGAATGTAAAAAGTTCTAATTCTATCAAATTTTTCAATTGTTTATTGTGTCGCCTAGATGTTAGATAAGGGAAAAATGCAGCCAAATTAATATGTAGGTTTAATAATTTAGTAGGTACAGAAATCTTGTTTATTTCTGCATTTGGCCCTGCGTAATACTAATAATCATCCCTCTTCTGGGCCTGGTTCGCCAGGTAAAGGGTAGTAACAATTATTATCGGGGAATCGCAGCCGCCCGTTCGCTCGTTGCCCATGGCACCGATTGTCATGATCATATTGCCGATCCTACTAGAATTTAGTCGAATCTGGGGGAATGAGGAATTCCACCCCCAGTAGGGATTTTTAGCCAAACATAGCATTCTTGCGAGATCTACAGTGTTTTATATCCTACTAGAAAAGGTTTACATTTTTCTCTGATATGAAAAATTATCATCTCGGTCAGAAATCGAACCTGCGACTGTTGGAATAGGAAGCACATGCTAATGGCTGATCTGCCGAAGCTGGAACTACAGAAGATGTTCCATTCTGCCCTTTTCAATTAGTACCGGCAACAAGTTTCTATACACTCTCAGTACCCTTCTGTTTATACTTCCTCTTTTTTCAAAAGGGTTTGACGAAATTACCAGGCTCGATACATCACAAACAACACAGTTGTACACTTAATACATTTTGAAGGAATATCTTACATTCTAAGAGCGGTGTTAGAAACACCGATGATCGTCGGTTTGTAAGAAGAGTGGCACAGCTCAAAAAACTAAATTTTCTACTTCGATTAAGACGAATCACGGTATATTAATAATGGCAGCTTATATGAATCTAGCAGGCCGTAAGAACAGTGACACTGCCCTCCAGCGACGACTGTTCTTCTGATCTATAGTAAGTTATCTAATCTACTATAGATTACTGATTGTTCGTAAATGTCTGTGATAGTAAAATCTGTGTTGTTGCCAACTACAGTAGAGGCTCGTATTAGTGAAATTGAAGTCGAGGTGGGCTCCCTGTGAAACATTGTTTAAATAGTTTTAAGAAAAACTGTGATTTTAAAAATTATGTAGAATGCTCTACACGTGTTTCGGCGTACGAGGCCTGCATCAAGAAATAGCATAAATAGAAATGTAGTTGCTAGAAATGCAAAGCTTGTCATAGGCATAGAACAGACGACCGTTTTACACTGTAGGCATTCATAGCAGGTGCCATTGGTTACATATACATATTGGGTACAATCGTATCAGTTTTGTATCTGCTTCATTGTTTGATATAGGAATAATGCACTGCAGAGGAAAGTAGCTTATTACCGGATACTTTTCTGTTTCGGTTTATAAAAATACTAAATGCCTACCTATTACATTTAGCTTCTGTAGAATACCCGTGGAAGAGATAATATCTCATACTGTTGAAATGTGTATCTCTGACTTCTCAAAAGCTTAACGAATTTGTAACAATGCATAACACGTTGTTGTGAAATGGGTTTCCTAATATAGGATCGTCGGTGTTCCTAATATCGCACTGTCCGATATTGGGAATTCATAATAAAAGAAACACTGAAGGTAGGTAAAAACCTTATTAATAATTAAAATAAGTAGATACAACGAAATTCAAATTCTGAGTACCAGTCAAACAAACATTACGATAATAGTACAAAAATAAATAATTAGGAAGGCTATACAACCAATTAAACATAATTTACAAATAAATGATTTATTCTTCTGAACTTCTGTACATTCTTCAAGACACCAACGGAAACATAAGCTACATCTGATCCACGCCTCTCCTCTTGTATCTTCTGAGAAAAGATTGGTACAGGATAAGCATACAGCATCTTCTTCATCAATGGTACCCATATCATCATCAGTGTCTATTACCTCTATTTCTATATCTTCATTTTCACTAGAAGAACTAGAAGCTTTCTTATCTTTTCTCTGTCTTCTTTTTATTGTAAGATTTTTTTGGCTGGTTTTTACCATCCGTATTCTTCAATTTACTCTGTTCTTCCAGAAGTGTTTTAGAAACAGCTTTTGAATTATTTCTCGTCAAAGCTTGTTCAAGTTTCATTTTATATGGAGATCCAGTTATTAAAGCCGAAGAACCGCGCTTCCCCTTTCTGGTGGTAGGAGTGGAAGAATAACTTGGCAGGGGACTAATATACTTAGGTCTTATCAGTGAACTGCTCGTGGTAGGAGTGGTGGAGCAACTTGGAGAAAGTCTTAAAATATTCTTCCTCGGGGGACCTAAAGGTACTTTGTCATCACCTTCTTGTTGAGCTGGTGGTGTTCTTTTGCGCTGAGCATGAATAGCAAAATCGTCATCTCTAAACACATAGCTGTCGAATGTAAATATTTCGCATTTTCTAAACCCATTCATTGCAACCTCAACACTCGCAGCGCGTAAGTAAATAAGTAGTTCCTTTTGTTTTACGGATAAGTTCTGATAAGTATTGGTCAAATTGTTTTCTGTTATTGTATTCAGACTTCGTTAGTTAGTTATTTAAGATATCACATCTAATTACTTGACATTTACAAGGTTAAGTACAAAAACTATTAAAGGAAAGTCTTCCCCGAAATGTTTGAATTCTACGATATGGTTGTAACAGAAAAACATTTAAACAACATAGAGCATAACATTAGAACATTTTTTGGGACTCTCCATTACTTATACTTTTTGACGCCATTCCATGACACTAATATATCTTCTAAAGTGATATCAGAAATTGTCGTATACCACTGCAACAGCAATTATTACATACCAATTTTAATAATGATCATTTATCTATTTCTAATGCATATTGCACTGATTTTTGGCCAATACCTCAACTTCTGACTACATAGAAAACACTATTAAATCTCACAGCAATACTAAAAACTTTCTCCAAAGACAGGTTGAATTTGTTGATAAGCACCTATCTATTTCTATATAACTATAACAACACTGCTAAGAAAGGAGAAAGAAGAATATAGTGTTAACACGGTGACTAGTCAAGTAGTCACTATAATACTCGTGTTTTTTCGAACTGGTTACATGTGTTTTGACTACGGGTGGGTCACTGAAGTTGACTTTATATAGTTTCTATCAATTAAACTTAACTTATGTAGTTGCTTAGAAAAAGCAGGTTCAACATGCATCAATTATCCATAGACAGGTATTGCAATTTGTAATCGTCGCATGTGCAGCCACCAATGGAAATAGTGCAATTACAATTATTGATACCTTTAATCAAATATACTCGTAAAGGCGTGTTGGTGATATCACGATCGAGGAAAGATTCATGTGACAATTAATATCTGTTGGATGATTCAGATTTTCTTCAGACACTGCAAATAGCGCTAGTTACGTACACATATCTCGATATTTCTACAGCTCCAATATCGTGGTTTGAATAGTAGATGTTAAGTAGGCAAACAATTAAATAAGGTACCATAATAAAGCCTTAGTGTAGAAGCATGAATAGAACAGAATTAAATTAGCCAACCTTACATAGATATTTTAGAAATAAATAGCATTTTTGCCTATCTTTATAGATTATGAAGCAAAATGAATTGGTTATTTTCGATTTGACAACTAAAATTTTATAAAAAATCTTGAATTAGTTATTGAACAGAATGACCTTTTAAACCAATGGTTCTTAGCTAACGCTTGTAATCCGTAAGGACAGCTGTTCTGCAAAATTGTGAAATTTAGATTACTATACGCCTTAGAAGATTACGATATGTCAAATACAGTAAAGGTTCGAGTTACAAAAAAGTATGCAACCTACAGCACGTACATCTTGCATTCCACTTACTTCAAAATATAGTAGGAGTACTACATTTAGCTTGCTAGAAATTGGATGAAAACTTTAGCTACTTCCTCAAATTTTATATTTGATTTTTGAACATTTTTATATACGTGACTGCTACAACCTGTAAAAAGTTTTCTAAATAAAAGAACCAGAAGTTACAATAAATATTACGTTACATAAGAAGAGTCTATAAGTATTCTAGCATAGAACACTACTCCGATGAAACACGAAATTAACACACTGTTATGTTTTTTGTGCAACGTATATCGTTCCATAAATATGTTGGCACGCATTATAATGTAAAAACGAGTTAACTATGCCACTATATTGTATACAAAATCTACTCACAAAATCCCCTTACTTAGTTGGAAGAAAAACAATATGATCGTGATATTAGCTTTTGAGGCTACACCTTCGTTCACGAGCGATGCGAGGTGAGTGTGATGTTCTCCATGCTAAACCGTAACTCGTCAATGTAACAGGTCTGCTCTCGTCGATTTTGAGATTGGAGATGCTTAGTCGTGTTCTGCGATAACAATAACTCTAATTGCTGTAAAAGTATATAACAGAAAGTTAACAAACCACAACTTGTACAACTATCGCAAACTGCTTAAATACGATTATCATGTTGGCCTGAATTTTGGGATCGGGCCTGACCAGGACTTAAACTGGTTTTACGTTTTAAATCTTAAGATGGTTATGAGTGATTCAGAATGTTTCATTCTAAACCAAGGGCGGTTACTACTTATCCAAGAGTGTTTTTACGTGGAACACCTGTCGTTAGACCAAATCTCCACGTTCCATCCAAGAGGAAGTAATTGAGGTACGCTCAATCAGGGCGCATATGCTCCCAGGAACTCACTGGCCGGAGCGGGATTGCCTATCCACCTTCTACTGGCTCTCCAGGTCAGTGCCGAAGCGATAATCGTGCTCACCTGTCGGAACTCTCTCGTCCTATTTCAAACGAGCGCCGGGTTCCTCGTCCAGCATTAGGACTATTCCCTAACCTAGGTTAGGTATATTCGAACCCTCCAGCCCTTTTTCATGCCTTCACAAGTTCATTCACCCAGCCTTAGTGGGGGCCACTGCCCGATCGAATTCAACCAAAGATTTGGCGGGACTAGGTTTTTAAGCGGTTTTGCCACCACGATCTCTCAGTTATAGGCTTGGTGTGCTCTTGACAGAGCTTACGGCCGATCGAAGCTGCATCCCGGTGTGTACCCGTTAAGGTAAAGTTGTCTTGAACGTGAGAGGCTATGTATCGTCACATTAACGTCCCTTAAGTGTAGGTCTCTAGACGATTTCTGAGGATCCCACGATTGGAACTGCACAGCCAAAGCCGGACCCCCATACTCTCGTCTCCGAAACGCTACCTGGCGGCATGTAGTTTCTCATAGGTCAGCAAACGAACTCCCTGACGGAGATAAACTTCACTTGATTCTCTCCATTCGTCTAGGTCAGACAGCAGAATACTTAGCTCCATAAAAGACCCTGGCATCAGGTAAGAATCAAATCACCCACACCAGACCCTCTTCTTAGCAGAGGTTCCTCCGCAACGTTTTAGAGTCATCGTCGAGAAACACTTAGGTGTAGCTCTACCACACATTTCCTCCTGATTGCATCATCCGTTACCCAGACAAGCCTGGCATTGGGTAGACAACGACCAGTTTTAAGGGTGAATGCCGAGTGGTCTGCCCACAAGCTAGTCTCGAATCCTAGTGCTCCCCGACACCTCTAACGACTGCCTTCCCTCTGCCTTCTGGGCTAGTCTCGGATACTACGGGAGTCCGGCATCCCTAACAACTGCTTGTCCGTTCACCCTGGGTTACTACTTATCTGGTACTCTTTTGGATGTTCTGTTAGCGAGCGGCAAACGTTGTATCATTGTAAGTGGCCGCGGACCAACCGATTAATACACTGTAAAAAATACCGGTAAATTTACCCTAAAAAATGGAGGCAACTATGTTACCTCCATTTTCTGGAGTAAATTTACTTCCAAGTGTAATTTTCATAGGAAGTGGGAAATTTCAATATTTTAGGAATTTTAGTGCAAAGCTTCTACCTATACATGATTTCAAGTTTCAGTCTGCATGTGTGCCTGTAGAGATGCGACCTTAGCAGATTTATTTCTAACTTTTATTCTGGGTTGAAAGCGTATTCTATTCTAATTTAAATAAATGCCGGAGGCCCTGCAGTCTACAGCCTTGCGTTTAATTAGTAAGGTGTCACAAAATACATCTATTATCACTCATTTTTTATAAGTGTGTTGTGTAAATAGGTTGCTATTAAATATTTTATCTCTTTATTTACAGCTTAATCGAAAAGAAAACACCTCGAATTATGAAAATAGTCACATTATTAGTTCTAACTTGGGAAGCACAGAGGGACGATAACGAAATGCTAAACGTTGCACTTCAATGTTTATACATTATACATGCATCTGTCCTTATCTACCATTTACAATGAGCGTATTCAGCAGACTTACCGGTCACACCGGTCTGCGTCACCGGTAGTTGTTTTGCTCACCACATTTTAAATACGGTTTATTTACATACCGTACCGGTACAATTAAAGTGAGGTTACAACAGCGCCCCTTGAAGTTTATTTTGTTGCGCTTAATAGATACTTTTACGATCTTTTCCGAAAAAACTGTTGATATTTACAATTTAGACTTAAATTATCCTCATCTAATATGAGCTGCTTCATTATTGTTATTACAAATATCGAATTAGGTTATGCCACTCTATATTTGACAAGTAAACTTAAATATATCAATCGGTAACCAATTTTTCTTCATTCAGTTAAAATCCACCGGTGAGCAGCACCGGTTTACCACCGGTAAGTCTGCTGAATGCGCCCAATGTAGAGGTAAACTAGAGTAGATGTTCAATATTTATTTAGCTTGAAGATTTAGAACCATTTGACATTTGTTTGAGGTGTTGCCAATATTAAACAATAAAACTGCACCGTACCTTTAAAGATTTTTCCTGATTTCTCTGTAGAGTTTGACTATTCATCTACTGAAAACCATTATCAATGTTTATATGTTACTTTTAATATAAATTTTTTTATTTATAATATAGTGTGATCAAGAAATACTACTGTTTCAGTTCATAATAAAAAAGATTATCTGAAATTAATAGGAGTGTAGCCTATACTTTCCGTTGTTGACATTTAAAATGACATTGACATTGACTGCGACATTAAAAGCCTATAACTCGTCAGAAACCTACTAATTTTTTTTAATTAACGTTTTGGTTAACAAATTTCGCAAATCGTTGCGCGAAAAAATCGCTAATTTATGAAAGTAGAGAGTGTAGGGAAAACGAAACGATCAGCCTATAAGCAAATCCTGGCACGTTTGCAATTAAGGACCTAATTAAGTCTAATTAATTAGTACTTCACGTCCGTTACATAACATCCAGATGAAATGCTTTTAAGGAACAGTAGATGTGAAGCGCCCTCAACTGGTCTTCCACGCATTTCTAGCGGGCTGAGCTCAGTTTAACCTTTAATTTAAAAAAGCAAGTGGATGTTCGATGACGGAAGTGAGACGTTGCAAACCGCCTCTTCGGATGGTCAGTCGCGCACATCTGCCAGGATGGGGTAAGACAGGATGGCAGATATTCTTAAACAACAGTATCTGGATGTTATGTAATGGACGCGAAGTACTTAATTAATTAGGCTTAATTAGGTCATTAATTGATTAGGAGATTTCGTTTTCCCACTTCCACATTTTTTATAAATTAGTTAGATGTTCGGTGACGATCAAGATTCTGCGGTTTCCGCTTGGACTATTACAACATTAGGTAAGGGTAAGGTTAGGTAATTTTTGTTTTTTTTTCATTATAAATAATTGAAGTTAAACAAGTTTAAACAGTTTCAGCAACTTAGAAATCTACAAAAACAATTAATTTAGCATATCAAGTAATTCGAATGTTAGCCATTTGCAAATTTGATTAACATTGATTAATAATTAAGATGGATATGACGATTTCTATACTTTTTCTATTATTAATAAATAAAAAAGTTTCTTTTAGACTAATTTATATAAAGTATCGATACACAATGAAATATTATTTTAATTAGATCCAGGTCCTTATAAGTTGATTTACTTCAATATCCGCTTATGTAGTGCCCTCTTTTGTTAAATCGTTGTACATCAAATGAATGATAGAAAATACCGAGATTCATTATTCTCATTGATTGGTAACATTAATTCAATAAAAAAAAGAAATAATTTAATTGTCTTAATTTCATATAAGTTATAATTAATCACAACAATAATTTTTCATTATTGTTTTCGAGATATAACTTAATTGAGTGTAACCAGTTAGTGTAGTTAGCTACGTAAAAATTAAAACCCTTTACGTACGAACCCTCTACAGAAGGGTTACTTAACCCTTTAATTATTGATTGAACTTTAATTCCTCTATTAGTTCATAGGGGGCTTTGTACGTGGAACAAGTAGGGTTTTGAACTGTACTATTTTTAAATTATTTTTAAATTGTAATTTATGTAATTGCTAATTGTGATAGTATTCTCAGTTTATGACTATTTTTTTTAACGGAATGTAACCCTTTATTACTTACTAAGCACTTAATATATACATAGTTATTTAGTTATTCTAGATATATGTATGCGTATAAAACAGCGTCGATTTATTTAAAAGTTTTTATTTGCTTTATAAGAGTTTTATTATATAAAAACTTAACTAAAGCTATAACCCGACTGAAAGGATAATTTAAAAATCGTAGAAGCATTTTTCAGTTGTAACATTTATTAACGTGCTTCTTTCTCTCTGAACTCTTTTAAAACCTTTAAACTAAAATGAAAAACTTTTATTATTTTATTATGTGAAAACAATATAAAGATTATACAAATATTTGTATTCGCGTTTTTCTTTTGTAATACAAATTTTAATTATATATTTTAGATTCCTTTCAGTTTACTATTAATTACTACCATTAATCTATCTATCAAGTAAAATACTTAAGAAGCAAATAGAATGTAATTGAAAAATTAAAGAATTTGCTAAATAAATAACTATATACAATTACATTTTTTAAAAACACGAGATTTTTTCGTAATTCGGTTTTATATTTGAAGGATATAAGTTACAAAGGTTCTAAGTGCCATTATGACAGTTTTGAAATAATAGTATATTAAAGAGCGAGTTTCATAAGGTAAGATTTATTGCACGAGTCCAAATTTAGAAAACAAGCCGCTTGCGTCGAGTTTTCTAAAGGACGAGTGCAATAACGACTTATGAAACGAGTTTTTGTTATGCTATTTTTTTCTATTTTTCGTCTTTTATTCCCTTTTTAAATAAAAAGATCGCAATTTCAAAATTTAGGGATGTTTATGGAAGTTGACAACACTGATGTGACATTTGAAATTTCATAGATTGACACAGAAAATTGAGTAAAGTTTTTGTCAATTTTCTGTTTTTTCAATTATTTTTTCAATGCTACCAACTTTGAAAAAGTTGGGCTATTAAAGCACTCAAATGAGCTATTAACGCACTGTTTTGGGTGTTTTAACAGCTTTATTATAGACGCAAAATAGAAAAATACCTTTTTTAAACTGTGTTGTGGCACTTAAACCTGATGTGTGACGTATACATATTGTTCATACATCATACACATAGGCTGGGATAGGCACAGAGACCTATGGTAATAGTAATAGGATTGGAGCTTTGATCCCGTTTGTATCATAAAATCGAAATCTGTTTATATGGTTCTTAAACCCTTTGTAACTTACAGTCTGCATCATTTCTTTATTGATTCTCTGACCATCCGGAATCCCATTAATCAAATGAAGAGCACATGAACAAATAATCGCTGATGTCCAAGATTCCAAAGATGAAGATTTCTGCATCATCTATTAGCGTTTACGCCAAATTTGTTTGTTCCATAGAAACAAACGAAAACGCAATCCAAGTCCACAAAACTAAGCATAGGAAATCTAGAGTAACAATCTTAAGTCGATGGTGCTGTATAATAAGATTGTTTTCCATCCCAGTAAGCAAACTGACGTTAGTTTAACGTCGATTATACGTCATTTTCACCATTAAAGTGACGTTATAATTATGTTAATAAGAGACGTTATTTTACGACGTAAGACGTCAAGAAAACGTCATATATAATGATTTAAACGACGTTTTATTGATGTCTTAAGGTGTTAACTATTTCTTTCTACTTCTGCAAATAAAACACGTTAATTTGGAAAAAACTATTTATTATTTAAAATTCTGAAACAAATATAATCACTATTATTATATTATTATACTTATATGGCGGCCGTAAACAGCCTGTTGTTTTCGAGGCGTCAGCCAACACGTTACTTCCTCCGTCTTTTTCGGTGAATTGTATAAAATGCTATTCTAATTTGTTTTACCAGCACCTACACAAAAACTGCAAGAAATGCGCCCAGAATATATATTTTTATACCAACCCACACAATACCACAAATATATATTTTTTTAATGAAATATATTCACATCATGAAGCTAAAAGGAAATCAATATCAACCAACTTTTTGCACGTATTTGGCTCCTTCTTCGTCGGGATCGGACATTTGACCGCGGCGACAACCGCGGCCAAAATACCGTAAGGACAAAATACCACGAGCTAAAATACCGCAAAGACAAAATACCGCGAACTACAATACCGCAAGGGCAAAATACCGCTAGTGTTCATTGGCGTAACTAGGGGGGGGGGTCCAGGGTGGGCCCCGCCCCCCTAGGAAAAAGCAAATTGAGCGCCTGAATGTTTAAGACGCTGTCTGCGGGAAACTGAAATAAATTTGTATTGAATGGAAACAGAATTATTTTTATGTTCTCCAATTTGCTTCAAACTTTCAAGGATGATTCTTTAACCCATAAAGGCCGTACTGACCGAAGAAAGCATCACTTATATTGATAAGATAGGCGTAGCAGGGCGGTAAAGGTTAAAATACTAACTTTGCGTAGAAGCATCGTATATTCACATACTACAGCTCATTTTGACGGTCTCGGCGAGTAAAACAACTTTTGCATTTGAAAATTCCTACTGTACACAAAGTTACGCCAAGAAAACTACTAAAAAATGGTACATCTTAGTGGTTTTAACCATTTTTTCGTGGATTCAGAAGGTTTGCCACCATAAGCTGCATATGAATCTACGATAAATTTCACTCCAGATACACTTACATTTATGCACTGAGTCCGGGTCTCCTGGGAGAACTAGTTCAAAATGTACGGTACAAAAGTACAACAAAACCTTCTCTCTTGTCTATCTCAACAAATATTACTCCAAATTAAGCATTGTTTATATGTCATTCAAAGCGTCTTGACGAGAGCTACACCATGGCATTATACAAAGGCATTATGGTTTTTAGGTTTTGTCATAATATGGTAACTAGCGGTTAAAAATGTTTTTTGATAAATGACTGGCAGCTATACCTTAATCCTCGATCTTAACCTTAACGATCTTTACCGATGCCGGTCAAGTGATGCTAGAACACTCGGAGTTTGAATTTTTGAAACGTATGTACCACATTTGTTTATTTTGTTTATGAGAATGATTGAGCCTGCAACTCTAATAAAACTAAATATCAAGTAATATTTTAGCGCTAAGTGTACAAGATATTTTTAGGTTTATTTTATTTATTCAAATTCAATGAATATACCTATTAATTGTAAATTTATGGTAAGAATTTTGTGAAAAATTTCCAGCAAAATTTTGGTTAAAATTTCCACAATTCTCGTATATGAAAGACGGGTCTCACTTACATTTTTTTAAGGAAATTTGTTGACGTCTTGAGACATCATAACTCTACTTTCGTCATATGGTATGACGTCATTATAACGTTGTAATTGGGCAATCGTCATCAGCGACCAAATATGTTTAAAAAAGCACGTAAATAAGACAGCACTCTAATGTCTTTTATTCACTTCGATACATAGCAACAAATTATTTGAAAATGTAGGCGAAGTTCAGCAGTCCAGTATCTGGGATGCTGCTCTTCCACTTAACCTATAGACTAGCGTATACAAGAAAAACTTAAGAAATATGGTAAATATATTTTAGTCAAATCCCTGTATATAGTACACCGGTAAGTACAATACAATACGCATTATTAACGTGATTTAATTAGGAATTATTTATTTATACAAGCAGTTTTTAAATTTACTTAATACAAGTAACTGAATTTGTTTGAAGGTCTCTGTAGAGTGTTGGGGTGGAGTAAGGGTGCCTTTAGATCTGATATTAATATTATGAACATCAGTACGAAATGTTATTTTATTGTATTTATAGGTAATCTGAAGATTTATTAATTATGATGGTCTGATACAAAATAACAGAGCGGAAAAATCTTCTGTTAGACATATTTTGTCTGCAAGTTTGAAAGAAGTGAAAAAGAGTTTTAACTTTTTGTGTTAGATTATGTCTATTTTGATAGATAAGTGTTAATTTAAAATACGATTGTGTATATATTATTGTAATTGATAGCAGCTAACGCCTGCTGAACTTCATCGACTGTAAATGACAAATACAGGTTGAGTATCGTCAGCTTATTGATGAGAATTACAATATACTAAAGTTGCTGTTAGATTTGTCGTTTATATGTATTGATTAATAGGGGTCCAAGTATAGATCCTTGCGGGACACCAGATTTTATTGAGGATACATATGTCAATACAGTTCCCAGATACTTAATAGCTTGAACCCTATTAGTAACATAATTTTTCCATAACTCCAAGGGCTGATTTAATGTAGAACAGCGAGAAGTAATTCATGATTTAAGGAATCAAATGCCTTAGAAAGTTTAGAAGAATAAGGCATGTTATCTGGTGTTCGTTACAATCATTTAATATATCGTCAACAATAGTTAGCAAAGCGGTACTGCAACTGTGATGCATTCTGAAACTCGGCTGCGTTGTAGGAATAATATGTGCTGTATTGATTAAGGTAGGTCAATCTGCAATTCAAGTATCTTTTTCAAAAAAATTTAAAAAGTTGGTAGAACACTAATGAGACTAATTCTGGGGCTATAATTCTGTGGGTCACCTTGTTTAGGTAAAAGTGTCATAAGAACCTTTTTCCACTCATTTGGAAATACAGAGTGTTGTAAACAATAGTTGATAACACAAGTGATGTATGGCAGTAAATACGGAACGCAAAGACGTATGCTGGATGCGTTGATGCCGTCTGCTCCTGGTGCATTAGTTGCGATGTATCTAATAATTTAAATATGTGTTTTCGTTTACTATGGTAAATGAAAATTGCGAATTTACTAAATTATGAATCATTTAAGCATTTAGAACTTTATAATTTTCCAATGTTTTTTTCTCACTGCATTAATATCACGTATCGTGTCCGTTCACCAAAGAGAATATTTTTTGTGATTCGATATTTCTTATAAGCATGGAAGCTAAGAAGAACAGCTACGCATATTGTGATTAAATTATGTCATATTATTCATGACATATACGTATTTACTCGAAAATAAGACCCCCTTTTTTTCTTAGATTTTTGCTCTAAAATGTGGGAGGGTCTTATATTCGAGTCGGGTCTTATAATCGAGTATAAAAAGATCTTCAATAAAATGTGAAAACAATGAGTGTAACTGAGTAATGTTTACAGTATTTATAACAAAAATTGCATTACAATACAATAACATCTAAAATAGCGTTCTGTTGTTTAATAATGTAACATCTCGCCCGGTTGTCTGCATTTTAGCCGATATTGATGCACGTAAACCTATGCCACAATTGTGAAACCCACGATAAGCAAAGTTTATTGACTGCAACAACTACAGTAATTACGAAAATTATGAAATCATATACAATTATTGTTAGCTTAGCACCTAGTCAGAATCGCCGTTGTCGTCATCACCCTCTGTAAGATCGTTATTAACCTTTATAATATATTTTTTTATAACAATGGTTTTACAAATTAAGCTTGACAACTGACAGGGTCGATTAGTGAAAAAAACCCAGTGATGGCAAAAACATTTCTAAGAAATTCATTTAAGCCTTTCATAGTACCGACGGAAGAATTGTAATCTCTTAAGTACCTCCCTAATTGTTAACAATAGTAGCACCTTAATCTTTCCAGTAAGTGTGCAAAATCTTATTATCTATTGGAGTGACATCTGACCATTTTTGAATGAACTGCCTACAATTTTAGAAGTTTTCCTGGAATTCAGGTAAACTGCTTCCACAAAGGCATTGTTTCCGCGAAGAGATAAAGGGTAGATTTTTCCATGAACATAACTAACGGAATTTGTGAACAAAATAAAACTGAAAAATGTTCAATATCTTATATTACTTATATTTTTAGGGGTCCAATATTCGCATACAAAAGCTTTTTTTAAAAATTCGCTCCAAAATATAGGGGGGTCTTATAATCGAGGGGGTCTTATTTTCGAGTAAATACAGTATTTATACCGTGTGTCTCATGGATTGCGAAACATATACTGTAATACGTCTAAAATTTATTAATAGATCCACGATAGCTATGAAAACATTAAAAATTGGGTTAAAACACCTACGTCATTAGAATTGTCTGATGTAAGAGAGGACTGCTATACTTTCAGTAAGCGCGTAAATAACAACATACAACGAAATTTTGTAAAGTGTCCATGCCATTTAGTTTCAAGCGAATTTATAATTAATTACAAATATTGGAAAATTGTTAAAAGTTAGTGTTTCTTTAAAGGCTGATATGCATTTTATTTATTAAGAATCAGATATCTATCAATAAATTGTTGTTATAAATCATACAAATTATGTAATTCTTATAATAAAAGTAAGCAAATGGCAACAGCAACTAAACGGAGTTGATTAATAATGTAATGTCTTTAAAATTATAAAACTTATTATTAACCTAACCAATTTTATTATTGTTGCTTTAAAGCACTTTAACCTAAAAATGTTATCAATACTAGCAGTTAATACCACTTCTTATAGCACTTATAAATAATTATTCTTTTTATGAATATTCGAAAACAATAATTTGCAACTGTAATGTTCGCAAATTATTGTTCACGCGTAGACTAAAAGTGTAACTATCTCTCTCTTACATTAGACAGTTCTAATGACGTAGGTGTTTTAACACAATTTCTAATAAATTTTATTGTGTATTACAGTGTGTGTTCCGCAATCCGTGGGACACACGGTATATGTCATTTAATATCCAGTCTTGTCACAATCTCCTTTCTCTAACTGTTCCCTAATACTAAACACTCTGTACGAACATTAAAATGTTAAATTAACTACTTATATCTTAATTTAATCGGCCATGATTCACTTCCCGTAAGAAACCTAAAAATCACAATCTTTCTACTTTGATAATTTCCAATAATTACTTTTAAGACTTTTGTTTTTACTTATAACAAGTTTCTTTTTTGTTCAATGAAACATTTAACCACCCTTTTACCCTTGTTACCCTTTCTTGGGCTTTCTGAAGTACTTAAATAATAGCAGGACATCCAAATCTTCAACATATTGTACCACAATTCTTCAAGCTTCAAATCTTCAATAATTAAATAAATAAAATATAAAATATGACTTATTACAGTTAGACAGTTTTCCTATCTTTCCTTGAAATGCTATAGGTATAAAATTTAAGAGACACCTAGTAGAAATTGGAATTTTCTTTTTTGGAACTAAGAAGCGTCTGTGTTAAGACTACGGCAATTTTGACCAGGTTAATCTTAGATGTGTAGGTTGGTAGTGATGTTAGGGGTTAAAATTGGTGGTATATTCTTATTTCGTGCATCGCGTTTCGTCCGCCGACGAAAGTCTACCTGAACCCTTTTCGTTTCGGGCGGAATTAAAATGATGGGGGTTTATGGTTGATTAATTCCATACTTGATCAAAACACGCTTTTCAAAAATAACTTACGATTCCCACAATTTCACATATTTTTAGTATCATTCGATGGCTCTTAAATTCTTTTTATAAATCATACTTTATGTATGAAGTTTGAGTATTTTTGCAAAAACAGAAACTCATGAGGCAATTTTGGACTTAACGCTTTTCCAACACTTTTTATTTTATTTATTATTTATTAGTTTTACTGTTTATCCTATCAGCACTAATAAATAAATTCGCTATAATAGGTTATGTGGCTCATGTAGGATATACTTATCTGAATCTATAAACATTATTTGTTTACCATTAGTAGTGCTAGAAAACAAACAGGAGCTTGACTCAATTTTAAGAATATTGGTAGATAATACAGATCTACTGGAGTAGATCAATGCAGGCTAATTAAGTGTACTTTTTAGGTAAATTTCTTTCAATTCAAGATTTGACTGAAAAACCAAGAATTTTTTAATCGGTACCTATTTAGTAAATCCATAGTGTTTTTCTTTGTATAAAAATATGGAAAGCATCAAATATTCTGCGTGCTATTGTAATAATCTAATACTTTTTATTAATACTTTAGATTTTTTGTATTTGGTGTGAAGAAAATAGATGCAATATTGAGCAGAAAATCAACAGTTTGTATGTAAAAAACTTATTTAAAAAAGTATCCGGCAGGTAAATTCTAGATGAGCGCACAAAGCGAGAAGTCATTAGTACCAAATTTGATTGTCCATCTGGATTACGCACGATACGAGAAGGTTTTGCAGTTTAGTACGAAACGCTACGCGCGAAACGGTCACAAATCAAATTGGTAGATGGGGAAACGCTTAGCGTTTTGAGATGAAGATTTGAAAATATATTTTTCAATACATTTTTCAGAAACTTTAGATACTTAACGTTTCTAAAGCTCAGGTTCATTGTGCTAAATGCATAGCTGAAGGAAAAATATATCGAGAGCGAACAAAACTTCTGTTAATGTTTCTGAACCGACAGTTCAGCATGAGTTCATTTAACGTTTTGGTATATTGCATTACTGAATCATTTTATTAATTCAACAAATATTTAAAAATAAAAATAATCAGAGCTACTCTGAATTATTAGAGATCTAAGTACTTATCCTTTTACTACATTGAGCACATTTAATAAGTTTTATTTTGGTACTCTTAGCCTACACCTGGGTTATGGGTGTAAATTCTGAAATGAAAGATTCTAGCATACAATATTTAAAAAATAAAACATGACATATCAAAAAGACTGAATAATTGTATTCGATCGGTTAGTAATATACCTTGAATTGCACTGAAAGTTAGACGTTGTATAAACTTGAATATTGAAGCTTTTTCTCAATTCTTTGCCAAGCAGCTCTGATAAAAACCCCTCGCCTTTTAAACGTCTGCTTTCTTTTGTTTTCGTTCTCCAATAAGAGAAGCGAGCCAAGAATGAATTAAAATGAAAAATTAAGGAGTTTAATGGTATGGCAGTCTTTATTAATTTTGTTTTTAATGCAGCAGAGGAAAAAACGCTTAACTTTTTCCTAGTACTCTCTCTCTCCCTTATTTCTCATTTTTATTAATAAGAAATTACGAATTTAATTTCCATTAAAGCCCCCAAGCTATTACGGTAATTTTTGTTTTTTAATCCATTTACTACAATTTAAAATAATTAGAAAAAGAGGATATGTGAAGAGTTAAAAAAAGACGAGCGAAACGAATAGTACAACAGAGAGGAAGTCCTCTCCTTTAGTAAGTACGCAAACTAATTACAAAAGTTTTGATATTCCAATTGGGAATTAAAGTGTAGCTGAAAAAGAGCCAGCCATTTTTTAAATTTCTTCGGTTAAGATCTGAACTGGACGTAGAAAGAGACAATTAGACTTGATAAATGATTTTCTTGTCTCGAGTAGTGGAGGAAACGTTTAAGGGGAGTGCGCCTGTAAGAAATAAAAAGGGGAAGAATAATTTTTGTCTCGTTTTATCTTCTTGCGCCAGCATTTTATAAAATCGCCTTTGCTCCGCTATTAATGCCTTTTTTCGCCTGTCTCTTTTCACTCGCGACTTCCGTCTCCCTCGGTTTTTATTCCGTAATTATTTTCGGGGTTTTATTTGTTTGAATGTGTTTGTAGGACAACACTTTCTTTTTATACAGTGGGTATATATTTGGAAAACTTTCGCCTCCATAAAATAAATGCTTGTATCCTTTTTAGTAAACTAAATGTTGTTGGCTTTATAAGTTTTACAAAGAGAAGATGGGATAGGGTTTAGGTGTGTTTCGTTTTACTGAATGAGTTGTAGTAAAGGGGATTATGGTGTGACGAAAGAGCGTTGAACTTTTTTGATATCGTAGTACGATTTAACTTTATGGTTATTTTGTAACTGAAGTTGGAAATGTTAAAATTTAGATTTAAAGAAAATGTTGGAGTCGTTAAATATAGTTGGAAACAAATCGAAGTAGATTCGATTCTCGAATTGACAAACTTTGATTGGGTGGCAATTCAATCAGTTTAGTGTATCCGTCTGTAGCTCAAAAGCGTATCGATAAGTATCTTCAATCTGTTTGTGCCATCGTGCTTCTTAGATACATACAGAATAGATAGGAATAGTAAAAATTAGTATCGTATCAGTAAATCAGTATCGGGAGTTGAATGAGGTTCACTCTAAAAGAGTAAAATATATATGATATGGTCAATGTAATAAACCGGGCAATATGATTAATGGTCGCCCAGTCTAATAATGTAAAAGTTCAAACTAACAGTAACCTAACCTTATCTGCGACTTGACCATTAATAATTAAGGTAGCTCAATTAATTATTAAGGTTACTGTTAGTTTGAAGTTTTACGTTTGAGACTGGGGGACTGTTAACTACATTGTCAGAGTTTATTACATTGACCATAACATACATACTCTTGATCGGAGTGAATTGTAGATGCTAGTTACCTCTACTGTAGAGTTAAGAGTTCTTATTTCTACAAATAGGTATCGTAAAGTGAAAAATTAATAGAGTAGGGGAAGAGAGGGAACAGTATTACACGTACTACAGGTGCATTTTGGTTAATATTCACTGACGGGTTTTCAAGAAATTAAGGTATGTATATTTTTAATATCAAAAGTAATTATTTCAAGTAAAATACACTTTACTTCAGGAATAAATTAATTAAAGCTAGATTATTAAAAAAAAATTTATAAGTTGTTTGTAAGCTTATTTACGCCGGAGAAGCACAAACTTAACCTCAAAACTGTTTGTGCCCGTATTAACTATTCGAGTATAGATTTCTGATGATTGGGTACAGTGTTACAGTGGATAGTGGGGTTCGGTGTAACATTATTTATTTAACACTTGTGCAGACAGTGATCAGTCCAAGTTGCATCTAAGTGACAAAGATGCATTACTCCATTCAAATGATATCGATGTTGGAAAACTTTGTGGTAATACAAGAGGAGACTACAATAAAACACAGAATTTTGTCAATTAGGGAACTTACACGTAAAACGAATCCAGAAGTTAATCCAACTTATAAATTCGTACGTACAATGCAAGAATATAAAAATTTTAAGTTGTTTTATTAACATTAACATTGTTAACCTTTCCTTGTAACTCTATACCCCACTATGAGGATACAGTGTTATACAGAGCACCAAGTTGAATAAATCTTAATTTCTCTAAAAGTTGAAATAATCAACGCAAGTTAAATGTAAAAGATGAAACCAGATTCGTTACTCTTAAACTAGGAAGAGAATAAATTTTAAAATTTTTATTTGGTTCTGAATTATATCAAAAAATATATTTTGTGTAACACTGTTCCCCCTCTTCCCCTACCTCTTGTAATTAGAATAGGATAAGTATAAAATGCTTTCTAATCCTATTGCAGTATTTTTGTTGCTAGATGAAATAAGATGAAATATTAGTTTCCAAAAAACTAAAAGAACAAAAAACTACAAACGATTTTTAACAATAATTATTATTCAACAAATAAAAACCATACCTTATGTTGGTAAGGGAATGCACCGGTTTCCCGACCGGATCCGTTTGTTATCCAATTATGAATAAATTCTAGAAAAATAGGTAAACTACCCTAGTAACACATAAATGTTGGAAAAATATTGTTTCCACATATTGGACAAACATTGTAAATGACAGACACTGACAGGATTGGTACAATATGCGGAAGCAATATATCTCCAGTACTGCAGTTTGATATTGGCCATGCATTGGTTCAGTATACGTTTATAGTATTGGCACAATATGTGAATAGAATATGTCTTCGATATGGTAACATTTAATGGTTCAATATTATTTTACAGTATTGGCGAAATGCATTCACAGGATATTCATTTACCATTGAAACATAATATTGCTTCAGTATACTTGTACTAGTATTGGCACAATATGTTGATGTGATAATAATGTGATATGATACAAATGTAAATATTGGTGAGATTTTTTACTTTCAGATAAATAAAGTATAAGTTTATTTACATACACTTTGTTTTAAAAGTCTGATTTCTGCAGAATTATCTTTCAGAAAAGTTTCAAGGTTATTTGTACCTAGCATAATAATTCATTTGCGTCATTGCGAAAACTGTAGATAAATACACAAACGCATTAAATTTTGTTAATTGAACTTTTAACTGTTGAATTTTTAGTTAAATAGATAAATAAATTGTATCAACATCAAACAGATAACCAATAAAATTAAATACATATATCAAAAATATATTGGCAAAATATTTGGCCAATAATATGTACTAGGAGTATTTGTTTTGTAGATTAAGTTTGATATTTCATTCAAAATTTGTAAAAATGTATTAATGGCGAGATAACCCTAATTTTAACAAATTTAAAATTACAAATGTACTATTATTAAGCACGTTCTGAAAATTATTCACAGACGCATTGTTTAAACAAAATGCTAGCTAAACTAGACGGTTATAAAAATTAAAGTATATGGATATTTAAGTGGGTACAGTATATAACGAATATAAATAACTAACGCACTTACAAACAGTAAATATAAATTTTTCAACGAAAAACAAGTAGCAGCAGATATCACAACACTAAAACAAGATGCATCAAGTATTAGTGGCGATAAAATCACGAGCGTTTTTACTCTGCAATACACGGCTGCTTGTGCGTTATTGGGTGAAAAATTTGAAATGCGATCCTTATGAATTTAAACCGAGGTATACAATTATTAATTATTGAGGTATTATTAGTATTCAGTATTTGATAAAACCGGGTGAGTTATGCTAACTTGTAACCATCTTTAATTTTTCGCGGCGTGGTACACATTTGTAAAACATTTTCACGTATATAGAGCACCCGTCTGTTTATTGCTATTATGATTCTTTGAGTAATCAAGTAACCTTGTTTAAAGGCTGCTTATCCAGTGTCGGAAGTCGGAACTATAAAGGAAAAGTATTAACTGCACTGTATGCCCAATAGATATAAGACCAGTATAGAATAATACAATATGAATAATTTGTATATGGAACTTTTGTGGGAGAAATATTGGTTACGTATATTGGGCGTCAATCTTGAACCAATATAATAACAATATTGATTAGATATATTATATTAACACATATTAATGAATCATATAATGCGCTGAAATATAAGACCAATATAGGATCAATATAGAGGAAAACATTTATATATTGGACCTTTGTAGAAGCAATATTGGCTAAACACATTGGGTGCCAGTCTTTAACCGATGTAATACCAATCTTGGTTGGATCTTTCAAATATTGAGCCTGAATTTAACATGTTGCCCATATAGAACCAATAATGGGTCAATATCTTGTGCTACTGCGGTATCACATTTTCATTTAATCACCATGGTTCGACTTTTGACCACCCTTTCCTCACTTCCTCTCATCTTATGAACTCTTATTATAATTGTAATTATAATATTAAAACAAAATCAATAAATGCGATTGGTTGTGTAAGGTGTCACCTGTTTTAGATTTGGTGGTGTATATTTTTGGAAAAAACGAAACTGCAACACTGTAACTGAAAATAAGAAGTATAAAATGAATTGTTTTTTCCCTAGTTTATTGACATAGTAATTATGCTTCTAACATAATATGTCATAATAGTTATTTCTAGGACACCTGTACTTAAGTACTCATTTATATAAGTAGCAACGATTCCGCTAAATAACCGTTTGTGTGATATACATAGCAACGGTCGCTAAAGGTCAAAAGCGTACGTTAATAGTTATTTATTTCATACTGTCACATTTGTCAGTTTTACGTCAAACTTTTTAGTCCAGAACATGCGATTTTACGGTCTAGTATGCTTGTAAAAAATTTTTTGGCCTCCTAACCTGTAAATGTCAAATTAACGTATCATTGACATCTATGGGAACATGATGTTTAAAGTCACTGGAGTTTTTCGGACACGGCGTGCTGTAAAAATTGATGTAATTTTTCATCCTTCAGATACGTTTATTAAAAAAATCCCTTTGCACAACAAAAACATGTTTATTGAAACGGCATTTACACAACTTTTCAATTGTTGTATGATTAAAATAACCTTTATATTAACATTTCTTTGAAGTAGAACAGCGCCGCCATCTCGTGCTGTTTCAATGACATGTTACTAGTTAGGTACCGACAGTACCGACACCGATAGTAGAATGACATTTTGTTTGACACATAGAAGGTCAATGGCGTATTGACTGGTATTGACGTGGATGCATGGAAGTAAACGAAAGTAAACAAGCAATAATCATTCAACATTGTGAAATTTTAATGAAAAACCCAAAGGTAGGTATTCGTATATTATAGTCATTCCTTTTCTAATACATTCCTTACTTCATCTTTCCTAACAAGCCCTAATTCCCAATGAGTATCAATCAAGAGAAAGCACTGAAAGCAGTAATAATGGCTTTGATTCGTGAAGAATTTTCCGCATATGTATCAACTTGTACCTACCTACCTACCGATTCCTGTCTGTAACGAAGTTTAATATAAAATAAAATTTTCATTTTTACAAAAAATGCTTCATAAGTTGATGTTTATAAGTGATGTGTCAAACATACAATAAGATTTATTTTACTTATTTATATTACAGCTGTTATAAATATTAACATTAATTGTACAGTTTTGTACGTCTGAAAATAGTCCAGGCATTAACTGTTTTACCTCCTTTGTGGTAGTTGTGTGTTCATGCACAGCCCCTACATGGTGTTCAATGTGTTCAATTTCAACACTAAAATTTTCTTCAGGAATTTTGGAAGAACAAGGGTTTATTTCAGACGTGGGTCTTTTTGCAGCAGAAGGCCCAGCCTCAGTCATCATATGGGCCACATCAATTTGCCTCTTTAAAGAATCAGCAACATAGCCTTCTGCCACTGTCCCACTCTTCCAGCCACCAAATCTCTTCAAAGTTAGAAGATCTCCTCCTCTGTTTGCAAGCAAAGTTGCAGCACTTCGTCTAAAACAGTGCCCAGTGTATTGACGAGGATTGGGTAATTTGAGAAATGTGGCAATTTTGGAAGGGATGCTCCCAAAATTATTTATGCCAATAGGCACAACACAACACTTCCCATTTTGATATTTTAGAAAGAAACGATCAGGGACTTTTGTGATTTTTAATCTTATCTGTAAGTACTTCTGGATAGTGGCCACCCATTCTTCTTTCGTTATGACGAAAGAACGACTTATATTCGTTTTTGTCTTAGGGATTGTAATGATAATTATATCATCTTTCAGCTGTACATCTTTCATAAGCATGTTACACATCTCTTCTCGACGCAAAGCACCGGACACTCCAATTATCAGAACCACCTGGAACAATGTTAAAATCATGTAGCTTGTTAGTTATGGCCTATATTTTACAGTAATAGGGGTGAGTAATCTTTCTATTAGTTAGTTTGTGTATGAAAATGCTTACCTTCATAAGTAAAAAATTAATATCTGGAGCCTGTGTCAAAAATGCACCAATATTTTCTTCATCCAAAATTAGGCTTTTTTTGGGTTTATAATGTTCTGTTTGTCTTTTTATATATGTAGTTAATTTGGCATATTTAGAAATGTCTACATTTTTGTTGAGCATAATACATGATTTTAACATTGAGAAAATTGCCCATAAAGACTTTTTATTCTTTCCCACCAAATCAGTAAAGTACGCTAGCAGGACATTCTCGCTGTAATTCTTCACCCCCTTTTCTTCACACCACATTATAAAGGCGTTGAATTGTGCCTCATAGCGAGCTCTCGATTTTTCCGGCAATAACTGTGATGAAACAGTTTCGGCTAATTGTCTCACTTCTGGAGGCGTACATGTCAAACTATCGTCACTGCCGTCACTGGACATTTTTGAAATTAAAAATGCTTAACAGGTAAACGTAAATTAAGACGTGATTAACACTATTTAATAATAATTTGACATTTGAAACAAATGAACAAACAGTAAACATTTTTTGAGCCCATAGCCACCTCGATACCTCAACACAACGCTATTTTGACGTTGAATGAAAAATAAATTTCAATTTAACAAGTAGGATTTCTTTATGAAGTCGGCCAAAAAGTTTAATACAAATCTTGTGTCTTAACCATTTTACAGTGCTCAATTATTAAAGCACTCCGCTTCGCGTCGTGCTTCAAATTAATTTCGCACTGTAAAATGAAAGTTACCGCACGCGAATGTAAATAACTATTTTGGCCTCCTGTATTTTAAAACGTTTGTTTCAGTTTTGTTTACGTCAACTGTAGCTTCATATTTACGCATGATGTCGTAAAATGACAAGCGAATGTGGTAAAAATACTAAAAAACACTGGGCAATTAGAGATATTTAAGAAACCAACTATTCTTGTAATAATTAAGTTTATGTAATAAAATACATGTTACCTAAGTTATTATTAAAAATATTTCGGGCTTTAATAGAAAAAACTAAAATTTAATTAATTTAAATCGCCGCAGCGCCATCTATTGTACGTTTGGAAACTACAAATGTCATCCAAGAGCACACTATTATGTGCATGTTTTGAATTATTTTTTTTTATTTTCTATAAAACTTGTCGGCCAAAAAATCTTATACAAATCTCATGCGTCAAGTCATTTTACAGGGCTCCAACTAATAAGGCACTCGCCCTACGGGCTCGTGCCTTAAACAAAGTTGTCGCCCTGTAAAGTTCGACTTACCGCATTCGAGTGTAAATAGCTATTACAGGACTTGTGACTGTAAAAAAATTTACGGGACGCAAATACAATCAATCACCTGGACAACGTTTTAGTACGTAATCAGTTACCATGGAAACTAGTTCTTCATAGATGTCCATATTTTGCATTCGGAAATTTATTTTATATATATTTTTTTTAAATTAAACCAATATTCCAATAATTGCAGTATGAAATAAAACGCATTACGTCATACGTCCTGGAAATGGTCTTACAGTCTCGTTTCGATGTTCCGGACTCGGCTCCTTCGTCGCCTTGTCCGTAACATCTTACTCGACTGTAAAATTTCATTTCCAGGACTTATAACGTAAATTACTATTACGCTATAAGTCCTGGAAATGGAATTTTACAGTCGAGTAAGATGTTACGGAGAAGGCGACGAAGGAGTCGAGCAATTATTGAATTATTGATTTAATTTAAAAAATTATATAAAATAAATTTCTAAATCAAAAAATGGACATCTATGAACAACGAGGATCTATGGTAACTATTAGTAGAATTCAAAACATAGAACGAGTGTCCATGGCAACTGAATACTAAAGCATTATTCAGTTGATTTATTTTATTTGAGTCCGGTAAAAAAAATTATTTGTTACTTACTCGTAAACGTCATTTAATGTAACAGAACACAAACAACAAACAGTTACTTTGACGAGCTACTGACTTGTAAAACTGACAGCTGACCTGTAAATGTTTTACAAGTTAGTAGAATAAGACATTTTTCTGAAATCGTCAAGAAAGCTTGTCATGACAGAACTCAGGTTGGTCATGAAAGTGTCACTTTAAAGACTAGTCACTTTCATGATTTTTACAAGACTCATCTGTCATTTTTAGACTGCAATTGAATTAGAAATCGTCACTTATCTTATGGAACGTTTATTTAATATAATTAAAAACACTAACAATCAAATACAACAAATATTATTTGATTTGTTGTTGATTCATTGTCATGGATATTAACTTCTCATACGACTCTGATGTTGATATATTTTTTCAGTTTAAATCTATTTTTAGTTTTGAAAAACGATTTCAGAAAAAATATAATACATCACTGGTCATGAAAGTGTCTCTGCTTGACTCGGAGGCTTTAAAGAGATACTCGGATGCTACGCATCCTCGTACTCTTCAATAAGCCTCCTCTTCTGCAAAGTTTCACTTTCATGACTTGTAATGTAATACACTATTACAGACCAATTGTCATAATAACATCTACGTCTACGCACACTTTCACGGCTCATAAAATTATTTAAACAATTGTTTTATCCATGCGGTAAATTGATAGTTACAAGATCAAACAAAAACATACATGTTAAATGTTCATAGTAACGCTTTGCCATCTTGGTTACTCTTTACATGTATGTTTTTCCAGACTATAAAATCTAGCTGCTGTAGTTTGCATGTTTTCTTCATAATCTTAGGATCGCAGGCTCGATCTCCGGCCGACCTGCTAATTTTTCATAACGGAAAAAAATTAAAAACATGCCTTCTTCTAGGATAGGAAGTAAAACTGTAGGTCCCGTCAATGCAATGTTTGGCACTTTAAAGTTTGGCAGATTGGCTAAATTCTAGTAGGGTCGGCCAAATGATCATAGCAATCGGTGCCATGAGGTACGAAGGATGCTCCGCCATCCTGATTCCTCACCCAAAAATAAATAAAAAAAAAGTTTTTATGTTATTCTAAGAGCAAGTTTTGAAATAAAATTGTTGAAACATTTGATTTTACTAATTGCCAATTTTTTTCGTGTATATTAAGGTTTCGTGGTGTGGTGTGGTGTGGTGCGGTGTGGTGCGGTGCGGTGCGGTGCGGTGCGGTGCGGTGCGGTGCGGTGCGGTGCGGTGCGGTGCGGTGCGGTGCGGTGCGGTGCGGTGCGGTGCGGTGCGGTGCGGTGCGGTGCGGTGCGGTGCGGTGCGGTGCGGTGCGGTGCGGTGCGCTGCGCTGCGCTGCGCTGCGCTGCGCTGCGCTGCGCTGCGCTGCGCTGCGCTGCGCTGCGCTGCGCTGCGCTGTGCTGTGCTGTGCTGTGCTGTGCTGTGCTGTGCTGTGCTGTGCTGTGCTGTGCTGTGCTGTGCTGTGCTGTGCTGTGCTGTGCTGTGCTGTGCTGTGGTATGGTGTGGTGTGGTGTAGTAGATCTACGAGAGAGGCACAGAACGCAAATTGCCAAGATATATGGTAAGTTTTGTTATATTTTCAGAAATAACCAACATTCATTACTGTAAGCACATTCACGGTCCTACTCCTAGAACATACTGTAGTTGCTTCAGAAGTGTAGAAAAGACAAAGCATGACTTATGATCACATTTATTCTACTAAACTTTAGTTTCAAAATGATTCATTCATGATAGTCATGTAATGACTCCTTATGTAAACATGACATTTATAGTGATACGTTCTGTACGTAAGAAAAGTATGCTTTGCGTATAATATCTTACAATTAGCAAAATTTGTCCTTTCAAAACAAATCAAAACTCAATTTGCACAGTATGCAGAAAAGGAGTTCTGTATTGCTGAATTTGTTTGCAATAAATTTGTAATTCTCAATTTTTATCAAAAGTAAAATTATGTAAAACACACGAAGAAAGTTGTTGTAAATCACAAATTTAATAATTTCTTGTACCATATTACTATGAAGCGCTTTTGGTTCATCTTTGCGAACTCCATTGCATTGGGAATATGTGTACCAGAGGTTGAGAACTACTGTTGTATGGCATAAAAGAAATACAAACGGTTCGATGTATTCACAAACTTTATTTAAGAGATATTAAGTTCAAATACAATTAGATTTTTAAAATCTGTTAATTTTGTACGAAATTTTAACATTTCTAGGATTATATTTTCATTTTTTAAACTGGCACGTCAAAGATCGATCTTAAAACATTAAAAGCAGTAGAACTGCTAAATATTTTTGAACAAATGATGAATCTATTTTGTTAAATTCGCAATGTTTTAGAAAGTTACAACGATATGAAACTGGAAAGATAGCAAACTTCAAAAGTTTACGGAACAGATTTAGTTTTGTAGTTAATTTGAGGTATACCTCCTATTGACGTCTTTATATGCAACCGCTTTATCCAAAAAGTAAACCAAAAAGCAATGTTACCTCTGTTGATAATAAAATAACATTTTTTTAATCTTAGGGTATTTACGTCAGAATGTATTTTTCTTCAAGAACACACCATTTTTCCAAAATTTTAATTATAAAGGGGGGTTTTTTGTTCTCGCTTCCAATGGCTCCTTGAATTCAACCCTTCTAAAGTATTCTAGATTGAGTTTTCCTAATTAAAAGTTTAGAAAACTCGAGGAAAAATACGCGATTGGTGTGGGGCAGTATTTCTCGTTCCAACGTAGGTAAAAGTTTAAACTAAATAAAAGCAAACAAATTAAATTTAAAAAGATTTTCCAAAACACCTACTACCAAGTTTATGATTATCGACGGCTGCGTTTGTTATTTTATTCTTCTTCCACCTCCTCCTGCTCCACCGACAATAAACTTTTGTTTATCGACTTATTAATTTCTTTCTTTTTTCTCCCTTCCTTCTTGCCCCATGCCTAATTTGAATTTCTTTTGAAGGGAAATATAATTTTCATAAAGAAGTATTTAAATGCCGGGCATTGACTATATTGATTAACATTATCTATCTTTGTTTTCGCGTTTCATCTTTTCTCTGTCTCTTCAAAGAAATAACAAGTCCCAATTATACACAAAATTAAAATTCATCTCATTGAAAAAGCGTACGAAACGAGGCGCGCTTCTATTAAAAGTTTTTAAGAGAATTTCTGCCCTGAAGAAATATACAAGGCTTCATTAAAAACTTAGATTAAAGAAAGTGGACACGATTAGTTCGTAATTCGAGTTAGAATTGCCATTTTTATTTACTTGTCTTGAAATATAAATTAAAAAAGTTAGTTTAAAAAGGATTTAATTTAAAATACGAGCCGACTTTCAAACTTCTAATATAAAGATCCTTTAAGGTGTTGACATACACACACACTCTTTTTATTTGTTCTCATTGTTCGCGTTTTGAACATTTTCGAACGACATGCTCCATATAAATTAGCGTATACGTAAGGGAAAATTATAATAAATGTCATTTTAAAAGAGCTTTTAATGTTAGCACGTTAGGGTAAGGTCAAGAACAGTCAGATCGATACTTAATGTTGTAGTAGTAAAAGATTAACAAATGCACTCACAGTACGTTATGCATTTTGAAACAATGTTGTACATTTGTAAATTAATGCATGTCTTTGCTTATTCTAGGAGTTTATCAAGAAGAGGCTGAAATATAAAAGGATGAACCTTTATTTAAGAAAGTGGAAAGCTATCGTTAATTTGAATATTCAGGACTAAGGACTACAATTAGTTTAGTCCAAAATTGGATTAAAAAAAATCCATAAAGCAAGCGAGCTCTGAAGGAGAACCAACCTGCTGTTTGCAGAATAAAATTGTTAATTTGAATAAAATGGTAATGTAGAGTTTTTTAAGACGGGAGAATAAATAGTTGTGGACGTTTTTAGATATTCTTGAGAATTTCGATATCAATTTTCTAAATTGCAAAAACGCACAGATTAGCTTAATAAAATAATGTAATCCAATACCTTTTTTAATAATCAAATGAGATGTTGAAGTTTTGTTAAATATTTTTGATTGACTCATTTTCCTAATTTCAAAGGTGTATTATACATTGTCTACACATTTTAAAACAATGATGCTGGTAAGGTAAATTGGAGTCATTGCAGATTACCAAGACACATATGTACGAGGGGAATTTTTTAATCTATCTACCAGGCTATGAACACAATATACTACTGCGACAATTTGCTTAGCATTTGTCATTTATATATCAGTTTAGAAGCGAAAATGAGTGATTTGAAGCTTGCACACAGAAGCGTCATAATTTCTAACGAAAGAAGGCAGTAGCCCGAAGAATATCCATGAGGGAATTGTGGCAGTGTATGTAGAAAATAGTCCGTCCTATTTCCAAATCAAATATTGGTGCACGCAGTTTAAATGGGGCAGGGAATCCATTCATGATGACCCAAAGTGTGAAAGACCTCTGGAAGCACGAACTGAAGAAATCATCAACAAAGTTGAAGATTTGCTGTTGACTGACCGCCGAATAAAAGTTTCAGTTATTGCTAGCGAAATGGGAATATCAGAAACGAGTGTTTTTAAAATTCTACACACAGATTTGGGAATGAGCAAAGTGTCGACACGATGGATTCCCAGGCTGCTCAGTGCCGAACAAAAACTGTGTAGACGACAGATTTTTTGAGAAGAGAATTTGACTGCTTGTCCCAAGATGAAGACTTCTTCTATAGAATTATAACCGGAGGTGATATCTGGGTATACCACTGGGACCATCCTACGAAACAAGAGTCCGTGCAATGGATTCATAAGGGTTCTCCACCACCCAAGAAGGCGAAGACGCAATTTTCTGCAGGGAAAGTGATGGCCACAGTTTTCTGGGACGCGTAGGGGATTCTCTTAGTTGAGTATATGTCAAAAGAGACAGTTATGCTCAGAAAACTCTTCTGCACGACAACTGCAGGGTGCATAAAGCACGAATTGTTCAAGAACTACTCAATGAATGCGGCTTTGAGGAATTACAATATCCACCTTACAGTCCCGATCTCGCCCCCTCTGACTTTACCCTTTTCCAAAACTCAAAAAACACTTGAGAGAGCGTCGCTTTTTATCGAATGATGACTTGGAGAACGTTGTGGAGTTATGTTTTTCAGAATTACCAAAAGAGTTTTTTTTAAGGCTTAGCGTTATTAGAAAAACGCTGGAATAAGTGTGTTAGTGTTAAAGGTTCTTATGTTGCAAAATAAAATTGTATCTGTTCTCTAACTCGTTGTTTTCATAGCTAGGTAGATAACTTAAAAAACTCCCCTATAAAACTCGTATATAATCCCAAAACTATTATGCAAAAATAGTAGTTGTTTGATTTGGAAATTTAGATCCTTCAAAGTTTAGATTTTGAATGCAGTTTTTACTCGCTATACTAGTATAGGTATAGTAGAAAAGCTGTTCTGAAGCAACAAAATGGAAATAGCATTCTATAAAGGTAATAGAATGACTACCGTGAGATCATTTAAATTTAAAATTAAAGTAGGCGGGAATTTTTTTATACGTTTGGCGATCCTGCCAATTGACTCGCTGTGTAAATTAGAGGTTATGCAATTTTATGTTCTAGATTAAACATTTTGGAGCGTCACTTTGACAATTCAAATCAAACTGTGAAGTGAACAGTTAGTGTTGCCAATCTAATTTAAAAATCACAGCCAACTTTAATTATAAATTCAAATGATCTCGTGGTATTATACGATTATATAAAGCAGGCACTATTACGAGAAAATATAAAAAACATGAAATAAGCAGTAAGGTGAATAATGGATTGGAGATATTTTAAGATCTACAGCTTAATAGCAGCAAAGCTCTTTTTACAAGCAAGAAAAGAGCTATATATTTTCTAGGTATGTCATACCAGGCACAAAGTCAATAGAAATATAGTAAAATAAGTCAAGACCCTACAATAAAGAAAAAAGTTGATTTCGCCTTTATTCACATAGAAAATGCGTTTGGAAGAGAAGGGGACTCATTAAATTAGCCGCATTTATTCTTAAGCAATAAATGTCTTTTAAAAATTAGCATATGCTATTGTTACCAGTAAGCATCGCTAACGTAAACATAAAATTAAAACAAACTTCACAGTTAGGCTCTGCCCGAAAAAACTTAGACTAAGCATAGAAAGACTTTGGACAAGTTTCAAAATGTGGCAACACTGTAATCTTACCCGTATTTTCAAAGAGTATTAGATTATATTTGTTTTAAAAAAATGTAAAACAAAATTTGTCATCCAATTCTGGTTAGAATGATGTCAACATCTGTATCAAGGAGTATTAGATCATAGATATATGTGCAAATGTCACTTGGACAATGTTCTACACTGTAAATATATATTTTTTGATTTAAAGGGTTATTGATTATTTTTCAAATTATCTTTGTCTGACAGGATTTGCATAAATAAAAATAGAAATTTATATTTAAGAAGGTATAATATATCACTCCAATTTGATTATCAATGAAAATACATAACAAGGCCTCGCTCGAAACATTTGTAGTTATTTATGTACCAAGGGCGTTAAGATGTTGATAATGCCAGGAGGATGGCAATGTTCGAAATCGCCCGATTGGCACTATCATCTATACCTAAACCATAAATACAAGAAATGAGTCATCACAAATCACCTGGGCGACAGCGGGTTGCTTTCAGCGCATTATTGTATTCCATCTCTCTCTATTGTGTAATGAATATATGAACAGAAAAAAAGTAAATAATAGAGAAAGCGAGATGGAATGCACTGAAGTGTTAGGAGTCCCCCGCTGTCGACCAGGTGATTTGTGATGACTCATTTCTTGTATTTATGGTATAGGTATAGTAACGCTCGTGGACATACAAGATTTTATTTTTCACGAGAATATATGTACATAGGTACAAGTAGAAAATTAGTTTTAATTTGTGTTAATAATTGTTGGCGTTGCTAAGAACATTGTTTATATAAATATTTATAAAACTAGGAATTGTTATGTTATGGTAACAACTTTTACTAAATTTACAAAAGTCAGTTTAAATCGAAATCTTTTTGCTGTTGGTTGTTACCAACATGAAAACAAAAAAGTCCTAATAGCACATGTCATCTAAAGAATAAATTACTAATTTAATCTAAGAAACTTCTGCAAAAGTCCACAGAAAAGAATTCGTGGATCACGCGCCCAGAAATTCCGTTGCCAATACTCGTTATTTGTTGTGTTGCAACACACTCGTACGAAAACATATAGTTTCTGGCCCAAATGATCCAAATTACTATTGAATGTCGACTCCGACTGCAAAGTACAGTTTACTGCAAACTGCTGAAGCCGCGAGAAAGAGATGCGCAGTAGACTACCGACAGTTAGGTGGGAAATTCTCATTTCTATTTCTAGTAGCAGCTCCGCAATGTCCGCTGGATCTACTTTCTTTTTCTATCTTCGAATTTCCTTCCTTCATCTGCACATTCTGCGGCTTCAGCAGTTTACAGTGAGCTGTATACAATGAGCGGACGTTATAGGCTATAACGCCCGCTTATAATGTCGCTTACACATATAAATAACAAATAATATGCAAGTGAAACATAAAATTCTTTATAACTAATTTAAAGACAAATGTTACAATAAATTTACTTTTTAATGTGATTTTTGTTTAATTTAACAAGTACCTATAACTGATATATTTCTTTTTTATTATAACCTACAGAAACACAAAGGCTATTTTTATATAAAGAAACACTTAACCAACCAAAATGTAGCTGTGCTGGAAGTATCAGCTTGATCCAAATAACACTGCTTTAGTTTTTGCCAGCTAACCCCCAATAAGTCGGAGAGGGGCGGGGTAATACAAAATATAAAAGATAAAAAAACAAGCGCCACTTCGTTTAAAAACAATGCTTATTACTAAAGCTTCAAGCTTATCAGACAAACGAAGAAATAGATCTACTAAAATATGGGCAACTTCCAATATTTTGGTCGTACCGTACATATATACTTACAATTGACGAACTGGAAAGTAATATTAAAATCATACAAATAAATAAATAATAAATAAATAAAACGCACGTAGTGAAATGTAAACGTTCTAAGTAGGGCTTTATTTTACTTGCAACTATTTTCTATTGTGCAGATAGAAAAAAAATGTAATGTTTCAACAAAAAAAAAGGTGAATGGTGATTTGTATCACAGTTGGTTGTACTTAAAACTACCCTACAACAATTCCACTATTCGAGATCTCGTTTTATCCTTAAAATTAACATGCATGCATAAATTGTAAACACATTGAGTAAATATATACATATACATAAATAAAATGACACATAATACATACAAATTTAGACCAACATCCCACCATTCGCTGATCCACGGCTGTATGTTTAAAGCCTTGCTTAGGGGGTTTTCGTTTCACCCTTCGATATTTGGTTGTTTTGCTCCGACCCGGTATATGTATAGATGTAGGTACGGACACCAAGGGGAAGAACCTTCCAATTAAAATACACGGTCAGATGGGCAGGAACAAGAATACACCAACGAACAACAAAACCCGAAACAAAAAAAAAAAAAAAAAGACCTACAAAGAAATCACCCTGTATATTGTATTATTTTTAAATATTTGAAGATTTTTACCTTTCTATAAACTGAAAGGTCTTTTACAATACAATTCCCTCAAGGTGACGGCTAGGGAAATAATAGTACCTAAAATAAAAAGACATTTGTGAGATTTAGCGCAACGAGGTTTTAACGAACAGAAGTTACCTAAAATGCTTAGTACCAGAACGTAATCCGTCCAATTTGACGACCGATCGCACACAAATAACCAAGCGATCGTTCTGTTGAATGTGAGATTTATTCCGCTAAAGCGAATTAATATTTAAAACCAATTTCTAATTTATATCTCGTACATCCAACTTCTCGTACCAAAAAGCCAGCCATTTTGTTACTTCACTCTACTATTGAGCAGGGAGCTCAAACGCGCAGGAGCGACTTCACGATAAACCGAAAGAAAGGGAAAACCAGTGACAACCAAACAACGGAGAAGCTTGGTTTTAAACAGTGACCATCAAACAAATAATGGGTTGTGAATTTCAACGTTATAATTCCCCCCTCAACTCCCAGTCGCGAAAACCCTTTCGCGGCTTAGCATAACCTAGCCTTGCTAAAATCTAACTTGCCCAAAATAAATTGAAAGAACAACCCACCAGGATGAAAAATACCATGACCCAAAAAAAACATAACACCAAAAATTAACACCCAAAAGGTGATCCAAAAAAAATCCAAAAAAAAAACAACAAAGGACAAACACAAATTGGAGGTGGAGGTAAGGAAAGAACAGAGGAACAAAAGGTTCCACCCCGAAGCATGAACAATGGTCGGGCAAGCAGGGTTCACTGCAAAGACGCGCTTCACACACGGTACTGGGCACAGTGGTATTCCACGTCGGGAAGGGACCACTGAGCAACTCCCAGTGCCCGAGGCTTGGCAACGACTCACAACAAAACCTACCAGCACGAACCACTGAACATGGCCAGCAAAAAGAACTGAACAGAGAGCCGCCGACATACTCTCTGCTCGCACCCAAGAGAGGGTAGTGTAGAGGAAAAAAGAAGAAAAAGAAAACAGAGTGAAAAAGAAGGGCTCGCCCTGACACATGTGAAGTGGGCAGATGGCAGAGCCACCGAGGAGCACAACTTCACACACGATGCGGGGCACTGCCAGTTCCAACGTCGTGGAGACTGAACAGCGCCAAACCCCCGCATCCGAGGTTCGGAAGCACTACTCAGCAACACTAACCACCCGGACACCACACACGTACCGTTTGAGACAGAGAACAAGAGAAGAAGAAACCGGGGGTTAAAAAGGGAGTTCAGCACAAAGAAACCCAAAAGAACCACGGTCTTGGGGATCCAGCCCAAGCCATGCTATGGAAATATGGAGTCAAAATCGGTATAAGAAAGAAGGAGAAGGTAAAAAGGAGAAGAGAAACTGTCAAATCCGGTATACAAAAAAAATAGTTTGGCTAAGCCAAAACGAAAGTCAAAATTGCTATATCAAGAATCTTGGTATAAAAGCCAAACATAGATATTCGCAAAACAAAGATCTAAATAAAAACTAATAAGCCCTAACAAGTCGACAGATATTAGGTCGAACTGAGCGTATCACTAGACGCTCCAAATGAGGACAGCCCCAACCATCGCTGAACTCTGTGGAACCCAAACCACCAAATGGTTCCCCCAAAACTATCCTAACATGCAAGAACAAAAAATCTTAAGTGGTTTTAACAAAGTGGAATTTTCAACAACAGGCCTCACGCATGGGCGCTAATTTACTATAACCTACAGAAACACAAAGGCTATTTTTATATAAAGAAACACTTAACCAACCAAAATGTAGCTGTGCTGGAAGTATCAGCTTGATCCAAATAACACTGCTTTAGTTTTTGCCAGCTAACCCCCAATAAGTCGGAGAGGGGCGGGGTAATACAAAATATAAAAGATAAAAAAACAAGCGCCACTTCGTTTAAAAACAATGCTTATTACTAAAGCTTCAAGCTTATCAGACAAACGAAGAAATAGATCTACTAAAATATGGGCAACTTCCAATATTTTGGTCGTACCGTACATATATACTTACAATTGACGAACTGGAAAGTAATATTAAAATCATACAAATAAATAAATAATAAATAAATAAAACGCACGTAGTGAAATGTAAACGTTCTAAGTAGGGCTTTATTTTACTTGCAACTATTTTCTATTGTGCAGATAGAAAAAAAATGTAATGTTTCAACAAAAAAAAAGGTGAATGGTGATTTGTATCACAGTTGGTTGTACTTAAAACTACCCTACAACAATTCCACTATTCGAGATCTCGTTTTATCCTTAAAATTAACATGCATGCATAAATTGTAAACACATTGAGTAAATATATACATATACATAAATAAAATGACACATAATACATACAAATTTAGACCAACATCCCACCATTCGCTGATCCACGGCTGTATGTTTAAAGCCTTGCTTAGGGGGTTTTCGTTTCACCCTTCGATATTTGGTTGTTTTGCTCCGACCCGGTATATGTATAGATGTAGGTACGGACACCAAGGGGAAGAACCTTCCAATTAAAATACACGGTCAGATGGGCAGGAACAAGAATACACCAACGAACAACAAAACCCGAAACAAAAAAAAAAAAAAAAAGACCTACAAAGAAATCACCCTGTATATTGTATTATTTTTAAATATTTGAAGATTTTTACCTTTCTATAAACTGAAAGGTCTTTTACAATACAATTCCCTCAAGGTGACGGCTAGGGAAATAATAGTACCTAAAATAAAAAGACATTTGTGAGATTTAGCGCAACGAGGTTTTAACGAACAGAAGTTACCTAAAATGCTTAGTACCAGAACGTAATCCGTCCAATTTGACGACCGATCGCACACAAATAACCAAGCGATCGTTCTGTTGAATGTGAGATTTATTCCGCTAAAGCGAATTAATATTTAAAACCAATTTCTAATTTATATCTCGTACATCCAACTTCTCGTACCAAAAAGCCAGCCATTTTGTTACTTCACTCTACTATTGAGCAGGGAGCTCAAACGCGCAGGAGCGACTTCACGATAAACCGAAAGAAAGGGAAAACCAGTGACAACCAAACAACGGAGAAGCTTGGTTTTAAACAGTGACCATCAAACAAATAATGGGTTGTGAATTTCAACGTTATATTATATATAAGAAAATGAATAGCTAAACTGATAATATGCTTTTAGGGGTGCTATTTTTCAATATTACAAACGCAGAAACACACAGTTGTTGATATTATTTTAACCAAGATTTGGAAAGACAATTTTTGTTTCATATTTTCTGAAGTAAATATAATCTACTACTCTTTGAAAATATGGGTAAAATTACAGTGCTGTGTTTTTACAGCTGCTGCCTGGTACACCAAAGGCCATAGTGCGATAGTTGTATTCTAATAAATTTTGAAATAATGATCATTAAGTAATTTTAATTTTTCGAAGTTTATGATATTAATTACGTCTCACATATTAACTATTAGCTTAAAACTTGAAAAGAATAGGGAGATTATGACCAAACAAGTCTTCCCTCCTCGAAAATCCGCACCTGTTACAGACTTTTCATGAATGCACCAACATAAAGAAAACATTTTTGTTTTATAACGACATAACCTTAAAGATACATGTTGTCTTAGACTTGAATACGAAAAACTGCTTTTTTAGTGTTAAATTAAGATTTTACAACTTACCAAATATCCTAAGAACATTAGATTAATTATGTTAAAAATTCAAAATGGCTTGGTAACGTCACACTTGTTTATTCTCAAGGATTTCTCACACTTAATCTAATTGAATGTTCATTATATTCATATTTTAGTTTATTGAATTGTTTTTATATTCAACTCTTTATCTAAAACCCAGCCAGCACACTGACGTAAAATTGACATCATTATGTCACAGTCCAAAGACGTCAATATAAGACGTCATTAAAACGTCCTATACTAGGACTAAGACAGGAATTGGTTGAATATTGGAAATAACATTTATTATATACTACAGTCAAAACATCTCTATATTGTGACCACCTGCTTAATATGACCAGTATTTCTTGGCCCCTGTTAAAATAATATCTTTTTAATGAAACCTGTACGTATTGTTTTTTACGTCCAAAAGACGTCGTTTTGAAGACGTCTACGTACGTCCCATTATATGACATCTTATGCACATCATTTATTAGTCATATACGTCGTCGACCAATAATGACTTAAAAATAACGTCATTATAACCTCAGTGTGCTGGCTGGGAATAGCTTTGGTAGTGTAGCGGCTAGCCTGCTGGTTTCTCAACCAAGCGGACCGAGATCGAATCCTGGTGCCGGCAGATCTGGTAAAGGTTTTCTGCAGTTTTCCTTAGTTGCAACGCAAACGTAGAATTTGTGCTATACCATCTGCAAGTCAGCTGCAGACGATGCGCGATAGTAATTATTGGAAATTTATTATATACATAGATATTATAACATAACAAGAAATTTCGAATTGTCGTTTACATTTCAGAAACCTGTTGCATAGTAATAAACAGTGTCCGGTAAAAATAACGAGTTTGTACTGATATTTTCTGTTAAACTGGTAGGATTTGTCAATATGAAGGATGATATGAAGGACATACAAGAAGGATATCAGTGTTGCGTGTCATAAAGATAATATACTGTAATGATTTCTAGTGATTTCTAACGGTTGAAGAATAATAAATGTATCTAGCGTTATGTTTTCGAATTACTTTTAAAATGCAGTAGTTGTAATTGGTAGTCATACATTTTTTGAAAATTATTCAAGTACCTTAGTTAGTACAATGATCTACAGTCGCATACCAAAACACCTGAATGTCTATTGAGTATAAATAACGAAGCAGTGCAGCTGCTTGCCATAACTTCTAAGTTCACTAAAAGATGGTTAAACTTCCAAGCAGATAAACTTTTACTATTCCTATAGGTTACATAGTAAAGAAGAAATTGCTGCCTAAAGAGCCATACTTATGGTTAAAAAACGTCTCCATTGTCTTTTGCGTTGGTAACTTAAAAAGTAACTTGTGTAAAAGTAAAGTAAGTAATACTTTTTTAACAGTACTTGACGGAAAGTGCTGGGTCTGCAACATATTTTAGCGGAAGATAAGAAAGACATGTGGTTTCACTAAAATAGTGGGTGCTCCACCTTCCATAGAGGAATGTCCCATCTCGATCAAACTTTCCCGAGTAATTGGATAGGTCGAAAACGATCAACTAACTGACCTGTCAGATAGATCGTTTTGATCAGTATAGACTATTTTTATGGGATACGTAAAATCTTCGGTGTATCGCACACCTGTTGCTACTTGCTACCAGGTATGGCATAAACGAAAATCTATCTATATTACGAAAATTAAATTACTAATGAAGCTAATGATCTTTCTTATTAGTGGAGAGAAAACCGCCCTTCTTCTCGTACAGAAATAGAATTCTAGGTCTCATACCAATGTTATGTTTGGCTGGTTAGGAATTCTTTCTGAAGATAGAATTCTCCAGGTTCAGCTCGCCATGCGATCAGGGCAATCAGTGCCAAGACCTACGAAGAATGTTCCGCATCCGAATTCTTCGCCCAGAATGAACAAACAATTACAGGCATTGATTAGTAAATGATAAAAAAAGAACTCTTTATATTAATTATATAGTAATAATCATTGCTACTACCCATTACCTGGTGAACCAGACCTCAGAAGCTATGAAGGTACCGGGAGACGAACCGGACCGCTTGGGTGAGACAACCTTGCTGAAATATAATTGGATTCTACAGCTGCGTCTTGACTTTGTTTTAGAAACTCAAACAGACAAACTAATGATGACAGACGTTGTTTAACAATAATAAACATCCGAAGCAGATTAGTCGGGTGACTAATTGTAAGAAAATTGTAATCAGCATTGTTTTTCCGTAAACAAAATTTGTACGGGCTTAAAAACACGCTGATTTATAACAAACCAACTGTAAAAATAAGACAATAATTAACCTACATTTTATATTTATTAATTTTCGGAATATTTTCAAAATTTCTTGGCATATTTGTTGTTATTAAAAAAATACTCTTTTGTAAAAAAAATTGATTAAGGCACCTAATTACCATAAAATTAAAGATTTTATTAATGTAGCCAAAACAAGGCGCCATCAAAATCCTTTAACCTAATTATTTAATTTAAATTAGATAAATCTTCGCTTTAAAAGATATTCTCTTATAAAATCATTAAGAATTGTTATTAGATAAACAATCCCGTGCCTTATTGACAAATTATTTTAAGTTCAACAAACTACAAACTCAGCATTATCTTATTCTAAAAGGGTATTATTTACACAGCTGTGATCTGGCATTGGCCCAGATATTCTTCATTAAATTGTAAGGTTGTAAACAAAACGTGCTTTATTCCAAGTGCAGCAAACTACAGCCTACATCAGCATTTTTGTCGGGCAGATTTTATTACAAATTTTACAGGGTTGTCACGTTTCTTAATTAAGTAAAATGAATTTTTAATTGTAAAAAGAATTCAATTTTACGCGGAAACGACATACGATACGATAAAATGTTATTAAGGTTTGTTGTTGTGAGAAATGAGATGCATCTGCCGACAAAGCCCCATAATTAAAGTACAATTATTAACGCGGCAAAATGATGTTAAAATTCTCAACTTTGTTATTTTCTTTTTCAAAAATTAGTACGTTCTAGAACAAAGTTGTACCAGATTTTTTTGTTTCTTTTGATGTCTTCTATGATCTCTTAAAATTAACGCGTCGTATCCGCTGCTACCCTGTGTAGCTCTTTAGCAGTCTTTCCTTTTCTACAATACGCTACCCTTAAAGGTTATTTAATTTCTCCAGAACGTAGACCTTTCAAATAATTCTTAATAGTATAAATATTTAAATTCCCTGTTTACAAAATTAAATATTTTTATCGCAAATCAATTTTGTGGCAGGTGTAAGTCCTATTAAAACATTTTAATTGAAAAGTCAAAAAGTCTCTCAAAATGAAATTTGATTTCTCCGGCGTTATAAAGAAGTCGTTTGTAATTACTGGAGGCTCTTGTTTTTTGAATTCTGCCTTTTCACATTTCTCCGTTCTAATTTCTTGAATGAATAATAAGAAGTCTGGCCTTTGTTAAAGTTGACATTGATTCTAAGCATAGTTAATTAGGTATATGTTCTTAATTTTCTTTTGATTTCAGCAATAAAACCTGCCACCTCTCTTTTGTGTATATCACTGGCCTGGATCTTTCTTTCTAACTACTGTACACCGCCTCCCACTCTCGAGTTGAACAATTTATTTTAATACATTCGGGTATAAAAAAATAAAATATACAACCTGCGCCGGCAGAACGAAAGAGATAGGAAAAGATAAAAACACTCTCCTTAACATTAAGCTTTTATGAGAGCAGAAGAAAACAAAGAAAGTGACACTTGGACAAAAGGTAGTTAAGGCTCTGTTTTGTTTGGGCTGAGACAAAAGACGGACGCTGGCAAAGAAATAAATGAATGCCTGGATAAGGAGGACGTTAAAAAGATATTACAAAAACACTATTTACATTCCCTCTTTTGTCTTCTGAAATAAAGTCTTGGGGCGGAATATATTATTGATACTCCTGCATTCAAAAAACAAGGAACGGAAAGCAGTAGTGACTCGCGCTTTTCTAAAAGTAGGAAATGCATTTTCGCTTATACAAGCTTTATTAAAGAGTTTAGCTTTCTTAGATATTAAACAGCTATCGTACTGCTTAAATTAATTTATAATTATTTGCACACTTTTAAGATTGCATTTCCTTTAAAATGTTAAGTTATTATTCCATATTGAAAACTTGAACATGTTACAGTTTTACGAGGGATTGTTTGGCTGAAACTCTCAATACTTCAGATTTTAAAAGTTTTATTAAATTACATACTTTCTAGCCGTTTTTTGAAGTTACACATAATTTCTCAAAGTTTGTGTTGTGAAACATTACCTTTAGGTTTTAATACGGATAATACATAATCTACGTATTATGGCCTTTATGACGGGAACTTCCTGGCAGGTTAACTCGCGTTGTTAGAAGGGAGTCATTTCAATTTATAAAATAAGACCATAACCTGAATGTATTATTTATTTAGGATTCGTGAAACGTCTACTACAAAGTAAACAGCCGCCGTTCAACCCAGCTTAAGCTAAATAGAAATAAAAACAATAGCTAAGTTAACACAATGATAAGATAAATGAATCGATAAATCAAATCAATAATAAAAGAGTTTGTACACAATCAGAAATCAAATGTTTTAACTATTAACTAATTTTTAATAATAACTCAAGTATAAACAATAACCAGTTGGTGCATACATTACCAAAATAAAACTGTATCTACTTTTTAAGCAAAAAGAAAAATATGGTACTTACGAAATACTTTATCAGCAGAAAAGATAGCTTTAAATTTAATCATGCATTGGACGTTAATATTCTATTTAACTATAACCCAGAGTTTGTTTATCAATTGCATAACCCAGAAAAGTGAGAGGAAAAGTTTACACAGTTTAGAGCTTAAACCAAAGGTAATAGTAATAAGAAGCTAAACAACTTGGACTTGTTTGTCGTTTTAGATGTCCCTGCCCGTTGTTTACAACAGGAAAAAGTCAAGCCAACTAACAAAACAAAATAAAATATTACAATTAGACATACCCAATAGTTGGTCTCCAGCTTTATTATAATCAGAGGTCTTGTTGATCCCAAAAACACGGCCAAAACATGAAAGCCTGATTTGCCCAAAGATTGGTATCCTGCGGTTTTTGAGATTACTCATTACGAATCCAAACTCATAACATAACTATCGTATGCATTTCGGGCTTAATTAGTGTTTTAGAGCCCTTTATCGTCTTAGCGCCTTCGGTTTTCGCCTCAGGCGCTAACCGACTCTACGGGCTCTAACACACTCAATTAAGACCTTAATACATAATATACTATTATGTCCGGTAAGGCGATTTTGACCGGTTTATGGGCATGTTTTTAGAGCGTAAATTGCTAAATTAGAATTATAGGGCTATAAAACTTTTTAAAGCAGGCTAAAGAGTGTTTAGAGTCCGCTAGAAAAGTAGCTACCCTTTTTTACGCCGTGACCATAGTAATAACAGTAATTATAGACCAGTGCGTGCTACTTACTTAAAGTTTTGCACTTTTTAAGTTATTTTTATTTTTAAATTAAATATTGAATATTGAAACCGGATTTATTAGACCGGACTACCGGACATAAACTTACGTAGACATTTCGTGCTTAGTTAGTGTTTTAGATCCCTTTATTGTCTTAGCTAATAAGAATTAGATAAGAATAATTCCTTAATACATCATATACTATTATGCACAGATACATAATAATTAGGCTATTATTGTTAAACTCATCTAAACATAAACTCTTCTTTATGGCCCACGAGCCTCCGACGGGCAATAAAAAAACGTCAATTAAATATCAGAGCTGTTTCCTATAAAGCATTTGATTTGTTCTTAATATAATTTTTCAACTTATCAACAATGAAAATCAGCTAAAACTAAATATTTTGGAATATTTACTATAGCAATGTACTTCAAGTGTAAGCACAGTATGTTGTTGTGTATTTTTTACACAATAATAAATTTGAGATAAAAACTTAATCTGTGCATAAAATAGTGTATATATAGCGGGCTTAACTTGCTCGTATGGCCATACAGCCTTTTCCTAGAAATAACGCTTACGGCCATAAAAGCCTCTTTACGCCCTTAATGCATAACTAACAAAATTATAAGCTATGTATGTAATTTATGTAAGTATTTTATTTATATGCTCTGTATATACGTTTGGGTAACCGTTAAAAATTTGTTTGGCATTCTTTAAAGCGTTAGAAAATAATGAAAAAATAACTTTTTTTTATTTAAACTGTGCTTATACGTGCCTAAAACTAATTGAAGATTTTAAAAAAATGGTATTTCTGTTTTTATTTAATTTTATTGGTTGGTGTCCGTCCAGAGTTTTTTCGGCATAACTTTTTTGTTTTTCAATGTTTCTGCTTGAAAAATGTGTATCTTTATGTTTTTGGGTCGCTGAATGCGAATCTGATGTAAAAATTGTATCTGAACAGATTTGTAACTATGAACTCAATCATGGCTAGCAGCGTTATTTTAACGTGGGGCATCTAATAATTTAATCACCACGGTCCGCTTTTGGAAGACACGAATCGAGATACGTTCAATTAGCGCGCTAACGCTTTTGCATGAACTACCAGTACACACTGATGGGAGCGAGGTATACCTATCCAGACCTCTACTAGCTCTCCAGGCTAGTGCCCGAGTTATAAACGTACTCACTCGTCGAGACCCCTTCTCTCGGAATAAGAAACGGCCTCTAGTCCAGCTTTGGATTTTCCCCACAAAGTGGGACCACTGCCCGACCGAAATCAAAATCAATGTGGCAGGCTTGGACGGTTATGCCAGCCCGGTCTACCAGTTATAGACCTGGTGTGTCCTTGTCAGCGCTGCGTTTAGTTCCTCCTAAGCAGAACCCCGGTGTGTACCTTTTGGAGATGATGAAGTTGTCTTGAGCATTGAGTGGCTATGTATTCGCATCAATACTCCTTAAGTCCAGCGGCTCCAGACGGTTTCTTCGGATCACTAGGTGGAACTGCACACCATAGTGTGATCCTCATACTATCGTCTCTAAGTCCTTCTGGCTGGTGACATGCAGTTTCCCATCGGCCGGAGATTACCCCCTCCCCGACCAGGATAAGCCTCACTCGAATAGCGGGCGACTAGTGCTTCATCGAGAATCCAATCCACCCACACCGATACTCATGTTAGAAGCGCTTCCTCCTCAACGTCAATGAGTCCCCGTCGAGAGCACGGGTCTATGTAGCTGTCAATTGCATGAAAAATAATCAAAATCAAGGAAATAATTTTATTATAAGGATTTTTCAGGTCGCTGAGATAAAATCTGACGTTTTAATGGAATCATGCGGGTGCCGCTACTATAGGGACGCCGCCGCCGGGGCGAGATTCATAAGTACGTACATTTTTAAGAAACAAGATTTTTGTTATAAAATCGAAAAACAGAATGATCAATATTAAAATAAATAAGGCCGGATACACCGAATAAAAATTTTAAAAAATTGTAAATTGCCGCCTGTTTGATCACTCAGCTGTTTACAATTTTGCAGAGAGAGCAGGCTAAATGCGTGTCTGCAGAGTGTCTACTGCAGTCTATCTAAAGTGAAACGTTGCAGAAGGAATTCTCGTACAAAACATTTGTTGCTAAGTAAGCAGCAGTGGCGGCCCGTGCCAAACATTTTTGAGTGTGCTGTATCTGCAAAATGTTTGTTTATTTTGCTTTGCCTAATTATTTTACCAAATTAGACGATTCGTATTTCACTTTAAATATGCATTTTAAAGTTCTGGTGTTCTTTATTTTTTCACTTAAATGTACCAATTTCAACCGATTTCTTAATATTCTATAAACATTAAGTTTTGTGTCATTACAAAAAAATAAAATGTATTTAAAATAAATAGCTTCATAAGGTAAGGAAAAATTATTTTAAAATAAATTTTCTTTTTAATTAAATATTGCTGTTATCTTTTGCTTAGCACGATTCATCATTATAATAAATAACTAATAAAACTTTGCCCATTTGTTCGACTTATTAGCCGGTATATTTTGTTTAATAACGAGTGAATACAAGGGCCGTATTCCAATTTTGTATTATTTAAGAAAAGTGTTACTTAATTAGTTTTTGGAAATTTGTACTATAATTGACGAACGCTTTGGTTGTTTTGATTCAAAACCTCCTGGCACGTATCGTGAACAACCTGAATTATTTTAATAAATATGTTAGTTTTAAAAGAAAAGAAGGCAAGAATTTTTAAACTTTAATTTTGTTAGCGATTCTGGTCGGTGAGAAGACTATAATCCTTGTATCATTATATACAATGATTAACGTAAAATGGCTTTATCAAAATTTGCTTTAGTCTTTGAGAATTTTGTGAATATTTGAGTTTTTAACGATTAACCTGCCTAGTCAATACTCTCAGTTTGTTACATTTAGCGAACCAACATGTGGCAGTTCTGCAAAATTTATTTAAGAAATTTCAAATAATTTAAATTTTTGTCATCGTAAACATGTTTCCACTTATTTTTTCATATAATAATAATAATAATATATGTACACATAATTATATACAATATTAGTATTATACAGGATGGCTGGTTTTTTATTGTCCAGGTTATATCTGCGAAAATATTGAAGGTAAAGGAAAAAGTTAAATGAGAGACTTGTTAGCATAACCTGATCTATAAAATAGCGCGATAAAAAAGTTTTTCACGGCCAACTTCTTTTCCGGAAAAATATTCAACTTTAATTTTTTAAATATAATGTCTGTATATCCTTACGTGATAATGTTCAAAATAAATGTTATAGTATTAGAGCTTTTAACTCACAAAAAGCTTTAAACACCGTACTGGAGAGTTTTACCTGCCGAATCATTACATCCTGTATATATTTATGTTGCGTCTATTGCGCGTGTCAATTCTTAACTGCCAGATATAGTAAATGTTTAATAATAATCATCTAATGTACCCTTTTCTTTTGTTGGAGTAGTATTTGCACTAGCCGTACGTATACTATGCGGTCATCATTTTTTAAAATAAGTACGGAGTTTCTGTTAGATGTTGAATAAAATCAATTGCTTAAAGAATTTGATTAAATTAATAAATAATGTTATTAAATTATAAAATCGTTAATTACATACTGTAATGTTCTTTTTAAATAATACCAAAAATGCTGTTTAATCGTCTATTAACAAGAGATATATTATTTACATACACTAGTTACAAACACTATAATTATAAACTGTTAACGAACTTAAACTAAATATTTACAAACTTAAAGTAGGTTATTGAAAGACTATTTATTTATAATACAACATTTATTTACTACACATTTATATTTGACTACTAGTTCCACAATACACATATTCAATTTACCGGTTGAACAATGATTTATCCCTTCTTCTACGCGGCTACGGTATATATCCACACGGAAGTGTGTAAAATCTTTTAGAAGTCTCCAGCACGTCGACGGCCGGCCGTCAAAGCGTCATACACCACCCACACGAGCTCTCGTATGTTCGACGGCGGCGTATAGGGGTTATTCCCGTTTATTACAATACGTTACTGCTATTAAAATATAATTGTCTATGAAAATTATTAACTTGTAGAAGTTACTTTACTGAATGTTAGGCTGTTCAATTCCGAAACTCCTGTAGTTATCCAAGTGGTACTGAAACGGTAAAATACAGTTACATTTAAAAACGTACAATAATAATGATATAGATATAGATAGTATTTTTTAACAAAAGATACTTACTCTAAGATACTTATTCTAAAATAAACCGGATGTGTCAATGGATACATGTAACAGTCCACCATTTTCCTAATTATTGAAATAAAGATTTTGAAACTCTGGATCTAAATATAAACCATAAATAGTCCTACCATAATATATTTAGATTCTTGCTGACATTACCTATTGCTAACTATCGAGTGTTTTTTTAAATTTGACGTCGAAGGCGGCTATGGGTAGTTGATTGTGAACGGATCTTGATCGTATTAATAAATGTCATTGTCAAAACGTTCAAATCCAACCTCTGTCCAATAATTCACAATCGACTATTCACAGCCTACGTTGATGTCAAATTTAAAAAAACACTCGATATAATAAAAGCTATTTATAACTACATCAGTTTAAAGCCGAAAATGCACCGATTAACAGGCTGAAATAAAACATTGTGGTTAGTATTTGGGAAAAATGAGTAATCATTAAAATAAGAAAAAAAAATTATTTATTTATTTATTTATTTTTGGGCGAAGAATCAGGATGGCGGGCCATCATTCGTACCTTGTGGTACCGATTGCTATGATCATTTGGCCAACTCTACTAGAATTTAGCCGAATCTGGGGGAATTCCACCCTCAGTAGGGATATATTTTTATATGTATTAAAAATTTTTATTTTTTTTTCAAATAACTTGACATAGATGAAACATTTCCAACTCCACCTTCTTAATAATTCTTTATACACAAACATTTTTAATTATTACAACAATTACTACATTACAAAAATTATTTCAGAAAGTCAAAAGTAAAAATGTATTGTATAGAAAATCTCCTGTAGAATCCGAATTTGATAAAAAAAATACTGGATGTTCTATTTGAAAATTAAAAATAACACTTCCGGCTGAACCGGAAATTACAAGGTTAACGGAAGATAAGAAACGATCGACTGTTACATGTTACATACAATGTATTAAAAACATTTAATTAGATGAGATTGATTAATTTTATTATTAATTAATTAGAACTATTCTATTCTAACAAAAAGAAAAAACTTCTTTCCAGCCAGAACAGTTATTATAAGGTAAATTGCAATTATTTTGTCGTAAAATTACATTTTTACGGTAAATAGGGAAAGGTAAGGTAAAAAGTAAGATAGATTATTGCTAGATTATCTCTCTTTGGATTTTATTATATTGATGTAATAATGTCATAATTAAGATTATATTATTCTTGTAATAATGATTCTTTAAGTGAAATTCTAATGTAAATTGTATCATGACGAGTGTTTAAGCTCAATGTCACATTTCCTGTATATATATGACATGTAGCTTTGTGCAGAAAAGAAAACTCACAAAATTAAACAAACAAATGCTATTAAATAATTCAAAATGTCTTTCTAAATTAATTTTATTGGGTTTTGAAAATTTACATCATTTTTCAGATCTAAACTAAATGTACGCTTAAGCTTGAATGTAAGCTGGTAGTTAGTCAATTAGTCAGAAAAGTAGTTAATTAAATTATCCAATTAATTATTTGTCAATTGAAATGTACTTAAGCGTATATTAATCTTTGTCATAAAATATGTGTAAATTTTCGTGTAAATAAAATATAGAGTTAAACAATCAAACGTTTTATTTTGACAAAAGTATAACACTAACATCTTTATCGAATAAATACAAGCTATACTAACATGTTGTGAATGACAAACGAAGTAAATTCTAATTCGCCAGGAAGCACCTTAGCAATCTCTATAATATTATTGTTTAATTAACAAATTGATATTTGATGACAAATATAATCCAATTTTCAATAAACTACTTATTTGTAGAAACTTTAAAATCAAAAATAAAATAAATTTATAATCTTCTACAATTTTTTTAAAATAGTTATATTAGCTACATGAAACTTTCAAATCTTCTCATTAATTTCAAACTTAATGCGAATAACAATAGTATGTTTTACATCAGTTTATTAAATTAGGCTCTTAGTAAATTAATGAAAAGGGTTGTATAAGTTGTATTAATTTTAGATATTAAATAGTGTTTAACATGGTAATAAAAATATGATTCCATATTTAACAAAGTAAATGGTTTTCAAATGTATAAATGTTTCATAAATAATTTTAATTTTTTAAAGTTGGATTTTCCATTATGCATCTATTTTGGCCACAGCAGCACATTTTTGAATGTTACAACAGTCATTGAGTAGTTTACCTTCTCATTTCTTTTAGCTTAGAATTGTTGAAATTAGTTATTTTTAAAACAAAGATGCTTAAACGTTATAATAAAATTAAACATACGCTGCTGAGCCGACGTTCAGGTTTCCCGAGCTGTGGAGAGCCAAGCTTTACATTTTTGCTAGTTACGAAAGGTTTTCAATAATAAAATGAACGTCGACATTTTTTTATATATAGTTTTTATATAATTTGATATATGAAATTTAAAATTCGGGTATGGAATTTCAAGTCCAACAAAATGCCTAGTGTGGAGTGCTCATTATAGGTGTCAATATAGGGAATATTCGCCAGTGAAACATTTATTTGAAAGATTGATAAACTTAAAAGTTTAACACTAAAGTTTAATACTATTTAGGTAGTATTATTATTTATGCGGATATCCGATAATCCACAAAGTTTTATATAAATTAAGAAACTCAACTCGTTCGTCGATGTTAAAATAGAAAATAAAAATAAAAATTTTAAATTTTTCTCATAAGTATACAACAAAGCAAACAAATTTTAATTTTCAAGAGATGCTTTGTTCATTATTTCTGGGTTTTGAACTGGAAATTTAACGAACTCTAGTCGAATTTAACAGAAAAACGTCACGGCACAAGATTAGCTTCCTTCTCCTAACATTAATAAATTGTTACGTGATGAAAAGAAACGACAACTCGATGCCAAATATAATAGTTTTCATTAAATTGCTTCCCAATTATTCCAATTTATACAGTTTTATGCATTTAAATAAACTTCGTATTCTTATTTTTCATATTCCTGCAACTTTAATTTTCCCATGTATTTTTTATTTTTAACGCTAGAAGAATTTCAAAATTAAAATTGTGCTGGGAGAAAATAAACTTGATACACTTGCCGTCTAATATCATTTTTTTTATTTATTCAACAAAATAATTTGTTTATTGCTTTCATTTCTATATATTTTACTTCGTTCATGAGTTGACGCTTTCAGATCTGTACATCTGTGGCACGAGGCAAATATTAAACTGAAAGTGCGCTCTATATAAGCTTTGTCCAAAGATAAAAAGCTCCAAATAAAAAGAGAATACCTAAAATAAGAAACAACCCTCGCTTGTTCTTATCTTTATTTCTTCCAGTATTCAAAGGGGTAGTCTTATACACAACTTCAACGGAACGGACAATTTTAATTTAGCTTTAAAAAAGTGATTTAATTTTAGTAAAAATTTGCAATTTGAGTGAATGAATGGATGCCCGGGAAGAAGCCATCTTTTGTAATTCACATTTATCAGATGCTTTTAGATTTGAATACACTGAAGCCCGCCAAACTTTTGTTTAAAGACTTCTTTTAAAATGATAAGATTTTGATCTTTATACTTTGATTTTTGTTAATTTTGCTTGGCCTCTCTTTCAGAACATCATAAAGAAAATTAGTGACTATAATATTATTTTATAAAACAGTTCAATTTAAAATTTTCTAGTCTAATGTAATCTTATTATAATTTTATTACCTTTTAAGCGAATTTTCTTTGTCTTTATGAATAAAAATGTGCTTTTGACATGTTTTATTATTTTGCAGCTTTAGGAAGAAAATTGTCTGACTTATAATCAGCTCATAAGGATTCGAACGGATATCTTCAATCGCCTCTTTATGCCTGCCTTATTAGATAATACGATAGTGTTAACAATTTTTAAAGATTAACATCAAATAAAATTTTTGTGCTAAAAACTATTGATAGATAGCATTTAGATGAGTAGAAAGAACTCTCTCTTTTCTGATGTACCACCTTCTCATTCTCTTGACGTAACATTTTTTTTGCTTTTCTACTTTTACAGTCTAGAAACTATAGGCTAAACCAGCCTTTCTCAACCTGTGGTACGCGTACCCCCAGGGGTACGTGAAATGGTCTCAGGGGGTACGCGGAAAAATATGTAATGGTGGACATTGATAGATAGATTGAACATACGAAAGACATTTCCAATTCAAATTATTTTTCATTATGAAAAAATCAAAATAATTAAATTGAATCCGAAATAATTTTAATTTAGAAAGAAATGAATGTTTTAAATTCAATTTAGGCATATATTTTATCTGCAGGACCAGTACCTGTCGAGAGGTATATTTCAATAATGCTTACACAAAACGGGCAGGAGTTCGGCATTGTTTTCTGTAATAGAATTTTATTTCTGCGAAGAATCTGGGATAATTTCAGTGTTAGTCGTCGGGTTGGTTGTAGTTTGTCCATTATTTCTTTGTCTCAGTGTTTCCAACCGAACTATAAATATAGTATTTGTACAAAACAAAATCCCTTAGGATCAAACACCTTAGCAGAAGGAAGACCCGCGTTAACGGGGTTTGCACAACTGGTAAAAATAAAAATGTCTCTGTATTATAATGTTAATTACTGTACCGGTATGTAGATGTTAGTAATGATACATAATGAGGTTGGGGTTGGGGTACGTAGAGAAGTGATGATAGGTCAAGCGGTAAGTAAAAAAAGGTTGTCTTTGTCAGTACCGTCGACGATGTTTATCCATTGATGACGGCTTGTGCGCTTTTTATTTGTCAGCCTGACAGTATCACCTCCTAATATTGCAGTAACATAATACACACAATTAACAAAAACTTGCTAACTAAAAACTAACCGCTTGCTGCCCTCTCCGGCGGTTTGCACGCCTATCTCTTGGAGAGAGATTGGCTTAATTAAATATTGGATATTATTTGTCATCTTACCCATTATTGTACTTTCGAATTAATATGAAGATCAGCAACCACGTTTTTCGTCCCTCGTAGAACGTCAATTGAATTTTTGTGATTGATCATGGACTGCCGGATACCGAATTTCATCGAGTTGTTGAACTCTTACCACCATCTAGGCACTGATCCAGGACCAGCTGATATAAATTCTGAAATAATAAAAGAGGGTCACAGTAGAAATTGGTTTGGAAATAACAATTTTGGAACTTTTCGGTACCGTTCGGTTAGGTACTGATTTAAGGCCAGCCGATAGAAACTTCAAAGAACTAACAGGGCTCTGTTTAGTGATATTAAAAACTCCCATGTATGTATTTTCAGCGCAATTGAACAAACTTATGTTTTGGCTCTAGTACGAGGCTTGTTTAAAGGTTCAGGGTTCAAACCAGTTTGATTTTTTAGGTTGGGAATGTTTCACTTCATTTTCCAGTGTCTGGATGCTAAAATCTAACCAATGGAATGGCAGACAGATAACACATTGATATTATATATACACACCCTGAGTGTAGTACTTATATATAAGTTTCGGTACAAAAGAACTTCGAGATTTATATCCTTAAGACTTTCAGAGCCTTTAATTGCTGAAGTTTCGACTACTGAAGACTTCAAAACATATAAGGTATTAGCAAGATATTAATATTAGCGAACTTGGGGTTGGCAAGTTACAAATACTGATCCAACGTTTCAGTTTTGTAAAGTGTCAGCGATTTAGATTCGAAACGCGTCTAAACTCAATTGCCAGAAAGGTTAATGGGTTTTCAAGTTCAAAACCAGAATTTGATAAATAGCTGGATAGAGCAAAGATTGCGCCAAAAGTACATGCATGCTTACCTCGACAGCTACGCTCCGGCGAGAGCAATTGCCATCCTCTTAGTTGAGAGAACTGCTGAGAGCAGTAGACCGAATTTCTACATTTTAAATGTTGTACATTTTCAAAGATGTGGTAGGTGCTGTGGTGATTAGCATGCCTTAGATAGCAATTAGTAAACAAAGCAACAATATGTGAACAACAACGAATAAATAATTAACAATATTCATAATCAGCACATTGATTTCTCACCCACAAAAACCTAAGAAAATATAGCTCTCATAAATATAACAACAGTTTTTTATTAATCTAGTAAAACAATACTACAGTACTTGCCATACTACTTATACAGTAGTAACTCAATAACTTTGGTTATGTTTCAATCCTTCTTGCACACTTTAAAGCTTAATTTTGAAGTTTCATAACTGTATATTTAAGAAATTATATAGTAAATTACTAACTAAATCATTAGAAAAATATAGTCTAGAGATAATCATGTAGCTTGAAATTTTTTTATCATTTTGCTTGATTTATTGGCTGGGTTAGTACTACTTATAAGTTATAAGCCATGTCTTGCAACAGTTTATGCATCATCGCAAATAATTAAATTTTGCACTTACATTGTATGAAATGAAGTGACATTCTTTCAGAATCTACACCTTAGATTCAAAATTCATATTAACCTAAGCAAACACAACCATAAACATGGATTGTGTCTATGCGATGTAGATACTATCTTTTAATATTGTTAAAAACTCATTATAGATCTTTTTTACTGAACTTACTCCATTTCTCCTTCATTATTACTGATTAATTTATAAGAACTATATATTTTTTAAATTCATATTAAAGATTAACAAAAGTCCTTTCTGGTGTATAATGAGGAAAGAAATATATGATGATAAATTGTGATGTTTTTATTCAGTACTGTATTGGCGTGAATGAAATAACTTGAAGCTTTAAATTATTAAATATTTTTAAAGTACAATGAACGTGCCTTAAGATAAAGAGAACTGAATACAAGTTATATAAATAAACCTTAACAAGGTTTAGCAAACACTTCGATGCAATGATGCTGTGAACTATGTATCATCATGGATAAGGCATGGATGCAGGGCTCAACAAAATACCTGAGTTTTTGTTAATCAATTAAAAAACCTTTTACTTTTCAACAGCTCCTTTCTTGAAGATAACTAGAAGATAGTAAGTTAATTATTTTTTCTGAATGATATTGTAACGTTCCTTTTTAAAATAATAACAAAAATGCTGTTTAATCGTCTATTCACAAGAGAGATATTATTTACATACACTTAGTAAAAACACTATAATTATAAACTATTTAACGAAGTTAAATGCTAGATATTTACAAACGTCAAGTAGACTATTTATTTTTAATACAACATTCGTTTATAACATTTATTTATTCACTAATATTCGACTATTAACTAATTACACAAAGCACATTTCGATTCACCGGTTGAATACTAATTGCCTCTCTTCTATCCGGGACGACGTTTTATAACTTCCATGTAAACGTTCTAGCAAACGCTGGAATATAACCGTGTATTGTACCACGTCTAACCGCCTGATGCGTCATGTACACGGCCCGTGTCGAATCTTCTAGTATGTTCTCGCGGGTGTATGACGCTTCGCTCTGGAATGTTCTGCCGCCTTCCTATAGGGATTTCCCTATTTGTTACAATATTAATCCTGTGTCTAAAAATCTAGAAATTAGCACGGGATCTTGCCCAATAAGTCATCAATTGTGTAGTATGTATGTATGAATTGTAAACCTTTTTCAAAGGGACGCTATTTTCCAAAGTTTCGGAGTAGCCGCGAAAGAAAATTATCAAATGATGATCCTGGTATATGGTGATTCAAATTAAACAGTTTAGCAAGGTTTTTCCTGTTTACCGAAGAGCTAAGCAAAGTGTAACCTAGGGTGGCTAGCGCTCGTTTTCTGAGCTAAATTGAATAATGAAAACTGCGTTCCGATATGTCGATTCGTTTATGCGATTGATATGAAGAAACAAGGTGAAAGGCGGTGACGTTAGAGGGGCCCATTTCAAACATTTGTTGCAATTTCATTAATTATATTTGCCACAATCAGCCATTTACACCATTTATATTACTTTATATTATTGTTGTTAAACTTCAAACCAGATGTTGTGTCTTACATTGTTAAATGCTTCAGTGCCGCCAAGCATGAAAATCGTGGCCTACTATAGGTAATTATAAATGTATTTGGTCTCACGGTACTAGATTAGCAACTAAGCACCTTTACACTTTTGAACGTTGGAATTTTCAATTAGTTTTTTGTTACATTAAAATATTTTATAATTTTATATTTTATTTATTTATAATATTTTATTTTATATTAAGTTATAAAGTAAAATTTCAAAAGTAAAAAATGTAACCTAATATCTAAAATGAAAGTCTGCTTCACAAAATAATTCAAGATAAAATGAAGATCATTATGCACCAAATTGAGTCTGTGAGAAATAACGACGTACCTATAGTCAAGCGTACAGTCACGAACCAAAAAAAACTATTATTTCCCTTTCGATTGTGATTTGCAGTGAGATAATTCTAATGGTTCATATTTCAACCTATATTTCGCCTAAGTCTGTCCAATAATATAAAGACACATCAACCAAGGTGAAAGTAAACCTGGCGTCCATCTAGTAAAATTTCTGTAAACACTAAATCTGCTTATTCTTGAAGTTAATAAATGGATTTCTAGATACTTCTGGCACCTCACTTTCCAATGATACTCGTATCTCTATTTTACGAAGGGTGTATTGAAAACTAATACCTCTATAGCTATAACTTTATTAGTAATAGATATATTTCTTAAATATATCTAAACTGGTAGCTTAAAGTGTCCTTTATCCATTAATTTAACCACTTCTTCACATAGTCGCCATTTTCAGCAACACACGCTAACGTACAACTAGCTGCGCAAAGCCGTCATGGTGAAAGCCTGAAATTTTCATATGGCACATGCATCCGAAGAAAAATGCTTGGCCCTTGAAATATTCTTATGTAGCAGGAAAAAACGCAACCTGCAAGATCTCAGCTGTAAGGTGGATGGGTAAAACGTCATCGAACCGAAGCTTCTCTAACGTCGAGCTCTGTGTATTTTATGGATTGTGTGAGGTCGAGCGGCGTTGTCATGATGGAGAATTAGCATTTTCTCAGAACGAACCCTACACAACCGTCGCTTCAGATTTCTTAGGGTGCCAACATATTGTTCGTTTCATCTCAGGGTCGTAGTGGTGTACCCGTGATTCGCCGCTGATCACAATTGCCTCGTATCTACCCAAGAGTTGTTTGAAAACTTGGTTTTGCTTAGTTTTCATTTCATTAGTGAGCATTCGAGGCACTTCTTCTTGTAAAATACTCACATACTTGGCAATGGCAGTCTGCCTACACCATCGATTTTCGAGAACCAATTTATCCATGCGAGCCATCTGCTGCCCTTTTCCCACATCCAGACACCGGTCGTCCACGTGTGTGCTTGATCAATCAAGTTTGATTCAGCAGGATTCTCGTCTTTCACAACTCTTACCTACCACCTAACTGTACTCACATCTGCACACGCATCTTCATGCACGGCACTATGGATGCCAATAAACCGCACACTCTCCGCAGTAAGAAATTTGATAACAGCTCGTTGCTTTAACCGCATGTCCATGTCGGTCACCATTCTGAGAGCTGCAGTACGCAAGTGATGTTTCTGACAATCACCATTAGGTGAACTTGTGTAACAATAGTCAAGGTAAATTCCAAACCCGTAAATTCCAAACCAAGATGAGAAAGAGTCAAACTTACTAGTATTGAGAATGGCATCTGAAAATCTGTTCATGTCAATAAATATACTACTTGTGTTTACGGACAGAGCATCTACCTAGATTTATGAGATTGTTTCATCAACACATCCACATACAAAAAGGAAGAAGCTACCTTTTCTAAAAAAACTCCTGCAGTGTTTTTGGAAGGCCAGCTTGGATTGTTATTGTTCTTGTAATACGTTCAGCTACTCTTCATATCGAAATTTTTGAAATCCTGTATACATTGCTTCTATACTATGGTGCTATAGGTAATCAACATATAAAAAGATTGCCATGACAATTAAACATAGAAGAATCAATAAACAGATCTCGAATATGCTTTCTTTTATTGCTTGCAAATTACTTTGTTTGCAAATGTTCCAAAGAAATATAACGACAGCTTTCTCCCAAAGGCCTTAAACGTTATAATTGGTAACCCCGCACTAAAATGTGTTTTTGGCTGGACACCATGTAAATGCTCGCGGAGTTCAACCTTAAACTTCAAAAATTGAAGGAATTGCAAAATTACCAAATATACTGCCATGGATCACGCTCAGAATTCTTTGTTCTAATGTGTGGAATCGTTTCATCAACTACAGGATCATCGAAAGATTCAACAGTACTCAACAAGTCATCCTGTCATTTGGTATTTCTTCCAAATTTAGGAGTCTATCATGGATTATGCTTTGTTTACGAGCTACAATCAACAAGGACTAATAAAAACTTAGGCTAAAACCTGCTTATTTTGTAGATTAGTAAGTTAGCATAGGTATTTTAGGTTAACAAACTTACAACAGTGGATCGCAAGTATCACTTGTTTAACGAAAAGTTTATTGTTGTTTCTTGGTTTTTGTTGATGAATCTAATCTTTGTTGTTTTTTCAATTCTAGCGAAAAACTATATCAGCTGAGAAGGCTGATATCTACAACCTATAACTAGGGTTAGTTTTATAATGTGATATCCCATCATTATCTTGCTATCAGCAGCTATTGCCTTTTAGTGAGAATTAATTTTACTTTATAATGCTTATTTATTATAATTATCTTATTTTATTATTATATTAACATAATTAAGATCATCTTTCTGCATAGTTTCTTGTAGTTGGGATGTTATCGGTCATCATTACGATGATACTAGCAACTCCATTTTTTTTTCTGTAGACTGTGAATATCTTCTTTTCGGTAAACTTCAAGTATATTTCAGCTCTTTTTTATATAGTAGTGTAATGTAGTGATTTACTACATTCATATGATCAAGAAGGTAATCAACATATAAAAACAACATAACAGTTTATATAGAAAAATAAATCAACGACAGCATATAGTACTTACTGGTCACCATTAGCAAACTGCTGTCGAGGTGCCAAAACATGGTATCGTCGAGTTGTTTTGAACAAGATCAGCGATAATGGTCGGAAGTACAACCTCTAGCGTTTTCCTATTTCTAAACCATAGGATTTAGAAATTATTCATACATTCCAAATTACAATTTCTTGGATATAATTGTTCATCATCGCTTTCGTCATTGGAGAAATTCAAGTTGCTGTAATACATTTTTACATAAAAACATATGAGCTAACAAAAGAACAAAAAAACGATGACATTTGTAAAAATTATGCAAAACGCAAGCGAACAGTTTATAACCTGCAAAGCTGATTAAAGTATTTTTAGATTGACGAAAACTTTGCACTTATCGAAATTTAATAAGTAAAAAGTTGCACGAGTGCTAAAGAAAATCAGTAAAAAATAATAAATCAAACCAAATTTCGAATGTCAGAGTGGCCTAAAGTAGTTAGCAATACGATTGAGCCATAAAAGGGAATTTCCAAACAACTAACTACGTGCGTTTTGCAAACAAGTATAAAGTTTTGTCAACCCGGTGGCGGTGACAATGTCAAAAAATAAAGATATGACTTTAACAAAACTTTTTACCCTAAAGCCTTTTTATCTAAGAAAACAATAAAGAGTAACGCTTTTACGGTTAGAGCTGCATGGTTTAAAAAGAAAAATAAAAACAGAAAGAATGGTAATAATCAACTTCGAGACAATGCTTTATCTCCAGACTATGATGTTTTAACAAGACTATCATTATCCTGGTGTTATCCTTATCTGGATTGAATAGATGAGCCTGTTAGTGGTGAAAATAATAATTCCGTTGAAGAGTAAAGCTGTATACGTTTCTTTTATCTTTTCCTTTTCATTACAGAACGCAATCTCTTCTCAAAAAAAATTTTTGTTTAAGATGGATTAAACACGTTTTATTAGACTTCGTGACAAATTGCTCATCATCAAACCGAAAATGAATTCCGAAAAGTTTGATGCACTGTTAAATGTTGTATAAAATCAATTTCCTTAGTGGAATGTTAAAGTTCGAAACGGAGAGCAGTATAGCACCTACCCATTTTAAAAGTTTTATAATATAGGTAAAGTATTAAAGAGTTTTAAGTATAATAAAATACATATACTTTACTCCATAAAAAGGAACCTGTGAAAGGAAAGTGAAAAGAATAAAAAATCAATACATAAAAAGAATTCCCCCGTTGAAAATATGGTCTATATTCCAATAGCACGTATTTTATTCACCCTTCTTTTAACTTAATTTTTACCCCTCGATAACTTTTTTCCCCTCCACTTTTTTCTCTCCCTTCTTACACCCCACCACCACTTATTTTTCTTATTATAGGGTCTGTCAGATTCAGGGGATGAAAAATGAGATATATTTAAGAATACAGGGGTTGGAAATTAGCACTGATTTTTTAATTGCGTTTCGCCAACTTATATCTCTTACGAGTTTTAACAATAGAAACAAGTGTTGAAGATTTCATCTCAAGAGTTTTTTACAATCGGATCTTTTTGCTACAATATAAACAATTTTGATTTTGATCTCCATAAGAATTAGTTATAAATTGAAGTTCTGAGAAATACAAATATTTATCATTTGAAACTAATTTTCCTTCTTGTATAATTTGACATATTTTTAAAAATCATTAACAAATTTTAATCTTCGATGTAAACATTACTGAGTAAAATTAAAATAGTTTTGCATTCATATACAACCAAAACCATTTATTTATTATTACCTTAGGTGTGTTATTTCGCTGATAATCTCAAATCATGATCCTGAGATTATGATTCTATAATCAGGATTGAAATGAAATTACAAGAAAACAGCTACTGGATTAGGATTCGCTTGATTGAAATATGACTATAACCTCACATTTGATTTTTTTTAATCTTTTCATTGAGAAAACCCAGATAGTAACGGCACGTGAGAATCACGTGGAAAACTGACCACTGAGTGGCATAGATGTCGTTGTATGACGTAAATATGACGTGTACTGACTTCTTAATGTCTCAGACCAATGGCGTCATATGCTAGACGTTATTTTCACGTCTTACAAACACGTTAATTTGACGTCTCTTTCAAGTTATATTTGGTACCCCCCTACCCCAGATTTTAAGGAATACATATAAAGTTGCTAGTACTTTTTAAAGTTATATATTAAAAATATACAAAATATAACATACTATATTAAAAGGTAAAAAAATATTAAAAATTACAAAGAAAAATTTTTATCATTAAAATTAAAGATAAAAATATAATAACAATAAAAAGTATAGTTAACAGTTTCACTAAATTTTAGTTTTATAAAATTCTTAACCTAACAATTATTTCAACATTACATGGCATTATCAAATGCAGAGAAGAATTATAAACAAACACCTTGCTAAAGATAAATACAGAAAATAAGTAAGTAGATACAAAACATACACAAATTAAATATCTAGCACTTCTCATAAAGGAGAATTGAGAATTGTCATTGATGGAACAATATACTATACCTATTTGAATTTATTACATATATTTTTTTACTTTGCAATTTCCCTGTAATTATTATTATCTATGCGGACATTATTTTATTAGTAAATATGTTTAAAATCATCAACACGTTTCTTACACGTATCTATTAAATTCTAAGTTTCACTTTCTGTCCGTACTTCTGCACCATATCTGCATTATTTTCTTCTGTTGTTTCTGGACTAACTATTATTTTATCTTCTTTTTCCTCTTCATTGTTGTCGTACATACGTAAATAAAATTCATCATCTAAAATAAAAATTGTATAAGTGTATAATGAAATACAAAAAGTAAGTGTGCGACAAAAAAACACAAGCTGATCCGATCAAACGTGTTCTGATTCACTTTTAAATTATAGTGCAAAAGAACACACCTCTTATTTAATTATTTATTTATTTTTGGGCGAGGAATCAGGATGTCGGAGCATCCGTCGTACCTCATGGCACCGATTGCTATGATCGTTTGGCCGACCCTACTAGAATTTAGCCGAACACCTCTTATTTATTTCTATAAATTCCCTGTACACAGTAAATGATTTAGTGTAAAATTCGAACCCTGGGCCACTCTAAAAAGTGTGTGTTTTTAGTGCAAATTTCTAATCGTTTCGGAGTAAGATTTTACCCTTGACTTTTGAATCTTTTACTCTACATGAGAAAAATATTGCCCTTTTAGAGTGGATTGTTATACAACTTTTGTATATATTTTTTTTATTTAGATTAAAATTTAGAGTGAAATAGTGTAGATTTCCAAGGACACAGTCAAAAATAAAATAAGTAATTTATTTATTTATTACAATGCAAACATACATAAAAAGTATACATATACAATTAAAACGTAAATAAGAACGTATTGAAAAAAATATATACGAGCCCAGTTGGGACTATTTTGGTTAAAGGACGCCTCGGAACCTTTCTTGGTCCATGGTATGGTTAATAATTGTTGCTGGAGTGAACTACTGCACCTGCTGTATGCCAACTCTCTGAAAATTTCTATTAGGAGATTCCCTTCCAGCACTCCGTGAACTCCGCCAAAGTTCAGAATTACTACAATTATGATGTAATTACTCCTTTGTTCTGCGAATTAGACATAAAATATCTCTTTTATTTTTTGTTTATTTAGAAATAAAATACTGAATATGAATTATTGAAAAAGTACAACTCTGTTGTATATCAATATTAAATAGTTTACTATTGAACATGTCTTATACCTTTCCAAGTGCTCTCGCCTTACTATTCATAAGTAACACTAATTACTAAAATTATAAAATAATACACGTATGAATAAAATGTTTAAAATGTAAAATTGTTTTAAGTTACCTTATATTAATTATTAAAACAAACTACAAAGTTTTACATTCACACGTAATAAAAGACATGAACATATTTGCACTAACAGGTCTGTAGTAATAACTGTTAAAACTTTGCAATTTGAAAATTTATTAAAATTAGCGGGAATTTCAAAATTTTACAAATCTACATTTAATGTAGGTACTACTATTATTTATGTTTACATACCTTCTTTTTTGTCTAGTCAATATAACTTTGACCTCTAAATTTTGCTTAGTTGTTCATTACGTTTTAAATTGTACAGCTACATTAAGTTATTTAAAAAATTATAAAATTTTAGAATTCCTACCAATTTTAGTAATTGCAAAGTTTTATCAGTTATAACTAGTCGATGTCAAATACAGCAGACAACTGATTGCCGTCGTTATTGCGCACACGCTTCTCTTGTCAGATACACTGGCAAGTGTATATTGGTGCCAATTTTTTATATTTACTCTAACTAGAGTAACATGCACGAATACTGTATATGTATCATAATTAACTGCATACTCCTAAGGTAAAGTAAAATAGAAAAATTTATAGATACACCTACCTATGTTCTTAATAAACAAAATATCTTCATTTAGTAATTTTTAATGAAAATTTGCAATTTTAAATATTTCGATTATTAGTTATTCCTAATGACGAAAAATGTAGCGTTGCCGTTATTTTTTTGTTTCAAAGATCGAGAGAAAACCTCTTTGAAGCCATCTTTAGTTATATATTTTAAAAGATTTATTTTATTGTAATATGAAATACAAATAAGTACCGATAACTTTTAAACTTAACTTTAAACAAAGCTATTAATCTCTCTTTATCTTCCGAAGGTATGTTTATTGTCGTAATTGGACTAATCTTTAATATGTTAAGTAAGAGCTATTGAAAATTTTAAGAATAGTGTTTGAACCAATTTGTATAGAGTACAATTTTTAAATAAATAGAATAATTAAATAAATAGTAATTCAGACTCGCAAAGGATGTAATTAATAATAATAATAATAATATTTATTTATTATCCCATTTCATTTGTGGTACATGATTAACATAATATTTATTACAATAAGGTTGTTCTAATTAAGTAGCAATTGTTATAACATAAAAAAAATATATATAGACCTTATTGGGCTAAAAGGATCGCAATCAGATGGTCTAATAACCTCTGTTCTTCCTTGCGAACCCTTAAGCAGACATCCTAACTAACATTCTAGATATGTTTTAACATACCTTAAATTTAAAGCAACAAATGATACATTTATAGCTAACTAAAAATTAACAAAACAAACAGAAATCGAAAGATCAAAAATGTGAGCATACAAACAATGGCAGAGAAAAACGGAAAATTTGAAAAATTTTATAAATTTGATAAATCTGATGGAGGTCCACAATATAACCAGATTAATAATTACAATAAATAACTTAATAATTGTTATGTAAATACCCAAATTTTATTTAAAAAAAAAGAAAATATGTAGTTTTCTTAACTATCCTGTTGGAGATGTAAACGCTGACGTAGTTTTGATCTGAACGTGCTAAATGAATAATTTACAATATCTTTCATTAATCTATTGTAAAGTTGGATAATATTAAAGGAATATGATCTTTGGAATAAAGACGTCCTGTGATATGGTGGCGTAAGCAATCCCTTATTTCTTAAATTTAAGTTATGAACGTCAGTGCGAAATTTTAACCGTTCAGATAAGTAGATAGGAGTTTTTTTAACAATAATATTATAATACAGACAAGCTGCATGCAGTATACGACGATTATACGATCTCCTTTCTTCATACCATAGATAAAGCGTAGAATTGCATTTTGCACCCTTTGTATTCTATTAACATCAATTTGGTCGACACATGCTCCATAGACTTGATCGCAAAAGTTGAAATGTGAAAGAACCAGTGAATCACACAACATTATTTTTAGTTTAGTGTCCATCATAGATCTATTAGTATACAATATTTTTTGGCTGCCATAAGCTTTTTGGATAATTTTACTAACGTGACTTTTAAAATTTAAATTATTGTCTAAATGCAAACCCACATTTCTTGCAGCATCGACACATTCAACACGGCTTCCATTAATTGATACATTTATTTGGGAAGCAATATCGGAACGTAAGTTGCGATTTCCAAAAAGCATCAGGCATGATTTAGAAGGATTTATTTTTAAACAGTGATCTTGGGATAATGAGACTAATTTACCAAGGTCTTCATTTATTAAGGCAGATGCCAACTGTACATCCTTTGGTCTAAATGTTAGGTAAAGCTGCGTGTCATCAGCATAAAAATGATATTTTTAAAATTTATTATTTATTATTATTATTATTATTATTATTATTACTATTTATTATCCCGAAATTTAAAATCCGACAATCATAATCCCGACAAGTCAAAATCCCGACAAGTCAAAATCCCGACAAGTTAAAATCCCGACAAATTAAAATCCCGACAAATCAAAATTCCGACAAATAAGAATCCCAACAAATTATAATACCAACAAATTAGAATCCCCCCCCCCCCCCGACAAATTAAACTAATTTTTATATTATTCATATATTCTGAGATAAATAATAGTATTGATAATATATGTATATTAATAAGGTAAAATAATAAAGGTCTAATATTAACAATCAGGTTTATTATTAATTAACAAATAATTTAATTTAACTTTCCTTTACCATCAGGAATCCACGTACACATATTTTTTGGTTTCGTTTTTGAGATGGAACAAATTCGCACACTTCACTTTCAGACATTTTCAAAAATGACATAAGAAAAATACTCACCTAGCCTACCATTAATATTTAAATTTACATTGCCGTAATTTTAAATTGTCGGGGGGGATTCTAATTTGTTGGTATTATAATTTGTTGGGATTCTTATTTGTCGGGATTTTGATTTGTCGGGATTTTAATTTGTCGGGATTTTAATTTGTCGGGATTTTAATTTGTCGGGATTTTGACTTGTCGGGATTATGATTGTCGGGATTATGATTGTCGGTATTTTGATCGTATACCATGATTCCCGATTTGAACTTTCTGGGATCTGTTATTCAGATAGCTAGCAAAGAAATTATAGGTGTAGTCATCGGTGCCAACAAAATGAAGAATAGCAAGGTAAATAGTTGATGGTTTATCGTATTAAAGGCTTTCGAAAAGTCCAGTAATACCAAAGCCACCATTTTGTTATTATCGATTGAGGTAAATATGTCATTTAATATATTAAGCCGATTGTTGTGATGGTAAGATGTTATGAGTATTTAGGTAATTGATCAGTTGATGATTTACAACTTTTTCAAGAACTTTAGATAAAATTGGTAATATGCTGATAAGTCGAAGATCGTTTAATGCAGTAGCATTTGGTTTTTTAGGAATTGGTGTTATTAGTGCTTCTTGCCATGCCTCAGGAAAAACACAATCTGTTATACAGCAATTTATAATATGAGTTATTATGGGTAAAGTCACTGGTAACGTAAGTGTTAATATAAATATGTCAATACCGTCAGAACCAACACACTGAGTTTTAATATTACAGATGACTTTTGAGATCTCGTTTTCAGAGATCGTATTTAATGAAAAGGTAAAAAAGGTGGTTGGTCAAAATAAATTTTGTGTTGTTATTATAAAAGCTTTTTATAGTGTCAAGATTGTTATTTTGTTTTATAGACGGTGTTGAGTTAATAAAAAAATCATTGATTTCTGAAGGATTTTTAAAATTTGATGGCAACTCTCTTGACTTTTGTTTTACAATATCCAAGCGTCTTAGTTCGGCCCATGTGGACTTAACATTGGCGTTTCTTAATTTAAAATTAAGGTAGGCACGTTTTTCTCGTTTTATAGCATCTTAGTGAAGTTTCTAAGAGTTTTATAATATGTCCAGTGAGTAAGAACATGAGATTCTTTGGCTCGTTTGAAAGCTTTGTCTCTTAAAGACATCATTAGCCTGATGCTGACTGTCAGCCATGGAGGTTGTCTTGTTATTTTTTTGTAGTAATAGGGGCATGTGCATCTATTAATGATATGAGGTTGTTGTTGAAAAAATCTACTTTATCATTGACACTGCGTAAGTCATAAATCAACTCTCACTGAATTCACCTAAGGTCATTTAAAAATTGTTCGATGTGAATATTTCTATAGTTACGGTAGGATTTATATTTGATCGGATCGACATTACATATATTACTTAAGGAGCATGCTATAAGGCAATGATTTGAGATATGATGCATGAAAATGACATTAGTATCTGTAACGGCTTCGTTTTCAAAAACTAGTATATGATCAACCAATGTAACTGAATTGGGTCTAATACGTGTTGGAGAAGGAATTAGTTGCTTTAAACCGTAAGCTTCGATACAGTTTAAATATTTTTCAACTGTTGTATTATTTATCTCTAATAGATCTATGTTGAAATCACCCAAACACACAAAACAATCGAAACTTGGGACAATAAATGACAGCGTATCTTCGAAAGCGTCCAAGAATTCATTGCAGAATTCTTTGGAGGCCTGTATACCACGCCAACAACGGTTTTAATTTTATTAATGTTTAAGCTTACCCACATTTGTTCAAAACTAGAATCGTTCTCGATATTTATAATGGAATATTGAAGTTGATTACTAATGTACAAGGCTAGCCCGCCACCACGTTCAGGGCGATCTTTACGTATCAATTGATAACCTTCTATATGAAAATGTTCATTTATGGTTGCAGTAGTAAACCACGTCTCACTCACAGCTAAAACAGAATAATTTTTATTAGCTATTACATCTTTAAAATCATCAAAATGGGTATAAAGTGAACCTGCATTAAAGTGAGCAAAGTTAACCATTTATTATTAACTGAATGTCAGTATGCTCTTCTACAACAAAGTGCTGATATTTATTATTATTAATTAACAAAGAATTGAATATAACTGTCTGCTATGTAATACGAAATAGAAAGTAAATAATAAACATCAGTCGTGTGGTCCCTCCAAAACATAATTACTATTACCTATACTTGTTATAAAATAATTTAAACTATTGTTGAAATGTAAGCAAAAATATACACAGAAGTCAGAACATAAATATGTATGTGAAGCTAATAAATAGAAATCAATTAGATATGCTTGTAGAAGATAGAAATTTGAAAGAATTAATAAAGAGTTAAATAAAAATTTTATTTTAAAAATTTTGCAAATAAAATATCTCTACAATTATAGAAAAGAGAAAATACAGAATTTTATTTGTTTTTATCACAATGATTAAAAATAATATAATAGTTATACCACAATAAATAAATTCTAATAAAACTATTCTAATTAAAGAAATCAAAATATTCTATATACATATTTCAGATCATAATAATTAAAATTAATTTGCTCATAGGAAAAAAACTACATTTTTCTTATTTTTATTCTATTTGACTAGCAAAAAAGAAAAATAAATAAATGTGGAGGATTTGAAATTAATAATACAATCAATGTAATATAAAGATGATAATTATTGGAAATATCGAATATTGCGGTTTATCAACAAAAACATTTGCAACGTATAATGTATAACAATAAGAGATTCATATCACGGAAAAAGTATTTTTAAAGGATACATGCATCCTGAGATACGAGTAAACAAATAATGATAGTTTGATACAATAACCAGATACTCGAATTTAATTTTGGTCACTGGTAGTACTGGAAGAAATAAGAAGTTTATTGACATCTTACACACACGTAACTTTTTGTATGCCATTTTTCGTTTTAATCAAGATTCTCCCATCTCTTGTTCCAGACATTACCATTGCCAAAATGCTTTTTTGCTATATGGACGGCTTCAAGACGTGATTTGGTTAAATCTTCATGAATGAATATTTTTGTACATTTTAACAACTTTCTTGCAAAAAGGACTTCTTGCTTTGTTCTATATGAAATAAATTTTACAATTATGGGCCTTAGGTTATTTGATTTACCCACTCTGTGTGCTCTATCGATAACGGCTTTATCGATGTTCAATTTCAAATCTTTGTTAAATAGAGCTGTTATGATATCATCCACGTTTTCATTATCGTTTGTTTTTTCGGTACAATACCAAAAATACGTAAGCAGTTTCTTCTGGAGTATTGTTCAATACTATCTAATCGACTCTCGAACTGTATTACTTTTTCTTGAGTTGTTTGGCTTGTTTTCTTAATATTTTCCACCTGCATCTTTAATTCTTTAAGTTCACTTAAAAGTGCAGTAAATTTTTCATCAATTCATTTTAGGATTTGTTGCGTTTCTTCATTATAGACAGATTTTACTACCTCCACGGTCATTATTTGCCTTATTATTGGTCTCATTATTACTATCTGCTGTTCCTTTTGACTCTTTTGAGCTGTTGGCCGTCTGTCTGCCCATTTTGATAGTCTTTCAACTAACGTGTTAAATATTAATTGAATTTGCGTTCTTCTTCTTTACCCTAAAAAACTCTAGTAACACACTTTATACACAGTAAAAAATGCAGTGGTGGTGAAAAACATATTTGGTGTGGTGAAATATCTGAGTGTAAATTTCTACACTCATGTGAATAAAATTAAGAACTAAAATTAACACGCAGCACCAGGTTTCTTATGAGTGTTATCTTAATTTAAAAAATGGGTAAAAATAATGTTTTTGGTGTACAAAAATCATTTGAATTTAGTAAAGATACTCTCGTTAGTGTAAGAGTCATCTTTCAAAAAATGTATTTCACTATTGCAGCATGTTAACAACATTAAAGAGTGTTAATAAGATCCAACAAAACCGATTTAACCCTCGCGAGTGTCATCCACCGAACATCCACCTCCAACGCGAATAATCACGATTGGACGTGAGCACTTTTATTTACTGTTTGTGTTTGAATGTAGTTGGTTCTCTTTGAAAGTGACAACAATGATTTTTAAGATTCAACTAGCCAATAAAAGTAAATATGCTAAAATAGAAGAGGATGCATGTTTTTAACGATCTTGTGCAATTAAGTAAGTAAGATTTTAAAACTATAATTTCCACTCCTGGTTGTGTCTATTCAGCTTTTTCTTATGTAAAAGTTTTAGCTGCCATGTTGATCCATTGTAATTTAAGTCATCATTATGCATAAATAAAAATAATTATTTTTACGTGAATTGTGGATAAATAATAGATAAAATTATTTTCAGATTTTTGGTTTACAAGGAACAATTTAAATGCAAAACCGTTTCTGGTTCCTGCTATGTAGTACCTAACCCTAAGTATGTATGTAATGAAATTATACTTCCATAGTTTAATTATTGCCGCGCTCTATGCATTGGTATAGTAGGTATTGACGGCCGAACTCAGCTTACAAAGATGGCGGCGATGGCGCACATGTGTTTATAAAATTCACGTGTGATTTTTAAGAACTGACATTATGATTAGTGACATTAAATGTCGTTTCTATAACTACAGGTAAGGTTTGTAATGTAAATTAGAATGTGTCAATAATAAATTTAATAAAACTTTAATTACAAAATCTCTGGTGGTCATGATGGTGATGGCTGGGTCATTTACCCTAATCATACAAAGGAGCTCATAGGTAATTGTTCAAAACTAATGTTGATTTCCTAGTAGTAAAGATCCACTTTTTTATTATTTTAATATTAGCAGCCGTACTTATAGAAAGATTTACACGCGTGCAACATTAATAAACATTGTGTTACACGCGTGTAATTTATCTATAGTACGGCTGTAAATAATAATATGTAAATGATATAATATACAAATTATAACATTTTGTCTATAAGCTATTCTATAATATTTAAATATTGTACCTATTATATTGTACATATTTTTATTTATTAATTCTGTATTTATAATTTAACCATTTATCTTTTTTAGGTCATAATTTTCTTTTAATTGGATTTATTTTTATTTCTATGAGAAACACTAGATATGCTTTATATACACTTGTTTCTATTTCCACAAACCTTATTCTGTGATTCACTTTATTTTCTTTTGTAGCTGCATGCTGCTTGGTGTTATGCCCTTCAAGATTATGCAGCTGTGGTACTCCCAAAACCGTTCTCTGGGCTGGATAGCTGTCAATACTGAAATGGTGAGCTCAATTTTCTTTTTATTTATTTCCTTTCTTAAATAGCATTTCTTGATTACTATTCAAGAAACATTATTGCTAACTTCTTCTTCACTTGTTGCTGGTTTCTTGAAAACAACCGTATGTAGGATACTAATTAATATTTTACGTTCTTCTCCTGTAGTTCTTTTTTAATTATTTTGACCAATAAACTATACACTATTAACCCAGGATAACTTCTTAAACTTTTATTTATTATTTTCTTTATAAATTATACATTTATTTACTGAACAAATTCATTTACAACCATTTTTATCATTTTATTAAATTCATCTCCCCCTTTTATTTACATCACTACCCCTTGGTAACTTAATATTGTTTTTCTTGCAATTATTTTCCATATATTTTGATAGTTTATAATTTTATTCAAAAAATAGCTTGACCTTGATCATTATTTCAGTAATTTGATTATTGTCTATAAAGCAATTGTATTATGTACCTACTAACTATATATGGTCGTCAAGACTATTTTTATATTGCTGTTAATAATGTTTGTACTGTTTTATAAGCCTTTAACTAATACATTTTCTTTTTCAGATTTAACTGGAAGTGAAGATCCTGTAGACCCAAAATTGTTTTCCTGATCAAATTTTGTTACTATATACATGTATCCAATAAATAAATTAACTCAAACTTGAATAGTTTTAACAATAAATCCTTTTAAAAATTCAATTCATAATTACAAATGATAAACACGAACAGTCAACTTTGAACTTTTTTACATTGGGTAACAAAATTAAGAATTCATCATTTTCAAATAATGAAGGAAAATCATCACAATATGTATTTACATTGGTTTATTTAGATTTAGAATGTATTTATATTTTGCATTTTGTTTTAAAATAAAACTAATATTTGTGTGCACTATTTTTTTACCTTTTTCTGTTTTATCCTAAATTACAAAAACAAATATCTGAACCAAAAAATAGAAGTATATAATTACACGAACACAACAGTTATTTACACTCCAATAAATGATTGTAACCACTATAGTTGGTTCCTTTTCCATTAAAAAAATGTTCCTTACTATTATAAGCAATAATTTTTACACTAAAAGAATGGGAAATTAACACTCAGTTCGTGCAAGCTTTACACTCAACAAATGTTTTCTCAACAATATGGTTGTCATTTTTACACTCAGTGTCCATGACTTTAACCTGCATTGACGGTTAAAGTTGTTATATATTTACCACTTTTAAGACCAATGTTATTTACACTCGCCAGTGTGGATAAATAGGAACCACTCTGGGTGTTATTTGAGTTATTGATTTAACACTCCATTTTTTACTGTGTACGTTGCTTATTAGACAATAAACTATTTTCTATACATATGAGCACAGATAAATCGCAACTTAGCAATCCCGAATAGTACTTGCGCGTATTATTACGGAGGAACGCCACGCACACCCGACTTCAGTGCATGCTAGTGTCGGAATTAACCTAGAAGTTAGGCAGTAGCTTGCAATTATAAGGTTCTAAGGCTCTTGTGAAATGCACAAACTGCACATTAACTTCTAGTGGACTTAACAATCCTATAATAATGCTCATTCAAACAATTAACATACCTTACTATATGAATATAATCTTTTTGATAGAAAGATATTGATTTATAACTTAATTAGCATTCTCGTGATTTCTAAAACACAAGATTGTTCTTATTAATGGTTCATGTTTTAGTTCACAGTTCACTTCATAGACCTCAATAAACAGTTTATGGTTTGTAATTTGTAGTTTATGTTTTACAGTTTGCGGTTCGCAAGTCTAGCGTAAGTTTTTGTTCGCGTCACGGTTTGCAGTTAATTCCTTGTAGATTATAATAATGTTTCATAACAGTTTATGGCTCATAGAGAGTTGGTCATATTGATTCACTGCTCAAGTTTCATGCTGCCATTGCCCATTTTTTATTGCCCTTATTTCATAATTTACAGTTTATGATTCATAGTTGCTTATTCCTTTGTTTCTGGTTTACGGTTCATACTTCGTAGTAGTTGACTTCCTGATCGTCGTGCATGGATAATAGAGCATTGTATGTACAGGATTTCATTGTTCAAGTATATCACAGTTTATTATTTATAGTTCAACGTTCACAGATCGTGAGCAGTTAGAGTGCTTATCTTATACCACCTACTCTATGGTTTATCGTTTATGCTGCATGTTCGAAGTACAAGTTGCATGGGTGATTGTTAATGGATAATGGTTATTAAATCAAAATATTGGTTTGTGGAACATAAATACTTCAAATAAATAGTTCAAAGTTCTGAAAGTCACAGTTCATTGTTGATAGTTTGTTATTCACTGTACATTATTTCTAGAGTACCTATGATTTATAATTCATATGTATTTTCTACTTCAGAATAATAGTTAATCTTTATGGTTATATCCTCTAGCTCATAATTCACCGTTTATCGTTCACGGTCCACAGTCCATGATTATAGTTCAATGTTATTAGATCATGGTTACTTGTTCATGATTCCTTATGTATGGTTCATAGCTTATAGAACATTATTTACAATTTATGATTTCAGCGTTTATATAGCTTCATAGTTCATAGTTTATAAATCATATATAAACCATGAACTATGGGTTTATAAATCATGGTTTAAGGACCAAAATGAATGATTTTTTATAGTTTTTTTATCTGTACTTTATTTGTTTTTGATACATGGTGCTTGGTAAATGAATAGTCCTTTATAGTTCATAGTTTACTGTTCATGCATCATAATAGGTTATAGATCATAGATAGTACATATTGTTTAATTCATGATTATAACTTCAGGGTTTATTAATATTACAGCTCGTAGTTCGTGGTTTATAGTTTTTCCTTCATAGTTGACGATTCATAGTAGTTCATCAGTCATCATTTATGGTTCACACTGCATATCTTATAGAAGGTTATGAAATAAGTACTAATGATTTCGAATAGGAGGTAATGAAATAGTCATTTGTTTAATTTATACAAAAAATATGTTTTTGGGACGAATAAGGAAGTTACCAGACGATGCGTTAGCGGAGTCTGGCAATCTTATCAATCCCAAATCCATTTATTATCAATTCCAAAAAGCACATTTTTTGTATAAATTAAACGTACTATTTTTTCTCCAACTGCTTTTCACTAGCAACTTCCATGAGAGAACTGTTTACAACAAAACAACATCACCTTAAACTACTTTTTATTTACTGCAATTTGTTATCGAATCTTTTTTTCGGGTAAAAAGGGATATTTTTAATATTAATATAATTTAAAAATACTTACAGATCTGTAATTTTCATTCCTATTTCATTGAAAATTTTAAGAACTTTCTATTGCGACCAATCGAGATACGGGTTAAAAAACACTGTTGAAGTCGTAAACTTGAACATGCGCAAAGTCGACTGTTTTCACATAATTTTGGTATGAGAAATCTCGTGGTACCAGTTGTTTGTCTAGGTGGTTTCATATGTTGAACATTTCTTGAGATCAAGATTGACTTACATAAAGTACATAGAAAGATCAAGTTTTTTTACCAAAAAAAGTTAAAAAAAATATGAAGCAACGTGGTTCCGTAGGGAATTATTTCAATTTTTATATCTTCGAAATGCCGAGCATGTAATAAAGCTACGTATAACTGACCATGTTCAAAAAATGGCTGATAAAATAACGAACTAAAAGAAATGCAGCGGTAATAAGTAATATCCTTGATATCGACAATCATTAGCAAGTCAGCTAACGGTAGTTCAATAAATCACCAACAGAATAGCAGCACCATTTATTTCGAATCCGCCTGAAAACTGTTTACAATAATGCATTGTTTACAAAATTAAATAAGAGCTATAACAAATGCTACTTTCACAATTATTTGCAAATCTGTAGACGTAAAGGTTTCCATTGCTTCTAAAATCGGTAGAATCGGCGGGTTCGAACTCCAGAAATAAGCATTTCAACAATACGCTTAGCAATTTAAATGTATAGATTTTTAGATTTTGACAAAAAAAACTAAATGATTACTTATTATTTAATTGAAAATTTTAATCTATTTAGCATTCTTGGTATACAAGGAAATATTTTAAAGGTAGGTCTACTTATTCCTGGATTCGTGCCTGCCACCATTATTCTTTTTATCGATTGATATTGCAACTTGTGAATGTTACTTGTTATTTAATTGAGTAAAGCCGCCTGTGGCGTCTACGAAAAAGTGAAATAAATAATAGCATTAAAATCTATTTTTTATAAAACTATATTGAAAGACCAATTTTTTAAATTTTTCTATTGTGTAAAACACAAACAAAAACGTATAAATAATGAATAACAATAAAATATCAATAAATAAAAAGATTTTACTGTCTAAATGCAACAATCTCTCTAATGCAGTCTCAGTTTAGTGGGGCTCAAAGTTATATTATTTATTCATTAAAGACACCTTCATATTTTTGATTCACATCAAATTCACATAGCATTTTATACAGTAATGTTAATTTTCTTAGAAATTAAGTATTATTTAAAATTACGTTTTTTAGCCGTAAGCAGATTTCAAATTGTTTATAAATTTTTATTATTATTATTAGTTTAGAAATATTAACAAAAGTTTATTTACATGTTATGAATATTTCGTTTTTGTCGGCTTTAACTTTCTTTTTTAATTTTGATAAAAACAAATATGTATAAAGTTACCTTTATCTTCTGGTACAATTATGTGGCAACAGAGACACTGTTTTTCTTTTGTGTTGCCGCACATTCCTTCGACTAACCTCAAATCATAACACCTCTTTTCTTTTATTTTTAGATTTTTTCTTTGGTTCTTTAGTTCATAGGTGAATAATAAATAAGTTTTTTGTATTAAACGACGTTTCGAAGGAGGGTTTCCTTCTTTATCAAATTTATTTGCATCTAAAACAATTTAAAAAGTATAATTTATAAAATTCTATGTATAAGTAAATAACATGAAATAAAAACAATAGACATTTAAAATTAAAAAAGGTACGTACCGTAGAAGGCTAATTATTACGATATGTTATTATTGATATTGATTTATTTAATTAACATGTTTTTTTATTTGTTGAAACAAGTTGGTTTGTTTTGTCATTTTGACAGGAAAGAAAGTAATGGTTTAGTTTGTTTTGTGAGAATGTTATCAGTTATAAAAATTCAAGGTGGAAGGAAATACGTATTGGTGACTGAAGTAAAGGTTATTTCATTACGTATTATGGACATGTTTTTCTTGGTAAGAAACAGAAAAGTAAAAATAGGGTAGGTATTAGTTAAATTGTTAGCAGGTTAGTATAAATGTGACTTAAGTATTGGGTATCAGTTCGGTAATTAATGTTATTTTTATCTTTTTGTATATAGATCATTTCTTTTATAGTTCTTTTTTGGTAATTTTTTTCTGTAGTGAGAATTTTTGTACTATTGTAATTAAATGTGTGATTTTTTCCATTATGTGTTTAGTTAAGGCAGTTTGTTGTGTTTGATTTATATTTGATTTGTGACCTCTTAAACGGTTCTCTAGGTATTGTTTGGTCATTCCTATGTAATTTCCTGAGCAATTATTACAAGGTATTGAGTATATGACATGAGATTTCTTTTTTAGCGGAATTTTGCTTTTTAACTGAGTGAAAAGGTTATTTAGGCAATTATATGATTTATGACAAATTTTTATATTAAACTTGGAACATGTTTTTTGAATTTTTTCGGATAAGTTTTGTATGTAAGGTACTGATATAAAGGTATTTGGAGTGGTTGGTTTATTTGGATTTTCATTTAGTTTTTTATTATTGTATATTTTATGAATTCTTTGTTTTATAAGGGGGGTTGTGAAATGTTTTGGATAGTTATTAGTTATTAAGATTTGTTTGACTTTTTGTAAAATTTCAGGTCTGTGTTTTGGATCGGTAAGTTTCATAGCACGGTCTATTAGGTTTATAACTACATTTTTCTTGTAATTTTTTGGATGATGGGAGTTATAGTTTAAGTATCTGCCTGACCAAGTAGGTTTGGTATACCAGATGGTTTCTATTTTATTGTTTGTATTAATTAATGTTAAATCTAGAAAGTTTATTTTGTTATTGTTATCTTGGATATTGTTTTCTTTAACAGCAGTGAGACAATCATCAACATAACGTTTGTAGAAAAGTATGTCAAAATCTATTTTGTTTAAAACTTGCTCTTCCAGATGTTCCATAACCAGTTGTGCAATGGTGGAGGATATAGGGCTACCCATAACACAACCTTCTAGTTGTTGGTAGAAATTTTCGTTATATTGGAAGTACAGCCTTGGTAGTGTAATGTCTGGCGTGCCGGACTTTCACCCAGGCGGCCCGGGGTCGACTCTCGGTGCCGGCAGATCTGGTTAAGGTTTTCTGCAGTTTTCCTTAGCTGTGACACAAATGTGGGATTTGCGCTGTTCCATCTGTAAGTCGGCTGCAGCCGCACATAGGGCCTACGTAACAAGGTTGGTAGAACTGAATAATAAAGCAAATTATTTATTCAGTTCTACCAACCTTGCTACGTAATAATAATAATCGCCCCCTCCCTCCCGCACAAGCTTATAGCTTCTGGGGCCTGGTTTCCAGGTTATGGGTTGTAGCAATTATTATTATTATTATATATAATTACATGATAAAGTTAAATGTATAGCATCAATGAAGTCATTAAGAGGTATATTTGTGTAAGTTTTAAGTATGTTCCATTTATTTGAAATTGTTTGGATGATAAGATTATTCGGGATATTTGTATATAATGATGTGACGTCTAATGAAATAAGTTTAAAGTCTTCTGGTATATTATTTTGTGATGAGATAAAGTTTTTATGATACCCAATACGTAAGTCACATTTATACTAACCTGATAACAATTTAACTAATACCTACCCTATTTTTACTTTTCTGTTTCTTACCATATATGTCCATAATACTTAATGAAATAACCTTTACTTCAGTCACCAATACGTATTTCGTTCCACCTTGAATTTTTATAACTGATAACATTCTCACAAAACAAACTAAACCATTACTTCCTTTCCTGTCAAAATGACAAAACAAGCCAACTTGTTTCAACAAATAAAAAAACATGTAAATTAAATAAATCAATATCAATAATAACATATCGTAATAATTAGCCGTCTACGGTACGTACCTTTTTTAATTTTAAATGTCTATTGTTTTTATTTCATGTTATTTACTTATACATAGAATTTTATAAATTATACTATATTATATTATATTCCCGGCGCTGGCAGATCTGGTTAAGGTTTTCTGCAGTTTTCCTTAGCTGTAACACAAATGTGGGATTTCCGCTGTTCCATCTATAAGTCGGCTGCAGCCGCACATTGGGCCTACATAATAATAATAATCGCCCCCTCCCTCCCGCACAAGCTTATAGCTTCTGGGGCCTTGGTTTAGGTTATGGGTTGTAGTAATTATTATTATTATTATTATTATTATTATTATTATTATTATTATATACTTTTTAAATTGTTTTAGATGCAAATAAATTTGATAAAGAAGGAAACCCTCCTTCGAAACGTCGTTTAATACAAAAAACTTATTTATTATTCACCTATGAACTAAAGAACCAAAGAAAAAATCTAAAAATAAAATCCACACAGTTCAAGAAACAAACAACACCTCTTTTCTTTGTTCTGTTTTTCCAAATAAAGTTTTTATAACGCAAGATTTAAATAGGTAAGGTTATTATTACTATTCAAACATCATATTATTCCTCTCCCTTTCACTAATTCTTCTTTTTATGTTTATTTTCTTCTTTTTTTATATATAATTTTTTATATCTGCATTACAAACAAACAAAAGGCTTACATTCCGTTAACAACAATTAATTCATTTCTATTTATTTTCACATTTTTGTACAGATCTTTTTACAGTATATTTAGTGATTCTCCTCTAAGAAATGTTTTTGTATCCCCTTTTTTTCATTGCCTCTAACAACCTCCCTTTCTCTTATTTTTAGCATAAGTACTTGATCATTATAAAATTGTACATTTTAAACAGATTTTAATTTTCAACAATATTAATGTATCCTTGGTAACCAAAAATGTTAATATACTTCCAACCAACAAAACCGGTTAAGTCTTTTGAAATCATTAATAAATTATTGGTTTTAAAATAAAATCAGACAAATATTGACACCCATAAAATCATAAAGAATTATATAAGAGAAATAAGCTAAAGTCATCACTATAAAACCACTATAGACTAAAGAAGAAACTACTAACTAACGTAACCCCCCTCCTCCAGGGATTAATTTGTTTTTTATGAATTTCTTAATCGAATTCATTATCGAATTCGTCATATCAGCAGCAGATGATCGGATTTTGAAAAATATGATAGTATTATATACCAATTAATAGCAAGATTTTGATTAATTGAATCATTTCATGGTGTAGTGTTGCAGGCTTTTAATTCTTAAAAGGAAATTTTATTTTGGATTTTCTAATCTGCAAACCTTCATAAACAATACTATGTATATCTCAAGTCGACTTATTATTTATAAATTACTTTATACCCTTTTACCTATTTTACTCTTTTATAAGACTTTAATATTAATAATGTCCAATGAATCCTCAATTAGTTTCTTTTGAAAACTCACGGATTTATAAAAAAGATTTGTGCTAATGGTATACTTATCCTTTCATCTGTTACTATATTTGAATAAATCGGATCCTCTTATTTACCTTGAAACCTCAAGTTTGACATTTGGTTCTTAACCTAACCTCACAATGTGAATAGCGAGGAGAAACTGTTAAATTCCAGTAAGTTTTGATTTCACTATTAAGAGATATGTATATTGAACCTTTTATTATTTTAGGTTAAGAAATGACCACTTAGAGTTTTATACAGGATCTTTAAGAATTTATGGTTAAGTTAACCTTGTTCAAAATTGCTCGTATAGAATTAATTTCACTCTTGATTCTTTTTAGAATAACACTAGCATTGTCTTTATTATGACTTTTTGATTTGTCACAAACCTGGTATCTTGATGCACTTTATGTTTCCATTTTTTCAGCCTGCTATCTGGGAAGATCACTACGCCGGAATCTGCTTACTGCTTATGGGGCACCTTAACTTTCACCAGCATATGATGCTCTGCCGAAGCTAAAATGTTGCGGTAAATTGCACCTAAATATTTGGACATTTTTAATATTTGTTCTTGAATAACGTTCAACACTGAAATTTATGTTTCTCCTTCTTTCTTTATGTTGGGCCAGCTGAATACATCTTGGATCAAACAGATCTCTTTAATGTAGCTCCGCCTATGTTGTATTATGGACTATGTGCGTCTTATTTTTTCTTTATTTATTTACTTCTTTTAAATTCTAGTATTACATTCGTTTGGAGTAAAATATAAGCTTTTTACACTCGTGGAACTGTTATTCTTTATTTATCTTTATTTTAATTAACTTTTACAAAGATCAACTTTTATACAATTTTTTTTGTTTTAAAAAACCCTTTTATTCTCTATTTATTTACTTAACTACCTCTTAGTAGCTAAACATTCTTTTAGAGTGCAATTATTTCTCACATCTTGTTGTTTATATTACATTCCAAAGTAGCCTGCCTTTGGTCATCATTTTAAGTTCATGATTATTGTCCACTATGTAATTGCATTTCAAGACTGATTCAAGATTGATTCGCCAGTAACCGCAGTCAAGGCTATTTTTGTATTGTTATATTAAACCCAAATTAACCATGTTATTTCATTGTCAATGAGATATGTTTTATAATTTTACTAAACTAATACATTTTCTTTTTCTAGAAGTAACTGTGCAAGTGAAAATCCTATCAAACCAAAATAACTTCCCTAACTAAATTATTATTATGTACATGTACCAAATTAATAAAATCAACTCAGACTTGAATCGTTTTATTGAAAATTCTTTATAAATGTTCAATTGACAATATTAACATATTAATATGAACGCATTCGCATTCGGATTCAGGAATCATCTAATAAACTCTTGTTTAACTTCAACAGCCGAGGCAATTATTTTCATTAATATTATGATATCTATATCAAATGGTATTAAATTAATTTCTCTATCGCTTTCGTTTTCGAAAGAAAAATAATATTAGATAAGTAGTCAGATAAAAGTGAACCTTTTTGAGAGAACCCTGGGGTACCAGTTTGATTTTTCAAGGTAGGTCTATACGAAAATATATTTATTTTGAATAGTTCTATTCATGAGTAAAATATTTGGTTCTACTCATACGTGAACGATTGAGGCGTTTTTGAGCAACTAACAATGACAAGAATATTTATAAAAATTTATTAAAAAATAAAATTCAATGATCCATCTAGAACGGTGGTTCCCAACCGGTGGGTCGCGACCCCCAACGGGGTCGTAATATCCTTTTGGGGGGGGTCGCAGCAGGCAGTTTTTGTAATAAAAACGAGCACAGAACTCATTCTTTAATTAATTTATTAAAATATTAATATTTTTCTGCATTTGGAACACGGAATTTCTCACTAACACGGGCGCGAGTGTTGGAATCGGCGATTAGCGAAGCGTTACGTACACGTAGTCACTTTTGCGCTGTCAGTGAAAAAGAATGTGTTGCACGTGGTCGATTCTTTTGCTATCGTTTTCGCTAATCTTGTAGTTTTGTTTCTGAATAGTTCGGTAAGTAAAATTTATATTACACAAGTATTAATTTGAAGTTCATTAATGAAAATTGTCTATTTCTGGTTTGTTATAAAAAGAATATTTTTAATTAATGTTGTAATTTATACACCTATACAGGGTGTTTTTAAAACATGCACTATAGCTCAGTTGGAGATTGATATAAAAAATAACGCAAAAGTTTCTATAAACATGGCCTCGTATATTAAAGATATTGAAGAATCTAGTTCTTTTTTTTCAGAAATCAACGTGGTGGAGAAAAAAGAAAATCTTCAGAGAACTATTTAAAATTTGCATTTTCAACTGTTATTAATAATGGCATAGAGAAGCTGCAGTGTGTTTTATGCAATGCTGTTCTCAGTGCTGAATCTATGAAACCGTCAAAGCTCAAACGCCACTTGGAAACAAAGCAATCGGAACATTTTCTAACGATGTGAAACTCGCTGACAAAGTCAAAAGCTGTATCCTACTGGATTTTTTCAGCAACAAAGTCAAGCTGTAGTACAAGCATCGTATGAAATTGCTCTTGAAGTCGCTAAAAATAAAAAGCCTCGTACAATTGCCGAAACGCTTATCAACCCTGTCTATTCAAGTCAGTTAAGTTGATTCTTGGAGAATCGAGTGAGATGAAAATGCGTAATATATCATTGTCCAACAACACAATTCAGAGACGCATTTCGGATATGTCAGCAGATGTGCTGGAGAAAATTTTAACTGAAATAAGAGTATCCCCTCTCTTTTCTTTTCAACTTGACGAGTCTACAGATGTAAGTTCATGTTCCCAGTTACTTGTTTTCGTAAAATATATTCATTTGGATGACATCAAAGAAGAGTTTTTGTTTTGTAGAGCACTAAAAACTACGACGAAAAGTGAAGACGCCATGGACATGATACGTTCATTCTTTGAAACTAAGGAATTGCAATGGGAAAACTTGTGTGGAGTTTGTACCGATGGAACACCAGCTATGCTTGGATCGAGGTCTGGCTTTCAGAAAAAAGTTAAAGAGCTTGCACCCCAAGCAAAGAGTTTGCACTGCATGATTCACCGGTTTGCCCTTGCTACTAAAACTCTTCCAAAGCCTTTACAAGAAGCGCTTGACTCTTTAAATAAAATTGTTAATTATATGAAATCTAGTGCTCTCGACACCCGTCTGTTCAAAAAACTCTGTAAAGACATGAATTCTGATCACGTACGATCTTCTGTACTATACTGCTGTTCGTTGGTTATCAAAAAGGAATGTTGTTGAACGTGTATTTGAATTAAAAGATGAACTTAAATCTTTTTTGGAAATGCAAAGAAAACAAGATTTTGGCTTGATCCAAAGAGTTGCTTATTTGTCAGACATCTTCAGCCAGTGAAACAAATTAAATTTGAAGCTCCAGGGTAAGGATATGCACATAATCAATCCATTTTAGAGATAATCTCCAGGCCTTCGTTTCCAAGCCTGGAAACTGGCGATGTAAAGCATATCTTGGAAACTTTGCAATGTTTGAACACCTATGCACAACGGTTGACGCATCAGAAACAGGAATCTAAAAGAGGAAATTGATGATCACCTTCAATCTCTTGAAAATGAAATTCAAAGGTATTTTCCCGAGCTGTCTGAACAAGAAGCTGCAGTAGTAAGGAACCCATTTCATGCGTCCCTAAATGTTGCCGACGTTCCTGATGAAGTGAAGAATGAATTTTTAGAACTGCAGAATGATTTCACGGCTCGTTACCTATTTCAGGAAAAATTGTTGACTGAATCTTGGTGTGCCATGCGTCGTTCGTATCCTAATGTAGCGCTAGTTTCTTTCCGGGTACTACTACCATTTGCTTCTACCTATCTTTGTGAGAGTGGTTTTACTCTTTTGCAATCAAAACGAATGCCAGAAATAGACTGGATGTTAAAGATGACATGAGATTGTCTTTGACGAATACTCAACCAAGAATTTCATGATACGCAGATGCAAGCTCAGTAGGGTGGTCCTACCAATGCTTGAAAATTTTTTTCAAACAATTTATATCCTCTGACCCCCCAGAATTGTTCTATGTTGCAAAAAAATAATGTGTGTAAAATCTCAAACATTTTAATTAAGATTTAGTGGTAGCTCAATACGCTCAAAGTTTTACATGTTATTGCATATAGTGTACATGTACATTATACAATTTTATATCAAATCTTCAATCTTCATATCAGAAGGACTTTTGCAACTCATCTGGAATGCGCTTAAGAGGTTTGTCCCGGTCGCCCCCTCCTCTTTCACTATCGGGTCGAAAGATAGTTTTTTTTAACGTGTGAATAGTTTTTTTATCAAAAAAGGCCAAAGCCAGAAGCTTCTCACTTAAATGCCACAGTTGCTCTTCGAGTTTCTTGCTAGTAACTTTAGATTTACCTAGATTTACCTTTTCATAAACACTAATTTGTTGCAGTTAGTAGGTTATTAGACGGTGTTGCAATAGAAAAAGGTGCTGTAAATTAAAATATTACACAATCCGTTTTCTTCTAACTTAGTGAGCATGGATTGGTCGCGAAACATCCTCATTTTGAAAGAATACAATGTCTTTGACATGCATCTAGCATGATAAAGGGCTCCAGGAGATATAACTAGTGATGGGTAAATTCCCAGAATTTATTTTTTGGGTAATATTCCTGGAAATATATCTGGGAATATTCCCGAACTTCCCACTTTATCGGGAATTTATATTTTTGCGTTAAAAAAGGTCCATCATAGATAAAAAGAGTGCTTCCAACACACCGCTGGGAATAAAGCGCTGCTTTCACAGCCGTCGTAGATTTAAAACCGTTTGAAATAAATCATCGCTTTATAGTCCAGTCAAACTGTACGAAAAACGGGCTTAACTTGGAAAATGGAAGTACATGGGATTTTTTTCTTCCAGCATGTAGTCTAGAAAAGCTTGACTTGAAGTTTTCGACCTCAAATTCATATGAGCTTTTTCCGCCATTTTGAAAAAAAGTTAACTTGAAAGTTGATGAAAGTTTGAACTTTTTCATTTTTTATATTACGCGAAAAGTTTCAAATAAAAGTTGTAGACAATCGTATTGTCGACAAAAATGCTTTATATAAATTTTTTGTCGGACCTACTGTTACAGAGATAATTTCAAAATAACACTTCACCCTTCTTTTCAAAATGGCGGAAAAAGCTCATATGAATTTGAGGTCGAAAACTTCAAGTTAAGCTTTACTAGACCCCCCCTGCATGCTGGAAGAAAAAAATCTTTTCAAAGACCATAAATGTAATGTGTTCTCCAGGAAACCGGCGAAAGGTAAATCGGCCACCACAATTTTTATTTTTGTTTTCCCTCACAACTTTTTCATTTTTTATATTACGCAAAAAAGTTTCAAATAAAAGAGGTAGACGATCGCATTGCCGACAAAAATGCTTTATACAAATTTTTTGTCGGACCTACTGTTACAGAGATAATTTCAAAAGAACACTTCGCCCTTCTTTTCAAGATGGCGGAAAAAGCTCATTTGAACTTGAGGTCGAAAACTTCAAGTTAAGCTTTTCTAGACCCCCCCTACATGCTGGAAGAAAAAATCCCATGTACTTCCATTTTCCAAGTTAAATGTTTAGTTTGACTGGACTATTATACATATAAAGCACTGACAAGTAACATTAGATGACTCATTTACGGAATGTCAATAATAAAAATATCAGATATCAATTTTGACAGTAGACATATTAGCATTCGGTGATGATGATGAGGATGCTGCCGTAGGTATCGACATTCTGCCAGTTGTTTCAATTGCAACTAAGTTAAGAACTAAACAAAAGCATTTCATTTCAAATAGATAGATTTCAAATAGAAAATTCGACAACAAAAGTTACAGATTTTCTTCACGAGAATGAATTGCATTTGCTATAGTAGGCGATGTATTTTAGCGGTTTAATACCGATGCAGTGGTTTTTAAATCTAAGACGGCTGTGAAAACTGCTGCAGCGCTGCATTTCCAGCGGTGTGTTGGACGCACCCATTGTTCGAAAAAAGTTCAATTCACTACACGTCAATGCACATCAAAGATAAATGTACACTACACACGTTAACTTAACGGTAGAACCGGCCACGTGTTGGTAACAGGCCTTAGCTTGCAAAATTGTATTAGGTGGTGTATGCTTTGACGTGTGTTTACTTGCGTTTCACTTACTGGAGTATAAAAAATAAATTTCCATTTTTCGTGAATTTATCGGTGATTTTTATAAATTCCGAAATTCAATTCCTGACGGGGAATATTCCTCACCGGGAATATTCCCGTCGCCCATCACTAGTTATAACGTGTACCAACAAGATAATTGCAAGCTGTAGAAATTCTCTGTAATCATCTCTAGCTTGAGTGTCCTGAAGTTAGTTAATTGCAAATTGGGTCTTTTCATTTACCTAAGCTGCCATAACTGTTATATCAGTTTACGAGAGTGCATAAGCTGATTAATCGATCTTATTCCGGTACTATTTAAAATGTTTAAAAATGGCTATATCAGCCCAGATAACGTACATTGCGTAGCCTCATTGAACTTGCAAGAATGGTTTCTAATATGACAACATGCTAGTAGGCCCTTTTGCAACTTCTGCTCATGTATGCGAGCTCCATTCCTGTGACCTGTGTGGCGGGCAGTAGTGTCAAAGCACATTGCGCTTACTTGCTGGATAACCCCCCCCCCCACTCTTTAAGCAAACACTATCTACTTAAGCAAACACTTTTTTGATGCCAACACTATCGACTTGCCCAAAGCAACCACGGCGACCAACTTCTCTCTGTGCGAGAAGGAAATCCTTGTCCTCTTGGATCTTTATCATCTGCAGGGCTTCCTGATGAGCAATATCAAATAAGCTGTCAAGGTCTCTTGATAATTGAGGATCATTGCCTCCCTACGTGGCTGTATTCTTATTGAAATTTTTTTCAGCTTAGTCCACTTTTCATGAAGCTTCTCCAGTTTCTTGATACAATCACGTTCATGACGAATGGCAATACTAGCCTGTTGCCAAAACACATCAGTTTTCTTAACGACAGTCCTACAACTCTCACGAATTGTCTTCATGGTTTAATTATGGTAGAAAAAGACAGTCAACACTTGTCTAGTTGAAGGTAATTTGGATCCTTTCAGTTCAGTCTTCAGAGCCAATTAACTAAATTGTGGAAGCCCGTCTAGTATTAGCTGCTGCTTAAACAATGTGCAAATGCAAATGCTTTATATAGGCATCAAAAGATTCACGACGAAACAAGACCGTATGTTTGTACTAAATGTGGAAAAGGATTTAAACTTTCACAAGTTTTAGCTGATCACATGAGAAGGCATTATGATGATAGAAGATTTAAATGTGATGAATGTGGAGCTCGGTTTTATGAAAAAATTAAATTAACTGAACATATGAGAAAACACACTGGAGAAAGGCCATACAAATGTGACATATGTGGAAATACATTCACTAGACGCTACTTATTACAAAGCCACATGAAGGTAAACATAAAATAAATTATTATTCGTGATTTTTACTATTTACACTTATAGGTACATATGGTAAGGGAGAAAAAATACCATTGCGATCTTTGTAATAAAAACTTTCTTACAAACACTGGATTAATCATACACAAAAAGAAACACACTGGGATAAAACCATTTAACTGTGGTGAATGTAATAAAACATTTTTTGTAAAAGAAGCAATGCAACGGCATTACCAAGCAATTCATGACACTGCTAATAACTTTTTGTGTTCATATTGCCCTAAAGTATGTACGACAAAGCCAGGCTTAGCAGATCACATTAAGAAAAAGCATACCGAGAATGGACTTCCTGCAAATGCTATATGTGCGGAATGCGGTAAACAGTGCGGATCATTAGCTGAATTAAAAATACATATGAGAACACATACTGGGGAGAGGCCATATATTTGTGAATTTTGCAGTAAAGGTTTTATTGCTAAGGGAAATCTTACATCTCATAGGCGAACTCACACCGGTGAAAAACCATTTACTTGTAAACATTGTGGAAAAGCATTTAGTGAAACTTCTAGTTTAAAAGTTCACATTAGAATTCACACTGGTGAAAGGCCTTATGAGTGTCATGTTTGTGGTAAAACGTTTACACAAGGAAGTACATTGAAAACGCACATGAAAAGTCATTGATTTTATAATATTAAAGGATAGTGATCTCAAGAAGTACTGAATTAATATAATAATTATATTTTCATTATTATTGAAAATTGTGACCTGATCAACAGATATTATTTTAAATATTTATTTTCTTATTCATATAATCAGGAGCTGCCCTTGAGCTGAACTGGGTGCCGAAATCAACAAAGATTTACACTTACAAACTTTTTTTTCCTAACTAAAAATTGGTCATCCTAACAGTCATTGCAGGGGCACAAATCTAGAGATCTTTCACCACCTAGAAAAATTGCTAGGGCCTCTCCTGCTTGTAACCAAGTTTTATTTCCAGAAATATTATTTTTTCTATTTTGTGTCTATAATAAAGCTGTTAAAGCACCCAAAGCAGTGCGTTAACAGCTCATTTGAGTGCTTTAATAGCCCAACTTTTTCAAAGTTGGTAGCATTGAAAAAAAAACAGAAAATTGACAAAAACTTCATTCAATTTTCTGTGTCAATCAATGAATTTTCAAATGTCATATCAGTGTTGTCAACTACCACAAAAATCCCTAAATTTTGAAATTGCGATTGTTTTATTTAAAAAGGGAATAAAAGACGCAAAATAGAAAAAATAGCATAAAAAACTCGTTTCATAAGTCGTTATTGCACTCGTCCTTTAGAAAACTCGCCGCAAGCGGCTCGTTTTCTAATTTTGGACTCGTGCAATAAATCTTGCCGTATGAAACTCATTCGTTAATATACTATTAAAATTGTACTAAGTGCAATAATAAATATTTATTAAAAATAGGTATATATTTTTTTTGAACTTTTCCGTAAACTTTACTGAAACTACGTTATGTGTTCGTGCTAAATTCTATAATTTTTCATTGCTAACTAATCATTAATCTGTAAATCATTGATCACTCTACTTGAAAATGTATTAATTTATTTAGTATTTATGTCAGAAGTATCATTACAAAAATATATATGGGTCATTTTTTCTGAACTCAACCACCGGCTAGGGCCAAAAATTGGCGCAACTTAGAAAGGCCAGCGGAGGCTCAGAATACATAAATTTTGTCCACTGCAGTTTTTTCCTAGAGTGCTTCAATTTCGAGCAAAATTGAGAACAAAAATTTGCCATTTTTAAAAGTTTATCATTTTTTTTATCGAAAATGGCGTCAGATAGAAAAAAAATGATAAGATTAAAAAATGCTTATTTTTACTCGATTAATACGAAAAAAAAATTACAGACCGATTTAAAGCAATTTTGAGAATTTTCATCATTTTAGAAGGTTTTAATTCTATTATACATGCCCATAGATAGGCAACACGTATAACTGTAATTTTCAAAATCGCTTTAAATCGGTCTGTAATTCATTCATGTAATTTTTCTGATAAACTTCAAAAATGGCTAATTGTTCTCAATTTTGCTCGAAATTGAAGCACTCTAGGAAAAAAACGCAGTGGACAAAATGTATGTATGCTTTGACGAAGAATATGATGCCGTTAAGAAAAATTACAAAGACAATTCAACCCACATTTTTTCGACTAATAAAATTCAGTCATTTTCAAAAAATGAACCACTCACGTTTGTATTTAGCGGCAATTTTCACATGTAAAAATTTCCGAAATAAATTTCCACCACAAACATTTTTATTTATCTAATTCATTGTTGATATCACAATGACAATTATAACTATTAAAAGTACAATTATTATACACATAACTGGTTGTACCGGAAGAGGAAGACATCATACGTTTTTCCTTATTGTCTTGTAGAGCAGATGATGAGGATGGTTCCAAAGTTGTCGCTTCTTCTCTTTTCCGAAAGCATTGTATTAATCGTGAATGGTATTCTTGGTCAAGCTGCAAATACGGTTTGATTGATGCTCCTGAGCTGTGTCCTGTTATTTTAATCACTTCTTGCTCACCAATGCCAGACTTTGCCAACATTGTTACCGCGCTTGAACGTGCTGAGTGATTCGTGATTTTCAACCTTTCAGTATCCAACCCTGCCTTCTCCGCACTAAGTTTCAATCACTTTCCCAACTTGTTGATTCCTACAGGTGAATTTTTGAACCAAACGGCGTTATTTTCCAATGTCCACCCATGATTTACTATAAGAAACTTTCGATCCGTTTTTATGCGATCATTTCTCTTCGATAAGAGTTTCTTAAATAACCTGTAATTGATTTACTTATTAATTTTTATTGAAAGTTTAGTTTTTAACAAAAAATTACCTTACTGGACAAATGTCAGGTGACTCCTGAAGAGGTTAAAAATTTTCACAGCTTGGAGTTTGTTATAACTGTTGCTAGAACAATATAATTGTTTTTAGCATGACCTACTCTTTCAAATAGAATTGTTCAATGAGAATAACTTTTAGTTCGTTGAATTATCAAGCCGAATACAAACTCGTTGGTATGAAATTGAAGAAAACTTTCTCCTCATTCAACTCGTATTTGTTTCTTAGACAATTTTCACTCGTTCGCTGCGCTCACTCGTGAAAAATTGTCGTCGAAACAAATACTCGTATCTGAAATCGAAAATTTTCGGCAATTTCATACCAACTTGTTGTATTACTTATGAATATTTCTTTTTCTAATTTTTTCAACTTTTAAAATTTTTTTTTAGAACTGGATATGTGTTTTAGGGGTTAAATATAAACTTTTTCATATAGTAGCCAGATGACATTCGAAAGTAGAGGCTTCAAGCTTTAAAATGAGCCCCCGCTGGCCTTTCTAAGTTGCGCCAATTTTTGGCCCTAGCCGGTGGTTGAGTTCAGAAAGAATGACCCATATACATGAGTAAAATGTAGGGGAGAGTGGGCCACAATGGGTCATGTTCCACAATGAGTTATCGTATTTATCATCATACTCGTATGCAGTAAAACTGCAACCGTTTTTAGAAGTACTAATAGACGTTTTAAAGAAGGCTTCATTGCGTTTGTTTGATAGTTATACGAAAAAACGTTTTGGCGCCTACAAAGTAAAACTTTATGATCAGGTAACTTTATTTTTGATATTGCTTCAGTTTACTTTATTTTTATTTTAATTATGTTGTTGAATACTTACTTACACATGTAAGATATAAAATCACTTATTAACCAAGTAACAAAATACAATTTAGGCTATGTTCAATTAGTTTGTTTACAAAATAGCCAAGTGGTCCACTACAGGTCAAATTTTATGGGACAGTAGGTCATGTTATAACATTATAATTTGCTACTTAAACTTTAATAGTTATTTATGTATTAAGGGCATAATCTATTAGATTATGGCATGAGAGAATGTTTAAAGCCATATTCAGTTTTTCACAATACCTGCAGCACAAGATATAGAACCAATTGCAAGTGGAAATTTCAACTGGCTTGATCGACCTCTAAATATAGTTTGATCTGGATGAAACTGTTCACAAAATATTGTTATACATAATAGAACAACATAGGAAGGCCAGACAACAACATTTCAAAACTTCAAAAATAAGGGCCACCCTAAAGCTCAGTCATCACATAAAATTTTGTATTTTATTTTTAGATACTAAATATCAACATTTTTGTTAAACATTTTTAAAATAAATTTTTTAAAACGCTTTGTTTTTTTTATTAATGATAAAAATATATGGGGGGTCGCGGATATTTTAAGGAAATTCAAAAAAGGTCGCGACTAAAAAAAGGTTGGAAACCACTGATCTAGAATAAATAGAATTAATTAAAAAAAACGCTTTTAATTAGAATACGAAATTATTTACAAGCTCTTTCTTAAAAAAATAACAAAAACAGTTTTAAACATATTCAAGAAAAGCAACTATTTTGAATAAAAATTCAAGATTTCCAACAAAAAGATGATGAAAAGAGTACCGACTACAAAGTATTATACATGATGTTTATTTATTCTGCATTGTATGTAAGCAAGAAGTTGGATGGAACACAAAATGCTAATTTTTATGCAATTTTTAATGCGGTTTTCACTCCTCCCTAGCATCTGAAACTGAACGGAAGTGAAGCGTACTCTCTTTCTGATTTAAATCACTGGTGGATGGCGGTCGGTTTCTTTATCGTTTCCTCTTACATTTTCTCTTTTTGCTAGTTGTATAATTCATCTGACGACTCCTGCGATCTTAACTGAAACATAAAAAAAAATCAAGTTGAATTAAAAGGGACACACATTATCAATCTTTTCAGTTACTAATTTAATTTAATAAAAAAATATTCAAAAAAGCTGTTAGCTTCGTTCACGTTTCACCCCTTATTCCGTAGTGGTCAAGTTAGTTCACCACAATGCAAAAACGGTTTTAGGGTTTATTAGTAGTACATATTTCCTATTTATTTAAATGACAATTAGGAAATCTACAGGAAGTGTATTATTTGCCGTATAAATTCAATGACCACTGCTGTTTCATTGTTGCGGAATTGTTTACAAACCGCATTACTATTATAATTATTACGTATGCATAGTAACCGGTTTTATTTCGGTTAAAAATATATCAGAATAATTTAATTTAATTGCGCTAAAAGTTATTTCAGAATAAACTACTAGCTGAAATATAGTTCCCTAATGGAACTTTCAAAATGACTTGCTAATATAAACACAAACACTGCAAATTGTAAAAATTCCCCATTTAGAAAGCAACTAAAATACAAATTGCACTTAGTGTTGCATTATTCCTTCTGAATAGAGGTCCATTAGTCTTCCAGCAAGATGGAAGAAAGAAGAAGCATAAAAAACGGAGTTAAAACGAGGGCGAATAAATGAAAATGGCTAATTTAAATTCCCCTGTCCTTTCTTGGCGCTTATCAGGTGAACTTTCTGCACGATCGTCCCGGGAACGAGGACGGAAAATGTTTAATGCTAATCTAGTAAAGAGAGAGGTTGTAAAAGGACGCACTTTAACTTACATGAAATTCACAATAAGTGTATATCTAAGACGATACTTTTAATCATTTTGGATTGGTGAGAGTTTACCCCTTAATGCCTTTCTTTTTCTAGTATGTTTTAGTTTAGCTAAAGGCAAGGAGGACAGCGCTAATATTAACGGGTAGAAAAAAATGTCAGATTAGATTATGTTCTTTAAATCACAGATTGGAAAAGGGTTGAACCCTTTTCTAGGTATAATTTTTATTTATCCAATCTTCTTATACATGGATTTTCTTTGAATAAACTCTGATATCTCTTATTAATACTGTGTTTTTTTAAGTGCTTTAATGTTATTACCCTTATTTAAAGAAACCAAGAAACAGAAGTAAATTTTAAAAAGTAAAAATATGTTCTTTAAAATTTCATAATGAAGTAACATACGTCCAACAACGCGAAGTTTGTTTTCAAAAGTATAAAGAATAAGTATGCAGTACACTTTTGTCTGAAGTTTTAAAGCAGAAAAGGTTAATTATATAACTGACCTACCTTACATATCCCACGAAAAAGGTTTTTACATACCCGCATACAGCATTAGTTAATAAATTCTAGTAGAGAGAAAGAGAAAAGATACACCTATATACAGACCTAAATAATTTTGTCACATACCCTTAACCAGGGGCGGATTTACCATTAAACTAAACAAGCTAGAGCTTGGGGCCTCAGGTTACAGGGGGCCGCACGAATTACTAAACGACATTACAGATTTGCGATATTTTGCATAAGTTTACAGTCGTGGTTATTACAATTTAAGAAAGCTATTTTTATTAAAAATAATACATTTAATATTTAATATACAAGGTTAGTTAAAAGTATGGAGACGGCGATTTAATGTCGTTAATATTCATTTTTGCCCGATCGGGCGTTTTGGTTCATATACAAGTTCTGCTCTCAGGGCGGTAAGTTCAACTTACCGCCCAAGGCTCGGTAATAAAGTACCTCGTCATTTCAATCAAAAAACATTCACTTTCATTCTAAAATTCTTCCGGTTTGAGACAAAAATTGTCTTTGTTTATTCAACTCCATAACAACCCGGCACATTAGCCGACTGAAAATTCACATTTTCAGTGTGATGTGCTTAATGTTTACTCTATATATTTAAAATTCACTCATAGATCCGATCGGACAAAAAATAGTGTAAGCATTACGGGCGTTAGGTACGCTTATCAGTCTCGGCTAATATGGAGACCTCCGCTACGCGTCGGTCTCCACACTATTAGCCTCGACTGGCAAAGCGTACCTACCGCCCTTAATACTTAAATAACTATTTAGGAAATAATGTTTTATACTAAAGTTGTTTAGGAAATTTTTATGTACATTTGAGAATACTGAAAAAATTTTTTTGTCAATTTTACGCTACCATTCGATAGAACATTTTTTTCTCTTTACAATAGGATTAATTTTTTTTTAAATTTTATGTCATTTTTATAACATTTTTTCCAGAAAAGGCCGGTTCAAGTATTCACGAATAGTAGGCGCATCTAAAATTAAACTCGCCATTGTTAATAATAACAGCAACAAATTGCATACAATAATTAATTGTATGCAATAATTGTAAGCAATTTATTGCTGTTAAAATTAGCAATGGTGAGTTTATTCTTAGATACACATACTATTCGTAAATATTTGAACCGGCGTTTCCTTGAAAAAATGTTATTAAAATAAAATAAAATGCGGAAAGGTGTAACTCAAAAACAATTGAAGAAAAATTTTTTTAATGTATTCTCAAATGTAGATAAAAATTTCCTAAAAAAGTTTTGTATTAATCATTATTTCCTAAAATGAATATTAACTACAATTAATCGCCGACTCCATACTTTTAACTAACCCTGTATAATAAACGGGAAACCCCTTTAACAATATGTAAAGAAATCACAGAAAAAATAAGTATTAAATATAAATCTAACATGTGGCAACAACACTTAAATACATTTAGTAAATAATAGAAAATAAAGAATAAATGTTGAAATCTTTATTCGAAAATGTAATTATCTTAAGTCAAAATGTATTTATGTAATGTATAACCAACATTACAAATACTTGTAATGTTGGTAAACACGAAAAATAATTATTCCGTGAATCCGTTTCTCGTAATTAAAATGTTTTTATTGACAGTATGGGAGGTAGGGCCTTAAAAAACGTTTGCTTGGTGCCTCGAAAATGGTAAATCCGCCCCTGCTCTTACCACTCGATTCCCAGGCTTGGATTAACACTGAAGCCTACGAAGCTCCGACTTCAGTTTTTGGGGTCGCCAGCGCAAGCCATGGTTCGCAGAATTGGAAATTCTTAGAAAGGCCAGCGATTAAACCGCCGCACATTGGGGTTTTTTACCCATTTTGCTGGTCAAAAGTGATTTTAAAAAGTTGTATAATCTTTTATTTTCGGCATGCACTTTTTAAAAGGGATCATCAGGCTAACTGAACCTACATAAGAAAAGCTTATAAAACAACAGATGCGTCTTTTTCTTATTTCGAATCTCAACGTTACCAAATGCGGTTGTGTAGTCATTGCCTATCACTTATTATTTAGGTATTGTCAAATAGTGTTCTAAAGTTCATTTAGGGGTGTTTTTTAGGATTCTATTCTAAGACGTGAGTAAAAATCAAATTACTTATTATTGTCTTAAAAACTTTTTTAAACGAAATACTTCGAATTTCTGTAAAACTATGAAAGCTTTTTAGTATCTTTGAGCTATAGTTATCGTCCATAGTAGTCCAAAATATGAATCTTGCTTAGAATTATTCTATATAGCTTCGTACAACTTTTCAAGTAAAAAAACGTTCAGCATGATTGTGCTTCTTTTTGTAATTATTATTTCAGTTAATGTTAATTAAATTTCCAATATAAAGTGTCTACGGTACATTAAGTAGTATGTTTAAGCCTTTTTATTTAAAAACTTATCGTATTTAGAATCATTCATATACATACTAATATTGCAAGAAAATTATTTGTTACTTTTTTACACAGAAATAGTTAATCGTTGCAAAATTTAAAAATGAATCGCTAGCAGTAATATTACCTTTTCTGTGGCAATGTAAAATTTATATACTTTTTCTATTTTTTGCTTCTATTATGGTGTATGTGGTCACACATGATAACAAAAATCTTAAAAAGCAAAATAAGCAAAGAAAATACTTTTGACCACCAAAAGGTGCATTTGGCCCAAGTGTGCGCCGGAAGTATTCGTGATGACTACAACAAACTGTTCTGGAGAACGTTCATTTTCAGCCCTCAAAAAGGTAAAAAATTATCTAGATTCTCTCTTGAATAGAAATTGAATTCCCAAACAATTTTATGCATTGAATCGGAAATAACTGATTCTGTAAATTTTCAAAACTGTAGATAGTATATTTGACAAATTAAAAAAAATGATGATGTTGCATTTATTTTTATTTTAAGTGTTGTGACTCTGCGAATTAAAAGAAATGGCTAAAAGCCTTGAAAATGTTCTTTTAAAAAAGCAAAAATCTCTTAAAAAAGATTGTTCTTTGGCGCCGAAACTTTAGGGCAATTAAAAAATATCACGGAGAAAGGTGATCGACATTATTTACTGACGAAACTTGGGTTAACACTGATGAGGATTGTTTTTATTTCTTTTATGTTTCACCAGGTAAATACGACATATTTGACAACATTTTTAATAATAGCAGCTATTTTGGCCTTGAACATTTATTTCTTATAGTGGACGTATACGTCGTAAAAATGACTTTTTTAGAACAAACACCTTTTCTCGGCTTTGTTATTGGCAACAGTAGGTACGTAACGAGTCTAATTTAATTGTGGTGTTCAACATTTTCATCGTGGTTTTGGATTTAGCGCACTAGAACATATGCTCTAAGTGGTAACACATCATTATGTAAATGTAGTTTTGAGCTGTTACCTGCCCACTGTTTCTTTACGCTTTCAGAATAGCTAACGCGACCGAAGTCTAATAATATATCATCAGAAGGTGCAAACCGTAGAGGAGCTTCAGGGCGCCCAGAAGATTAATCCGGGCCTGTCGATTCCCATTTCGATAGTTTATAAAAAAATATATAAAAGACTTATTCTTTGTTGGTTGATTATGAGGAGTTTATCAGTCCAACGTATAACTGGACACATTTCAGAAACTATCTAACAAAGAAGTAGTAGAAAATTAAACTCTAAGTATATAGTAATGAAAGAAAATTATAGAAGTCAAACTGAAAGTCAGCCGCTTTTTCTGATTTTTCTGTTTCTTTTGTAATTCCTCTCATAATATATAGGATCTTTGCCAAATCAGTATTCTTAGTATTAAGAAAAAAATATCTGTGTTAATATTCAATTTAAATTTGGAGGTTTACAGTAGTTTTTATGCTCTTTAAGACAATATTCTTATCAAATAACAATAGTTCCGGTTGCTAGTGCCAGAGTGATTCAAAAATGTAAAGTATTCTTCATTTAACCGTTTTGATAAACCAACTGTCTTTGTAAAATGCTATGTTGGCATAATCTTGACTTAGGGCCGCCTCTTGTATTTTTGCGTGTGGGAACAAAACAACATTTGGCCGCCCCTCTTCTCAACTAAACTTTTATATAACTTTATTTACTTGTTTATATCAACTAAATTCACAAACACAGATTTTACGTTATAAACAACTCAGTCCTTATTCAAAAATGAACGTGGTGTTCTCCTTTTTATCTTTCAGGGTACCTCAAAAATGAAAATCTGCCAATAAAAGTGGTAGGTCAACTTAGCCTGAAAACAATACTTTTCTTAGCTAAGATATAACCGGAAAATAAATATAAAAATCGAAATTAGCAGTATGTATGTCTGTTTAAACAGTAGCTCAAAGGATTTATTAATAATACTTATGAATAAAATCCTATAAATATACCTTTTGGAAATAAAAATTAAAATCACCAGGTGTTACTTTTAGATTATAGATTATTTTAGAAAGATTATCTACGACTGCTTGTCTCTCGTTTTCCGTACCCTTTCTCAACAGTTTCTATCTATTTTTAACAAAAATTAATTTGCGACGAGATGTTTTTGTTTTTTTTTATTAATATTTTAAAGAGTTTTTTTTTGATAACACTTAGTTTGTCCAACTACTTATGATATATACCTCACAAATTACTAAAGATAATTCATGTTTTAAGTCTTTTTACCGCCCGCAACACAACGCTCCAGGGGGCGCTATACGAATGCCCCCGAAATGAATTATGAGTGATAATTGGTTTTGATCAAAATTATAATTTTTAATACTATTCTTTACACAAAACTGAAAGTTGTAGAGTTCGGCCCATTTATATTAATACTCGGTCTATAATTTTTATAAGCGGTTGTTTTATTCTGGTGCAAGCATTTGACATGTTGACCGTGGCGTTCATCAGGTTTGACTTCCAGAAGTTTGCGCGGGATGCCTGCTGGCGCGAGTTCAGTACCTATTACTATCAGATCAGTTTATTATCATTTTTGATCAGTTTATTTCATGTTGTCGCGATAAATGATGATGTGAGCACTGTTGTTTTACTGTTATTTAAAGAAAAAGGGAAGAACTAGGAAATTCGATAGTCATTCAATTAAGAAACAATAGGGAAGGTTTATGTCGCGAGCTTTTTCAAAGTCTGTCTCTGTCGCGGTCATCTGCAGTAGAACCATGTTATAACACATTGTCACGACCTGGTCGATCCAGACCAGCGGTCAAGACGCAAGCGTGGGCATGGTCTTAAGGAACAATGAGGAGCGATTATTCCGCAGTGTCGGGAAAACGCTTTTGAGAATGTTTTCAAAGATTGGCGCTGCCGTAGGTCACCAGTGTGGCCTGCATTCGAACTATGTTAACAAATCATTGCGACCTCATTGAGGTGACCAAAAGGCAAGCTAAAAGAAACGGATAGTGGGCAGCAACTAAAGATAAAGATAAAGTTGTATTATTATGTTAAAAAAATCCTTATTTAATAAAATATAAAAATTATTTTTCTTTCAGCCCAAATCAGCACGTTTTTGATGTACTGCTCTCCAATTTTAAAAACCTGGCCACCTTAGTTTGCCCCGCTTTTGTGAAACACTGTATTGTTGTAAATATTTTAAAGTATGCATGTTTGGCAACCAAGTAATTTTTGCATTAAAAGTTTTTCTCGATATTTAGTAGTTTAAAAGATATCGAATAATTGCACACTAAATGGACACCATGTCTTAGCAATGCGAATGTTAAGTTTGACTTTGAAGTGCTAAAATTAAATCATTGAAATATTAAAACCATTATTTTGCTAGTTCAAATCAATGGAAAGAAACGAAAATATTATTATTGGTTATCTGATACATTTAATAATACTTATATCACTGCTAAAAATTATGTTACGTTGGCGCCGAAACGCCACTAAGTATGCGACGAAGAACCTAACAGAAGAAACACCGTCGCCGAATGGACATCACCGAAACGGCGGCGCCAAAACATCCTAGACCGTGATTGTTATGTTGCTTTGAACTACCTATTCCATCGAACTGAAAATTGAAAACTCCGAATATTGATAATAATAATAATATAATAATAATTACTACAACCCATAACCTAAACCAAGGCCCCAGAAGCTATAAGCTTGTGCGGGAGGGAGGGGGCGATTATTATTATGTAGGCCCAATGTGCGGCTGCAGCCGACTTATAGATGGAACAGCGCAAATCCCACATTTGTGTTACAGCTAAGGAAAACTGCAGAAAACCTTAACCAGATCTGCCAGCGCCGGGAGTCGATCGCGGGCCGCTTGGGTGAAAGTCCGGCACGCCAGACATTACACTACCAAGGATCTTTGCAAACTTCCGAAAAACATCGCAATTGATAACAGCCGCTAAATATCGCACTGCAATTTCCTGCGTATAATTACTTTCATACGTTTGTCTAATGTTATAAAGGTGGCCAGACCGGTTTAATAAAAAACCGGGACATGACCAACTTTTTTTATAGCCCAGTAACAGGAATTCTGGTAATGTAGCCTATGACAGGACTCTACTCGAAGGTAACAGTGTTTTTCAACATGCGCGTGGTACAATCCACGACACATGGGACCGACGATTTTATATCATGACAGAACAATGCGTTTAAGAAAAAAACTATTGATTTTCAATTATTAAAATACATATTATTTTTTATTACATTTATTACATAACATATTTTTATTACATTACACACAAACTGCGAAAGCACGTCTAGCTTGAGAATCTGACCATACAACCTGTTAGCGACCATACACGATAGGATCCGATCTCTGTGTTGGTGTTGAAATTTACTTTAAGATTTTTTAATATTACTGTAGAGATTGTAATGGACAGAGAGGACCAAGAAACTATCACTTTTACAATGAATTATCTATAGACGACAAATAACAATTATGATTATTTGAAAATCGAGACATACAACAGTTCCGAAAATATATTTCGGGGACACTGGGATATCTAACCAAAAATAGGGACAAATCCCAAGAAATTGGGACGTCTATCACCCTAAGTGTTAATTAGTTGTTTATAATCAACTATATGAAACACGAATCCAAACAATAACGCTTATTTACATTACAGTAATTTTAATATAATATATTATTATAGTTTATTTATTTTATGATTAGAGTAAGCTTTGCGTTGTGTATAATTTGGTGTACATTTTAGTTATAATAGTTATTTTTGTAACTAGTGCGCGAAATGCTAAGAAATACTACTAGCGAGTCAAAAACTCATTCGAGACCACCAAAGTCATTTCGAACACGAATTGCACATGACGTTTTTTCTACAACGTTATTGAAATAATCGAAAAAGTAGAAAAAGAACATAAAAAATAAAACAAGGAAATTTTTATTTTAGCATAAAGTAGACAGTCCTTATTTTAATTTTTTCGAATTTGTATCACGGCAAGCACTAAAAACATTTCATTTGGTGTCAAAAAAACACACAAAAAATTTGAGCACGATTGGACAATTATTAGCCGTGCCTCAAGCCACTCTTTGTTTTTATTTATTAGAAATAAGACTAAAAATCGTTTTTTTTGTTTTTAAATTTTTTATTCAAAATTATTTGAAAAATGAACCTTAAACTAAAATATTTTAATGCATTACATATTAATATTAATTTAATTTAAAAGTGAAGTCTTTTTAAAAGTGGGATAATTCATATTATATTCTTTGATCACTTGAAAAAGGAATTGTTTCTCTTCTTCATTGTGTGTTAATTTATTACTATAATCTGTAATGAATTTGGCACCTCTTTTAGCAGCATCGTTCACTATAGATAAGTTTTGACAAATATGAGAACCTTGAACGTAGTCAAATCGTTCATTCCAATTCGATGGATCGACTTGCAAAAATTCTTTGGAAATTTCTAAGCGATCAAAGAACGCGTGTGTGTTTGAATTTACAAAATCACTTAAATCTTTTTGTGGCTATGTTTTAAGGATATGTGTTGGATTAGCTATGATTCGCTTGCATTTTTCTTTATTTGCTTGAACTTTAATTGCTTCAACCATTTTTCTCTTAATATCAACAGATCAACACTAACATTAGGATCGAAGAATGAAAGATCGACTGCTTCTTCGGACAAATACCATAAGTGATTGCTAAATTTTTGTAGCAAAGCAAAAGATATATCTCGTTCAGAATAAGCAATTATATTTTTAATTAAATGTAGGTCTTGATTTGGTGCTTCAATTGCTTTGGTGCATCCAAACCAGGCTTTTACATAAATACGAACTATGAAAAGACAGACACTACGTATGCCGTTCAGCTCTTGTTTTGTCATATTGAATTGATCACAGAACAAATACATTTTAAGTGTATAAATTGCTTTTGACATCCATCTAGCATGGGAAGTTGCACCAGGTATTCGCAAGGTGTTAAAATTCGACACCGTACCACCAAGAAAAATGATAACTAATTGTAATAATTCTTTGTAATCGTGTCTACGATTATCAAGACAGTAATTTAAGATTACATCACGTTCTTCAGCAATCAATACTTTAACAATATGTTCATCTTCTAAGCAACTTTTGTAATTTGTCTTATCAATATTATTCCAATGTTTGCTAAAGCGATTAAAAATTAGTACTTCTGGTGCGGCTGTTGTAGCAACTCTAATTTTAAATACTTTTCGGATTAACAATTCGTCAATGTGGTGCATGGAAAATATAATAAATCACGATCTAGTTTTCCTTCAAGCGAAGTAGCAGCACCTTTTTCTACACCCGTATTATGTGAAGTTGTGTCGAAGCAAATAATTTGAACGAGATCAAGGATTTTATATTCTTTTACTATATTAAACACGGCTTCTGATATTTCTTTTCCGCTTGATGATTTTAACTTTGGAATGCCAAGTAATTTATCGATACCATGAGATGTGATAATGATTGGCAAGCGATCAACTTTTTCTCTACCACTAATTTCTGGTAACATTGCACCATCCCAGTGCAAAACAAAACAAAGTGGAATCTGGAAATAAGAAATTAAATTTCTTAACTTATACACATAAAATACATAAACAAATAGAAGATAGAAGATAAAACACGATCCGAAAGAAGAAGAATAGAGACAAACACAGAGACAGAGACACATATTAAATTACATCGAAGTTTTCTGCAATGTTTTGTGCTGTTGTTGTACGATGTTTCTGACGCATGCGACGAATTGATGAACGATTCAGTATAAGTTCTTCGATTTGATGGCCTAACGCGTCAGCAGTTGCACTTAGAATATGAACTGCAGCACCATCAGAGATTCTCCACTTATCCAAAGTTGAAAGCAATCTTGGTGTAAAAAATCTGTTCTACCTCTTGATACACCTGATGAAGTTTTGTTAAATTCATTTGCATTTACATTTTCTGCTGATGTCGATGCTTCAACTTCAATGCCGTTTATGTCGTCAAAGTCAATCATATCTGTTTTATAACAATAATTATCATTTGTTTAAAAATTAGCATTTTAGTAAATAATATAATTTTATACCTCTTTGAGTTTGTTGTTCATATAACTCTTTTCGTTTATCTTCTTTTATTTTACGCTGGTCTAAGAACAGACCTATTACTACACAAGAATGCGGTAAATCTGGAAAAATTTATTTTGTATTGATAGTATGAATTATCCCACTTTTAAAAACACTTCATTATTAAATTAAATGAATGTTAATATGTAATTCATTAAAATATTTTAGTTTAAGGTTCATTTTTCAAATAATTTTGAATAAAAAATTAAAAAGAAACGATTTTTAGTCTTATTCTAATAATAAAAACAAAGAGTGGCTTGAGGCACGGCTAAAAATTGTCCAATCGTGCTCAAATTTTTTTGGTGTTTTTTTGACACCAAACGAAATGTTTTTAGTGCTTGCCGTGATATAAATTCGAAAAAATAATTTTCTTCATTTATATAAGGACCGGTCTAGTAGACAGTTTCTTTGTTGCTACGGAAACGAAATTCATCAAATATGCATAAATCACATAATGATTTTTCGCTTTAGAGCGAAAAATATTGCGTGCACGTTGTTAAGGAAACAAAACCAATATGGCATTTTGCATACGAATATTAATAAAAAAAGTCATCATTTTTTGAGAGCTGTAGAAAAAATATCATTTGTTCGCCAATTATTTTAGCCGTTAGCAAGATTGCAAATGCAAAGCCAAAGCAAAGGAGGTAATTAGACTATCCAATAATATTTTCCCAATCTTAACAACTTATATTATCACAGCAATTAAACAAAACAAACTCAAAATTCAAGTTGATAACAACCAAAATAAAACGGCAACGTCTCCTCCTATTAATGAATATAAGATATTTATAAATCGTTAATAAATAATATCAAGTCTACATTCAATAATGTTAAACATTGTTAAATTGAATTGTAAAACCTGGTCACACTACTCTGGGTCATTATCTCTGTTAGTAACACATAATGACATTGTATGACGTATTTTTGCACAACCTATATACCGGGTGGCTAGATAAGAAATAAACCCTGTTTCAATCGTTATATCTCCGAAAGAATTTATTTATCGATTTGAAAGTTTTTTTCACAGACAAGGTTGAAAATTATGCATAACAAATTTCATAAGCCTATGTCTATTAACAATGAAATAATTAGATTTTTGTATTTAAAAAAGAATTTCTGATTCAGGTTTCCCCTCAGGCGCTAACTGACTCGGTGCGCTCTAAAACACTCAATTTAGTCGTTAATACTGTAACTTTTTTTTAAATAATACTAAATGTAATGTTTTAATTGTCTATCATCAGAGAAGATCTTTACACTAACACTAATTACAAAGAACTATAAACTATTAACAAACTTAGACTAATTAAATTAAACAAATATTTATTTCAACAAGATTTATATTGCATTATTTTATATAGTATACACATTTATTTTCTACTACCACACGATGCGTGTATTTAATTAACTCGTTGTTGACTAATCCCCACTTGCGTCATGCATTCCGCCGCCAATCTCGAATATTCACCTGCAGGGCATCGGGGTTTTTCCCGATCATTACAATACATAATTATACTATTATTCGATCTAAATCCATGCATTTTCTTTTGATTTTCTGTAAATACGAATTTGAAAAAGAACATATTTCCTTCTTAGAGGAATTTATATCAACTGGACCACATTTCCTTTTGCTCCTCTGTTTTCTTTCTATTATTAAAGTTGTGCTAGTTTTTTTAATACGTTTTGAACAGTGAATTTCGGAACTCCAAGTAATTTTGCCAATTTAATTTGAGAAATGCTTTCATTTTCTCTACATTTTGACACTATTAATGTTCATGTTCCAGTTCAGTTGCATTTCTATTTAATTTAAAAAATGTAAACAACTCTGTATACATTTATAACGTTATTTTGGCAGACATCAAAATACAGTGTGCTTTTTGTAAACGATAATATAGAAATTCCAATGGAATTTTATCATTTTCTTCCTAAATTTGTACCCTTGCAAATGTAAGTAGAAAATTTAATCAATCGAAAGAAGAATTCATTTTACGTCAAAAACGTAATAAACTTTATGAAGAAAACCAAAAACTGTTTAGAAAAATACTTACAAGCTTATTGATTTATTGCTTTTGGTAATAAGCTATAAACAAGAGCTGGAAGCTGTACACTGATAGGCCTAGCGGTTGACGCTTTAGATTCGTAATCAGAAATCGCGGGTTCAAGCCCCCAAAAAAATACTAATTAGTAAGCAATACAGTTAAAAAAGTATACGAGGTTGGGGCTTGAACCCGCGATTTCTGAGTACGAATCTGATGCGTTAACCGCTAGGCCAATCAGCTTACAGCTTACAGCTTTTCTTTATAGTTTATTATCAAACGCAATAAATCAATAAGCTTTTTAAGTACTTTTCTAAATAATTTTTGGTTTTCTTCAGAAACTTTAATGTGTTTTTGACGAAAAATGAATTCTTCTTTCGATTGATACCAAGATTTCTACTTACATTTGTAAGGGTACAAATGTAGAAGGAAAATGATAAAATTCCATTGGATTTCCTATATTATCGTTTACAAAAACAAACTGTATATCAACAGAAACAAAATGCAATGATGGCCAGATTTTTTCGTGGTCAGCCTTTATCATTGTTTTTTAGCTTTACCATGTGAAAAACTTTATTTTTTAGTGCGATATAGTAGATAATAGTATCTTATTTTAAATTGAATTAGTATTGACCTGCGACCTGATGGTCTTTCAAAGCTATCTCATAGCTGGGAGCTCGGATATCCTGACTGATTCCTCCGATTATTAGAATTAGTCCAGTTTTGTGAAACCATTTGTTGTTTTGAATACATTTATTGCTTTTAAGAGGTTTTAGACAGCAAAAATCGAAAAAATCACGAAGAAAGCAGAATTATACTTTGATGTATAATTATTTGAGTGCGACTTGATAGTTATACGCAGGTTGCGTACGTATATATACGAGGAGGACGCATATATTTATAAATCCCAGTAGGAACATGCAGAAGAAGAAAAGAAATCAATATGTTGTTTATCTACAAAAATGAACACGTAATTTAGAAGTGCAAAGAAAATATAATTTATCTTTAACTTTCTAAATTAAGGGCGCTATCACTCTTGTATTCAGAAGATAATTTACACGAACTTTCCGCATGACAAGAACAAGGATGTATACCGCAAGTTTCTGTTTAGTTAGATAAAGACGAACGATTAGGAGATGCAGCAAGTTATACTACGAATTAGAGTGTATTCAAGAAGAAACAATTTTGAAAAACGACTTTCTTTGTGTTTAAACCATTAAGGACTAATTGCAACGTTTTAATTTTAAAGGTCTAAGATAACTTTTGACAATCTTTTGAATACTCGCTGAATGTGCATAATTTATTATGGTAGCTGAATTTTCCTCCGTTTATATTGGACACTTTTCTTTTAAAATGTAGCTATATACCGATAATAATGGCGAGAGGAGACGAGTAAAGAAAACGTAGATGAGATTTTGTACTTTAAAACGTGATATCGCTTATACAAACAAACTTAAATTAATTTTACGTTTAAGTAATTCATAAAAAAATATCTTTTGAAAATTTGATTTATTATACTTTACAAGGAAAATTTATAAAACCTCGCGACCTTAGTTATTAAGAAAATTACATTAATTATAAAAGATGCCAACTCTTTTATACCATAATAACGTCCTAAAACGCTTTCTTAAAATTTTAAATTAGATTCGACCCATACCTAAATATATAAAAGAGAGAAAAATTTTCTTAATAAATATAAAATTAAGTTAGGGCTGATTAAAAATGGTTATAAAAAGCAGAAACGTTCTTAAATAAATTTTCTTCTCGAAATTACCTTAAAAATCGAGATCTAAAAACTTCTAATAAGAGTTAAAATTAATACCGAGAGCCAGGAACTTTAATTTAAAACTTTTTAAAGGTGCTGCAGAAATAAGAAAAGCTTTTTAATATTCCCTCTCGATTTGCCTGGAAAATCAATAAAAACAAGGATCTCATTACTTTTTTGCCCCGTCTGAATTTTTATTCAAGACGCTTTTCGATTAGCGTTTTAATTTTAACTTTGCTCGTCCTGATGTTTTTTGATGACTTTTCTCTTTCTCCCTCTCTTATCTCGCCTTTATCAATCACTTGGGCAGGGAAATAGAGTTTAGAGCATTTTAGGCCTCTCTTGCATCTTCCTGTGTGTTTTATTTTAAAACGGGGTGTTTTCTTTAAAGAGACTCCCAAATATTTTATAATGTTTTGGGATTTTAATAGGGTTCGGGTGTTGTTTACCGATGATCCTATAATTAACGGACGGAGTTGACAACGATGGCTCTTTAATCCGAGTTTATCCAATTCGATATCAAAAAACTAAATTAACCAAGATTAAATTGGACGTTTTCGATGATACTTCTTTAATTTTCTCGCTCGAGTTAAAGTCAAAGTTAAAAATATGAATTCCAATTTATTTGAAAATTAGGATTGTTCCAGTTACAATTACAGGAAAACTGGTTTACAGGAGGAAGAAACAATTATAATTCCTTGTTTAAGGTCACACTAAATGTAACACGATAATTGGTTCAATTTTGCAGATATACAGGGTGAATTCTTCTCTCCTTCACGTTCGGTCTCTTGATTTAGTAAGTACAAAAAGTGATTTAATGGAACTTTAAGAAAAAGTCATCAATATTATTAGTATTCAATATTCAATATTACTTGATGTAATTTATTTCTGGAATTTCATAGCAGGTCGTTTATATTAAACAGCATTTATAAAAAGGGTGAAGATTAAATCAAATCAGGTTCTATATTACGATGAACAATTAACGTAAACAAAATTGGGTTAATTATAATCCAAATAAAACCAATCATTGAACAAGCATTGCACAAACAAAACAAGGAATAATAGAGCATTGCACAAATTAACATTAGGTATGTAGTTAATTAATCATGAACAGTGGCCGGATTTCGGGTCTGTTATTGGGGGTGCAAAGTCCTGCATTCAACATTTAAATAAAGTACCTAGCTTAAGGAGGTTACAGCAGATCTTTGCAGGGTGAAGGGCAAGGTGATATCTCCTATGCTTTTACATAGGTTCTAACAAGAAATACCAATCAATGAAAAAATAAATTAACATTCTTCAAACTGAACAAAATAATTTTATTATTAATGCCTATAATGCATTGATTAATTAGTTATTTGTATATATTAATAGTATATTATACACCAAGGTGGTGAAGACTGTTATTATTGACCGAGCACCAAGATTATTTCGCGAGGGGCTTTGCCCCGAGCAGAATAAGGTGCGAGGCCTATTAATGTCTTCACCACCGTGGTGTATATACAATTTTTTCCACTACTAGCCAAATTTAAGGCAAAAATTAAAATTTTTCTTGTAAAAATCAAGTAGCACAGGAATGCAAATTCGCCTTTCCACTAATAAAACAAAAATCAAGTAGTCTGATGCAAATTGACATTTCCACTAATAACTAATGGCATTTTTATTCAAATAATTTTATCGTGTTAGGTAATTTCAAGCAGCAAATACGTTAAAGACAATCTCCTGGATATACAAAATTATGTTTCACAAGTTTTTGTTAAACAACTATCCCTGGATTCTCAAAATATTTGAATTTATCCATTATTAACCTAGGTTAATAATTAAAAAAAAAATTAACCACTACTAGAGAAATTCAACTTCTCAGTTGGCTAGGAGACGCAATAATTGTCAACTTCATAGCTAGTAGTGGAAAATAGTATATTAAAGTATTAGTTTCATAAGACGCGTTTTTAGCGCACGCGTCCGAGTTCAGAAAACGACCCGCGAAGCGGGGAGTTTTCTAACGGACAAGTGCGCTAAAACGCCTTATGAAACGAATACTTTATACTATTTTTTATACTTGCGTCGTTATTTCGTTAATTATTAAAAAATAAATTAGTTTTAAATAAGATTTGTTAGTGAAATTTTGTTAAGTACTTTTGAAAGTTGGCTACACTGAAAATTCAACTCAGCATTTGTTATTTAATTTGTTTTGTTTTTATAAAATTAATTTAGTTTCTGTGACAAGAATGTAAAATGGTCAGATATTCTCTCCCTCCATCTTATTAAAAAGAATTAACTTATCTTAATTAATCTTAATCTTATTAAAATATTGGAATTTAACCATTTTGATAGATTTATAACAACTGCAGAAAATAACCAACATTTAGCTATGAAAGTAAGTAAAATTTTGTGCTAAATACTTTCAATTTTTTATATATTTCAATTATTTAAGGTTGCGTTAATAATGGGATTCTGTGGTGCCTGCCGAAGAGATGAATTGACCAACATGTTATTAGACGATATTGTGGTCAAAGATGATGAGATGATGACTGTGACTGTAACAAAAACAAAAAATAAAGTTCGAAGAGAATTCTTAATTACAGAGAAACTGTGGATTGATTTAATTAAGCAATATTTGAGCCTAAGGCCTAAGAAAATAAACCACAGGCGGTTTTTTATAACCTACCGCAATGGAAAATGTATTTCTACTCCTATCGGTATAAACACCATGGGAAAAGTTCCTTTTATTATTGCCATTTATTTGCATTTAGCCAACCCGAAGCTTTTTACAGGTCATTGCTTTCGACGTTCAAGTGCTTTCCAATTGGCAAACAAAGGTGGCGATTTAATAACTATAAAACGGCATGGAGGTTGGAAGTCTTCAGCTGTGGCTGAGGGCTGTATTAATGCTTCAGTTAAAAAAAATGGAGGTAGCTGAATTGCTATCTAATAAGCCATGTACTTCCACTTCAACGGCTCAAGTGGTAATTGACCAGTCTTCCACTACTTCATTTTTACATGAAGAATCACACACACTTTTAGCAGCAACCCAATAACCAGTCAACAAAACATTGTTGAGGGGCAAAATTTACCTTCATTTAAGATTAATGCCCAGGACACTTCTGCTGTTACAATCAAAGTGTATAATAACTGTACTTTTAATACAAAAGATGTATAAAGAATAATTTGTGAATTTATTAAATAATTTTTAATTTAATTAATTTATTTTGTGTATGTTTATTTTATATTTTAAAACATAACAACATAACCGCACTTTTAAATATAAATTTGACATTTAAGAACAGCTGTTAGGTGCTACCAACTTTAAAAAACAAAATCTTACGTGTTTGTTTATCAATCTTATCTACCTTTGATAATGACACAAAGTGTCGAAACAATATTGTCAGGTTAAGATATTAATAAAACTTGTGAAACTTTAACTAATCTTTGTATTTATATTATATTTCATGATTATGGAGTTCCACAAAGTAAGGCTGGAGACAGTAAACGCTAAATAAAATCTTACTGTTTCCAGTACTCTAATAAATGTCATTAGGACACGCAAATGCGTGTCCTAATAGAGTTCATTAAGATACGCAAGTATAAAAAATAATTTATGTCGATTGGAATGCATTTGTTTAACTTTTAAAAGTGTAAATATAAATGTAAATAGGTTGAGAATCGTGGCAACACCGCAAATAAATCAGTCGATATTGTTGGTAGCAATGTTTGGTTTCCGCTTTCGGAGTTTGAGTTGGCATCCTAACCTTCAAATGTCAATCCCCAAAATATAAGTGGAAACATTTAGAATGTTTTGTAATTTCGTATGCAGTTATAGATGGAAATATTCTATTTTTTAACTTTTGTATAGTCTATAGATTACAATCTGCTAAGCAGATTCAAGAAACATATATAAAAGATTGCTGAAGTTTAATGTATTTTTAAAACTATGTTTGTATTACTGATTTCGTGGCGATTCTGATTGTGATGATAAATTGCATTCATTGCATTGCAAATATAATTTTACATTTTGCCATATTTTCGTCGAATTAACATTTGTGATTCTTAACGCAGAAGACTGAATTGTTCGATATAATTTGATGAATAAAATATATGATTATTAGTTAATACAATAAAATATAAATTATTATAATAGCCATTATATGTCATCATTCTGTTCTGTTATTTGAATTCGCGCGCTATGAGGTGTTGCCACATCTCTACTGTCTTTCTACATATGTAGTGGAAAATTCTTGTTTTGTTTACTTCAAATTATTATTGTGCATTAACTAGACATATGATTTCAAAAATATTGGACAGCATTGTTGTTCGAATATGTAAGTATGTCCTTTTAGTTTTTTATTAGATTCTCTACATTTCTTCATCAGAATTTTTAGTGAAAACTGTTAGAGGTTAGATGGTCCCCATAAGAGCTCATGTTAAATTCTGGATTTTATTTTCCATTTTTCTCTATAATGATATACGTAAAAATTATAAAAAAAACTCACCGAATAGAATAAATGTCAAAGAACGCAAAGTTTAAATTTCACGTCATTATCTACATTTTTACATTTTGCTGTATCCTCCTTAAGGTGGAAAATCAGTCACATCCCCAGTCAAATAAGCATCCGTATTAAAGCTTTTTTTTATTAAATTTAAATTCCGCATGAAGAATTACCTTATAATTTTAAATTTCCATTATTATTAAAAAATCGCTCGTTTTAATAATTTACTGACAAATGTATAGAAATATTGGTCTCGTCTTTGACTAGCGCGCTAGGACACTCCGCGAAATGTGGCAACGCGGTCGGCTTGTTTAAGCATGACATGCGTTTCGAGATTAGTTCAGCTCAAACCACACGTGGAACAGTCGACGGCATTGTTGCCATATCTTGATTAGTTTTTCGTGATCATGCGCACTCACTCGCAGTGTATTTTGTCTATCCGCAAGTTGCATTTTATAAATACAATATCTAAACTCATAGATGGTAAAAGATGTTACATTTCACGGAAATCTAATAAAAAAAATATTCAATTATTATTCCACGATTTTCCATGACGATGTACGGTTGGTAAGATGGTATAATTTTAATATGTTTGCGTCTCAGACATTGTCGCCCATTAGAATTTAATATTCTATTGCAAAAATGTCACAGTTCTTTAATTACTTTCTCACGTTCTAGACGGTAGAATTTTTTTTCTCGCGGTCAATCGATTCCTTAAACTTTTATTAACAACATATCCAATTTTCATCAACTTGTACGATTGTAAAGTTAACTGATTTTCTACCTTAAACACAAATACCTCGATTTCGGCAGTCAGTGCAACGCGATCACATACCAAGATGGGCCAATAAGAATAGTGGACGTGAATATACACTGGTGCACGTCGGACGTATTTTTAGCCACTTCGTAATTATAAAGCAGCTCGTAATCGCTATGTTAATATGTTAAAAGTAAAAGAAAAAAACATCTTACGAAAATTAGATTGATGAAAATCGCTATGATTCAAAAACTATGCGGAAATATTTGAAGCAACTATTAAAACCTACTGAAAATATAAATACGAAAAGAATCACGTTTTACATACACGATCAAGTAAGAGTTAATTATTATTCTGTTGATAGCATATGTGATATAGCAAATAGTATAGATGACGCTCAACAAGGGTTCTCTAATGCATATCCGTCAGTAAATTGTTCTTTTCCTTTGAATAAAGTAAATAAGGTTGAAATCCTAAATAGTAATTTCCTAAAAGAAACCTTTGAGGTATTTGGGTACGTAATGTTAAACTTTTTAACACTTCATTAACTACTAGTGTCTTTTCGGAACTATTTAAAGTCAGTACAATACCTGAAATAGCAAACACAAACGAAGCAAGAAAGTTTCGTCCAATAGTCTTCCAACGCCAGAGAAAGTATTGGAATTAGTTGTATATGAACAACTCCTCGATTATTTCAACAATAATGATTTATTTGTAGGGTGTCAGTCAGGATTCAGAAAGAACCACTCCTGCGAAACATCATTGCAATTTTTGATTACAGAATGGAAAAATGTAGTAGATGACAATAAATATATTGTGGCTGTTTTTCTGGTGTTTTAGGAAAAACATTACAATCGCTAAGTAGTTATCTTATTAGGAGGACTCAACGAACTAATACACTATCAGACATGATTTTTAACAACACAGGTATTCCACAAGGAAGTGTATTGGGCCCCTTACTATTCATTATTTATTTAAACGATATTAATTACGTAATTGGAGAACACAGTAACATAAACTTATTTGCTGTTGAAACCCTCATTTATGCTTCTGACTATGATCTAAATTCAGCTGTGTAAAAAATTAATCAATCACTAAAAAATATTGAATCCTATTTGGAAATAAATAAGCTTAACTTAAATGTACTTAAAACAAAGGCACTGTTTGTAACATCCAATATGAAACATCGATAGATGGACACGAATTCAATTAATATTAAAATTAACAATAGCAATGTAGAAATTGTAAATCAGATTAAATACTAGTCAAACAGTCAAACATAGTCAAACATAGTCAAACATAGTCAAACATAGTCAAACATAGTCAAACATCGTCAAACAAAATATGGATGTCCTCGAAATGGCCAAGGATGCAAAGAACTATTAGTAATTGACCAAGTTGCGATCTATACTATACTTAATATCTATACTGCTTATATAGATTTTCGAAAGGCGTACGATTCAGTATCTCATAGCTAGCTAATAGAGGTATTAAACGCATATAAAGTACACCCAACGAGCATTACCTTCCTGAAGACAATTATGCAAACATGGCGTACAAAAATAAATCTTAGTCTAGGTAACGAAATAGTTACAACCGATTTAATTAAAATTGAAAGTGGGGATATTTCAGGACGACAGTTTAAGTTCGCTCTGGTTTTGTTTAACGTTGAACTCTTTGTCCCTTTGCAATCAAGAATGAACGGACAACAGAATACCATATAACGCACCTACTGTATACCGGGTGAGGCAAAAAAAACGCATTATGTTTGCAAGCTTACTGTGGTAAGATAGGAAGGCGGATGATGCTGAAATTTGCAGTACGTATTGGGAAAAAGCATTGAAAATCATATCTCTAGAGTTTTGGATAGTTATAGCCAAAAACACATAAACGGCGTTTACCACAAAGTCGTTGTAAAAGGTGTATTGACAATTAGTGCAGTGAAAATATGCTGTCAAATATCCCAATCAGTAGTTTTTCATGAAATAAATACAGCTAGAATTAATTAATTATTGTGTTAGTAGATGATTAATCTATCAAAATAGTCAAGAAATACAAGCAGGTTCTTAGCCAGTCTCGGTGGATTAATGGTTTGCATGTTTGCTTCATAATCCAAAGATCGCAGGTTCAATCCCCGGCCGAGCTGGTAATTTTTCATAGCGGAGAAAAATTTAAAACGTGCCTTCTTTTCGGATAGGAAGTAAAACTGTAGGCCCCGTGTCAATGCGATGTTTGGCACGATAAAAATCCCTACTGGGGGTGGAATTCCCACAGATTCGGCTAAATTCGAGTAGGGTCGGCCAAATGATCATAGCAATCGGTGCCATGAGGTACGAAGGATGCTCCGCCATCCTGATTCCTCGCCCAGCAACAAACAAGCAAACAAGCAGGTTCTTATTATTTATATTATTTGCTATTTACTGCATATAGTTCGACCGTGAGATTTGCGAAAGTAAATCGCACAGCTGAAAGTAAAACACACTATAGTGTATTCAATTTCAAGCTAGAGTAAAATATGCAACCCAAATAACAAATTTCTTTAGTTTATAAAGCTTGTTTGGTCATTTACAATAAATACGTCAATATTTTAGGATTTTTTAATTTCCAATTGCTCTAGCAAATCTAACCTCCTACCTTTCTTTTGTACATGCAATAAGTCTACTGTTATGAATTCATCGTTTTGGTTCAATGAAAGACTGTTTATGGTTTATAAGCTTTATTATTTTACTTTTTACAGCGAAAGAATCAATGCTTGAACTATTTGGTTTGTGACTTGACTTCTGACCTCTTCTTTACATTACTACGTCTACGAAATGATTACTATTTACAACAATGGGTGGCTATTCCAGACGATTTCTTACTATATAAAATATCGCGTTTGTGTTCCGCTAGACGTTTCTTAACGTTTCTCCCAGTGTGTCCGATATGAAATGCTGCGCAGTCATGACAATAAATTTTATACACGACCGACATGTTCCTCGTTTCCATTTTATCTTTATTATTAATTAATATTTTCTCTATGTTATTTTTATTGCCACAAATTATAATACAATTTGTTTTCGTAAGCTTGTTTACTATCCTATCACTAACTTAGGGGGATATAGTTGATGAATTTATACATTTCTTTAACTTTAGGGTTGGTGTTATAAAAAGTTTTGTTTGAAGCCACAATACCAAACATTCGGGTTGCCTATTATCAAATCCTCTTTGGAAATTTTACCTTACTGCCCAGTTGCAGATTCTCGAAGTTGTTAATAAAACATACCTCTCATAAGCGCTTTTATACAGTGCTATTTATTTACTATGCAATATATGTAAATCATATAAAATATCGTGCTGTATAATTGGTTGCTTATGTGTGCATAATTCATTTACTTGATTATTTTCAAATGCAACATAGAGTAAATAGCACATATTGCATTTTAATGTAAGAATTAATTATTTAATAACTAATTTATTTAGTTAAATTAAAGCAACGATCTAAAATATTTGCTTAGAAATTTCTAACCAACAAAATGTAGCGAAATCAGTAATTAAGTTTAATGAGGCACAAGGCAAAACATTAAAATATAGCAAACCCTCATCAGTCCATCGATCAGGATTTATTTTTTATATAAAAAACTATAGTCCTGAAAAAGTATTTTTCTTATAGAAATGGATGAAGTTCGGACAATAGAGCTACAATATATTTGTAACATTAATTAAAAATTATAAAAAATGAAATTAAACATTGCCAATTGAAGTTTTTAAATTTATAAATCTTTTAGCAGTATTATTTATTGAAATAATTACTACAGGGTTCGGCAGATGGTACCACAATACGGAAGCTGTCAAGAACGAACATTTATCCAACGCGAGCGGTCGTGTATAAGAGGCGTTTGCCTCTGAAATAGAGGAGACCATGCATTCAAGTCCATCTTATTGCTTTGCTTTTGTTATTTTAACGAGTGTAAATAATTTTATGTCCGGTCGGGCGATTATGACCTATTTAGTGGCCTGTTTTTAGAGCGTAAGTTGCTAAATTACAGCTCTAGGACTCTAATAGTTATTTATGTATTAAGGGCATAAAGAAGCTTTTATGGCCAGAAGCGTTATTTCTAGTCCGAGGCGTCAGCCGAGGGCTAGGAAAAGGCTGTAGGGCCATAAAAGCAAGTTATGCCCGAAATGCATACACTATTTTATGCACAGATTGTTTTTATCTCAAATCTATTATTGTGTAAAAAATATAATTAAATGAGTACGTAGGTTACATCAAGCCGCTGTACCTATACTTATGTGCTTATATACGAAGTACGTTACTATAGTTACTATCTAAAATACTTAATTTCAGCTTATTTTCATTGGTGATAAGTTTACAAATTATATTAAGAACCACAATCAAGTTCTACAAATACAGCTCTGACATTTAATTGACGTTTCATTATTGCCCGTCGGATCATAAAGAGGCCCTTGGGGCATAAAGAGACAGTTATGTTTAGATAGATCTATCAATAATAGTCTAATTATAATGCATCTGTGCATAAAACTTTTTAGAGTCCGCTAGAAAAATAGTTACCCTTGTTTACGCCGTCTCCATAGTAACAACAGTAATTATATACCATTGCACCTACCTACTTGAAGTTTTATCACTGCACCTACGTACTTGAAGTTTTGCACTTTTTAACCTTAGACCGGACATAAACTAACGTATGCATTTCGGGCTTAATTAGTGTTTTAGAGCCCTTTATCGTCTTAGTGCAATCGGCTTTCGCCTAAAGCGCTAACTGACTCTACGGGCTCTAAGACACTCAATTAAGCCCTTATTACACAATATACTATTATTTTGTTGTCAAGTAAAATGTCATTAGAAACATTTTTTCTTAAAATCTATTAAAATCTTACCATATTTTAACAAATAAGTCCATTTTTCGCCGATTCTGTTTTTAAATAGTGAATTTGACAGATACCTTATATCACCTGTCAGCTTTAACATGGCGTATTTGAAATATTTTTGGAAGCAAATATGATTCCCCCGCAAAGTTCTTTTTCCAATCAGAATATTAAAAAAAATCCCCATATGTATCCAACTTTATGGTACACATTGTATAAACCTAATAAGTTCTCAACTTCAGCTGGAGACAGTTAAAGTTCTCAACTATTGATTCAACGATTGGTTGAGATAAACACAATTCTAAAATGTCATTGGTTAGTTTTTAAAAATAAGAATTTTCATAAAAATTCCCATAGAAAAAAATATTCTTATCTAATTTCTACTTGTTACAATAAGCTTGCTTAAGAAGCTTTCAGCAGTAGGGAATGATTTAAGAATCCCACAGGGGATACTTATTTAGTTTAGTGAAACCCTTTACAATCAACAGTTGCTATTGTAAATGTGAGTGTTAACAATTTGCTTATTAGTCAAGAGGACATGTTTCATCATAATTAATCTACCAAAATACTTTCTTTATGTATAAGTATAGACATTTAATAGACAATGTTTTCTGAAATATTCTAAGGAAAATGAAACTCTATTTAAATATTATGAAATATTTAAAAGTTTTAAATCAGTGTGCGCGTGATGAATTATTAGGTCAAAATTTACAGTTTAATTTAAAAGTAGCACTGGAAACTTTGGATATAATAATTTCATAAACATGCATAAAAACACCCTTCGTAAAGTTTTCTTGAGAGTGCGTGTACTTTTATATTTATTGATTGATATCGTATTAAGTTAAGTTCTTTTTATAAAATAAATATGTACTGTAAAGTTATGAAAATTTATATGTATCGACTTTTTCTGTATGTGTTTTCTACTTCCTTGTAGTTTAGATCAGTGTTTTCCAATCGCCGGTCCAGGAACCGGCACCGGTCCGCGTCAGATTTCTGCGAGATGTTTATGACTGCTTTGTTATTTTAGTTTCAGTTTGTTTTTACGTTCAATATATGTATAAAACCCATTGCAACGTTGTATGGTATGAAGCGTTAAGCAGAAAATCAGAAAGCGCTAATGAAATTTGTATCTGCTGAACGCACCCATTACAACTACGGTCAGCGGGCACTTTCTTGATTTTTTAAGCTACGCTTTTTCCGGCCGAATTGATTTTGTCCCTTTATCTTAGTCAGGTTAAGTGTTGTTAAGTGTAGCAGCCAGGAGTTGCTCTGAGTTGTGTTGAGTGTGTTTATTGCCGTTAATAGTAAATTTCAAAATAAACACACAAAAGTTCAGTCGACGTTCGCTATTTTTATTTTATCGCAAACCTGATGCTGCAGTAGTCCCATCGAGTTTATACACAACTGATAATAGTAAAAATAAGGCGGAGCTTGATGTGAATTATGTCGAATTTACCGACAAAGCGTTATATATTTTGTTTGAATGAAAATCTTTTGTAGTAAAAATTCAGAAAAAAATCTTTCAAAAAGTCTTGTTTGGTGATATTGTAACATTGCAATTTTTCTGGTCCCTGTCAAATATTTCGTTAAATCTACCGGTCTGCCATGTACGATAAAGGTTAGAAAACACTGGCTTAGATCATAGATTTACAATTATTGTTGTATAGGTTAGAAATTTAGACAACTGTGTACAATTTTTCGCGTTTAATCTCCACTAACCTTTCACTGAAAAGAAAGAAGCTAACTCAACACTCAACCATTTAAATAAATAAGAGCCACTCAGATACATCTCAAGGGTTGCTCAATCAGGCGAGTCTATTCGCCAGCCACATGCGAGTGCGTGACGTCATCATGAGACCACGTTAAAGATATGCGTAAAGGGATGTGCCTTTATTTTGATTATATTTAACCATCGGATACCAAATTTTTAGAAAACGACAGGAAGAATCAGCTGATGACGCACAGATAAATATTTGTACACTGTAACGGTACATATTTATTAAAATCTGAGTAAAATATGAGGAAAATAACAACACAATTTTTATTATTATAGCACTGCAGCTTTGAATTTAATTTAATAATTATCAACAAATAATAATAAGAATGACCACTACCCATAACCTGGAAACTAGGCCCCAGAAGCTATGAAGCATGTGCAGGAGGGAAGGGCGATTACTATTATTATGCAGGCCCATCTGGCGACTGCAGCCGACGTACAGGTTGTATAGCACGAATCCCACATTTGTGTTACAGCTAAGGAAAACTGCTGAAAACCTGAACCAGATTTTCCGGCTCCAGGAATCGATATCGGTCCGCTTAGGTGAGAGACTAGCACGCTAGCCGCTACACTACCAAGGCTATTTCTAAGTAAATAATATAATAAATTCTAAATGTGCACAATTGACTTTTGAAGATTAATTAAATCAACACCGGAATGGTAAAAACAATTAAGAAGTGGAATTTGAGCAATATAGAAATTGTTTTAAAAATATTCAGAAATTAAGATTACCGATTAAAAATCAGGAATCTATGCCTGTAGAAAATTTTTAACATAAGTTATTTGTATCATTTATGTAAACAATTAAATTATAATAATAGACATAAATAACTTATGTTCAAAAAATTGTTAACCTCAAGGAAGGGTTTATTTAATTGGAAATAAGTAGTTAATCGTAAGTAGTTATTCAAATTACTTAACAACTAGAATGAATTTCTAAAATATGCAAATTTCTTTAAAAAAAAGTCGTATCTCATATAAAAAGAAGAAATACGCCAGATGATTCTGATACTACCAGGAAGAAACTAAATTAAATGTAACTTATGCTATTTTTTGTAGAATTAAATTGATTTAATCATAACTAAAACGTAATCATAACTGTACATAAGAATGAAATATTTCAGTAGTTTAATGTAAACTCTTTTTTATTAAAAAAATTAAGCCTATTCATTCTTTATTCATTTGTTATAATATATATATTTCTCAAAGTATTTAGTTTAGGTCTCGACGTGACGTCACAATGCACCTCGCAAACATTGCAGCATATAAATTGAGAAAGAAAAAAAAAATTAGATTCTTTACACCTATTTACTAACCTCATTTACTGGATATTTACGACATTAAAAAGTTCAGATTAAGGTAGTTTAAGGTACCTAAGGTAAATCAGTTTAAAGGTAGATCTATCAGATGAATGGCTAATAAATATAAAATAAATAAAGATTAATTAAAAGTTTCACATATTTATTAAATTATAACCTGACAATATTATTTGGACAGCTAAGCTGTTATTATCAAAGGAAATATAAATATAAACAAACACGTCGGTAAGATAAATAAAAAAAATAGGTAACTAGATAATAACAGCTAAGGAAAACTGCAGAAAACCTTAACCAGATCTGCCGGCACCGTGAATCGACCCCGGGCCGCCTGGGTGAAAGTCCGTGAAAGGGTGAAAGATAATATAAGAAAGGGGGAAAAAGAATAATCAGAATTAAATATCTAACACTTCCCGTAATGGAATATTACTAAGCTCAGTTTGTTCATTCATTAAAGGTATCCTGAGTTTGTGTTTGTATATCTCAAAAGCTTCTAAAATGTCTAGTTTGTGTTTGTTATTAGAAAAATGTAGGAATTTAATATTATTTTGAGGAGTCATTGTGTGATTTTTTTTAAAAGGTGTTTCTAAAAGTTCCTCTCTGTTACTGTTTTTTCGAATTCAAATTTACTGTCAGGTTATAAATTAATAAATACTGTGAAACTTTTTATTACTCTTTATTTATTTCATGATTATGGAGTTCTACAAAGTAAGGCTAGAAACAATAAACAAGGCTAATAAATAGCTCACTTAATCACTCTCACTCTTAATTCTAATTTTAGACTTATTTTGTGATTATAAAAGTAATCATTTAAATTTAACTTAAGGTTTGAGATTCCACGATAGAAGATACGAAATAGATATAAAAACCCGCACATTTTTAAAGCTGTTTTATTGAATATTGGATTTTTTGAAATTAAGTCCAATAAGTTACGTTTGCAAAAGCTCAAAAGCTATTTAAAATGTTTTTAAAGTTCCTCTCTGTTACTGTTTTTTCAAATTCTCCTAAGTCTTCTAAAATGATTTGTTAAAAGCTAGTTTATTTATAAGTGTATTAAAATATAATTTTAAATACTTTCGTTTCCTGAAAAGCTCAACTTTTGTAAAGAAATTGTTCTTAGCAACCCTAATAACTATTAAATTCTATAAAGATTGTTTACACAAGAACCAAAAAGTGGTGAAAATCATTACTTCAAATTGATACCATTTTAAATGATTCTTGTCTAGAACGATGATTAAATTAAATTAGAAGAAGATTCTTTTCGAAATAGAAAGCATAAAGAAAAACTAGCATAAAAACTACTTTAAAGAAATTAAATTTTCTAATAGAGGAATAACTCCGTGAGTAAAGTTTTTTTAACAATATTTTGAGCAATGAGCTTTTTAAATAAAATTTGTAATTAAACCTTTTGAATAAAGAAGAGAAGCTTTTTTAACCAGTCAAGTCAGATAAGACATTTTAATAGATCATTATCTTATGAATAGAGCTTTAAGAGAAAGAAAACTTAACTTAAATAAGACAGTTAATAGGTTCGAATTTTTATCAAAACAGCTTTTGAATGGATACCGATGAATAAAGTTTTAGTACGTTTTTTAAAACGAAACAGTATTTGGTTGTACATAAATTCATGTTTTAGGGTTAGAGCATTTGGACGTAAAATTGATCTTTTCATCGAAAAAGTGGATTTTATTTATTTTTTGATTACGGGCTATGCCTGAAGAATTTTTTAGGATACATGTTTAAGAGGCTGCTTAAGATTATTTTTATCAAATATTAAAAATAAAAAGTAGGTACTTACATTAATTAAAACTGTGTGTTAATTAGCTCCTGATTATTTATTTATGTTTGTTGAGCATTTTAACCTCATTCTGCATGTGATTGCCGGTAAAGTAGGCAATGATACATGCCGTAAATTGATAAATAACAAGACGTAACTTCATGCCGTATGATTTATTGGCACCTAAATTCTGTAGATTGTTTTACAAATATTATAGTAAATAATTTATAAAGAAATTTTGAGAGTAGATGGAAATTAAAACTTTCACACACACACACACTTTGAAAGAAGAAAAATTATGTCATAGGTGACTAGACAAAAAAAGAGGCGAAACGAAAGAATAGCTTGCTAGATAACTCTTAACAAAAATAAATTATTCTTTAAAACTAATTACAATCGAATAAAAATTAATGTATGACACACGGACGAAAACTGTGTGAAAACTCGGCCGGCGACCCACGCATTCGTCCGAAAAATTGTAGTTTTTGTCTTTCATCGGCTTAACCTGCAAAACCCGTAAGTCCACCTTTGACCGAAATAGATGTTTTGGCGCCATCTATTTGAAACAAAATCGGGACATATATGGATAATAACCCAGTGACTCTAAATAAATATACGTGCCTAAAATTTACAGGTTTATTTAGCCCGTAAGTCTCAACCTATTTCAAATTAATACGCAAAACCAGTAAATCCAGCTTCAGCACATCAGGTACGTTATGCTAGTGCATTGAAACAAAATAGAAGGTAAGGTTTCCCAAATTTTAAATGCTCAAACAATAAAACAGAAATAATAAAACTAAACTGTGAAGATGAAAAGAGAAAATGCTATTCCAAGGTCCTCTAAACAGCTTATTCAGTCAAACAAAATACCTGATAACAGTCTAAACTTTGTTTAAAATGAAACAAATAGCCAAGATTATTTATTTATTCATTTTTTGGGCGAGGAATCAGGATGGCGGAGCATCCTTCGTACCTCAAGGCACCAATTGCTATAATCATTTAGCCGACCCTACTAGAATTTAGCCGAATCTGGGTGAATTTTACCCCCAGTAGGGATTTTTGTCGTGCCAAACATCATATTGACACGGAACCTACAGTTTTGCTTCCTATCCGAGAAGAAGGCATGTTTTTTAATATCTCTTCGCTATGAGAAAATACCAGCTCGACCGGATATCGAACCTGCGACCATTGGATTATGAAGCAAACATGCAAACCAGTAATCCACCAGGACTGGCAATAGCCAAAATAACATAAAATTTAAATTTAAATATTCCATATAGACATTACTGAACTTACCATAGACATACTGATTTGCTATTTAGTAATATTGAGCCACTAGATGTCATTTCTGGTAAAGATGGGAAGTTTTGTTCCTAAAATACCTAGTCACGATCAAACCAACGCTAATAGTTTAGATAATTATAGTATTAATGAGACTTACAAAAAATATTAAATGGTCGACTTTACACACAACGACTTTACGACAAATTTAGGTCGACTCTATCCACTTTACCACTGAGTGGAAGTTGCGTTATGTAAATATAAACGTACCAGATGCTTATGTTGGAATTTGTTTAAGAGCTCGTGAAAAGCTTATTAAGTGACATAGTACTTGAGTCATGATTTCTTCAAGGATTTTTCTAAAATCAATTTCTTAACATTTTTGCGGCTCTTGAATAAAAGTAGACAAAAAGTTGGTTATAGACATTAGAGCCTTGCTGCCGTGATAAACTTGATAGTTCAGTTTTGTAGAAATTGAGACACACTGATAAGCTTAAAGAGTTAGAATAAATCCGTATGAAGAAAAAAGCTCGCAAAAGCCTAACGTGTGACAAATTATTATTTTCCACAACTCTATATGGCGCCCATTAAACACGAAAAATATTTACATCTTCAATATCTTAAGAAAATCTTGAAAGGGATTACCATGACTTTTACGAACGTTTAGCTTTTAGGTAACTTTACGCTTTGTTAAGCATTATTTTTGTATTTTTTTTTTGAATACTATATAAGTTTCAAAAACTAAAACTGTTGTTTTGTTTTAAGTTTATATCTTATCATTGTTCTTAAATATTCACTTTCAAAAAAGTAATTTGTGTAAAATGAAAAATAAAGTACATGATGATATTTTGGTCTTTTATTTTATTGCAAAACTCAAGTCAACAAATAGAAAATCTGGCATGTTCCCAAGAATGTGGAAAAAACTCAGGAAAATAGCGTAAGTCCATTTAATATACATAATAGGTCGATTTTATCAAATTTAACAGCTGATTAGATCATATTTCTATGTATATTTAATAGTTTATACTTTAATTATCTTGGATATCTCATTGGTTAGTTTTGAAACAGTTTTATTAGTCTCCTGTAAAATTCTATGTTTTGGTCTTACGGGTTTTGCAGATTAAGCCGACGCTTTATTGTAGCATAATTAAATATTAAGCATTTTTGATTTTTCCTTTTTTTCCTAAAACAGATCTGAAAAATCATGAAAAACAAATTTTTCTAATAAGGTATTTTAAATTAAATAAATAAATTTTTAAATTAATTAATGAATTACATAAAACAATTCAAAATTAAAAACCAATTTTAACGGAAGCGGTATGCTTTGGAAGCCTCAATGTATATCTTGAATTTAATCACAGGTTTCGTAGTTTTTCAACAGTGGATTGGTACGAAAAGCTAGATTAAGATTGGTACAATTTTAGAGATTTAAAGGAAAAGACCAACAAAAAAATGGTTTTTTAAAAGTTTTTAAATAACAAGAAGTAAGATTTTTCAACAAAGCTTTTTTGAAAGAAATCTTAAAAAGACGTTAAAGAAAAATATTGTTTGAACTATTTCATAATGTGCCTAAAAAGAGGAAGAATGGATATTTTCTAACATCAAACTTTATAGTGAGAGAGATTTCTAAAAATGAAGCTTAAGGGTCTTTGTCACAAAAAAAACATGTATTAAAATTTACCAAATTTCGCTCTAAAATGGGTAGTAGGTTGTGGAGAATTAGAAAAAAATATTTAAAAATACAAGTGATAAAGATACAAGTGGCACCCCTATACCGGATTTAGTTTTCAAAACTGCGTACCTTATGACTTTAAAAACAGTTGCGTAAAAGAAACTGTGAAAGCAAATTCAAGTTCAGAAAGACACACATGATGAACAATATTTAAGAAGGCTTTTGCAGATTGAATATAACCCGATTTAGAGAGGGCTACCTTTTTTAATGAACTTTTGACAATACGCCCTTGAAAAACATTAATGACTATTCTTTAATTAACTCTGATTTTCTTTAAAAAAAAACTTTGTTTCTTAATAAAGAAAATCATTCTTGTTGAGATTGTTATGGAATTGCAGTTATGGAATTAAAAGGAACTATTACTCGTTAATGAAAAAGAAAACAAATAATGTTAATGGAATCTTGTAAATTTAATTAATCTTAAAAACTTACCGATTAATAACTTATAAGAAAAAAAAGCTTTTTATAGGAATAATTTCTTATTTGTTGATTATTATTATTATTATTATATTAAGCTTACCTATAGCACCTAAGTTGAACCCATTGTATGTTTTAATATAAATGTTTAATGAATTGCAAAGAAATACTTTCGCTTTTCTTCGACTTCATACAGAAACGGGTTGAAAATTGAAATACGTAGCTGTTTAAATTAAAATAGAATGTTTAAGTAAAATGCTTTTTCCACATTTCTAACTCTCTTATTTTCTTAATAAAGAATGATTTCAAAGCGGGGGCATTTTAAAAGATTTTCTTTGATGCTCAGATATTTATATTTCTCTGCAGTACATTCCCTGCTGAAAATTCGCAAACCTTTTTTACAAACCGTTTCTTATTATATTGCCATAAAGAAACAAAGAAAAAAAAATTTAATCAAGTTTTCCCTGGCATTCACGAACATTTAGTTTGAAAAAACTCTTCAAGCTTTCCTTTTTTATATCCATAACTTTGTGTTGGAAAGAGAGTTTTTCTTGCACAACACAGAGAAAGAGAGTTTCTTGGTATTTTAAAAAGCAGACAAAAGAAATCAATAAAACCGGAGATGAAATGGAAGAAAACTAAAATTTCTCTGGCTGTACAATCGGACAGTTTGTGTTCCATCTTTTTCTTGCAAATAAAAATCGTGAATAGTCCCTCTCTTTTCCACTTATTATAAGTGCGACCCCTTGTAAAGTGTAAAAGTAGGGTGAAAGAATAAAAGAGGGGTATAAATGGGGGTGTTTGGGGGTGGTAGGGGTTTAAAAGAGGCGAATTTACATCGGAAAGAGTTGATTGCTTTGCCTTGAGCGGCGGCCATCTTACTTCTTTATTATTGGCCATGGCTTTCATAAAAGTTTACGCGTAAAAAATTTTATGCTGATGCATATTTTTCTTCTTATTTCGGTTTTATTAAATCTTTTATTTTATATTTTAATTTGTCACTTATCTCATTATCACTTCATATAGGCTAACGCGGTTGTAAAAGTTTTAAGAAAATTTAAGTTTTAAAATATCAAAAAAAAAATCTTTTTTTTAGGTTATGATCTAGTATTAATACGTAAAGTATAATAAGCGGTAGCGTATACCACAGATAATAACTTTAATAAATATAACTATACTATCATTTCTCTTACGTTTATGCTTGCCAAGATGAATGAAACTCGTAATTCTGGAAGTTTGTTTAGTACAAACGCCTTGATTTGGAGATTAAAATATTTTACGGATTTCAGGAACTTGAAATTTTTTTATGTGTTTTGTAATTCTTTTTTTTTTAATTCTGTAAAGATAAATTGAGAACTGTTTCAAACGATGAATTAAAAAAGTCATTATTGTTTATTTTCCTTAATGGCTAGCCATAAATTGATTTCATTCAGATTCGTATTAGATGTAATACATAAGTAGGTTACGTGAAATTCAGGTTACAATGGGGTTTTATACTAAAACCATTTTCAAGAAGTCTGCGTATGTTTTGTTAAGATGATGGGCAATTTAATGATTTAGCAAACTACCAAAATCTATTTCTAACCCTCTATTTATTTAATAATTGTAGAGCAGATGTTCTAAATAGGTTTTTAAGTGCCAATTTTTTCTAAATTTTATTTTGTACACTAAAGTTTGCTAATTGCTGTATAAATGACAACTATAAGCTGATACAGTACGCAAAGAGTGCGTTTGTAACAGTTACAGCACTTACTGTTGTAAAGTTTTCTTTAATTATCTCAAAACCTGCCTAGCAGCACTTAACTCATTTAGAGCTTCTAGCCTATAACTAAGAAAATACCTTGCTTTTATTTATTGACAATTTCCATCGAATGCTGATATTGAGTTTCACCTAGTACATATTCTTAGGCAAATTGGTTTTTATTGTTAGTAAAAGACATTTTTAGGTGTCTGGTTTAAGAAAGCAAACAAACAGCTTAATTATATAATTTGAATAATTGAGCTTTGAAAGCTTCAAGGGAGATTTAAGTAGAACAAAAATCATATGTTTCTATAGTACAATATAGATAGCATTTACTGATAAACATTATTAAAAAGAAGGTGTCTTAATAAATCGAGACTTATTAAATATAAAAGTCAAGAATTTGGATACTTTTTAAGATTAAGATTTCCACATAGAAATTGTTCATTTCCTTCTCAGTATTTTATATATTTTTCACACCAAATACAACAATAATGTAAAGTATTAATTTAAACCAGAAATATAATTTTTTTAAGTAATCACGTGTTTTTTAAACCATTCAACTGCTTGACCTAACCTAACGTAAAAGTTACTGACCTAAGCTAACGTAACCTAGGCCCAAAATTTCCTCGCGGCTTTTAACTAGGCCTCTATTCGTTGAAGTGTAGAATATTAAATTTACTATTGTTCTTGATATTCAGATATGAGCACGCAAAGATGTGCAGGTAAATAACACATCAAATAAAAAGTCCTAAACGCAATCATTTTTATTCCGTTCGAAACGAGAAAGATTCAGGTAGATTTCCGTCAGCAGAAGAAACGCGACGCACAAAACAATACATCACCTTTTGTAAAAGTATATTTTTGTTAAAAATTGATTTTTAAGAGATCTTTTATTGGCTAAGGCTAATAAGTAGTTCAGATGATTTTAATAAAAGTCACTTCGTAGAAATGTAGGTTTGTAATAGGTCTGTATAAGCTGATTCTGACTGTTCAAAAGTTCTTTCGTATAAATGTACTTTCTTGTTTATGTTCTAATAGCCTGATTATTAAATGAGCTCTTTTAAAAATTGAACACACTTTATAACACTGTAACACTTTATTATAAAGCTCAGTTTTTTATAAATTCCTCTTACTCAATACTTTTTATTCAGAATTTTTTAATAGCTTTTCTAAAAGCATTCCTTGATTATATTTACTTATTGATTGGTTTTTGCACTTTGCGTTTTATAAAAAAAAGCGTGTTAAAGAATCGATCTTTATTGGAATGATTTCTAAACAATTGCTTTCTAAGCGATCAAAGTTGGAAAAGAGATTTTTAGTCAAAAACTGCGTTTATGTAGTTTTTAAAGGTTAGTTATACAAGAAAAACGCCCTTAAACGTTTAGAAGAAGAAGAAGAAGCTAATAAGACATTTTTAACCTTTTGCGCTTTTTAAGAAGCATTTTTAGAAATCCAATTTAAGAGGAGGTATCTTTTAAAAAGCGAAGTGTTTCAGAAACGGATAAGTATTATAGAAAACCGCTTTCAAATGAATACGCATTTGATATTGCAATTTTTTCACATTATCAACTTTTAAAAAAAAAACAACTTTATTTAAACGCATTCTGTAATATGCGATTTTTGGAAATTCAAATAAATGTGTGCTTTGAAAAGACACTAAAAGACTTCAATATTTGAAGATACTATGTTCTCGAATTTTCAGCGTTTAAGAAAATAGCTTTTAAAAAAATTTCCTGCGACCAACGAAAGTACCATATTGCAAACAATTTCGAGACTACGAAACTGGCACTTTTCATACGTCGTGCGAAAATTTTACAACACATGTAGGAAAAGTTGTCTTTGAAACGTGTCATGAACCATGCCTTATGAAAATATTTACTTATGTTTCTAAACTTTTATCATCATCATCTAGATAAAAATAATCGATATAATTATATTGATTTTTTTTTATCTGGATGATGTCGTTACTTTAATAATAATAAGTTAATGATAATTTTAAAGAATTTTTAAAACGCAATGTGCCTGAATTTACTGTTACATAATCTGACTTTACGTAAAACGAAGGTTATTACAAGTAACAGATCTTTACGTTTTAGCGATGTTGCAACATTTTTTATGCTAAGAAGTAGTGGTAATTCTTTGTTAAGCCAGAAATATAATTGTAATCAGCATTATAACTTTGTCTACTGCATTATGACAAGACCTGTTTTGATCAAACACCTTGATGAAATCCCCTGAGTGTTCCAATACATCGAATTCTCATTGATGAAATATCAGCGAGAACAGAGATAATGCTTTTGATATTTTTGAAATTCTTTTTAATATAGCAAATAAATACAAGTAAATAAAAATACGTAAGTATACAAAAATTCGTAGGATCATGTAATTAACAAATTGGGATTCTAATAAACAAAAAAGTTGGAAAATTAAAAATTTAATAAAAAAAAAGTTAACTGATGTGATGCATTAAAGCAATTGATTTACCGACGCTATAACACGAGCACCATCACGTAATAGTTCGACACTTCGATTTTTGTTAAAGGATATCCCGGAATCTTTACTTCGAATTTTTTTTGAAAACCATTTATTCAAGAAAGTATCTTTTAATGCCTGAAACACACACAACCTTGGTTGCATTACTAAAATCCAATGTTAAAGAAAAATATATGTACAACAGGGCTTCGACGAAAAAATATTCATAAAGTAAATTTTACATGGCAACTTTCTATTAAAACAATATTTCATAATAGACTTATTGAAAAGTTGTCAATTCAACGAATTTCAGCGATCTAACGAAGATAAGAGCAAGCATTTGGTTAGCTAGGTATAGTTTTCATATGTAGTAAAAAAGTGAATTTTTAAGAGCTTATAAAAATCGAAGTCTTAGAGAAAGTAAAACTTTATTTAGGTACTGTAGTGATCAGCATGCCTTAGATAAGATTTAGTATCCAAGGCAACAGATGTAAACAGGAGTCAGATACGAAATCATTAACCAAACCATTCAATCACACATTAATTCTCTCCTCCAACATTCTAATACTAAAGCTTCTAATGAACAAATAGTCTTTCAATCAACCTACAACGGCATCCAAAAGATACCCAATCAATACAAACCTTTACGTAATACAACAAATAATACAACTACCTTTTAAGGCTTTTCCTCATACGTCATATTTAAGAAAAGAAACTTTTACGATAAAATGAATCTTAGTATATTTTTTTTATAAATCGTACTATATGTATGAAGTATTTCCGTAAAAAAAGCAAGTCATGAAGACATTTTGGACTTAGGGGAATAGGTTAGATTAGGCCAGTAAATCTGAGGTTAGTGAAATCTAGATTGAGTTAGGTCAATCAATTGAGCTGGTTTAAAAAATCACATAATTACTTAAATTTTATCGTTCAGGTCTAAATTAATCTTTTTATTAATACTTTAGATATTTTGTATTTGGTAAAAAAAATATATAAGATACTGAGAAGGAAATTACCAAGTTGTATATAGAAATCTTATTTTAAGAAGTATTAGAAGTCATTAGTACCAAAATTTATTGTCCATCGGGTTTACGGGCGAAACGAGAAAGTTTTCCTGTTTAACACGAAACGCTCACAAATCACTCTCGTAGATTTTCAGAAGATCAGTTTAGAGAAAGAAATTTTAAAAGGCTCAAGAAGGGTATTTCGAGGTAAGAGCTTTTAAAAAGCAAGGTGTCCCTGACATGATATCTTAAAAGCTTACTCAAAAGAATGAATCTTAAGAATATACTTTAGAAACCACCTTAATAAATATTTGCTGCGGACTCCACAGGACTCTTACCAATACTCTCCCGTAAATAGGTCAATTCAATCAATCAAATTAGATTTTTTTTCGAAAACTATTCGAGAAAGATAAATAATAACAATAGAACATAAAACGTATATGTTTAGACCCTTAATTCAACATTTTTAGTACACTAATGATACCTCTTACTATTTCGAAGATAGAGAAAATCCTACAAGTGTGTAGCGACACCTAGAAGATTTTTACAAATATATTGGATGCAGTATTTTAAGGGAGCCCTAATAATGTAGACTATAAAGTAAAATCATTAAAACCGTTTTGGTGAAAAATTCAAAAAATCATCCATCAGTAAACAATCCCTACTCTTTTTAAGTTAAGCTGTACACGTACACACACAGACCATTTTGTAAAAATGGTATTTTTAAATTGAGGAATGCTTAAAATTAAAATGTCGATAAATGTCAAAATCGCGAGTTTGTTTTCTGAGGTCGAATCCAATACATTCTTCTTACGTTGTTAGAGATTGTAAGAACAATTTAAGTTTACAATTAAGTTTATGATAATTTTTGTGTGGTAATCTTTTATAAGTTATTATATTTTGGTCGAGTTAACTCACTCAAGCCTTACTTTGTGAAACTCCATAATCATGAAATAAAATAGAAATAAAATAATAATAGTTATAAAACGCTTAATAAATTTTGTAAAACTGTTATTGATTATTTTACTTCGTTATTATAATTTATTATTTAGATTTTTTAAATATCAAGATTTTAAAACTCTTAATACCTTTTTAATAAATCAATAATTTGGTCCTTATCTTCGTCTAGGACTCAGGTCCTTATTTACGTGCCTTACTGCCTTATGAAAACAACCGCTAGTAAATTAACTCAATCTTCCTATATCTAACTTTATCAAAGAAAAACGATATTCTACTTCTTATTATCTTTAAGTTTTATAAACTTTTGAACCTCCAATAAATAAATAAATCAAATATTTATATATTTTAATATGTTCTCTTTTTTTATTTAAATTTTAGACAGAAAATCTTGCAAATAATCTATAGTTTTCAGAAAAGTTCTTTTTATTATTTTTATTAATTAATCTTATTAAAATAACCATAAATGTTTTATAATTTCAACATTCCTGTATTGATGAAAAATATTATTTTCCCCAAGAGTCGATTATAGGCTTAATAAAAGTAAAATATTTACTTTATTCTTTTTTATAGGTCTTTTTATACGTGCCTTGTTAAACCAACCGCTAATATTAACTCAATCTTCCTATATCTTACTTTTATCAAGAAAACGCTATTCTACTTCGTATTATCTTCAAGTTTTATAAACTTTTGAACATCCAATAATAGTATATTATGTATTAAGGGCTTAATTGAGTGTCTTAGAGCCCGTAGAGTCAGTTATCTAAGACGATAAAGAGCTCTAAAACACTAATTAAGCCCGAAATTCATACGTTAGTTTATGTCCGATCTAAGTTTAAGTTAATATTTAATTTAAAATAAAAATAATTTGAAAAGTATAAAACTATAAGTAGGTAGGTGCAGTGGTCTATAATTACTTTTATTACTATGGAGACGGCGTAAACAAGGGTAGTACAATGGGTTCTCTAATTTAGCAATTTACACTCTAAAAACAGGCCGCTGAAAGGTTATAATCGCCCGATCGGACATAAATAAATAAATAAATCAACTATTTATGTAGTTTATAAATATTTTAATACTCTTCTTTTTTGTGTTAATTTTTAGACATAGCAAACCTTTCAAAAATTTATGCTTTTTAGAAAAGTTTCTTTATTACTTCTATTAATTAATCTTATTAAAATAACGGAAAATGTTTTATAATTTCGACATTGATGAAAAATATCATTTTCCCCAAGAATCGCTCATAGACTTAATAAAAGTAAAATATGTACTTTCTTCTTTTTTATAGATCTTTTTACATGCTTTGTTAAAACAACAATTAGTAAATTAACTCAATCTTCCTATACCTTATGTTTATCAAAAAAAAAACGTTATTTTACTTCTTTTTATCTTAAAGTTTTATAAACTTTTGAACAGGTAATAAATAAATCAAATATTTATGTAGTTTATAAATATTTTAATACTCTTCTTTTTTGTGTTAATTTTTAGAGATAGAACACCTTACAAAAATTTATGCTTTTTAGAAAAGTTTCTTTATTACTTCTATTAATTAATCTTATTAAAATAACTGAAAATGTTTTATAATTTCGACATTCCTGCGTCGATGAAAAATATCATTTTCCTCAAGAATCGCTCACACTTTTAATAAAATTAAATATGTACTATCTTCTTATAGTTCTTTTGGTACGTACCTTGTTAAACCAACCGCTAGTAAATTAACTCAATTTTCCTATATCTTACTTTTATTTGAAAAACACGTTATTTTACTTCTTTTTATCTTAAAGTTTTATAAACTTTTGAACATCTACTAAATAAATAAATAAAATATGTATTTTATAAATATTTTAAATACTTTTTTTTAATTGTAGGCATAGAAAGCCTTTCAAAAATTTATCCTTTTTATAAAAGCTTTTTATTACTTTTGTTAATTAATCTTTTTAAAATAACGGAAAATGTTTTACAATTTCGGCATTACTCTATTGATAAAAAATATCATTTTTTCCAAGAATCGCTCGCAGTCTTAATATAAGTAAAATATGTACTTTCTTCTTTTTTGCAGTTCTTTTTGTACGTGCCTTGTTAAACCAATCGCTAGTAAATTAACTCAATCTTCCTATATCTTATTTTTATTTAAAAAAACGCTATTCCACTTCATATTATCTTCAAGTTTTATCATCTTTTGCACATACAATAAATAAATAAATCGAACATTTATGCATTTTATAAATATTTTAATACTATTCTTTTTTGTGTTAATTTTAGGGGTAGAAAGCCTTTCAAATATCTATACTTTTTAGAAAAGTTTTTATTACCTTTATTAAGTAATCTTTTTAAAATAAAGGAGAATGTTTTATAATTTCGACATTCCTGTATAGATGAAAAGTATGATTTTCTCCAAGAATCGCTCATAGTCGTAATAAAAGTAAAATATATACTTTCTTCTTTCTTATAGGCATATCTTACTTTTATATTGAAAAAACGCTATTTTACTTCTTTTTATCTTAAAGTTTTATAAACTTTTGAAAATCCACTAAATAAATAAATAAAATATGTATTTATGTATTTTATGAATATTTTAATACTCTTCTTTTTTTGTTAATTTTAGGCATCGAAAGCCTTTCGAAAAACTGTACTTTTTAGAAAGGTTTCTTATTACTTTTATTAATTAATCTTTTTAAAATAAAGGACAATGTTTTATAATTTCGACATTCCTGTATAGATGAAAAGTATGATTTTCTCCAAGAATCGCTCATAGTCGTAATAGAAGTAAAATATATACTTTCTTCTTTCTTATAGGCATATCTTACTTTTATCCAAAAAAAACGCTATTTTACTTCCTTTTATCTTAAAGTTTTATAAACTTTTGAACATCCACTAAATAAATAAATAAAATATGTATTTATGTATTTTATGAATATTTTAATACTCTTCTTTTTTTTGTTAATTTTAGGCATCGAAAGCCTTTCAAAAAACTGTACTTTTTAGAAAAGTTTCTTATTACTTTTATTAATTAATCTTTTTAAAATAACGGACAATGTTTTATAATTTCGACATTCCTGTATTGATGAAAAATATGATTTTCCCCAAGAATCGCTCATAGTCGTAGTAAAAGTAAAATACATACTTTCTTCTTTCTTATAGGTCCTTTTTTACGTGCTTTGTTAGAACAACCGCTAGTAAATTAATTCAATTTTCCTATATCTTACTTTTATTTTGAAAAAACGCTATTTTACTTCTTTTTATCTTAAAGTTTTATAAACTTTTGAACATCCGCTAAATAAATAAATAAAATATGTATTTTATGAATATTTTAATACTCTTCTTTTTTTTGTTAATTTTAGGCATCGAAAGCCTTTCAAAAAACTATACTTTTTAGAAAAGTTTCTTATTACTTTTATTAATTAATCTTTTTAAAATAAAGGACAATGTTTTATAATTTCGACATTTCTGTATAGATGAAAAGTATAATTTTCTCCAAGAATCGCTCATACTCGTAATAAAAGTAAAATATATACTTTCTTCTTTCTTATAGGCATATCTTACTTTTATTTTGAAGAAAACGCTATTTTACTATCTTAAAGTTTTATAAACTTTTGAACATCCACTAAATAAATAAATAAAATATGTATTTATGTATTTTACGAATATTTTAATACTCTTCTTTTTTTTGTTAATTTTAGGCATCGAAAGCCTTTCAAAAAACTGTACTTTTTAGAAAAGTTTCTTATTACTTTTATTAATTAATCTTTTTAAAATAACGGACAATGTTTTATAATTTCGACATTCCTGTGTCGATGAAAAGTATCATTTTCCCAAGAATCGCTCATAATAGGCATATCTTACTTTTATTTTGAAAAAACGCTATTTTACTTCTTTTTATCTTAAAGTTTTATAAACTTTTGAAAATCCACTAAATAAATAAATAAAATATGTATTTATGTATTTTATGAATATTTTAATACTCTTCTTTTTTTGTTAATTTTAGGCATCGAAAGCCTTTCGAAAAACTGTGCTTTTTAGAAAGGTTTCTTATTACTTTTATTAATTAATCTTTTTAAAATAAAGGACAATGTTTTATAATTTCGACATTCCTGTATAGATGAAAAGTATGATTTTCTCCAAGAATCGCTCATAGTCGTAATAAAAGTAAAATATATACTTTCTTCTTTCTTATAGGCATATCTTACTTTTATCCAAAAAAAACGCTATTTTACTTCTTTTTATCTTAAAGTTTAATAAACTTTTGAACATCCACTAAATAAATAAATAAAATATGTATTTATGTATTTTATGAATATTTTAATACTCTTCTTTTTTTTGTTAATTTTAGGCATCGAAAGCCTTTCAAAAAACTGTACTTTTTAGAAAAGTTTCTTATTACTTTTATTAATTAATCTTTTTAAAATAACGGACAATGTTTTATAATTTCGACATTTCTGTATAGATGAAAAGTATAATTTTCTCCAAGAATCGCTCATACTCGTAATAAAAGTAAAATATATACTTTCTTCTTTCTTATAGGCATATCTTACTTTTATTTTGAAGAAAACGCTATTTTACTTCTTTTTATCTTAAAGTTTTATAAACTTTTGAACATCCACTAAAGCAATAAATAAAATATGTATTTTATGAATATTTTAATACTCTTCTTTTTTTTGTTAATTTTAGGCATCGAAAGCCTTTCAAAAAACTATACATTTTAGAAAAGTTTCTTATTACTTTTATTAATTAATCTTTTTAAAATAACGGACAATGTTTTATAATTTCGACATTTCTGTATAGATGAAAAGTATAATTTTCTCCAAGAATCGCTCATACTCGTAATAAAAGTAAAATATATACTTTCTTCTTTCTTATAGGCATATCTTACTTTTATTTTGAAGAAAACGCTATTTTACTTCTTTTTATCTTAAAGTTTTATAAACTTTTGAACATCCACTAAATAAATAAATAAAATATGTATTTATGTATTTTATGAATATTTTAATACTCTTCTTTTTTTTGTTAATTTTAGGCATCGAAAGCCTTTCAAAAAACTGTACTTTTTAGAAAAGTTTCTTATTACTTTTATTAATTAATCTTTTTAAAATAACGGACAATGTTTTATAATTTCGACATTTCTGTATAGATGAAAAGTATAATTTTCTCCAAGAATCGCTCATACTCGTAATAAAAGTAAAATATATACTTTCTTCTTTCTTATAGGCATATCTTACTTTTATTTTGAAGAAAACGCTATTTTACTATCTTAAAGTTTTATAAACTTTTGAACATCCACTAAATAAATAAATAAAATATGTATTTATGTATTTTACGAATATTTTAATACTCTTCTTTTTTTTGTTAATTTTAGGCATCGAAAGCCTTTCAAAAAACTGTACTTTTTAGAAAAGTTTCTTATTACTTTTATTAATTAATCTTTTTAAAATAACGGACAATGTTTTATAATTTCGACATTCCTGTGTCGATGAAAAGTATCATTTTCCCAAGAATCGCTCATAATAGGCATATCTTACTTTAATTTTGAAAAAACGCTATTTTACTTCTTTTTATCTTAAAGTTTTATAAACTTTTGAAAATCCACTAAATAAATAAATAAAATATGTATTTATGTATTTTATGAATATTTTAATACTCTTCTTTTTTTGTTAATTTTAGGCATCGAAAGCCTTTCGAAAAACTGTACTTTTTAGAAAGGTTTCTTATTACTTTTATTAATTAATCTTTTTAAAATAAAGGACAATGTTTTATAATTTCGACATTCCTGTATAGATGAAAAGTATGATTTTCTCCAAGAATCGCTCATAGTCGTAATAGAAGTAAAATATATACTTTCTTCTTTCTTATAGGCATATCTTACTTTTATCCAAAAAAAACGCTATTTTACTTCCTTTTATCTTAAAGTTTTATAAACTTTTGAACATCCACTAAATAAATAAATAAAATATGTATTTATGTATTTTATGAATATTTTAATACTCTTCTTTTTTTTGTTAATTTTAGGCATCGAAAGCCTTTCAAAAAACTGTACTTTTTAGAAAAGTTTCTTATTACTTTTATTAATTAATCTTTTTAAAATAACGGACAATGTTTTATAATTTCGACATTCCTGTATTGATGAAAAATATGATTTTCCCCAAGAATCGCTCATAGTCGTAGTAAAAGTAAAATACATACTTTCTTCTTTCTTATAGGTCCTTTTTTACGTGCTTTGTTAGAACAACCGCTAGTAAATTAATTCAATTTTCCTATATCTTACTTTTATTTTGAAAAAACGCTATTTTACTTCTTTTTATCTTAAAGTTTTATAAACTTTTGAACATCCGCTAAATAAATAAATAAAATATGTATTTTATGAATATTTTAATACTCTTCTTTTTTTTGTTAATTTTAGGCATCGAAAGCCTTTCAAAAAACTATACTTTTTAGAAAAGTTTCTTATTACTTTTATTAATTAATCTTTTTAAAATAAAGGACAATGTTTTATAATTTCGACATTTCTGTATAGATGAAAAGTATAATTTTCTCCAAGAATCGCTCATACTCGTAATAAAAGTAAAATATATACTTTCTTCTTTCTTATAGGCATATCTTACTTTTATTTTGAAGAAAACGCTATTTTACTATCTTAAAGTTTTATAAACTTTTGAACATCCACTAAATAAATAAATAAAATATGTATTTATGTATTTTACGAATATTTTAATACTCTTCTTTTTTTTGTTAATTTTAGGCATCGAAAGCCTTTCAAAAAACTGTACTTTTTAGAAAAGTTTCTTATTACTTTTATTAATTAATCTTTTTAAAATAAAGGACAATGTTTTATAATTTCGACATTTCTGTATAGATGAAAAGTATAATTTTCTCCAAGAATCGCTCATACTCGTAATAAAAGTAAAATATATACTTTCTTCTTTCTTATAGGCATATCTTACTTTTATTTTGAAGAAAACGCTATTTTACTTCTTTTTATCTTAAAGTTTTATAAACTTTTGAACGTCCACTAAATAAATAAATAAAATATGTATTTATGTATTTTATGAATATTTTAATACTCTTCTTTTTTTTGTTAATTTTAGGCATCGAAAGCCTTTCAAAAAACTGTACTTTTTAGAAAAGTTTCTTATTACTTTTATTAATTAATCTTTTTAAAATAACGGACAATGTTTTATAATTTCGACATTTCTGTATAGATGAAAAGTATAATTTTCTCCAAGAATCGCTCATACTCGTAATAAAAGTAAAATATATACTTTCTTCTTTCTTATAGGTCCTTTTTTACGTGCTTTGTTAGAACAACCGCTAGTAAATTAATTCAATTTTCCTATATCTTACTTTTATTTTGAAAAAACGCTATTTTACTTCTTTTTATCTTAAAGTTTTATAAACTTTTGAACATCCACCAAATAAATAAATAAAATATGTATTTATGTATTTTTATGAATATTTTAATACTCTTCTTTTTTTTTTGTTAATTTTAGGCATCGAAAGCCTTTCAAAAAACTATGCTTTTTAGAAAAGTTTCTTATTACTTTTATTAATTAATCTTTTTAAAATAACCGACAATGTTTTATAATTTCGACATTCCTGTATTGATGAAAAATATCATTTTCCCCAAGAATCGCTCACAGTTTTAATAAAAGTAAAATGTGTACTATCTTCTATTTTATAGGTTTTTTCGTACGTGCCTTGTTAAACAAACCGCTAGTAAATTAACTCAATCTTCCTATATCTTACTTTTATCCAAAGAAAAACGCTGTTTTACTTCTGATTATCTTAAAGTTTTATAAACTTTTGAACATCCAATAAATAAATAAATAAAATATGTATTTATGTATTTTATAAATATTTTAGAATTCTTAGAACTTTTTTTTTGTTAATTGTAGGCATAGAAAACCTTACAAAACTGTATACTTTTTATAAAAGCTTTTTGTTACTTTTATCTTACTAAAATAACGGAAAATGTTTTTTAATTTCGACATTCCTGTATCGATGAAAAATATCATTTCCCCTCAAGAATAGCTCACAGTCTTAATAAAAGTAAAATATGTGCTATCTTCTTTTTATACTAGGTCTTTTTGTACGTGCCGTGTTAAAACAACCGCTAGTAAATTAACTGAATTTTCTTATATCTTACTTTTATCAAAGAAAAACGATATTCTACTTCTTATTATCTTAAAGCTTTATAAACATTTGCACATCATATAAATAAATAAAATATGTATTTTTGTATTTTATAAATATTTTAGTACTCTTCTTTTTTTGTTAATTGTAGGCATAGAAAACCTTTCAAAAATCTAGACATTTTAGAAAAGCTTTTTATTACTTTTCTTAATTAATCTTAGTAAAATAACGGAAACTGTTTTATAATTTCGACATTCCTGTATTGAACAATATCATTTTCCCCAAGAATAGCTCACAGTCTTAATAAAAGTAAAATATGTAGTACTTTCTTCTTTTTTATAGATCTTTTTGTACGTGCCTTGTAAAAACAACTGCTAGTAAATTAGCTCAAACTTCCTATATCTTACTTTTATAAAAAAAAAACGCTGTTCTACTTATTATCTTAAAGTTTTATAAACTTTTGAACATCCAATAAATAAATAAATCGAATATTTATCTATTTTATAAATATTTTAATACTATTCTTTTTTTTGTTAATTTTAGGGATAGAAAACCATTCAAAAACCTATACTTTTTAGAAAAACTTTTTATTAATTAATTTTATTAAAATAACGAAAAATGTTTTATAATTTCGACACTCCTGAATTGATGAAAAATATCATTTTCCCTAAAAATTGCTCATAGGCTTAATAAAAGTAATGTACTTTCTTCTTTCTTATACTATTGATTTTTATTATCTTTTTTTTCGGAACCTTTCATTTGCAATCGGTACGCGATTAAAAGGAACGTCTTTTTTGTAATTTTAAATAGAAATTTCTAATAGAAAATAACATTAAAAAATTATAAATTCTTAATTCCGGAAGCTGCACAGTCTATACCTACCTTAATATTGGTAAGTTATAATATTTTATAAAATCTATTTTTACTCACTTGCACCTCATTTTATCGGTTCTAGTTTGTTCTTCCTTCCCTCGTTCCTTTCGCACTTAAATTCGTTGTACCTTCAAACTTGCAAACTTCCTTATTTTATAACGTTTTAACATTTAATTCTGGAACATTTAAAGACTTCCAATAACCTTTAAACAGTTTAAACGCGTTTTATTTTTTAAACAATTCCCAAGCACTTTAATGATTGATTTTGCTTTCACCTTGAACGCCACGTAACAATATCGACAATGAAATCTGTTGAACACAGTTCAACAACTAACGGACTTTTCAGATATGCATTTTATTGATAATAGCCAAAGAATGGTCCTATAGAAGGGGTCAGCTAAAGGTATCCAGGTCAGTGTTGCCACCCTTAATAGCGAACAACAAAAGTTCGTGAAGACTGGTCAGGCAGGTATGCAAATGTGCTTAACTAAAAGGTCACTTAATAAAGACCAAAGGGTTCACAGCTGCTCTATCCTTATGATTTTTTTTGTAATCTGACCAAAGGGCTCTCCTCTAAATGAAACGATCAATATGTTGTACAGTTTACTCTTTTTGCAATTGTGTTTGAATTGTATGAAGACTGCATTATACCCGTAGGGTAGGTAATCTTTGGGTAATATTCATTTCAGAAGAATGAAAATAATTACACTATACTTTAACTGACAGTTTGAAATTTAAATACTACTTACAAAATAAACAATAGATCATTATAGTCGGTGATATTTTCAATAATAATATGTGTTGCTAATGATATATTTAACAGTAAATACATATACCGAAAGCCAGGATTTCTTATCGAAATCCCTCCGATTTCCACGAAAACTCAATTTTCGCCTGAGAGTTTTAACTTGGGAAGTTTTAGCTCTGATTGTAATATACATTTTTTTCAAGTAGATTTTTTTGGAAATTGCAATTTTGGGTGAAAATCTAAATCTTTACAATACACAATCGCTACAGGTGTATATTATGAACAATATTTTTGCATTGCCAACAAAATTGCAAAACAAACTTTGGAATGAAAAGGTAAAAAAATTATCCAAAAAAAGTACAAGATATCGTTTCGAGTTATCTTTTCTGGCATAGCGAGTTTCTCTTCAGAAAGAAATTGCTGCTCAGCAAACAAGTGTTTCTATTGGCTTTCGATTACTTTAATTTTACAGATACATTAGAATAGAAATAAACATTAACATACAAGAGATTATACCTTTTGGCTTTCATACCCTTATATTGTTGCTTCGGGATTAAATGCACTTATTCATAATACTATTATACACTGATGGGAAGACTGAGAAACTATCAAGTTATCAAAGGACTTTGAAAGCAGAAAGTTTAAGAAACGTTCTGAAGAAAAGAACGTTGTAAAATGTAACGGAATGTTTTTTCTACAAAGAAATTTAAGTTTTTATTTACCACAGACAGAAGTGCTGATATACCAAATAAGTGTTGTTTTTTTGTTAAAATTGTTTTTACTTTATTTATTCTAATAATTGTTCATTCTGATTAAAATTTAAATTTGACACTACTGTATTAACAGAAAATATTTTAATGATTTACCATTGATTTGATGGAAATGACAGTTTAAACTATAAACAGGTTTAGTTCAATCATCTCTTAAAAAACGACCTGAAAAGAAAATGTACTGAAACTTTTTAACTTTGTTTTGGTCGTAGAACATCATGGTGCAGAGTTTTACCTACCGAATGCTTACACCGTGTTTATTGTTGAACTTCACATCCAGATTTGTTGAGGTCTCTGGTTGCTAGTTTCAATGATAATGTCGAATATTTATTGCTTATGGCTCGTTTCAACCATATTGAAACTGCGTAAAAGAAGTTTGCAGCATATTTCCGTACAGTTGGTGTAGATATGTCAGATACAGTTACAGATGGCTCACAAAATAGTTCAATAGAAGAGTGCGACGCGATTCAACCTTTGGTACAAGCGGAATCAATTGACACCAAGAAAAAACAAATGAGTATCACCCTTCAGAACACTGCAAATGTATCAGACAAGTATGGGGTGTCTGATAGGACTGCAGCAGTCATTTCGATTGCTTTTTCTACTTCAAGAATTGGGGATCGTCTCTCAACTGATTCCTGTAAAGTTATTGACCGCAGCAAACTTCGTAGAGAAATAGCCAAAGAACGTTAAGTTTTGAAAGAAGACTCAAGAAGTACAGATCTCCTTGCAATTTATTTTGATGACAGGAAAGACAAGACAATCATAACCGGTTGCAAATCAGTCACTGAAGAACATGTGTTCTTGTTACAAAAGCCTCGACCGAAATATATCGGCCACGTGGCCCCAAATCGAGCCTCACCAAAAACAAATATGTGCTGTCATGTCCCAGTACGTATTTCGAACAGAAGAATGTATCACGGAAAATCTTGTTGCTACAGGGTTTGATGGCACCGCCACGACCACTGAACGAAACACGATTATTCATGTATGTTTTATATGAGGCTCCTGTAATAACTTTATACCCACGTTCCTTCCAAGAGGAAGTAATTAAGATAAGCTCAATCAGCGCGCAATTGCTTAACAAATGCTACCAGTTGCTCACTGGTCGGAGCGAGGTTACATATCCACCCTCTACTAGCTCACCAGGCTAGTGCCGGAGCTATTACAGGGGATGTACGTGCTCACCCGCCGGAATCCTCCCGTCCTTTTTCATACAGGGGTAAGTTCCTCGTCTAACATTAGGACTAACCTCGGTTAGGTACATCGGAATCCTCCAGCCCTCTTTCATGCCTTCATAAGTTCCTTCACCAAGCCTTAGTTGGGGCAACTAACGGACCGAATTCAACCTTACATGTGCCGGGACTTGGTTTTTAAATGGTTTTGCCACACCGATCTCCCAGTTATAGGCCTGGTGTGCCCCTGACAGAGCTTCGTTTCGAGGCTACTTCATAGGGCCCATCGAAGTAGCATCCCGGTGTGTACCCGTTAGCGTGAAGTTGTCCTGGACGTGAGATATATATCTTCGTATCAAGGACCCTTAAGCGTAGGTCTCTAGACGATTTCTGGGAATCCGACGACTGAAACTGCACATCCAAAGCCGGACCCCCAATCAGGGGGAAATCTCCGAAACGCTACCTGATGGTACGCAGTTTCCCATAGATCAGCGAGCGAACTCCCTGACCGAGATAAACTTCACTTGATTCTCCTCCATTAGTCTAGGTCGGACAGAGGGATACTAGCTCCATAAAAGTCCCTGACGTCAGGTAAGTATCAAACCATTCACACCGGACACTTGCGTGTAACTCTACCATACATTACATTCTGATTGCTTCATCCGTTACCCAGACAGTCCTGAGATTGGGTAGACAACAGCCAGTTCTAAGGGTGAACGCCGTGTGGTCTGCCCACAAGCTAGTCTCGGATACTAGTGCTCCCCGCCACCTCTAACGACTGCCCAAAGCTCTGTCTTTTGGGCTAGTCTCGGATACTAATGAAGTCCGACACCTCGAGCGACTGCTTGTCCGTTCACCCTGTGAACGGACGAAACACGTGGGTAATCCGTTTGCTGGAGGAACAAATTGGAAAACTAGTGCATTGGTTCGTTTGTCAACTTTATTCAAATGAACTTTGTTTACGCTATTTGTTCGAAGCAGTTGATGGACCAAAAGCGTTCAGTGGAAAAATTGGCAAAACTATTTCCAATTGCTAAGGTTGTCCGGTTGCAGATTACTAAACCATACACTGCATACAGTCGTGCATTTAATAATTTTGTATTGTTTTAATCTTCTAATTTAGCTTTAAGATATTTTGCCCTAACTATATTATTAACTTTTTATAACCTAGTTACTAATTTATAGTTGGTTAGTATTTATTTATAACGTTGTTTATTATTATTGTATGAAGTTGTATCAAGTATGTTTACAAGAAGCCTTTATGTTGTAACCTATGTAACAATGAGTGTCCAATTTGACACTATTTTTGTAAATAAACGTAAAAAAATTCAGGTTTTGATTGCAGCAATTTGAGGACAGATCAGAAGTACCTATATGAAAATTGTAAAGTTACATCAAATGGTTAGTTTCCAGAAAGCCTTGCGTCTCGCCATCCTGGAAATATTTCGCATTCAAAGTGGCTCACAACTGCGAAGAGGGTTCTGCATTTGTATGTATCAACAGAAAATCTTTCTGAAGAATTACAACTGTTATCGCAATATATGGCTATCATCTATGCGCCCGTATGGCTTTCAGTAAAGAAGTTTTCATCCTGTAAAGATGGCGGGACACATTTACCCAAAATATCGAACTTTCACGCATTCTTCCAGACAAATACAAGGCTGTTGTTGATCCTGTCATCCAGTGTAATGGTTATTTTGATCACCCTGAAAATATTCGTTTGACCATGTTAACGGATCACAGGAAACACATAAGAGAGGTCGGTCTCTGACGGATTTTGAAAGTGAAACAAGGCAAGCAGATGAAATCCGAAGATTCAATATTCCGTCTTTAAATTTTGGAGCCAGAGAATAAATACTTCGATCTCGTGAATTAGGCAGAAATTACAGTAGCCCTGGTGGCTACCAGTTTTCAGAACATGCTGTCTTTAACATTATAAAAACGGATGTTAAGGAGTTTCCAGGAGGAATTTCTAAAGCTCCCTTGCTACAATCAAGCGGTGGAGAGTTCCGTAAACTTGTAACTGAGGCATAGAGTTCTTTTTGTGGGATATAATAAAGAATGAACATATAAGAGTTCAAATTGAATCCAGATACGTATACCAGCTTTCAACAACAAAGCAGAGTACCAACTGAAATTAAGCTAAATGCTGTCTTTTTTGTATATTTTTCTGTTTCTTTTTTAATATATTATTTGTATAATGCACTACGACTCCTAACACACCTAATAAGCTGAATTTCTGCACATTTCGTCAGAATCATTATGACTTTCTGACCTATCAACAACATCGTACAAGTGTGTACTAGAATCGCGCTGCTAGCCGGTGGCGTGGCTCAGTGTTCTGTACTTTTCATCTATTACTCTTACAACATTTCAAAACCGCTAAGGTTATCGGTTCTCAGTACAGTAATATACGGATCGATGGCTTTTGCTCTTGAGGCTCTGGCTCTGGCTCTCGCTTGAGAAAATTAAATAAATATTTTTCACGATGGTTGCCATCGTGAAAGAACTACAGATTCTTGCATGCAATATTCGCCTTGCTCTTTGGGATACGTCCTTCCAACAAACTTTCTTGGCCCTCACTTGGTCTTCTATTTAAAGAATAGTCTTTATCAATATATATCGATATTAATTTTCTAATAAAAGGACTAGGCATTGCATGGATACGGTCCAATGGCGTACGTTTGCTCTTCATTTCGGACGGCTAGCACAATACTGGAGATTGACAACTATAAAGACTATCTGGTAAAAGAAGAAAGCAACATAAAAGAGAAAAGAAGTACCACTATGGATAACAAAACACTAATAAATCTCTCAATATCTACATATTTAAATAGTGTTATATAATTCCAAAATTGCGATTTAAAAGATAACATCAGCAACTTTTCTCTTGAATTAACTCCCCTTGGCTCGCAGTCGTTATTGGACAGTTTTACGTAAGGAGTAGAAATATATCTGTTCCGATTTATGAAATGGTCGAATTTCCGTTCATTTAAATAAATTTTATCATGCCAGACATCAAATAACGACACTTGTTTAGGTAGCGGTGTTTTTAATTGGTTCATATTTGCTGGAATTCATTAAAGCAGATATTTGTAGACTTTGAGATCGACTAGCCAGACTTTCAACATGTCATTTATGCTTTTGTTTAATGCCTTTGTTCTTAGTTTCGAATTCACCAAGAGCAGAAGCCAACGGACAGCAAAAGTACAGACGGGTACAGTAACAGAAGGACTATAACAAGGAAGTACAGCAACAGAAGAACAGTACAGACAAGAAAGGGCTACTTAACAAGTAACAGTAGGGATGAGTTTGTCTTGGGGCATCGGCGAATTATAAGAATACAACTTCTATTGCACTTTCTACAAGCAAGAACATTGGCATCCCAATGACTTTACTTTTCAAAAACCCAGACTTGACTTATACATTAAAATCGTCTTATGTATATAAATATCTTATGTATAACAAGCAAGAAAAAAGCGGTCGCGTTCGAAATGTGGCTCAACCGAAGAATTTCGTGTCAATAAGATCATAATAGTCAAATTGATTGCCAAAATCCGGAATGAATAGGCACTACAGGAAGAAGAACAATCTCTATCGTTGGCCGTTATATTGTTTGTGGCCGCTCTTAGTTCACTAAAAGGATTATTTCTCGATAAGTTTACTTCTTGATATAATTGATGTCTTCTGTGTACTTACTCGTTCCATTTGGTGAGAGAATTTACGAACACAGTGTGCTTCATAGTTCACAATAGCATGCAGTACACATTTTCTAGTGCAATCTCCACGACGTTTTGTTTGTTTGTTTGTTTTTGGGGGAGGAATCGGAATGGCGGAGCATCCTTCGTACCTCATGGCACCATTACTATGATCATTTGGCCGACCCTACTAGAATTTAGCCGAATTTAGGGGAATTGCACCCCCAGTAGGGATTTTTATCGTGTCAAACATCGCATTGACAAGGGACCTACAGTTTTACTTCCTATCCGAGCAGTAAACATGTTTTTTATTTTTTCTCCGCTATGAGAAATTACCAACTCGGCCGGGGATCGAACCTGTGATCATTGGATTATGAAGCAAACATGCAAACCACTAATCCGCCATGACTGGCTCCACGACGTTTGTACATGAAATAATTTAATAAATGATATTGAAGGATAGTCCAGTTAGTAGGGATTTCTACCCCACAAAAGGTGGAGTAGAAATGATTTTGATATATGTTGTTTAGGTCGAGACCCTGATGGAAAATTCAAGTTTCCCTTTAAATGGGAGGCGCAATGGCCCTTGGATGAAAGATACAAAAAAATGGACTTTTTTAAAATAATTTTTGGTAAACAAACTTTTTTGGTAAATCTAATATTTACCGAGTTACAGCAGAGGATAGATTTGGTAATATATGTTCGCGGTTGATTTATTTTTTTCTTTTTGACATTCCAGGTCGGTTGATGTTGACGTCTTCATTATAGTATTCGTTCTCAATGTTATCTTCTAACTCATTGTCTATGCCCCTGAGAATCTGGTTTTCCATTAATAAAATTCCCTCATTTTTTTCCTTGATCTCGAGATCAAGCATCATTTCATGCAATTGCAAAATAAGATGCGGCGAAACATGTGGCTGCAAGAAAGCTAGCTTGAAGAGCAATACATAAACGAGAAAATTTTATTAATGAAAGACTAGATTCTCAGGGTCATAGACAATGAGTTAGAAGATAACATTGAGAACGAATACTGTAATGAAGACGTCAACATTAACCGACCTGGAACGCCAAAAAGGAAAAAAGATAACCCGACCGTGAACATATATTACCAAACCTTTCCTCCACTGTAACTCGTGGATATAATATATAACACGTTAAATATTAGACTTACAAAAAAGTGTTTATACAAAAAATGTTAATAATTGTATCTTCTTCAAGTTTTTCACATACATGTTTGTCGTAGCATCAGCCGTTGAGTAATTATTTTGAAATAGCCCCTTTATTGCACCCTTCATCCAAGATGGCGGCTTGCCATCTAAAGCTTTTCGATTTTTCGAAGATTTTCATCAGGGTCCTGACCTAAAAAGCATATATCGTTTCCACTAATCGTTTCTTCTCCACCTTTTGTAAGGCAAATGGCTTTTTGCCCCTACTGACTAAACTAGGAGGGTAGCTAGAAGACTTTTCCCTGTATCTCAGCAATACCTGATCCGACTTCAATTATTTGCCCCAAACGGTTCGTTTTTACTCGCTTTAAAATAAGGTGTCACAATAGGGGGGAGGTCATTTAACATTTTAAAGTTGGTGCGGTGGGGGTGAGATGGAGAGATGCAGAATTTTGGCAATGTTATATTTAAATGTCCCCATCGAAAAATAAATTGATCTGTTTTTGCTTAAATCGATGTTTATAGTTTAAGAGATATTCAAGATGGAAAGTTTTTAAATGAACACACTACCGGTTATAGATTATAGGTTATAGATCATAGACTACATACTATAGTATATGCAGTATATGACCTATAACGGGCAGTGTTGTTCTTCAACTGTGTTTTCTTTGGAACATTATAAACTAAAAGATTTCACAGCTCACTATAACGTAGTTAAGTACAAATCGCATTAAAGGAATTATTCATTACTTCGTATGATACGTAAAGATTATTTTGTAAGTGCATAGATTTGCTGGAACATCGGTGTTTAATGGAGCTCTGACTATAAGCCTGGGTAATACATCCAGTTCCGCACTATACTATTTCTTTTTTTATAAATTATAAGTGATACTTTTGGTAACAAAGATATGCAATTAGCAATTAGAATCCACTGGAGCAACATTTCAGACTTGCACGTCGGTTGATTGTGAACTTCAAAACTTATTCAATGTGTTTTCTGTACCAAGATTTACGTATTGCAGCATTTATCAAATCAGATCGCACTCCATTTGGGTTGTCCCAATCATCGCCTTTTTGTTTCAGTTCTCACTCATACTCCAAATTATCAAGACATACCTATATATTTCCAATACTTGTTAGATTATTTAGTCTTATAATTTCAAAAACTAGAAGTAAGGTATAGCATACCTTTTATTAGTAAATTCGTGCCTCCCTCTTTAAGGAGACCCAAATTAACACCCCAACTTCGCGAGTTTAGAATAACCTTAAATTAAGATGTTTATACCTTACGAGTACATCGTTTTTAAAATGGTACTTTCTTTGCTTTTTATTCTGATGCACAATTTTCTACATATCTTACCAACCACTAACAACTCATAAGATTTTTGTTGCATAAATTTATTATTTCCACGTGTATAATAGTATAATGCATCTAAATTAACACCGATACCTCTGGCACCCCTTTCTATAAGATCTAAAGATGACCCTTCGAAACAAAAAACATCCCTTAACCGGTTTGACCAAACTTAAAGAAAGGGGTTGAAAATTAAAAATGCTGACCCTTAATTTGCATACTCGTATGACCACTATGAGAACATTTTGCATAGAGACTAACTATACGAATAAATAAGGGTTATTATTTCTGAACGCTTAATTTGTATAGAATAGTATTTTTTAAAAATGGTCATCTCTAACGGTTTTCAGGGATTTTTATTGTCTGCTGTAAGCATAGATTTCATCCCTTCATCTAGCAGTATAGTTATGATGTAGACGGTCTGATGTGAATGGTGTAAAATAATTTATTGATGTTTCTGTTAAATAAGAATTTTTCATTTCTTTTTTATAAATAAAATTAAACAGAGTTTACTGTCTACAGCCTTACTTTGTGGAACTCCATAATCATGAAATAAAATATAAAGACAAAGATTAATTAAAGTTTCACAAATTTTATTGGATTCTTAACCTGGCAATATTACTTTAATCAAATTAATTAAATTAAATTAATTAAATTAAATTAAACACACCATACACTAAAAAATGTTAGACTTAAATTTTAACTTTTTCATGTTTCTGTAATAAATTCAGAACCAACTGTTAAAAATTTTATTCAATTATATTAATTACAATTAATGTTTACAAAATTATTAAAATGTATTACCAGCCAGAGATTATAAACAATGATACATAAAATCTTTTCTTTAAAATTCTCTAAAATTTTCTCCTGCTCGAGGTAGAGAATTAAAGCACGACGCTTTAGCGGTGCTTTAATAATAATTCTGGAAATTGACAGCGTACGCGTTTCAAACAGTATTCTTTAATTTATTGTAAACTTTGAGGTTAACTTTGATAGATGTCAAATTAGGTACATTTAGGTAACAAAAAGGTGTATAGATGTATATTTAGTTATGTACCACCACTTTTTCATGTTATACATCCAAGCAGCATCTAAGTAGCAGTAACTGAGATCGGAACCTTGATTGAGTAGTTGTTACATAACTACAACTAAATTTATGACTTTATAGGTTTAATTACTTTAGTTCGGAATATTTTAGTTATTATGTAATTGTTTTTACTATTTATTGAAACTATATCTGCTCTACTAAGCGAAAAAGTCCTATCTGCAAAACATCAACTCACAAATATACCATATTTTTTCTTATATACTCACATTAACATTCTATATAGTACATTTCTACATCTTTGCAGATAGGACTTTTTCGCTTAGCAGGGCAGATTATAGTTCCGTTACTTCTAAGTAGCTTTTAAAGTACGTGGGGCGTATTGCCACTTGTATAATTACTTTAAAGTTGTTGCAACTTCAAAGCGGTTTTATAATTGTAGCAGTAACTTGTCCGAAGCTACTTTAAAGTATTTAAAACTTTAAAGTAGTGCTGGAAGTTCCTGCCACCTGTCCCACCATTGTTTAAACTTTAAAGTAACGGAACCTTACAGTAATATTGAAAGTAAATCTTACGTTTTTGCTACCTAGGAGAATTACTTGAAAGTGATTTTTACTACTTGTTTTGCATCAGAATTATTACAAAAGTTCCAGTTATTATTAAAAAATTACAATGAAGTAACAGTAACTTCTATTCTAAAGTGTTCTCATGTTTGTACACCTGTACAGCTATTTGCATCCAAACTCAACATTTCTCGGTCTGAAGGTTTTAAATGTTGAGGCCAATGCAAAATATTATTTTGCTGTTATTTATAGGGAACAGGGGTGAAGTAGGTATATCCCCCCTTTTTCTTTAGTTGCCACAACCTTAAAATATGCCATATCTAATTACTCTGTAGCAGTATAAAAAATATAATGTACATGGTTAAATGTGAGATTAAACTTAAACGTTTTTAAAGTCCCAGTAGGAACTTTGCAGTGACATTAGAAACTAGAAAGTGGCTACGGAAACGTTGGCGTCGTTTTATAGTAAGAGTCACTTATAGAAAGTAGCATTTATTTAGTTCCCGTTACTGGCAATTAAATTTACATTTACAACTTTAGACACGCATTTTACAGCGAACACTAATTTAAGGTAATTTTTGGAAAACTACGCTATATTTACTTGTAAAATGTTGGAGGTTATTAATCAATTTTCAATTTGTTATAATTGTTAAAAGATATTTTACTATATAACCTTCAATAAAAATAACAAATTGATGCCAAATTGTTCCTTATGACTAATATAAAAATGGATTCTATCATGTGTATCAATTAATAAGTATTTTTGTCATATTTTATTATAAATATTTTTTATTAAAAAATATATTTAAAGAAGGCGATTTAACAGAAAATTTGCGATAGTTTATAATTTGGCATACTGGAGTCACAACATAATCAAACATTCCATCTCTCTATGTATTATTATGTAATTATTACAAATAAAATAGTAATCCATTTTGTGACATGATCGCAGCATTAGTATAGAAAATGATAGTAGAATATGTTTTAAGTTGCAAGAGAAAGAAAGAGCGACGACACGACACGATGTGTCAAAGATAAGGAAAGTTCAGCTAAAGTAGCAATTACTACGCCACCTACGCAGTACTTCCCGCGACGTAGCCTCAAAACTGAAACATAACTGGACAAGTTTCAGATAGATCACTGCAACGTATCTGCTACACAAAAATTGTTCCACATTTTGGTTCCAGGGCCCGCATTCTTGAACTCATACGAACAAGTTTCGCATACAAGATGCAAAACTAGTTCGTATGGGTTTAAGAATACGGGCCCACCACGTAATAAAACCGTAGCAATTACGTGCTTGTGGCTAGTGACAAAAACTTTATAGTTCCACTGATAGTCGCTGGTACGTAGCGATAACTAAAGTACTGTGGCACAAAAGTATGAAAACCTTTAAGTATCTCTTGAACGGCATACACAATCGAGGCGAGTTTTCAACACTTTATTTAGAAAATTATGCTGGATTTAAAACTGATGTCGCCAGTGTTGCCAAGATGTTAGTTTTTTCGGAAGCTTACCAACTTTTGAATTTTAAATAGAACACCTTGTATTTCTAGTCCCACCAGTAATTCTACACATAATTTGAGTAACATTCTCTATACTGAAGTTCAACCATTTTTGTGATATTTTAACATTTTTAACTTCATTTTAACATACAAAAGGTTTTACTTGTGAGCCTACGACTACTTTGTTATTTATTAACAGTTCCGATTTAATGTTACCTATGAAGTTAAAAATGTTAAAATATCTGAAAAATAATTGTAGAATTACTGAGAGTACTCAAGAAATGGAAACTTACAGAGTGTCCTATTTAAAGTACCAAAGTTGGTAAAGCTTCCGAAAAAAGTAACATCTTGGCAACACTGTCGACATCAGTTTTGAATCCATATATGTATATGGATATTATTATTATATTATCTAAATTAAGTGTTCCAAAACTCGAATCATAGAATATCGCCCCAGAATATTATAGCGTCTTTTGGATCAGACGTATCTTTCGTATGTACAGTATTGTGTGAATTAATGTGAACACTGATAGTTTTTCGTTAAACATCATTTATTTGAAAGAAAATTGTATTTTTCTAGTTCTTTTAGGTTTATTTATTAGGAAATATGTCCTTCTTTGACTTTAATGACAGCCTGAAGCTGTCTTGTCTTGAAGTCAATTAAATCTTTGCAGCTTCCCTTGATGTTCTCATCCCGGAACACAACACCTGAATCACAGCTTTCAGTGTTCAGACCATCTTTTGTAATCTAGTCTTATATATAGACTACTCTGGTGAGTCTCCAGACCAGTCCAGAAGCAGAAGGATAATCCGTTTGTCCTTGAGATATTTCACTGTTCATTATAGCTTCAATTGGTACAAGTTTTCCAGTTCTCATATATAAAAAGCATCCTCAGAACATATTTTTTACTAGCTGTTTCACAGTCTGGGCTATATGGGACATTAGTGTTTCGTCCTCATACTTTCGTACGAATTTCTCACGATCGGTTTCCTTGAACCAGAAAATGTGTTTCATCGAAGGACAAAATTTTCCTCCAGTCTTGTTCAGTCCAATGGACATACTTTTTCGAACCATCATTTTGATACCTTTCATCAAGTAACTAGATGATTATGAACTAACAGATATTTTCAACAAGATGCTCCAGCAGTTCTGTACCGGTCCGTTCAACCGTTCAATGTTAAAGAACAATTAGATTTTTTCCTCTTTTTTTCTTAACATAGAATTACTTCTAAAATCTAAAAAGATAGTACTCTACAATCCGTTACACACTTTTGAACAACACTGATGAAATGCAATTCATGATTCTGAAATACTGATCAATGTGTTTGAAAACCTAAAAACTGTCGTTTTCTTGTTTAGGTTATGAAAGAGTTTGATGGAAGTTCGGTTTTCGGAACATTACGCATGAGCTGATGGGGAATATCAATCGAAAACTTTGGACAATGGAAGTCTATAATTGATACCTTCAAATTATCAAGCAACCTTAGGTGTCAGAATTTCTATTCTAAGCCTAATCTAAACTCTAACCTATTTCTTTTGGTCTACGAAGTGACTGTTTGTTGTTGTTAGAGGTTGCAAAAACCTATTTCATACGAAATTTTATGAAATTTTATCAGGGAGTTCTCACGCCGCTTCTTGTAAAGCTTGTGGATACTCAATTTGCAGACGCAAAGGGGCGATGTGATGGAACCACCATACAAGATTTGATGTAATTTAACATAGAATAGGTGAGATAATAAAAATAATAAATAATAATTCGAGAAAAGGCCGTTGGGTTTCTTTGATTTAAAATATAAATAATTAATATCGCACAAGATATACAGGGTGGGATTAAAGTATGGAATATTACAAAAAAAGCGAACTCAACCGGTTTTTTTAAATACGCTGAAACGCATCGATTTTGGTTTTTTTAAATACACATTAATATATGCGATTCACCTTCCGACTTTCATTTGTTTCTAAGTTATGACGCCATCATAAAAATTTTTAAATGACAATATAGATTTTTTATAGTGGTATCCTATAGTGATTTTTATTCCCTTTATGATCATGCAAATAAATCATGAGGTTGCATAACAAAGATTCGGAGAAAAATCGATCATCGAAAATCGAATCGAAAAATCGAAATTCATAGCGGAGAAAAATTTAAATCATACCTTCTTTTGGGATAGGAAGTAAAATTGTAGGTCTTGTATCAATGCGATGTTTGGCACGATAAAGATCCCTACTGGGGGTGGAATTCCCTCAGATTTACCTAAATTCTAGTAGGGTCGGCCAAATGATCATAGTACTCGGTGCCATGAGGTATGAAGGACTCTTTGCTACCCCGATTCCACGCCCAAAGATAAATATGCACATATTGTCGTGATATTTTGGCATACAAAATAAGGAATTCACCCACTCAATAGTTTTAAACAAGCTTAGATGCGAAATTTTAAAGCAATGTGAAATTTAAAATTTCATCGACATTTAATATAGGCGTTGTTATGAAATGAAAACATGAATGTTATATATCATTAGATAGGAAATTAAATATCTATCAGTTGATCTAATTAGTTTTAGGACTAGTTAAAACAAAACAATAATTTGGTTATGTTATAAATCAAATGTCAGAGTTATTTTATTTTATGCAAAATTTCCAATAGAGTTCAATTGTTTCCCAGAAAAGTATAAAAACTCGACCACTTTTGTAACAAATTTTCTTTCAATTTACATCTGTAGAAAAGTACATCTTCAACACCTGTTGAAGAGTAAAAATTAATTTTAAGGTTATGTATTGAGTTAAAAAACATGTAAACAAAGAAGATGTCAGAATTTGAAGTTGAAGTGTTTAAATATTTAACATAGCTCTGTGAATTCAAGTGATCTTCTTTTAATAAGAAGTCCATTAAATTTATTCAATTGACAATTTACTTAGGAATGGATTTTTTTATTTGATAATAGATTTATCAAATTTTCGTTACGATTGGATTTTGTAAATGGATATGAACAATAATTATAAAATTAATTGACTTACCACGATTAGACAAGCAACTGGATTGCAAACAAGAGGCGAATGACTTTCTTTCTCCATTTTATTGTTCAACCGAATGAAAGCAGGGAGCTGAGACTTGCAGACTGTATAACAATACAGTTGGCAAACTGATGACGCCAAACATTTAAATATTTAAACGTGAGCTATTTAACAATAGTTATAACAGTTATAATAGTACGAATTATAGTACGTAAGAATGATGATGATACTAGAGGTATTAATCTGCAGTTAACGAGAGTTAGACTATTTTGGCATTGATATTTCATAGAATTTTCGTATACAAGTTTAAATTTTATTTTCTTTTTATTTTTTTTTTGTTTTTGTTAAGTTTATTAAATAAATTTGTGTTATATAAAAAAATTTAAAATTGTTTATACTTGTTGCATATTACTGTGTGCCTAAATTTATATAATTATTTAATGCCCTATGGAAGCGACCCGCCTGAGAGTCTCAATTTGTTGAAGAGCTAGACTTTTCACAACAATTTTATTTAGCCGGAGCCATTATTTAAAATGAAAGGTAAGAGAGTGATGAGTTGTATGTTGTATGCGTCTGTATTATTGCCACCGCCGTCTGTGTTTTTTAAATTCTAATTAACCCAGTATCGTAACAATATGTAGTACTAATAAATGAACATGGGTATCTTATAATAAAGGATAGTTGGTAGATTAAATGATTGATGATAATGTATTTATACACTAAAATGTGAAGTTAGGTTATAAAGTATCCTGTATTATGAAATATATTCATTTATTTATATATTTTGTGTGCGTTTATTTTTTATATTTTAAATTAAAACACACCCCATTATTTTTTACCGCAAAGAAACAGTCACATCGTGAAAAATATCAAAAATCTTTAGAAAAAAAGCAAATGAGGTATTATGGGTTTTGGTTCGTATTACATTAGATTTTTTAGAAACCACGGGTAAATTCTCTGCATTTTGCGAAATACATATTTAGTGATTTCTACTTAGTAATGTGTAAATGTGCTAGTTATTTTTAAAAATTACAACCTAAATTGTTAACTTTGTTATAATCATCAAAAAGTATGTTACACTTCTTTAAGTAGGAGACGTGAATTAATTAAAAGAAAATCCTTTAATCTTATCCACATATTTAATAAAAGTAAGAAATATTTAATTTTTGTCCGACTGCAGTTTCGGCTATGACGCCATTTTCAAGATGAAAAGTATAAATTTAAGTTTTAATTCTAAAATAAAATAGCATATTACAATATTATAATTTGTCTAACCATCAATAGTATATTAAAGTATTAGTTTCATAGGACACGTTTTTAGCGCACGCGTCCAAGTTTAGAAAACGACCCGCGTAGCGGGGAGATCTTTAAAGAGGACAAGTGCGCTAAAACGTCTTATGAAACGAATACCTTATACTATTTTTTCTATTTGCGTTATTTCATTATTAAATAATTAAAAAAATACTTAGTTTTAAATAAAATTTGTTAGTGATATTTTGTTAAGTAGCATGACAGTTGGCAACACTAGAAATTATGCAATTGTTTTTCACATAACCTCGCTAACTTTAGGTAATGCGCACGACATAGAAACTCCGATCCTTGTCTGATACACACAAATCCCGCTAAAGCGGCAGGACTTCGTTCAAATTTGCCAGGTGTATTAGACGTACTGTTGAAAATTATTATAAATTCAAAGTAGAATGCATGCCAATATATTTGTGACATAAATGATAATTGCTGCAGCCAGACTCGCTGGATTAGTGGTTTGCATGTTTGCTTCATAATCCAAGGGTCGCAGGTTCGATATCCGATCGGGATTTTTCATTGCGGAGAAAAATTAAAAATATGCCTTCTTTTCGGATAGGAAGTAAAACTATAGGTCCCGTGTCAATGCGATGTTTGGCACGATAAGAATCCCTACCGGAGGTGGAATTTCCCCAAATTCGGCTAAATTCTAGTAGGGTCGGCCAAATCATCATAGCAATCGGTGCCATGAGGTACGAAGGATGCTCCGCCATCCCGATTCCTTGACCAAAAATAAATAAATGATAATTGCTATTTAATGAATTAAAAAATTGAATGAAACAAGAATAATTATATTTCATGTCATAGAATGAATACTTTATTTGTTAAATAAATAAATGAGGTATAAATGCAATCGTATTTTCATCAAAGAATGATCTTTGTCAACAAAAATAATTATTCATTGGATCTTTTGGATATTATAACTTATAATGTAAAGATATATAATTTTATGAAACTGAATTTTATTACGTTAAGTTTATCGTGAGCATATTGCACATACACAACACAGTGCATCCCATATGATGACTGTATCAAAATTTACAATTTCGTTAATAATAAAGTAAAAACTGTTAAGCCCGTAACGGGGCTACGGTCGACGGCGCAGTGCGTCTTGCAATGCTACATTTAGCGAGCGTTGCATTCCAGTTACAAAAGTTCACTGCGTAAATAAGATAAGTTTGACATTCTAAGAACAGCTGTCTAACAGTGATATCAACTTTAAAAAATAAAATGTTACTGTCTCCAGTATTCTAAAAAATTGCATTAGAACACGCAAATATAAAAAAGTTTTTATTTTGTTTTTTGTATTCTATTGACAGATTCAGATTGCTTCCGAGGTCATGTATATTGTTGTAATGCAAACTTCATGCTATCATCCTTAACGCTGCGGTAACGTTAGAACTTGGATGACCTATCTGCAATTAAAAATGCAGTACCTATACACCCTTTAAATATTTGATTATTTGAATATTTTCTCAAGATTTCATAGAAACATTCCTGGAGATGAGATTGCAATTATCTTATTTAGCGGTACTATTAAACAACTGTAAGCAATCTCAACTGCACCAAAAGGCAATTGATATTTTGTAAAGTTCTATAAATCTGCGCCATCAATCACGTAAGCTGCGTTACGTACGGCAACGACCATACTACTAGCAGTTAACACCGTTTGAAAAAACAGTTACAGTGCATTGTTGCATTACACAAAATTGGTCTTTTTTAGAGAAATCTACCTCAAATCTAATCGTAATCGTTCCACAGTGTTACAGCGTTGGAATACATGGGTTGCCGAAAATGCTGAAGAACGAGACCAGGTTCGGACGCATTACAAAAAACCGCACGCGAGAAGCGTTTCTTAAAAACATTATGCGCGATCAACAGAAAGACAACAGTGACAAGACGAATGGAAACGTATAATCTCTAGTGATGGCATGGACAAATAAGTATAAGTATGGTACATCCACAATGAATTCTAAGGTTTAGAAAGCTATTTATTTTGAATATCTTTAGTATTCATGAAAATCCTTTACTTAGCCTTTTTTAACGGAAAATTGCCATTGACTCCTTGTCTCCTGGGTAACCCACCTTCAGTCATTGCTACTGATGAACTATCGTAACAACTGAATACCGTTTGACAGGAAATTTCACAAACAACATTGCAGTTTAAAAAACTCGATTTCGGGCTTTGTATAGGAATGTATGGGAAAAAGTCGTGACTACACTTTTTATTCTAAACAGATTTTATGGAATACTAGAATTTACAGCATTTCTATAAAAGGGTTAGATTAAGAAAGTTTTATTGACTAATCATCAAGGTGTACTACTATAGTACTACACTGCTAGTTCAAATGACGTTATTTAATCAAGACACGAATCAAAAATAATCGTGATTTTGTTTTCTCAACTTTAATTGCGAACTGAGGCTACATCTTTACAGCATGCAATTGCTTCAATAATAACAAATAAATAATATAGTATGTAATAAATAATACACATATTTTTACATTTATTAAACCTTTCCAAAAACGAGTGATTCTTGTTCTGCCTGCAATTTAATATAAGCAATTTAAACAAATTTGATGAATAATACCAAGTGCATCACTTCAAAATAAAAATTATGTAATGGCACAGCTTGGTTAATGTTAATTTTCTTTAAAATATGAAAACGCTTTTTATTTTTAATAAACAGTAGAAATTACATGATTATTACTTACCTGGCCCTATTTACGAAAATACCAGCTCACATCTTCATGAAAAATTTAAAAGCATTTACAGGAAACTGTAACTCGAACTTTACCAACCCTACAAGGATTAATCAATAATATTTAAACAGTGGTTCTATTCTCCACCAGGAGGAAGTTTGGCAGCAGTTACAAGGTGAATTTAAAAAATCATACTTTATAAATATTGTTCTGTTTGTGCAATCAAATCTCTAATTGTGCAAAAACCCAGTCAAATGCAGTGGCGCAGGAACTTATGTGCTGATGTTGCCAAAACAATACCAATCGTATTTTTGGTATTGCTCAGCAATACCATTTCACTCAATTTTAACTATATTTATTTCTGTATTTTATGTTATAATTTTTTTACGAAAATTGAAAATCTTTTCACGAGAAAGTCAATGTATTGTTTCACAGACTGCATCTGTGAAACCTGAATGCAATCTGAATAAAATTCCTATTGAAATAAATAGTCATAGGACGTAACTTCGAGAGGTTAAGCTAAGGTTTCCTAGGGTAGCGGTGCCGTCATATAGCGGCCGTAATATTACGGTGAATGACGTCACGAAAAACGTTTTCTTAGATTTAAATCGTTGTGGTTATCTCGAGAGCGGTGTCTTGCGCCGTCACGTAAAAAGCGGCAACGTCATTCTTATTAAGCTGAGGTTTCCTAGGATAGCGGTGCCGTCATATAGCGGCCGTACAATAGCGGTACTGACGTCACGTAGCGTTGAAAGAAAAAGACGGCCGTTATCACATGAAGACTGATGTAAAGCTAGGAATAGAAATGTGACGGTGCGCGAAAGAAGTAGAACGTATTTTATTCTAATTATTATAATGGATAATCTTGATTTAGCATTATTAATATTTTTGGAAGGTGAAGAGTCATCAGAAGAAGAGACAGATTGTTTAAAGGAATCTGACATGTCTAAAAATCGTTCAACAGAAGGTGCATATGAGATTTTAGTACGTCGCCACTTGCACAGCAATGAAAATAAATTCAGGGAGTATTTTCGCTTAACTCCAGTTTTGTTTGATTATGTACTAAATTACATAAAAGATGATATTACTTCCAAGCCATACAATAGAAACAAGAAACCAATATCGCATGAGCAAAAACTTTGTTAATTTTTAAGGTAAGTAATACTTATATAATAATAATTAAACAAACGGAAACATATTTTATTTTATGTGAGTTGTTGAAATGTTAGATATTCTTCCGACTCATTTGTTGTATGTATTCTAGACGATGACGCAGGAGAGAACACATCGCCCACATAGCCACCATAGCTACCACCACCTGCTGCTGACGTTGCACGGCTATATTCTTCCTGGTTTGACAAATATTGCAACTCTGCATTGCCAACCAAGGTGCCAATTTGCATCCTCAATTGTGCTCGTTCACGCTGTGGTAGCTTTTTCACAATTTGCGCCAGAGAGCTAAAAAAAAGATCTGTTTCATCTTTTTCCTCTGGTGTAGCAGCTAATGATTGCCGCTGAGCTATTTGTTTAAATAGCTGTAATCTTTCATTAGCATGCGATGCAGTTCTGCTTTTTTCTGATGGCTGCTTTGGTGGTTTGGATGGTTTTTCTACCTCTCTCTCATCCTCTTCCCAGGGTATTTCATTTTGGATGTTGCCGTTTGCATTTGGGATGGAGTTCATGGAGCCTTCATGGTCTACCATGACGTCCTCTTCGGTATCTACAGCCTCTTTGATGTTTTTTGTCGTAGATATATTGGTAATAGTGCTAAAATGTAAAGTAAGATATAATAAGCCTCATAAAATAGTGTCAATATTATAAATGTTCAACAAACCTTCTTTTTGTTAAAGAGCAGCTGTCTAAGAACGACAGCAGATCAGTTCTTGTTTTTGCTGCCTTTCCACATGAACCAGTTTCTGGCTTTCCTCTCCGCCTGATGTAATAATCCCTTATGTAAGCCCATCTTTTGCTGCAGTCGACATCTGCAAGTAGTAGATTTAGCAAATTCAACAATTTACCAACTATTTTTTCAGATATTTGGCCACAGCAGAGTCCTTTAGATCATTGGCGTTCCAATTTCGAATATGTCATTCATGGATAAGTTTCATTATAAAACAAGTTGCTGATAGCATCACAGAAAGAATGCTTAGTGTAATAATGCCATCTCCAACTGTGGAGCATCTACGCAAGATCTCAAACACATTTATGTCGACGTGGCACTTCCCAAAACAGTGGATCTGTTTGTGGATCGTTCTTTAACTACAAAGAGTTGTATTCAACAATGCTCGCAATTGTAGAAGCAGAATATAAATTTGTAGCAGTAGACATTGGTTCATATGGCAGAGAAGGAGATGCGGGAATCTATTTGAAAAGTAAATTTGGACAAAGCATTCGGAATAACACATTCAATATACCTCCAGCGCAAGCTCTGCCAGGAACAGATAGTATTGTGCCACATGTGCTTGTTGATGAGGCTTTTGCTCTACATGAAAACTTAATGAAACCATACCCGAGAAGACAATTTTGATGATGCCCTTCCATTGCCAACAGAAAATTTAATGTCTCTGGCAGAAAATAATGTCCATGCGCCAATTCACCAATAGAAATTCGTGAAATATTTAAAATCTGTTTTAATGGACCAGGCGCTGTACCGTGGCAGAATAATTATTACAGACTCACTAACATCATAATATTAAATATGATTTTAGTGCACTTTTTACCATTGTGTATAAATCTAAATTAATAAAAATAATACTCTACCTATCAGTTTTATTAAGAATCCCGCCAAGTTCACAATATTTTGCTTCAATTGTGTGTTTCGATAATTTTTGCTTTTTATATTATAAATAATTTCGTGATTTCTTACGAAATCTATCAATATTTCGTCCTGTTCGCTGCTCTACGTATTATTTTGCGACATTGTCTAGAAATAATTCACCGCACTTTATCACCGTACCGGACTAACACGTTGCAGCAAGTGTTTCTCACCGTATTAAAGACCGTAATAAGAATGATGTTGCCGCTTTTTACGTGACGGCGCAAGACACCGCTCTCGAGATAACCACAACGATTTAAATCTAAGAAAACGTTTTTCGTGACATCATTCACCGTAATATTACGGCCGCTATATGACGGCACCGCTACCCTAAATCAAATTAAAAATATATCAAGTTTTAAAACATTAACAAATTAAACTTAAATTATTAATTAACTTATTTATAATGTATAACAGCGCCTTTGCTATTTTGCCTACAATAGCCTACACTCATGCGTCGCTAAGTCGCTGTAAAAATGATGTTGAACGCAAATATAGAATCTATATCTATATTAAATTAGCTTTAAAATGGCATACAGAAACAATGCAAATTGAATATGACTCCTATGTTAAACTCTTCAAAACAAAATTAGCCACAAAGTGGTAGAAACTTTTGACTCAACCTAATATTTATAAAACTAGAAATTTTTATGTTTTGTCGGTAACAACTTTTACTGAATTTGTGAAAGTCAAACAGCTATATAAAATTTTAAATTCAAACGTTTTTGTTATTGGTTGTTATCAACATGAAAACAAAAAAAATCCTAATAGCACATGTCATCTAAAGATAATTTTATCTAAGAAATTTCTGCAGAAGTCGGCACAAAAGAATTCGTGGATCACCCAGAAACTACGTTGCAAATACATACTCATGTTATTTGTTGAGTTGAAATATATAGTTTCTCGCTTAATTACCATTAAACGTAAGGCCGGCTTCGATTGCAAGGTAAACGATGAGCGGGCGTTATATATTATATATGCCCGCTTATAATGCCCTGGCTGTTATGGACTTGCTATTATAGTTCGTATCACAGGTATAAACAACAAATAATATGCAAGTGAAACATAAAGATAAATAGCGTTTCTTTTCGGTTTTGCCTTGTAAATTTTATAATGTATAACAGCCTTTGCTATTTTGCCTGCAATAGCCTATACTCCTACACTCGCTGTCTTAAAAGTCGCTGTAAAAAAGTTAGGAAACAGATTTTAATGTAATCCTGTTTTTAGTTAAAACTCAACCTGTGTAGACTTAGGTAGGATATTGTAACTTCGTAAATTTTATATGGTATGCATGCTTGCATGTTGTATAACGGGTGGTACTCCGTCTGATGCAGAAGTTTTTACATCGCGACAGGCGCCTTCTACGTGACCTAACGACTACCACTAAATAAATAATAATAACCGGGACCGCTGCAGTATAAGGCTAACGCCTAAGAAAGTATAGCAGTTTACAATATTAAATACAAATTAGGATGGTAGGAGGAAGGAGATCTTAGTCAAAGGTCAACCTGAAAAAGAAAATTATGTATATTAGTTAAGGATATTAAAGGATCATATGAAAATCAAAACTGCACCTTCAATAATAATGCAAAATTGAAATTTTAAATAAAGAATTTAGTTTTTCATAACTATAGAAATATGCATTGTTATTGAAAGGGCAGTAAGAATGATCATAGAAAGGTGATATTTCTAAGGAAAATAAATATAACAAATAAAATAAATTAAATAGAGGTTTCTCGGAGAGATTAAACAATAAGTTTTTGTTTTGGAAAAAAGATGGTTGTAATTGTAAAAAGCTCTTAAAAAAAGGATTATAAGTTAATAAATATTAAATGAAAGTCTAGTGTTTTATTGAAAAGGAGAGTTAAGTGTAATAATTGAAGGAAGAAATATAAATTATTAAAATACTACTGAAAAGGAGAAATAGAAGAGAATTTAGAATAAAACAAAAGGGGGAAAAAGTTAACACAAATAAGAAGTAATAAAGAAATATATACAGAAGAGTGGAAGAACAGTATTTTTAAGTGGTTCAGGAATAAGTAAAGAACCATAAGGTGAGACAATTTAAGAAAATCATCATCAATACTTACTGAGGTGTGGAAGAATAGTAGTCAGCAACAGTTCCTGTATCGGAGGAGTACCAATAGGGTGAGAGGCCATTTCCAAGATTCACATGAGTTACTTACCGGAGGTGCTGAAGAAGTGTGGCCGTAATAATAGTCCTGTCAACGAAGATAGTAACGGGTGGCTTATATGAAAGAAGTAGAGAGTTGCCTATCCAGCACGGAAAGATTGAAGAGTTGGAAGGTTTGGTGGTCCATCATCATAGAGTGCAGAGGAGGAAGATTGAAAAGTGTAAGAAGCGTATGTGCTGTGAAAGTGCAGTTATAGAAGGTTTAAAAGGGAGTGGTCTATCAGTTAACCTACTTGGAAATTCATACATTGCAGATTTAACTAAAGGAAGGAATAACTGTAAGTTGACAGGGTAAGATTTCTTTCTTTTAACATCCTAAACAAAAGAGTGGTAAATAAAGAGATTAAACAAATATTTATTTTATGTTATGCTTACTTGATCTTATATACTTTAATTTGGGAACTGTCATGTATGACATTGCGGGTTAGATGATCGAATTAACAGTCTCGTAGTAAGAACAATAAATAAAATTAAACATTGATATTATTATATAAATAAATATATATATATATATATATATATATATATATATATATATATATATATATATATATATATATATATATATATATATAATTTGTCAAACCGCTTATACACACCCGTTTCGCTATATTCTACCGACTTGTCGGACCATTTTCGACGCTCTCAGACCCGGGCTTGGGTCTGGCAACGTTCTCCTATGTTTCGAGGTCTACAGGATAAGGTTTACCTAAAACTGCAATAAAAGAATATACCATTTGGGTTTGGAAAAGTAGGGTCTGTAAAAAGTTTTATACAACAGTAGTTCATCACAATGAACTATAGGGGGCGTCGCGCCTTTCTCAAGTGTATATCGTATATTTGTATACAAGCCGCTATCAAACCCGCTATGTTCTACAGACTTCCTAGGCCCTGGATCTGGCAACATTGCCATGACGCATATGTTAAGCTTTGTTTTATAAACATTTGGTTATAATAGCTTGCATTTAATATTTGATGGAGAAAAGTGACGTAAGAATTACATTAGCTCGTATGCGAGTTCTTTTCACATTTGTAAATAATTCTTTGGCTTTGAAAAATTGAAGGTTTTAATATTCATTTGAGTAAGGTTAACAGGATTTTCGAACAAGTTAGACAACGCAATATAATACGGTTAATTAAGAAAAGTTAATTTCTGGGGAAAGTGGATGGTTTCCAAATAAGGTGGAAAAGTACATATGTCATTTTCCGTAGTAATCAAACGATAAATTTCAAGAACTTGATTAAATTTTTTAGTATAAAAGTACTGTAATATCTTTGTATGTTTGTTTGAAAGACTGATTGTGGTTAATAAAAATTTTATTCTTTTATTTATGTATTTATTTATATCAAGAAACAAACAGGTTAATAAAACCTCATTACATGTTTCTTACATATACTAAAAATTAAAACAATTCGCCTATAAGTAAAACAGACATTTCAAAATAAACACTATAAAATAAAACACTTTTAATGAGATTACCAAAATTGAATGAAAAATATTTTAAACATATTATATATAAAAATAAAAATGTACCTAGTTCTATTTCTATTAAGAAAAATTTTAAATGAAAATATTATCTGGTATATACTAAGGTTCATGGTTATAACAGATTAAGTTATTTTAATTCATTACGTATACTGATGCTATTTACCCCAAAGATACCTACTAGTACATTTGTACCTCAGACCATGACACGGAATATTAAACTTAAATTTAGATAATATTTCAGGCGAGTCAATGCAATTAGTAAAAATTTTATTTAAACATAATAACTTAAAAGATAACCTCCGATTTTCTAGTTTGGGTAGATGAAATAAATGTCTTATAGGATTATAAGATTCATACTCAGGATTACGTCCAAATCTCTTAAAATATAAAAATTTTAAAAACTTATTTTGGACTCTTTCAATCTTATGAACATTAGATTGTGTAGAAGGATTCCAAATTAGTGAAACATATTCTAATTTTGTCCCGACAAGAGACTTATAAAGTAGAAGTAGTGACTGTGTATTATTAAAACCTTGGCAATTTCTTATTAAACAACCAAGATGGCGAAGACTTTCATTCACTATTTTTTCCACATGATAATTAAAAGAGAGTACGCTATCAAAGTGTACCCCAAGGTCTCTAATAGTAGTCACTTTGTTAAGAACAATGTTATCTATGTTATGTTGTTATTAAGACCTGATTTTTTTAATGAATACGTCATTGCTGAACATTTAGAGACATTGAACGATAATTTATTGTTTTTAGACCAACGAAGCAATTCATTAATATCTTTTTGCAGTAAGTTAGCATCGTCAATAGTTTTAATGTTTCTGAAAATTTTCAGATCATCTGCATATAACAAACATTTAGAATTCTTAACGTAGTTAGGCAGATCATTACTAAAAAGCAATGGACCTAGATTTGACCCTTGAGGTACACCAGACATTGCAAAATATGATGCTGATTTAGAGCCTGAATAATGTACATATTGTTTTCTCCTGTTTAGATAAGACGCAAACCAGTTAATAAGAAACTCAGAAAATCTATAAATAGATGACAATTTCTTTAATAAGATTAAGTGATCAACTTTATCGAAGGTTTTTGATAAGTCTGTATAAATAACATCCATTTGACCTCCATCATCTAAAGTTTTACAGATTTCTTCACAAAAACACATTAGATTGGTATCAGTAGAACGACGTTTAACAAAACCATGCTGTTCATTACAAATAAAACTTTTTATATGCATATAGACTTTGTTGTATACTACAGACTCAAATATTTTTGCAGGTACTGGTAGTATTGAAATGGGCCGATAGTTGGATACATTGTTACGATTTCCAGATTTAAACATAGGCACAACCTTAGTTTCTTTCCATTTGCTTGGAAATGTGGAAGTCTTAAGTGATATGTTGAATATAGTCAGCAAAGGTCTAGCTAAATACTCACAGCATCCCTTAAAAATATAACTAGGTATACCATCAACTCCCACACATTTACTAGATTTCACTTTGTTTATTGCAGTTACTACATCAGACAATTCGAGTGATTGAATGTTTAAAACATCAGAAGTTACACAATTATAATCATAGGAAATAGCAGTGGAAGAAGATAGATTGTATACAGAGGAGAAGTAATCTGCAAATGCTTGTGCTACTCCATTGCTGGTGACTAACTGTCCATCTAATTCAAAATTTACATCTGCCCCGCGGTTCTTTCGTTTTGTATTTATATAATTCCAAAAAGTGTTTACGTCCCCATTACTAATATTATGTTCAATAGTCTGTAAATAGTTTTTGTGTGCAATATTAATATTCCGTTTGATTAGAGCACGTAATCTTTTAAATTCAATAGAGTTAAACTGTGACCGGTTTCTATTCTTGTGATAATATTGTTTTAACTTTATGTCTCGGATTATTTCAGGTGTGAACCAAGGAGGATATTTACTAGCTTTAGGTTTACTTTTGGGAACACAAACTTCTAAAATGTTATTAATTTTATTGTAAAAAACATTCACCGCTTCATCTACATCAGTACACAAATCCAAGTCATTCCAGTTGCAATGTCTTATCATATCAGTAAGTAATTGAAAATTAGCTCTTCTGAAATTGTATGTTAATGTATTAGAATTTATGGGAATACTAGTTTTACTTACAGTCTTAGCAGTCAACAACAAAGCTGGATGATGATTATCAAGTGGAACAAGCGTTAGATGTTCTCGTGAAACCGTTACATTGAAATTAGCAAATACAAGATCTAACGTTTTATTGTTAATATTAACAATATTATTCAGAGAAGAAAGGTTAAAGAAATTTATAAACTCTGCCATCGTTTTTGCCATAGAACTGCTGTTAGAAAAATCAAAATTTGAACCTTTAACTTCAGGAAGATTGAAATCACCCGCAATAAGAATATTACCAGTGTAAAGAATTTCAGCAAAAGCATCAGTACTTTCCACATATTGTACATAACGATTTAAGGTAGACTGAGGTTCAATGTAGAATGCATTCAGAAAAACTAAATTACCGCAAATGTTAACTTTAACCCAAATTGATTGTAATTCATTAGAACAAAAAATTAAAGAAGATTTAAAAGATTTTTTTATTGCAATAAGAACACCACCTAGTTTTGATTTACCGGATATAATTTTATTCCTATCAGCTCTATATATAACATACCGATCGTCAAATATTTTTTTTACTGTTAAGATGAGAGAATGGATGCTTGAACTATTTGGTTTCTGAATTATTTTCTGATCCCTCGTTTACATTCGTTTCCTTGTATACTACAAAGTATCCAAGGCACCGGTGATCATCACATTTATTGCCCCCTTGTTTTTTAGAATTCTTTCAGAAAAAAGGATTTTAAAAAACAAGGGGGCAATAAATGAGAAAATAAATTTTAGAAAAAGTCTCCATCAGTTTGCTTGAGGACAGGATTGGAAAGAACTAGTGAATGTACGCATAAGGTGCGGTTGTGATTGTAAAGCAACTTGATAGATACGTAAAAAACTGCGTTTTTTTCGTTGGCCGGTTTTACAATTGATTAAAGTTAATATAGGGCTCTTAATGTTAATGTTCGTTACAATGATAAGAACTTAACCTATAGAAAGGAGCTAATAAAAATAACGTGAGAATCGAATGAGATAATTGAAAACGCTTAAAATTAAAACAGCGGATTCTTAATTTTAGGGCTCGTTACAAAATGTAAATAACTAAAAACTACAAAACTTAACCTAAGAGGAACTTGGACTTGTAGGTTGTTGGTTGGATCATAATCGTATATGCAACATAAAAGGAAAATGGTAAATATACGTACACAAATATGTCTAACAGGTAACAAAAAGCAATTGCGAACGTTCTATACATAAACGGCACAGAAAAAGATAAGAAGGATTTGTAATGGGCTGCATCCGAGTTTATCTGCTTTATTCCTGATGTCCATCACACGAAGTAACGAATTTTTGGTGCGACCGTTTATTGAAGTTCACAAAAACCGATTTGTAATTATACGTTTTGCGACACACTAATGTGTGCGTTTCTTGCAGGGTTGTGAAGCTTTTTCTGGAATAAATAGGTGTAGCTCAGGTTTAGATCGACGATCTATGCCAACGAAATGGCATAATTCTTGTTGCATTCTAAGGATTGGAAAGTTATGAATAGCTTCTCCTTTTGAAATTTGCGGCTTAACTCCATCATTGTTCACTGTGTGGTCGAGACAAGTTAGTTCTTTGGCTTCCAAGATTGTTTTTTTTTAATTTCATAGTAAACCGTAGTGTTATAGGAGTTGAAATACTTTTTTCAAATGCTGTAGATAGTCTGCTTTGATGGCAGAACAATTTAGAACAGAAAAAAACTTTATACAACCATGACTTCAGATAGATTATGACTTCAGCGATGGAACTGCTCCATGTACTGGTAGTGGTGGTGCTGAGAGAGTATTGATCCTCTACTGGAATTATGCAAGTTGATTTCTCGACATCTGCTTCATAAATAGGAATCCTGGTATCTTGAATGGTATGCTTGCAAGAGTAAATTTCTTGACAGATTGTTGCGTGTTCAATTAAAGTCGGCGGTCACCACATGTAATATCTTCTGTGTTTGTTTGTTTGAAAGACTGTTTGTGGTTAATGAAAGCTTTATTCTTTTACTGTTAAGATAAGAGAATGAATGCTTGAACTATTTGGTTTCTGAATTATTTTCTGACTCTTTGTTTACATTCCTTGCATTGGATACTACACTCACACATACATATCACTGGATCACAGTACTCACTCATACATATCGTCGACGTTAACTATTTTCTAGCAACTTTCCAGGAGCGCGGTTTAAATGCTTATCAAAACTTTGTTACAGATGGCATGATGAATTCTTTGAAATAGCAACTAGCAACATTGCTAATTACAACATTTCAAAGAATTAAGTTCATATGCATTAAAGGCGACGATATGTACTATATGCCACCAATAAATAGCAACGTCGTAGACCATTTAGGGTAAAAATCGTGAGGTGTTCTTTATCAAAAATTAAAATGGGCGAATTAAGTTGACCATCATTTGTGACTTTTTTGCTAAAGCTTACTCGTCAGTAATTTGTAAGATTACTTAATAGAACTTTTAATGGAAACAGGGCACTCGAAAGGTTCGGAGAGGCAGTGTATGTTGCAACCTCCAATTGAATCTCACGAACATTGGTATGGGGTAGATGCAGTAACAGCACTTCACTATAGCAACAAGAAACGGCCACCTCATAGAACAAAAGAAAAACGGAATAAATTCTGCGGGGGATTCTTTAACAAAAATAGAACAGGGCGGATTAATATGGTTTGCACCTGGTATATTTAGAACTACATATATTTCAATTGTAATCAGGAAATCTCTGGTGGTACAATTCGTCACTAAAAATATAATACATATTCCAATTCACAAATAGCTATTTCAGAATACAATAAAAATTGATCTTTAACTTAGTACAAGTGCAATATAACAGAATTGAGCAAGGTTTGAAAAACTTCTTTTCTTCTTCGTTACCTTTCGACGTTTCTGTTATAAGCACTTAACAACCATATAGTGTATACTGTTTTGTACCTTCAAATTCGTTAAACAGAAAGTAAAGATCAAACATTCCATAATTTTCTTGTAACTGTACAAAAGCACAGTAAAAATAGAAACTGCCATTTTTTTAATCTAGGTTAAACTAATCAAATGTAGTGTATTTCGGTCAGCTAAACTTGAAAATGACTTTATGCTTAATTTGTTCATGTTTACGACTATACTCTAATAAACAAATGAAGGATCTAGGCCGCCTCCTGATCACCACCTGGTAAACACATAAAATCTAAGATCAGATTTTAAGCAACACTGATATTATACAGCGTGGAAATAAATGATTTTCATCAAGTTCCCTTTGGAATTTTTTCAAATGTAAATTTTTCTGTACCGCTCTACTCTTTTTGATTTAGTACTAAATTAGTTCTGTCAATAAATGAAATCAATCTGTCAAACAATTCATAGAATTTATTGAATTTATTTAATTTTGAGGTTATGGTACTGCCTTCTCTATTTTCGTAGAGCGGCACGTCGTGCTTTTACATGGGGAATGCAATGGTAACTTGATGAAAATCATTTATTTCCACCCAGTATAAGCTGTTAAAACTGTCAGTGACGTACGTTGCCCGCGTGATTCGCGATACGGTATGCAAGTTAGCCCTCGTGATTTCGGCGACCTAGATCCTTCATTTGTTTGATAGAGTATAGGTAATATCCTGAACTTTGTAAAATATCAATATTAAACCACGCCCCCAGATGGATTTTGTCGTTTTTATTTTCAAAAACTGTTAGGTTTATGGACTGATTGTTAAGTGGGTTAGATAAAATAAGGCTTATTTAATTGGCGAATGAATATATATCATACAGGATGTTTCACTTAAGATTCGTATCCTCTGAATAGGTGGTAGTACACATAAAATGCAACAAAAAAGCTGCAAATCATTAGTGTCTATCTTTCATAATAACCGAGAAAAGAATGATTTTTGAAAAGTGGGTAGCAGGTCACTGGTCTAAGAATCGCAGTTGGACTGGATGTGCTTACCTGATACAGTGACGCAGTTGCTGCTAGGTGATGTCGCAGTTTGTTTTGATTATTAATTTCCAGCAGTTTCCAAAAGTTGACATTTTTAGCAAATTTTTGTCGATTTGCGTAAAAACAAAAAGAATTTTTGTTCCTATTAATGAATACTATCACACATGCAATTTATACGAAAGTTGACCCTGTATGTAGACCAACAATTTGTACCAATACATTTGATGGAGCAACTTTAGAACAAAACTTATTGTGATTTTGTATTCGTCATCAAGTACTTAGCTCAGAAAGAAATGTTCAGTTCCCAGTGCAATCGTGGTTATCATCTTCTACCTTAGCATCACTTCTGCAAAATTCATCAAGCGATGTTGTTGTTATTGTTGGTTGTAGTATTATGATAATTTCGCAGTAAAAAAAATATGTTTTTAGGAGAATACCCTGTACTGGACAATTATTTTATAGAAACCAAAACGTATAGGGCATTTCATTGTCACTATTCGACTTGGATCAGTCGAATTAAGAATTAAATTTTGCATTCAATGGTGTATTCGTTAAACATATCACTAACACAGAATTCCGTATCTAGCGGTAGCGGGTACGCTACAGCTACCACAAACACGAAATAACACTAATGTATTTTCTAATAACAACCATCCTTGAACACAAAATTTTATCCAAATTGCATCATTAATTTTTGAGTTTTTTATTTTGAAGGTCTATAGCTTTGTAACATTTCATTTTTGAACATAGATATGTTGTGCTTAATGGTCTATTTTGATCAAAGCTATTGACCCTCAGGAATTGGCACCGGCTGCTCGAGATATCCTGCATGTAAAATGGGTGAAGCCCCATTTAATGTTAAATATCTAGCTACATTTTAAAGCAGGTGTGGAATTAAGTCATGAACCTAAAATTCCAAAACAAAAACCAATTACTCGAAACAAATATCAATATAAAGAACGAAGTAAGAGAGATCCAAAAACCCTGAAGTACCCTGTACGTTTTAGGTCCAATAAAAAGATTAATTAGTACAGGGTATGCCCCTAAAATGTATCTTGCCAATACGAGAATTACCATATGACTAGCCCCAATAATAATGATAATATCGCCTCGTAGATTTTGCTGGAAATGCTGAGATAGCAGAAGACTGAACCAGGATCGCGTTCGATGTTCAACGAGATTTCCATAGCTATTTCATGATGATCATCAACTCGCACAAAGTTGTGCTCGAAGCTTCTCGTATAATATGAACCGGTACAAATTGTTTGTCTGTGTGACATATGATCGTTTTTCGATAACACAGAAACAAAGACAACATACACAAAGTTTTCTTAGCTTTTTGGTAGAAAAGTTAAAAAATCCTATTTTACCTAATTGGCTCCATTTTGATAAACCTAATAGTGTCCGAAAAAACAGTAAAAATCATCTGGGGGCATGGCTTACCCTCATCAGCTTCTCCGGCTCACCATCTTTAAGTTGTAACTTTTAAGGGGTTATTTAACAAATCACAAAGAAGACATATCAAAAATCCAAGAACCTACCTCAATTCCCCTCTATTTTTACTAATTTGACTGAACTATTACCGTGGCATTAAAATATACATATCTCAGAAACTGTTCATTTGTACTAAAAAGTAAAAACGTAACAGCAAAATGTTCAGGAGGCCAAAAGATTTGGCTATAACATTTATTTTTTCAACACACGTTTACATGACGTATCTTCGAAACTGTTAATTGTACTCTTGTAAACAAAAATACTCATGTTAAAATAAATTTTTACAAAAAAAAACAATTATTTGCATAAACCTTATGTATTTTAGAACAAAAGAGGCTCAATGCTATTTTCTCATGTTAATAATAATTTTCAGGGTTACATCGTTTTACGGAAAACATTAATTTTTCTGCGTTTAAGGTTATTTATGGAGTTTACGAACAAATCAACAAAAATAGAGATCCCTTATGTGCTTAGCATCCTGAAATCATCGAGTTAACAAGACACTGCCTAAACAACACCTAATTCATCTACAAAGATCAACGGTACAAACAAGTGGAAGGAGCACCTGTGGGATCACCTTTATCGCCGGTAATAGCGAACCTATTCATGGAAGAATTAGAAGTCCGAGCAATAGAAACGGCAAGTGACAAACCTAAGCTATGGCTAAGATACGTAGACGATACTTTTATTATATGGACCCATGGAGAAGAGAAACTGCAGACCTTCTTACAGCATCTAAACAACATACACCAGAAGATCAAATTCACAATGGAGGTGGAAAAGGACAATTAACTACCTTTCCTAGATGTATCTATAATCAAAAAGGAAGACGGCAGCCTGGGATACACAGTATACCGAAAATCAACCCACACAAATCGCTACCTGAACGCGCAGTCGCATCACCACCCAGCGCAACTACAGTCAAGACAGTACAAGTAGTCAAGACATTAATAACCAGATCGCAACGATTGACTGACGACGATAATAAACATCAAGAACTAGAACAGGTGAAGTTGGCATTAAAACAAAATGGTTTCTCGTCCAAAAATATCAAGAAAGCGTTAACACCAAGAGGCCCAAAGCCAAAGGAAGAAGAAACATCGGTATCCAAAGCGCACTTACCGTACATCAAAGGGACCACGGACAAAATAAGTAGAGTGCTGAGAAAACACAACATCGACACCATCTTCAACACCTACAAAAAGATTGGAAACATGCTACCATCCGCAAAAACAAAAATACCACTAGAAAGCCAAGGAGTATACGAGATCCCATGTAAAGACTGCTGGGAATCCTACATAGGGCAGACCAACAGAAGAATTCAAGTAAGAAGAGAAGAACACCGAGATGCAGTCAACAAAAATGAGAAAACGTCTTCATTAGCACAACATGTAAGTGGTACATCTCATAACATAGATTTCGAAAATACAAAAGTTATAGCGAATATACAACATAAGACCCGACGAACCATAAGAAAAGCCATTGAGATCGAGAAACGTCCGAACAATCTTAATACCAGGGACGATACACAGCGACTTGCATCAGCTTGGAAACCAGCTATAACCAGCATCACCGTCAAGAAGCGAAAACCAGCACAGCAGAACGAGAAAAGGAAAAGCGAGAGAAAGCCACCGAATCAAGCGAGACCAATGACACGCAGCCGCGCCAAAAACCAGCCGACCGCAACCATGTGCAAAATAATGGCACTTCGAGAAATGCTAGTATAAATAATAACCATACATTTTAAAAAATTGCAGTTTTATTAGTTTAATAAAAATGTTATTAAAAGTTCGTGAGTAAGACAGTTTGACAGTAAACGAATTGATATCTTTTTGGTACAAGTAAACATGCCTTTCAATTTGAGCGGTATATTTGAATGCTACCAATAGAAAGGTTTTGTTAAAAAGAGGGGGTAATTGTAGGCGGTTTTAATTACTATATCTGTTCAGCGTCCCGAGTATAGTTTTTTGTGATATCTAGTGACACTTCTACATCTAATAGAACAACCCAGTATTTGTATTTGTTTTTAAGAAATAAAACCCCTATCGCAGTATTTGACTTTAAAACGTGTGCACCCCTCGTGTGGCACTTCCCACTTGGTTTTAACAAAATATATCATATTTTTATGATCCTTTCTACGCTTTTAAAACTATAAATTCATGTTTTACGAGACATCATTATAGGTAAGTGGAATCCACTATGACAAGTTTCGGGTGTCAGCATTTTATGGTGTTGGTACAATTTTTTATAAACACACAAGAAAGATTTTCATCTAAATTTGTTATTGGTAGGTAGTAAGAATGTAATGTTTAATGTGTGATTGGGTGAATAGTTCCGGAGATTTTAGGATACGCACCTTTTCTTCAAGAGGACACTCTCGAAGGGGTGCGTGAAGGCATCCGCCCGTGGGCAGCAACAGAGCCCTAGCCGATGAATTTGTTTCGTATTTGGCTAGTAGAATGGTTGTGGGTTAGACCAAAGAGTTGATATTATAAGAGGCGAAAGTTGGTAGAGAAACCTCAATTCCGAGAGAGATAAAAGCGCATAATCAATTTAAAGGGCCCATCATCGATTGTCTTTCGTTACTTTCGGCTCGCTCTTAATTTGTTGCGATCCCATTGAACGGGAGCACAGCAATGTCAAAGATGGATGCTTATTTTCATTCTTTCTGTCAAGTCAATTCGTTATTCTGTATGTGTTCCGTGAAAGTGTACCCATATTAACTACAAACAGTTAATGTGTAGTGTGTTTTTTTGGTGATTATGAGAGTTAAATAAACAAACAATTGAACATTTATAGTTGAACCAAAACATACGTGGAGAAAAACGTAGACACCGCGGGTGGTTACAAGAACTGTAGGAATACATTTTATTTGGATAACAAAGACATTCACTTCTTTCGATTTCCAAAAGACGAAGTATTGTGTTATTTAAGTACCGTATTAGTTTAAGATTATTTTTTTTAATTCTTTAACCTCAAAATGGATGTTATATAATCTTAAAATACACCTATTAACTCATAGTGGCGAGAAACCATTTGAGTGTAATTTGTGTGACTCGATCTACAAATGTTTTCAAAAGTGACTCAAAGTGTTAGTCTTAAAACACACATGTGTTGGTGAGAACCATTTGAGTGTAATCTATGTGATTATAAATGTTTACTAATGTTTAAAAGACATGTTAACTCACACTGGTGAAAAAACCAATAAGTGAAAAAATTCAATAAGTAATTTATAATTTGTATACTAAATATCATTCTATAATGAACTGCAATTCATGTGAAATGTTATCATTAGTTGATTATTAAATATTTTATATTGTTATTGTTGAGAGAGAATACCATATATGTATCTATCAATCACTTGTAATAAGCTTTTTATGTTTGTAAAACTTTATATACAATAAAGATTTGAATTAAATTGAATAACTAAAGACATCAATTGGTTTATAGTTTTATTCAAATCATCCTTTATATACTGCCCAACTAGTATACGTATACGAAATTAACAACCCTGGACGTTAGCTGGTTCAGGCATGGTAAATATTTAAATTTGGCGCGGATTTCTGCTGATCCAATTTAAAGGGGCAAGCGTTCCAAGGTCATTGAAACTGATGACGAGAGATCAAAGACGCCGCGCGAAGTTTCGCCTCTTATAATATCCTACTCTTTGGTTATACATATTACCTTGAAATCTTCGATTTGGTTTTACAAAAGTTCTGGTTATGGTAGCATTTATTTTATAGTAGCGTGGTAGGTTTATTGTTTAAATACTTATGCGTAAATCTAGAGTTGCCGGCATTCAAGTAATAAAACGTACAAGAATTAATGGTGTATCCTAGCCTTTTTTATAAAATTCGAGAATTTGTCACGAAGTGATCGTCTTCTTTGATACTGGTTAAAATTCTTTGTAGAATTTTTGAAATTAATAAACAATATTAAATTTTTGAAAGCTTTATGTTCTAGAAATGAGTTAATTTCCATAATTTTCTTAGAAAGATCATTAATAAGTTTGCAGCTAGATTTGTTTTGATATTAGTTCCGGTCACCGTACAATAATAACTAAATATTTAAAATATGAATAATAACAAAGTTAACAAGATCAAGAAGTGAAATGATTGCAACATCCAAAGTCTCAGCTTTCATAAAAATGGTTCAGAGTTCAACTATAATCGTTACGTTCTTTAGTATGAACAGTGTATCTTTTTGGTTATTGTGATCAATAGTCCTTACATGTCACTGCCAATATGTATTAAGGTTTAAATAAATATACAAGAATAAACGGATTAAGCCAGCAGGGTGGTTATAGTGCATTATATAGCTTAACAGAGTTAAGTCGAGTTTGCTCTGGAAAATCCTCAGATGGGTAAACCACGAGCGCAGTGTACTTGCTTACATGGCTCCGCTGCCTCATATCACACCCACATATCCACTCTGCGGCTCAGTGTGCCCGGCACCTCGACACCAAAAGGTATAACGAGTTAAAGATTATGTATGTATGTATGTATGTATGTATAAACAGATTATTGGCAAAACATACCTTCAGTAAGTTACTTTGTATTTAATTACTTCGACATTTATTCACAATAAGTAATAAAATAAATTTGGTTCTCGATTTAAAAAATAGTAACATTGTATTTAGAATGGGATCCCTATATGGGATAAATTAATGTGCAAAATCTCGAAATGCTCTTAGGTTTCCTATAATAAATTTTCTGTTTTATGCATTTTAAGTAGCTTTATTTCAAGTTTTTGTACTTATTGAAAAAATTTTGATTTATTACAAACTTTTTAAAAAACAACACAAAGACCAACAGAGATAAATAAAACTATTTATTAAAATGTAAAAAAAATACATCCACACTTATGGTGCATTTATTGTAAATATTGTAATAAAAGTTTACTATAACAAAAAGTTATGCAAAATGGACGGATTAATACAAGTAATTATAAAAACTATAACTATACGACACTGCTTAAAAACAATAGAATATACAAAAATAGCAATAATTTCTTTCTAATACTTAAATTTCATACTAAAAGTAAATGTCTGAAACAAAATATATTTTGTTATATTATAAAATATAAATATTTATAAAATTTGTGAACATTTGAGTTATACCTACTACAAGAAAACCACTTTGTAAAGCTTTGTGATTCTTCTAAAAGATAACAGCACAAACTTATGATACACATTATTTCAATAGTAACATGAGTGCATAGCAAATATAAAAAATGGAAACATGTAAACATCACGCTTATTAAAAAGGCACTTTTACAGTGATAATATGAATTCTTAATACGAGTTTTGTAAAGAATTTTGTGAATTTACACAGTTAAGGCTAATTACTATAGTTGCTACACAAATGCATATTGTACGTACCTTTTTACTATAAACAAATAAAAAATCTGAAAAATGAGATTCACACTATTCAAGATTCATGAATACATACTGATATAATACTTAAACCTTAAAAACTATTCGATTGGTAATGTTGAAACCGTACTATCTCTTGTTGTAGTACTAAAATCAGTATCGGTAAAGAATGATATGGACCGGGAAGGTCCCGGCATACTCAAATCAGTTACTGTATCTAATTCACCGGCATCGTTGACACCGTGCTGTGGGGCGTCGTCGGTCGAGATCCCGCCAGGGAATGGGTGGTCGATGCATTGAGTGACTGCATTGTTCCCATCTAAACAAAAAAAATTGGTTAAGTATACAAATTTATATGTAAAAACTAATTTAAGTAAAAGAGTAAAAGAAATTGAAACTTGTTTAATAATAAATTCCTAGATAGAATATTGATTTTAAAATCTGTGTGTACTATATGAACAAATAAAAACATTAGAGATTTTAGATTTCCCTTAAACTGGACGTTCCAAAAATGCTACTAATTATAATAAAGCAGTTTTGAAAGTCCTACATCATCTAGAGAAGATATATGAAGATGAACAATATTTCAACGAAATTGTATTCTCTGGCAAAGCCGCTTTCATGTCTAACCTTGTGTATTTGTTCCTTAACCTTTTTGGAACAAGTCCTAGCTATCACTTATATAAAATTTTATTTCTTATGAATTTGGCAATGGAAAATGTCATGGGGTAATGTCATTACCCCCTCGGTAGTCGATGCTATGGTTATTGTTTGACAAATTCTTGCATTCGCATGCACCCTCTCCGTTTGTTTAGTCTAGACTGTGTGCGCGCGCATTCAGTATTCATTTCTGATGTAATTTACTTTATGTTTGTGTTGTTATTTAGTGCTTTATGTTAACGTACAGCATCTGGGATACTATTATTCGGTTATCAACCTGAAGTAACTTATATTGGAATGGTAAGCATAGCATAAGTTATATTAGAATAACATAATTTTGTAGCATCATGGCAAAGAAATGTACAATTGACGAGTGTGAGAGAGTATTAAACATTGATGATACAACAATCCCCTCTAACGACGAAAGAACGTTATAGGACGCTTATTATGAAAGCGATGAAGAGGATAGAATAGAAGAAGATGAAGAGTTTCCCGAAGTAGATCTCCTTGCTGACGAATCAAGAAACGACAGTTCAGAAGGTGCATAATATAGTAAAGGAAAAACCAGGCCTTACAAAGAGCCAATGTTAACTCAATTGCACAGTTGTTTCTTCTCTTAGTTCAGACGGAAATTCTAGATGTCATATGTGACCATACTAATGCCAAAGCACGTGAAACTTATAACAGATATAATGAAAGTCATTCCAATAACCAGAAACAATGGAAAGACACAGATCATATGGAAATAAAAGCTTTTGTGGCATTGCTAATTGCTGCTGGTAAAATGCATGGGAATCAAGTCAATGTAGCAGACTTATGGACTTCCCATCCCGTTTTTCGTAATGCTATTTTTACTGCAACCATATCCCATACCTGATTTCAGTTTTTATGTGTAATGTTAAGATATGATGATCCTTCTACCAGGAAGACTCGAATCGAAGAAACAGGAGACAAGCTACAAGCCATTTGAAATGTGTATGACATTTTTACTAAAGCATGCATTGAAAATTTTAGTCCTCATGAAAATACAACAGTTGACAAAAGGCTCACTACATTTAGAGGAAACTGTCCATTCAGAGTTTACATCAAGTCTAAACCTGGGAGATATGGAATTAAAATTTGGGTGTGTGCAGATTCGGATACAGCGTATATCTGCAATCTTCAAGTTTATACAGGTATGATACACAAACAAAGAGAAATAAATCAAGGTACAAGAGTTGTCACGGATCTTGTAAAACCATATTTTAATTCCGGAAGAGGAATAACTGATAACTTTTTTACCTCAGTTTCATTGGCAAAATTTCTACTTGAAAAAGAGCTAACTCTTATTGGTACTTTACGTGCCAATAAAAGTGACATTCCCAAAGATTTTCTGCCTAATCTCCGAAGAGCAGAAAAATCATCAATTTTTGGATTTACCGACAAAATTACTCTGGTTTCTTATGTGCCGAGAAAAAATAAGTTGGTAATTTTATTATCAACGCAGCATGATGGAAACGATACAAATGACGACGAAACTAAAAAAACCTATAATAATAAATCACTATAATGAAACAAAAGGTGGAGTGGACACTGGAGACATGCTGACCAGAGAATATTCTTGCGTTAGAATGACCAACCGATGGCCATTTCGTCTTTTTATGGAACTTATAGACATTGCAGCTCTAAATTCATACATCATATGGACTTCTAAATTCCCAGAATGGGAAAAGAATAATCCTAGGAAAAGGAAAACTTTTCTACAAAATGTAAGGTTGGACTTACTACTGCCATATGTACAAAAAAGGGCAGAAAACCCGGTAGGATTACATAGCTTACAGAGATTATAGAAGCTGAGTTTTGAGGGAGTACGTACATATAAAAACCATCAAGACCGCTCAAAGGATGATCAATTATCAAAAATGAAAAACGGGAAAAAATGTGCGTTTAGCCTAAGGCATAATGACAGGAAAACAAGATTCCAGTATGCCACATGTAAAAAACCCCTTTTACAAGATTCATCACACTGAAGGCATTATTGTTAAATGTGGCGATTGCAATAATTAAACAAATAAACTATTGTTTTTGTTCTGTTATATTCCTATAAAGTTATATGTGTTCGAAATAATCCTGTTTATTTTTTTAAGTATAAATGATATTCTTATGCGATACTGTATTAAAATTACCAAATATACATTTGTATTCTACTGGTATAAATGTATAACTATTATTCAAGATCTCAATTAAAATACTGGTATAAATAGTAATCAATGAAATTTAATAATACATGCACAATGACAAACGTTGGAGAGATAGCATGTCAACAAAATCCTAGGGTAATCTTATTACCCCCTTGGATTTTTATTATTAATTTTTATTATTATTATTATTATTTTATCTAGTTACCTATTTTGTATCTACCTTAGCGACGTGTTTGTTTATAATTATATTACCTTTGATAATGACAGCATAGCTGTTGAAACAATATTGTCAGGTATATTTTAATAAAACTGTGAAACTTTTAATAATCTTTATTTATTTCATGATTATGGAGTTCCACAAAATAAGGCTGGAAACAATAAACAAGTTTGTCTAATTTCATCACAGCAGAAAAATGGCCTGCCTTGTGGCCAGAGCTAAATCCTCTTGATTATTGTATATGGGGTTGCATGGTGGGGAAATTAACGAATAAAAAAATTCAATAGCAACTTCAGTAACCCACTTCAAGAAAACCCTTACTATGATAAGGAATGAAATACGGAATGAAATAGCAGATACATTCTGCTTGCAGCGGCTTCAGTAAAGTCTAAGGGCAGTTTGCAAAACAAATGGTGTGCGAATTGAAACCAACTTTCAAAATTAATCAAAATATGTGAGATGTACACTTTAGTAAAGTTTTGATGAAAAATAATAATTTAGTGTTTTTAAGCTTCAGTAATATATTGGGTAAAAAATAATGTGATTATGAAAAAGTCAAGTCAAAGTCAAATAAAAAGTGAAGTGTATTTTAGTGTTTTCAGGAAGTAAAAGTGTGTGGAAATAAAAGAAATAGTAAACGTAAACTTAAACATAAATAATTGAATACAGAAAAAATTAAAGAAATAGTAAATAAAACATAGTTAAACAATGCAAGTGAAATAGCCCAAGAGCTGGTGACCAAAAAGTGTAAGAGTTTTGTGAAGGCTAATATTTTAATATTTGCTTATATTTAGTGTGTAGATAAATATCCTACACAAAATAAACTCGGATATAGGGACACTCGGCGTCAGCGCAGCTTGAAAGTTGTAACAAGAAGTAGTGTCATCTAAGTGTTTTCTAAAAGCTGAAAATTGATCACTAAGCAGTTTATGTAATAAAAAACTGGAAAACAGTCGTCAGACTAGCGTAATGGTCAGCAGCCTCTAAAAGTAACGACTGCTGACTAGCTCGGTTCTATCAAAATGAAGTCTGACTGGTTTTTTGAGAAACTATATTTAATAATTTAACACTGTACCAAATTTCAGCTTTTTCAAATCACTTCTTTACATTGACCTCATTTTGAAGACATGCGATCACCGCATTGGTACTGATGCAACGCGGTCGACCATTATGCTGTCTGACGACTGTTTTCCAGTTTTTTATTACATAAGCTGCTTAGTGATCAATTTTCAGCTTTTAGAAAACACTTAGATGACACTACTTCTTGTTACAACTTTCAAGCTGCGCTGACGCCGAGTGTCCCCATACCCGAGTTTATTTTGTGTAGGATATTTATCTACACACTAAATATAAGCTAATATTAAAATATTAGCCTTTACAAAACTCTTACACTTTTTGGTCGCCAGCTCTTGGGCTAAAATTATAAAAGCTGATAACATAAAGACGAGTTTTAAAGGAAAAGTGGATAACCGGAGACGCGAAAAGTAAACAAACATCAATACCAACCCAAAGAAATCGAAAACCCGCGTAATTTAAAATACGTAAAATCAAAATGGATGAAGCAAAAATTACCGAATTGATAAATTCAAAACAGACTTAAATAAATTAATAAACCCATTTATTCAAGAAAACGAGAAGTTAACAACAAAAATAAATGAACAGGAAAAAAGATTAGATGATATTGAGAGAGAACAAAAGAAAAAAAACATTGTAATACAAGGAGTAAAAACTCCGCAAGGAATTAAATATTTCAAACTAGAAAAAATTTTAATTAATTTCATTAATCAAAAATTAAAAATTGAAACAGACGAAAATGCAGTAGATTCTGTTAATAAAATAAATCAAAGTAAAGAGGATGGCCCAATAGCAGTAAAGTTGATATCGTACCGACTGAAGATCATATTACTAAAATATAGAAATCAGCTAAAAAACACACAATACTATATTGATCAGGATTATCCAATTAAAGTGTTGACACAAAGGAAGGAGCTCATACCAAAAATGAGGGAAGCAAGCAGTCAAGGAAAGTACGCAGTAATAAAATATAATAAGCTAATAATACAAGACACAAGAAATGATGAAGGGAAGAAACACAACAGATCTGAAGAAGAAAAAATACAATACGTAGAAGAAAACAACCGCATTAACACGATTAACAATAAAGGAGAGATAATAAAAAAGAATTAAATAAATAAAGATTAGTAAAAATTCACAGTTTTATTAAAATATAACCTGACAATATTGTTTCGACAGCTATGCTGTCATTATCAAAGGTAATATAATTATAAACAAACACATCGCTAAGGTAGATACAAAAATAGGTAACTAGATAAAATAATAATAATAATCAGAATTAAATATCTAATACTTCCAGTAACGGAGAATTACTGAGCTCAAGTTGTTCAGGTGTGGTTCAGGGTTCTCAAGGTACCCTGAGTTTGTGTTTGTATATCTCAAAGGCTTCTAAAATGTCTAATTTGCGTTTGTTATTACCAAACTGTAGGAATTTAATATTATTTTGAGGAGTCATTGTGTGATTTTGTTCTAAAAGGTGTTTGGCATAATTAGATTTTTCAGGATGTTTATTTTTGTAATGACGTACGTGTTCTTTATATCTTATGTCAAAAATTTCGAAGTGTTTGTCCAATATATACCGAACTACAAAAAGAACAATTTAAACGGTAAATGCCCGATTTCATGATATCATGTGTTCTGTCTTTAGCATTAAATAAAAATGAAAAAGTGTTAGTGTTGGTTTTAAATGTTATTTTATAATTGTTGGTTTTTCTTAGTATATGTGCAATTTTTTCTGATATTTTGCCAAAATATGGTATAGATATGTAATTTGTGTCTTCTGTTTGATTGTCAAAGGGATGTATTCTTTTGATAACTAACCTATAATCTTTTTGTTTAATTAAAGTGTCAATCATGTTCGGATTGTAATGATTTGTATGTGCTAGTTGTTTAATGGTTGATATCTCTTTGCTAAAATCTGGTTTTGTTAGTGGAATAGTTAAAGCTCTGTGTACTAATGATCTGTAGGCTGCTATTTTATGTGTTTTATGGTGACAAGATTCATTTGGTATTGTTATGTCTGTTTGTGTTGGTTTTCTGTAAATGAAAAGTTCAAATAGATTGTGTGCGTTAATCTTGATATTTAAGTCTAGAAAGTTTATAGCCCTGTTTTGTTCTGTTTCTAGTGTAAAATTTATGTTAGGGTGGATACTATTAATAAGAATTAAAAATTCATTGATAACCTCAAAAGTACTGTCAAAACAAGCTAAAATGTCATCAACATAACGAAACCAGAAGATAATGTGTTTAGAGAGGTTTAATTCAAATACTTGATCTTCGAACTTGTCCATAAATATGTTAGCTAATACAGGACTTAGAGAATTACCCATAGGTAAACCATCTTTTTGTAAATAAATTATGTTATTAAAAGTGAAATAATTTTGACTTATACAAAGGTCAAATAATTGAATTAACTCTAACCTTTTAACTAATTCTATATTACTATTGATCATGAAACTATCTAATAAAGGAATACATTCTTGTGGGGGTATTCTGGAGAACATGTTACAAATATCAAAACTAACAAGTTTTGAATGTGGTGGAAGATGTACGTTTTGCAGCTTATCTACTAATTCTAATGAATTTCTAACAGAGTATTTCGATTTGTAACCTATCGTGTTAATAATCTGGTTCAGTTTTTTGAATAAAATGTGATTGATGTATGATACAACTGGTCTTATTGGCATATTCTGTTTATGTGTTTTGACTAGTCCATATAGTTTAGGTGGTTGTGGGTTTTTATTAATGATTTGTTGCTTTTCTAATTCTGAAAAGCAGATATTGCAGTTTTCTAAACATTATTTTATTTCTTTTTGGAATTTTGTGGTTGGTTTTTGTTTAAAGTTTCTAAATTTCTTTATTAATAAATTCATTAACTTTTTGTATGTAAATATCTTTTGAAAGAATTACCAAAGTGTTACCCTTATCTGCTTTAACAGAAATTAGATTGTTCTCTGTGATTTTGTGTTTTATAGATTGAAGAAGTGATATATTAGATGTGTTGTACATTTTGTCCTGTTTCAAAGACATCTCTTTTAACAAATTCGAAATTTGGAATTTTGCATAGTTATTATGATCTTTCTTAAGTATAGTTTCACATTCAACGGCCAAAATTTCTTTAATTTTGTTGGTAAATTTTGGAAAAGGACAAAATTTGAAACCTTTGTTAAGAAATTGTGTTTCTCTGTCACTGAATGTTATATTCGACAAGTTTATGAAACGAGGATAAAAGTTTGCAGTGTTCTGGCAATTAAGGTTATTTTGTAGTGTACGTTTTTGTTATACAAGTCGATTAAGTTTATTTTTCTGTGTGGTGTATTTTTTTAATTTAATGTGACTGACGGTTTCTCTAATGTCCAAAAGGAAGAAAAATAAATACAATAAACGGAGAGGGACAAAATAATAAAAATAGCAATAAAGCAGAAAACAGCCAAAAATTGGAACATGGAATATAAGAACACTATTACAACCAGGGAAAATTAGAGATATTGTACAGACATTAGAAAAATATAAAATTGATATCATAGCATTGCAAGAATTGAGATGGGCAGGAGAGGGTGAAATAAATAAAGATAATTATACTATATTGTGGAGCGGGGGTAAAAAACAAGGTCAAAATGGAACAGGATTTATAGTAACCAACAAACAAATGAATAATATTATAAAATTCGAAGCAATAAATGACAGAATATCCAAGCTTAGAATAAGAGCAAAACTAAATCATACCACCCTTATATGTGTGTATGCCCCAACAGTAGTAGTAGTAGATGTGAATGAAAAGAAAGCAGAATTCTATAAGGAATTAATGAAAGAATGTGAGAAAACTCCAAAATATGATACACTGATAGTACTAGGGGATATGAACGCACAAGTAGGATAGGAAGATCATATAAAAACAGTAGCAGGAAAAAACCCTGGTCTTTCCCCTGATGGTGTCACAGAGAACCAAATCGACCACATCACAATCTCCAGGTAGTGGCGCAGATCGCTCTTGGATGTTAGAAGCTACCGAGGAGCTGACGCAGCGACTAGTCACCAGCTCTTAGTTGGAACGATAAGACTGAGAATCTCAAAAATAAGAGTAAAAGCAAACAATGCACAACGAAAAAAGTTTAACTTGGAAAAACTTAATCAACCACAAGTATTGAACAATTACCAACTGGTGTTAAGACAAAAACTGAATGAAACAAAAGAACATAATGCAAGTAGTGACTGGAACAAACTTAATCAAGTCTTAACAACAGTGGCAGAAGAGCAACTAGGCATAAAGACACGCTTGGTCTTGCGTGTCTTTATCTATGTCTTTAGAGTGGATCAGTGAGGAAACTTGGGACAAAATCAACCATAGAAAACAGTTGAAGAACAAAGCTAATAATGCTAGAACACGTGAAGAAAAGAAAACATGGTGGAAAGAGTGTTCAGTCTGCAATAAACAAGTCAAACGAAGTGCTCACAAAGATAAAAGGGTATGGGAAGATACTCTGGCTAGACAAGCAGAATCCGCAGCGCATGCTAACAATCTAAGAGAACTATATCGTCTTACCAAACAACTGGCAAACAAAAAATTCAATGACAGTCAGCCCCTAAAATCTGAAGATGGACACATCTTAACAACCGAAGACCAACAACTACAGAGGTGGAATGAACACTTCGCTAGAATACTGGGAAAGGATAACAATAATGAAATAGCAATTGAAGGCATAGAAGCAAGGCAGCTTCTTATTAACACCCAAAACCCATCTTTACACGAGGTTATAACAGCAATTGGTAAACTTAAAAACAACAAGGCTGCAGGACCAAACAATATTCCAGCAGAGCTTCTAAAAGCAGATGGTCTAAGCTTACTGCCTATCCTGACAAAGCTATGGAATACTGAATCTATTCCGAATAACTGGAAAGAGGGTTTAATAATAAAACTGCAAAAAAAAAGTAACCTGAGTTTGTGCAGCAACTGGAGAGGTATCACTCTCCTCGACACCATTAACAAGATACTTACTCAGATACTGTTAGAACGAATTACAAACGCAGTAGAACCACGTCTCCGACCAAATCAGGCAGGCTTTTGTCCAAACAGATCATGCGTGGACCACATAAATACACTACGACTAATCATTGAACAATCTGCAGAATTTCAAAGCTCCCTCTATCTTGTATTTGTAGACTTTAAACAGGCCTTCGACAGCCTTACACACTACACGATCTGGGAAATACTGCAATTACAAAGCATTCCTGCAAAAATTGTAAACCTAATAAAAGAATTATAGAGAGAATCCACATGTAAAGTGCTGCATAAGGGTAGAGTCACGGATGAATTCAAACTAACCAACGGGGTAAAACAAGGTTGCAGACTTTACCCGCTTCTATTCAATATTACCTTGGATTGGATCATGCGCAGAGTGAATAACAATAAAAGAGGCATTACGTGGGGACTTACAGGAAGTTTAGAAGACCTAGACTATGCAGACGATATATATATCGGCTTACTGGCCAGAATCCATAAAGATATGCAGGTTAAAATAAATAGACTAATAGAATTTGGAAGATCGGTGGGGCTGGAAATTAACACAAACAAAACCAGGTCGATGCGGTGCGTTACAACGAATTTAATACCTTTCGTCATAGATAATAACCCAATACAGGACGTAGATAGATTTTGCTACCTGGGTAGCCAAATCACAACCAAAGGGGGCTCAACAGCAAACGTAGATAGCCGAATAGCTAAAGCCAAACAAGCTTTTGGAATGCTACAAGAGGTATGGAAATCGTCAGAGATAACTAAGAAGACCAAACTAAGAATATTTACCACGAATATCAAAGCAGTCCTACTGTATGCATGCGAAACTTGGAAGCATACCTGAGAAAGTGAGAAAAAGCTACAAGTTTTTGAGAAGAATACTTCACATAAAATGGTCGGACTACATCACAACCACAGAATTGCTTGCAAGAGCTAAACAAAAAAAGGTCACAACGGAAATACGGCTACGAAAATGGAAATGGATTGGTCACATACTTCGAAGAGAGCAAAACAACATTACTCGCCAGGCATTGGACTGGAATCCGCAAGGACAAAGACGAATAGAACGCCCAGCAATTACATGGAAAAGAACAATCCTCCAAGAGCTAAAAGTTGCAAGGAAATCCTGGAACCAGGTTAAATATCTAGCCAAGGATAGAGAACGCTGGAAAACCTTCTTAGAGGCCCTATGCTCCACGTAGGAGTTACAGGAATATATATAGCAGGAAAAAACACAATACATGAAGAAAAGTACACAGTAGAAAATTTCCCCACCCGCCTAGACATAAAATACATGGAATCACCCAAATCAAATAACAAACAGTCAAATTGATCATATTTTAATAACAAAGGATAGAATTATAAACTAAAAACTAAGAACTAAAAACATGCAAGACGTTAGATCATTCAGAGGAGCCACTGCAGACATGGATCATATAGTAGTAATCGCAACCATAAAAGAGAAGTGTAGAGAAGGACAACATTAAAAATAAGAAGAAGAATATATGGAATATAGAAAGAATCAGATACAAAAATACAACAAGAACTACAAACAGGTATAACACAAAACCTTCAACAAAAAGAAAATAGTAATTACAGCACTGCACTGGTACAAACAGAATAGAAGATGAATGGTGCAATATAAAAACAAGTATTTTAGTAACGGCAGAAGAACAGATGGGGAAAAAGAAAAGGGATAAGAATAAAGACTGGTATGATCGAGAATGTGTACACGCGCACAATAAAAAAATCAAAGATTCGATAAAATGGATACAAACAAAGACCAACGAGAACAGACAATTATACAAGGAGGCACCACAACCAAAATACCAAGGCAAGAAACATATGTAAAAGCAAGAAAAGAGAATGGAACAAAAATAAATTAAAGGACATACAAATAGAGTATAGAAATAGAAACACAAGGAAGTTCTATCAAAAAATAAAGCAAGAGAAGAGAAGCTATAAAATAAAAACTAGAGGTTACAAAGATGAAAAAGGAAATACAAAATATACACAAACTGAAATACAACAAATATGGGGTAACTATTTTGAAAAATTATTCAACGGCAAAACACAAACAGAGATAAATATACCAGTAAATGCAACAACATTAGATCCGATAATACCTGAACCAATATTGGGGGAATATAATTGCAGAACACATTAAATATGGACGGGAAAGATTTCATGAAAAGATACACGAATTAATGTCAGATATGGAAAGACGAATATATGCCAGAAGAATGGAGAAAAGGTATAATAATTACAATACACAAAACAGGAGATATGGAACAATGTTCGAATTATCGCGGCATACAACTGTTAAATGTAACTTATAAAGTCCTTTTCAAAATTAATCAAAAATAAACTACAAGAATATACTGAAGTCTAGATAGGAGATTATCAGCAAGGTTTTCGTCGAGGTAGCTCAACCACAGGTGCCATACATATGTTACAGCAAATATTAGAAAAAGCCAATGAATAAGACATAACACTACATACATTATTTATAGACTTCAAACAAGCTTTCGATAAGGTGATACTTGCTAACATACTAAAGAAAATGAGGTGTATGGAGATACCACAAAAAATAATAAATCTAACTAAAATGACATTAAAAGATACAGCTGCAGTAGTGCTATCAGCATCATTATACAATATAGTGCTAGAAAATGCAATTAGAAGAGCAAAAGTAGAGGGTACAATAAATGTAAAAAATGTACAAATCATCGCTTACGCAGACGATGTGGCAATTGTAAGTGTGGCCAAAGAAGGAATGATAGAAGCTGCTACAAGAATAGAAGAAGAAACAAAAAAAACTGGATTGGAAATCAGCGAGAAGAAAACAAAATATTGAAAATATAGCGACAGTAACAATGATGAATTTATAAATATAGGAAAGTACAAAATAGAAAAGGTACAGAAATTTAAATATTTAGGCTCAATAACATACAACAAAAAGAATAAGAGAAATGAGAAAACAAAACAAAGAATACAGGAAGGATACAGAACTTATTACGCAAATAAAAAACACATCGACAGCAAATACTTAAGTATAAAGGCAAAGCTACAAATTTATAAAACCCTAATAATAGTCCAGTGAATGAAGGGATTTTACCCTGCAAAAGGTCGGGTAGTTCTAAATTTTTGATATGTTGTATAGATTGGTGGGTTAGTGAAAAATCCAAGTTTTCCAATTCCATCCCCCTCCGCCATCTTGAAAAAACCGTCAAAAATCGGCACTTTTTTTAGTGTTTTGCCTATAACTTCGTTCTGGTGCATCTTAGCGCAAGAAAAGTTATTTGCCAACTTGTAGAGGACAAAATTTTCTAAAACTTTGGTATATGAAGTTGTTTTGCACAATGAATAACAACGGAGCTGTAAAGCTTGCAAGAAAGGCTAAAATTGCCTACTTTGCAAAATTTTGAGTTTCGTGCCACTTAACAACATCGCGATAACTTCGTAACACTTCATTTTAGCATACAAGTCTTCCGAATCAATTTTGCAGAGAATTTATTAAGCTACAAAATCTATGTATCAATTTTTACGCTCAATACAACGGAGTGGCCGTAAATTTAGAAAAAAAAAAAGAAAAAGTGGCTTTTTTAAAGTTTTAGTGCAGCAAACCTCTTTGGTCCATTATTTCTAATTATGAAAGTATTGCCTTTGATTTCAGGCAGAATAATCTTTATAGATGCAAAATGAACGTAATTACTGACGTTGGTGAACGTCAGTGATGTCTCGTGCGACTACTAGAAAAAACTTAAAAAAACTCCACTTTCTTTTATTTGCCTGCGACTACTCTCTACTGCACTTTAGCGCCGAATGAGTTATTTGTGGAGTATTCTAAGACTCATTTTTGTAAAACTTGGGCATATTATGTCTTTTGTGAAATCAATAGCGGTGGGGCTGTGCCGCTCCCAAAAAGGCAAAAGTAGCGATCTTAGAAAAATATAGTTTCTTTCCACTTTTCGTAGCTATAAAGAAATAAAAAGCTCCTCGGCACTTGAATAGAATAAATCTTGTAAGAAATCTCATTATCATCACATTTCATTATATAGTTTTAGTTGTATTCGCCAAACATCCATTTTAAAAATTTCGTTATTACCATTAAATAACTTAATCAGCACAATTATATACTACAAGCCTCATGTATAAGTTGTATATATAGCCAATTCAAGGGTTTCACATTCAAGTTTGATTAATTCAAAGTTTTTAACACAATATAGAAAATGTGGAAACTCAAGGAAACATGGTAAAGAAAACAGAAAATATAACAAAAGATAATTATATACAATATTTACAACTTCCTACGTTTATAAGGGAGTGGAGTAGGAGGGGAGGAGTTGTCGTTAGAGTCTGCTTGTGCTGGTGGTATTGGATCGATGTCATCTTCGTCCTCGTCGAGAAGAACGTCTGGCCTGTTCTCACAAGACTGCTCATAACAGAACTTGCAGAGGGTGGAGCATTTGAGGCCAGCTTTCCTGCAACCACAAGCTCCCATGCACCCAGTTATACATTTGCAGGATACTGTTTTCAGTAATTCGAGAGGAGCAGCATCTCTCACAGTCTTGATGGGTTGTAGTCCTCAGCTCCCTCTCGTCCAGCCCCAATCCAGAGGATCTTTTTCAATTCCCATCCACGCCATGACCTGGTGGTATGTCCGGAGGGAATGCGCCATACAAAGCCACCAAAATGCGTTTCCTACCTCTGAAATTTTTGGTGCAATGGCATATGGGTTCCGAAACTCCTCTGCAAGCTTACACAAAAGTGGGTTATTTTGGAAAAGGTGGCAAAACTTATTCTTTCCGAAACCAAAAATGTTGGGAGGTGGTGTCACATCCACTTATGGCGTGAAGGAGAAGGATGTTCTTCGGCGAGTTGTACTTGAATGATGAGGAAGAGTACAGAATGTCAGGTGAATTAACTCTCCCAGGTTTTCGGAGGTACACATTCTTGACCGTAGGTGTTGTTCCGGTCAGCAGAACCAGCAAGTTGATATCTTCACCAATACTCACCACTGCATCATACTGTGAAGTCACGGATTTCGCAGTGGTGACTATTAATACGTCAGCATCTTCTTCAGCTTGTTTGGTGTCGATGTTTGAAGCCCTTAGTTCAGTCATGAGAAGTGCTATTGAATTGTTTCTTTGTTGTGCTCATTTGATTAAACTTTTCTTGAGGTGTTAGGTTGACAGTTGCTTTGTCAAACATGACGTCAGCTGAGATGTTCGTCTTACACCTCCTTGCCTGTTCAGCGCTCTTGGTACTTCACAGTGCAGGTTCCTCAGGGTAACCATCAAAAACCACCCTCACAGTAGTGCCATAATGTCGCTCCATTATCCTACTCTCCTGCTGCCCTCTCCCCATTCTCATCGTCTTAACTGTTCCACATACCCTTCTTTTTCCGGGTTTCCGTCGTGTTGATTCCGACTTACTTTGTATACAATACCTATACACATAATTACTTTTATTTTTCATCTATTATTCCGTCTGAACTCAAAGGCAATACTTTCATAATTAGAAATAATGAACCGAAGAGATTTGCTGCACTAAACTTAAAAAAAGCCACTGTTTCGTTATTTTTCTAAATTTTTCCCCTACTCCGTTTTATAGAGCGTAATAAAAAAAAATGATAATAGAATTTGTAGCTAATTAATTTGTCTACATGATTGATTCCGAAGACTTTTACGGTAAAATGAAGTGTTAAGGAGTTACCGTGATGTTAAGGGACAAGAAACTAAAAAATTTGCATAGTACGCAATTTTAGCCTTTTTTGCGAGCTTCACAGCTCGTTGCTATTTATTATACTAAACAACTTCACATACCTAATTTGTAGGAAATCTTGTCCTCTACATGTCTTTTTTGCGCTATGATGCACCGGAGCGATGTTATAGGCAAAACACTAAAAAAAGTGCCGATTTTTGACGGTTTTTTCAAGATGGCGGAGGGCGCAGAGAGGGATGGAATTGGAAAACTTGGATTTTTCACTAACCCACCAATCTATACAACATATCAAAAATTTAGAACTACCCGACCTTTTGTAGGGTAACCACCCTTTTTCGACCTCTGTTTACTGGACTATAAGACCAGTAGTAGTATATGCGACAGAGACATGGACAATGACAAAAAAGAAGAAGATTTAAGAATTTTCGAGAGAAAAATAATAAGACGTATCGTAGGACCAATTCAGATAAGAGAGAATTAATTTAGAACACGAATGAATTTCGAGATAAGAGAAAAAAATGCAGGGAGAATATATCGTCAGCTACATAAAATCTCAACGAATAAAATGGTTAGGTCACGTAATGAGAGCAGATAAGACAAAAACAATAAGAATAGTAACAGAATGGACACCAACAGAAAATAGAAGGCGAGGCAGACCAAAGGTTAGATGGATGGATGATGTAGTGGAGGATTTAAGAAAGTTGCTTACATGCTGTTAAAATTAAAATATTTTAATAGAATTCTTTTGGCCTTTTGATCTCCTGAAATGCTCTTAAACAAAGTTGGCAACCCGACTTTCATTTAGAAGCTCCAAAGTACTCCTAACTATTTCCAACGATTCTAATCAAAAACTGCTGTTGCAAAAAGCTGTACAAATTTTTATGCTTTAATTTTAAATTGCAAATTGTATTAACTAAAATTTTACGACGATTTAAAAAATACATACTTTCAAATACTTCAAAACAGATTTACAACGATAAAAGTTTACATGACGAATTTTAAGGAAGTAAATCAAATAGACAAAGAAAGCTTACCTAACTGCTATCTTTCTATTACCTGTAGGCATGTTAACAAAAAGACTTTTTTAATAAGTATGACAATGACAGTACAAATCTTTAAATCACACACTAAGTGAACAAACACGAAATTAATTCAGATATATTAAATTTTTAATTTAAAAAAAGTAAAATAAAATTATTTACCCTCAAGTGCGCTAAATCTTCCAATCGAGTAAGATCACTCAATTCAATATATAATGAATAAACAACAACCCAACCATATACACTTATAACAATAACTATGGTCCAAACAAGGCACATCAATATATTATAAGCAAATATCATGTCATTGACTATAGAAAAGAACAAATATGCCAACGTTCGAAATACTGTAAATACTCCATATGCAATCAACCAAGGCACCATTTTCTTTTCATATTCCTGCAAAGATTAAATTTTATGTACACATTATAATTAACTTAATTATCTAATTTACCTTTCGCAATGCAACTATTAATATAATACTTGTCACAAACACTGCTAGAGCTCCTAGTATCGAAAATATAGCAAACATCACCAATGCATTTCGAACTAAAATAAAATTATCCCACTTAAGTTACTCACTTAACTTCTACTATAAAACTCACCATGTCTACTTCCAACATAAACAAATTCGTATGATATTAAATAAAAACCATAATGTGTTGAACCTGGTGAAGCCATCGAATAACAGTAAATATCAAAAACAGCAGTGATAATTGTGAAGATCGATACAAACTGAAATAATTTATTAAAAAATCATAAAACTGATTCTATAAAGTAACAATTCACTTATAATCAATTTACTTACAAGAGAAATAAATCCTATAATCAAAGCGAACCGTTGTACATCCATGAAGAACACATCTTGCACAAGTGGTTTCCGGTACCAAGGCACTTGTAGCGACTTAAGACTACGACTTCTGCTACTTTTTAAATTTGCACTACTTCTTGTCGTAACATGTGAATATACAGAAGGTGTGCCTCCACTTTTCTTTTCGTAATGCATTTTGCTGAACTAAAATGAAACTTTTAAGCATATAATTAGCAAAAGTACATATTAAAAATCTTACCTTCAAAGAACATGCACACAGGAGTAGGTTTTAAACTATAAAAATATTTTATAGAACATTTAAATATTTTGTATTTGTTTATTGAGAGTTGTAATAATTAAGATGACACATCGCAACGACTTGTTAATGAAAATAATGTAAATAAATAAGAGGTGTGTCTTGTGTCAGTTGCTAGCTTGCTGCCAATTTTAAAAAAGTAATACACTAAATAGATTTATACCACTTTCCACATGTAAAATGGGTTGCCTATCTAAGCTTATGCAAAAATGGATTTTTAATACGATAGGATAGTAGAAAATAAGTTCTGTGGGAACGCTTAATTCCTATGAAATTCTCTAATTAGTGGTAATATAATGCCCCCACCCCCATGGTCGCCTGGGGGTCCTCGATCTGCGGGACAGGAGTTCAAACTGCAAAAACTTGAGCTCCTTAGGGTAAGGAATGAAAGTTGTACAAATGAAAAATAGCTTTCTATAATTATTATTGTTCTTAGTATTCATTCTATATGATTAATTGAGGAGTAAGCTAAAATTTTTCGTAAGCTGATTTGATTTACACCTATAATTCCTCTGACTACTATTGATCTTAGAATTATTGTTGCTATGAATAAATTGAAGTTTATATTGTATATTAACCACGACCTCCTCGATTTCGACGTTTGACATCTTTATACGGCAGTTCAAATTTTAAAAATATCATTATGCACATGTTCTCCGCATGACGCTGCCTACCGGGGGATTGGAGATCAGAACCGCGCCGGTAATTTGAAATGGTTTATATATATATATATATATATATATATATATATATATATATATATATATATATATATATATATATATATATATATATATATATATATATATATATATATATATATATATATATATATATATATATATATATATATATATATATATATATATATATATATATATATATATATATATATATATATATTGATGCCTGTTAAGCTGTCACCTCCGTCATACAGAGGAGACGTCCTGACTTCCGGGTATTCCCGTGAATATATTGGTAAAAATTTGGTATATTTGTGATGAGGGGAACCTCTAGAATCCGAATCTCAAGAAAGGGGAAATTATTTCCCTTGTTTTATTTTGTCATATATAGATTATACAGAAGATACGAACCGACCTCCAAAATGTATATATAAGAAGATACTTATAGTTCGCCGTTACCTCCAGCAGCGCTGCCAAGTCGTCGGAAGTCAGAACATACTAGCGTTATGCACAGTTATATATACAGAGCGTTGACACCACATTCCATAGATGTACATTTCATAAAAAGGATCCCTTGTGGGTCTCGAAATTTTAGGGTGGTTTAATTGCTCGCCGGAGGCATTTTAGTGGCGAAATAACAAAAGAAAACAAGCGGGCATTCTCGGTTTACTTATTTTTTATTTTTTGAGTTATATTAAATTGGCGTTTTTGTATTTCTTACTTAAGAAATGATTTTCTTATAAATTATTATTAAAGACTTATTATTAAAAAGCCGTTGCAACATTATGAAAGCACCTTTATGAGTAGCACTAAATAGTTGAATATGGCTTTTCTAATTATAATCATTGATTTCTCGTTTACTTCATGAAGTTGTATTTTTTAAATTAAAACTTTAGTAATTTGATTAGAAATACTTAGATCTGTGATATATTAGGAAGAAATTTCTTTCTATAATGAATTGAAAATATAACAAAACCAAAAAAAGGGAACTTATTAAATACTATGAATATAATGTTGTTGAAGAATTAATTATCAATTCCTGTAAGCATAAGTGCGGTGAAAATAATTTAAAACCGGGATGATGCCCAGTATATCACATTTTGTTTTGATTATCCAGTAACAATAAACTGTACTTCTATCATTTCTCATTTAATTGTTCTTCAAATATGACGGGATGAATAATAAATTCTTTAAAAGGCAATCTTTACACAATCTTACTTTTTGCAAAACCTAGTGTCAGCATTACATATTACTTTGTTATTGTCAATAACGTCAATAAGAAAGCAAGCAGTATTAAGTATAGTTAGTATAGTACATTTTTGAAATGTAGTTTTATTACTTGTACATAAGTACAGTAGTTATGTAACGTAATATTAGTATAAATAAGATAATTTCTAAAATTTTCTTGTAATCTCGAGAATCTCTGTTTAATTTGAATATGCTTTTATCTAGACTCCATTTCGATTGAAATATAGCCAGACACTCTTTTAATTTTTACTAAACTCGAGAAGAGTGTAATATAAACAAATTAAATAATGTTTTTTTTACTACCAATGTTTGTTGTTTCCGAAGTCACACACTCATCATGGACCATTGGATTTCCTGTGATTTAATTAACAAAGGGAGTTATCAACTTTATTAACATTAAAACAATCGAAACACAACAAATTAATCGACATTTTTAAAAATTTTCTGCTTAAAACATTTTTTCCAACATCTTCCTCTTCATTATATGATATACACCTCTTTATTATTTGATCTAACGAATTATAGAATACGTATGTTATACTGTTATTCATGTACTTCTTGCAATTTCCGTTTTAACTTATGTTTTAAATTAAGCGCTTATTATCGACAAAACATGTACGTTTTACGGAACGTGTACTTTAGTAAGTCCACGTTAAAGTCAGGATTAGCTTAATGTCGTCTTTATTTGATAACATAGTATAAAGCAAGTATAGTAAGTAGATTGTGTTATCAGAATTAGAAGTGGTAGTTTATTTGACGATCAATTATGTTAGTATTCGCAGCTATCCATGTAGAAACAAAATACCACCTTTAGCTTCTGCTTCAGACAATGTTTATCAACCTTGGCACAACCTTAAAATCCGAAAACGGCCCACTTCTAGGTTAAAGTATGGATGATACCAAGCTTGGTTTCAGTCATGGAAGGATCAGTGTTAACCAATATTTATTATTATTGGTTAACACCGATGCGTTTAGCAATGTTTTGGCCAATAAATGGCACCAATATCGCAATAAAACTAAGGTTAATTTTGGGCCAAACTTGAATGTTAATGAAGTACCAAGGCTGGTAATTGAGAAATAAAACAACTGGTACACAACCCTTTACCTCTAATGAATGCTAGTTCAAACAAGCAAAGAAGTCAACCATTATTGTTTCGCTTTAATCCTATTATACTAATCCATTTTTATAATAAACTACATTTACTAAAATTAAAAACATCAGTGCCTAAATTTATAAAAATGTAACTTATTTATTAACTTCTCAACTGTACGTACACTCAAATAAAACGATTGGTAAAATCAACTAAAACAATTAAGCCTATGAATTTTCGCCTATCCATCTTTTCAGTTGATTTAGCCGCATTCAGTTGGTTAAGTATCAAAACAAAGGTTGTTTAAGTGACAACGTTGAACAGGTTCATCAATCTATGTTTGTGTTGTAACACAATATTTCTATTTATTTATTTTTGGGCAACGAATCAGGATGGCGGAGCATCATTCGTACCTAATGGCACCGATTGCTATGATCATTTAGTCGTCCCTACTGGAATTTGGCCGAATCTGGGGGAATTTCACCCCCAGTGAATTTTTAACGTGTCAAACATCGCATTGACATGAGACCTACAGTTTTACTTCCTATCCGAAGAAGACATGTTTTTAATTTTCCTCCGCTAAGAAAAATTACCAGCTCGGCCGGGGATCGAACCTGCGACCTTTGGATTATGAAGCAAACATGCAAACCACTAATCCACCGAGACTGACTTGTAACACAATAATCTACACATAAAGATAGTTAAATTGTACTTCTTTTGTAGGTAGCTCAGAGGAAAGAATAGGTTATTTCAAACAAATGTATGAGTTATTAATCAAAATTTACGTTCATGTACAATCATAATTATTACCTTACAGAATATTGTTCAAATTAAATAGAATAATTTGGTTGGTCAACGAAAAATGTGGGTAAACTTTATAAACAAATCCATAGTTTAATTTTATTAGTCTTCACCGATTAAAGAACCTATTGGACGTTTAGATTAACTAAATAATTTGGTTGTTCTTATTTTGTACTGCAACAAATTTCCTACCGTTGTTCTAACAGTAAGTGAGCGGTTTACTTCAACTGGGATCATGTTTATACTTACTAAATTTACCAATTTGTTACTTAATAACTTTTTTCAGTTGAATTAACCAATCATACTGTTTGAGTGTACAGACCGTATAGTACATGTATTCGTTTGATGCATCTAGTGGGCCGACTAGGAACTTTTTATTTTACATTTCGCTAGCTGATATAATACAAGCAAGAATTTAGCAGAATATATAAATATTGACCCAACCTTGGATACAAGGTAAGAAACCAAGATATGGAACTTAAAGATTACTCAGGCTGGAATTATCTTAGAGAACCTAAGATTGAAAGTTGTCTAGGGTTTTGGGTGATAAGTAACCGGGGCTTGATATGTAGAGATTGGCTAAGACTAGCGGGTATAAATTAGCATAAATAGTATCTGATGCTTGACTCCAGTATATTCTATGGGTAACTGCCTCGAGTTGACACATGGAAATCGACTGGAGCTTGGACAAGTCGTAAGGAACCTAGATTCGGTTTATGAACATTGGCTCTGGCTTGTACAACGTTTAGTGGATCGAGAGTTAGTACCAGCTTGTTGGTTAACCCAGCACATGAGCGACAATTAAACAACTTGAAACGTGGGTGAAAATCGGTGCGTCTAACACATCACTGGAAATACAGCGCTGCAGCAGCTTTCACATACATCTTAGATTTAAAAAACCATTCAAGCAATAACATTGTTTGAAGTACATCATCGTTTTATACATATAAAATGCTTGAAGTGCTGACAAATAGCACTAGACGACTGATTTACTGAAAGCCAATAATCAAAATGCCAGAACATCAATTTTGACGGTAGATAAGAGATATAATAAAAAATAAAAATTTTAAATGGTGGTTTTTAAATCTAAGACGTCATTCATATTAAACTTGAGTTAGAGAAGCAAGATTCGATATCTGAAAATTGGCCTAGACTTGGATCAATGCCGAGAAAATGTCGTTTATCTATTTTGCATCTATAATAAAGCTGTTAAAGCACCCAAAACAGTGCGTTAATAGCTCATTTGAGTGCTTTAATAGCCCAACTTTTTCAAAGTTGGTAGCGTTGAAAAAATAATGGAAAAAAACAGAAAATTGACAAAAACTTCACTCAATTTTATGTGTCAATCAATGAATTTTCAAATGTCGCATCAGTGTTTTCAACTACCACAAAAATCCCTAAATTTTGAAATTGCGAGTTTTTTATTTAAAAAGGCAATAAAAGACACAAAATAGAAAAAATAGCATAAAAACTCGTTTCATAAATCATTATTGCACTCGTCCTTTAGAAAACTCGTCGCAAGCGGATCGTTTTCTAAATTTAGACTCGTGCAATAAATCTTGCCTTATGAAACTCGTTCTTTAATATACTATATTACAGACGCAAAACAGAAAAAATTAGTTTTAGTCGTAATTATGTAAAAATATAAACAGTTAATTTTTTTACAAAATGATTATTTCGGATTTATTCTTTCCTTCGTCAGATGTAGCATATTACTTATAGCTTATCAGATTGCTTATTTGTTGTTGCTATATTCCTCCAAATAGTGCAGTTTCGAAGTATGAAGATCATTGTACATCTGTTGAAGACTTGTGCGATTATCTAAATAAGTCCTGATGAAGTAATTATTTGCGGCGATTACGATTTACCCTTGGACAAATGGGATTTGGACGAAATGGGAGTGATTACCAGTGACAATGCTTCTCTAGGGACATTAGTGCTAGCCAATAGTTTAAATTTTTTAAATCTATCTCAGTGCAACAGTATTCCAAATGTGCGGAAAACTTACTTAGACTTAGTTTTTGCTAACGTTAATAATGTCGCTATTCAAGTAGCATCTGATCCTACTGATCCTCTCTATAACAATACTTGCCATCATAACTCGTATGATATCTGTTACCATAATCCTGAAAATATTTGTACTACAGTGAGCGAAGTAACCAAATATATGTTTAAACGTGCTAATTATGTAGCAATTAACTCTTGCTTTGCAAATGTAGACTGGCAATCTGTGACAAATTCTTCTGATAATAACATTAATGATTTTGTTAATGAATATTATTCTATTTTATATAATCTTTTAGAAATTTTTTTTCCAAAAGTAACATACAGAAAATAAAACTATCCGGTTTGGTTCAATAGTGAATTGATTTCTTTGGTAAAAAACAAAAAGATTGCGCATATTAAATATAAGAACTCACAAGATTATAACGACTACCTAAGTTTTCAAGATTTAAGAACTCACTGTAATAAATTAAGTGAGAATTTGTAGGTGTATTTGATTAAATAAATAAATAAAAATGTAAACATAGTTAGAATGTCAATTAAAAGTTCATTAACCGGATTTGGTGAAATTTGTACACTTCATACCAAATGTTACATTATTCTGTTTATAAAATTATTTTTCTTTCAAAATTTATTAATTGTTGTACTGTAAGAAAATTTTAAAATTAACTCTTTCTTTGTAGGTGCGAGAATGAATATTTCATATGCTATATGGCAATTCCGAAAATAAAATCAAATAATAATAATCCAATAAATCCGAAATGATCATTTTGTAAAAAAATTAACTCTTTATTTATACATAATTACGGCTAAAAGGTATTTCCTATTTAATCTCTTCATATTTCAAACAAAGTCGTTTTCAACTCAAAACTTTTTAAATGAAATAGAAATTATTTGAAAATGACGTACAATTCAAGCGATACCTTAAATTTCCTGAGTAGTTTAAAATTATTACTTTAAATGCAGCTACTATTCCCAAAAAAGTATGTGTAAATCTAGGTAGTATGAAATGGTCAAAACCACGCCAGATGTACGCGCCAGATGTGTGAGTTTCGATGGAATTCTATATACCTGAATGGTTAAGGTCTTGTACACGACGTTGCCAAACTGCGGAGCCTGGAACGTACCGTACATGATACAAAAAACTACATATACAGGCGGAGGTGACATCGTATTGGCAATTATACAACTAAGAGCGACGGCAACGCCAGCGATCTACAGCTGAACTAAAAATTTTTTTTGTGAGTATAAGTATGACGTTATCACCTCCAGAGCAAAATTTGAATTTAGGCTTCTAACAGCATCTATATGCTTATACAGTCGAAAACAGGGCAAAACGTTGTCACCTCCGAAAACGGAGGTCACAACGTTATATATGAGGTGACAACGTACGCTGGGTATCTACTTTGGAGGTGACAAGGTACCCTTTATCAATATATATATATATATATATATATATATATATATATATATATATATATATATATATATATATATATATATATATATATATATATATATATATATATATATATATATATATATATATATATATATATATATATATATATATATATATATATATATATATGTATATATATATATATATAATCAAATCCCTTTTCTACCCAGAAGGGTGTAAGGGTTAATTTGAACTAAAATACATTTCATACTCCAAATACAAATCATACTTAAAACTAATTCTTTATAAACTTTTTCCAGTCTTTTCTGTTTTGTGCGAATTTCTTTGCTTCTGTCCATGTCTTCTCTTTCTTCTTTAGGATTTTTCCTATTGTATTGTCCCAAGTTTCTTTTGGTCTGCCTCTCTTTTTCTTCCGCGGTAGTTTACATTCCCAGATTCTTTTCACAAGTGCTGTGTTGTTTAGTCTTTGGAGTTGTCCCCACCACCCTAGTTGCCGTTGTTCTATGTATTCTTCGACTGATTCTATATTAAGGTCTGCTCTAATTTGTTCATTTCTCATTCTGTCTAGTTTTGTCACTCCCTTGGCTCTTCGTAGGTATTTCATTTCTGTGGCTCTAATCTTACTTTTGTCTTTTACTGATAGCACCCATGATTCGCAGCCATACGTCAGGATAGGCATGTATATCGATTTGTAAACTTTCATTTTTGTTTGAGGTGACACTTCTTTCTTATTTATAAGACATTTACTCATCGTGTAATATGCTCTGTTTGCCTTTTTAATTCTATTATTTAGTTCTGTATCTTGTCTTCCTTTTTGGTCCAAAATAATCCCTAGGTATTGGAAGCTGTCGACCTGTTCTAGTAGTTCCTTCTCTACTCTGATGTGTATTTCCTTTCTTTCTTCAGTTATAGCCATAACTTTGCTCTTATTTTTATTTAGTCTCATTCCATTTTCGGTTAATACCTTATTCCAAATATTGGTGTTTTCTTCTAAATCTTTTTCGCTTCTTGCTACAATTGCGATATCGTCCGCGAAGACGTATTCAGAGACGCTAATTGTTTCCAAGTTTCTGTAACCTAGAAACATTGGTTTAACTAATCCTTGTGTCTTTTGGATCAGTTCGTCCATAAAAGTTATAAATAAAAGTGGGCTTAAACTTCCCCCTTGTCTTACCCCTTCTTTAGTAATAAATTCTTCGGATATCATATTTTTACTTATTACACAATTTCTCGTTATTTTGTACAAACATTTGGTTACTCTAATTAACTTTGGGTCCACCTTCTTTTTATTTAGGATTTCCCATACTTTCGCTCTTGGAACTTTATCAAAAGCCTTCTCCATATCTAAAAATGCTATATATGCTGTTCTATTTCTTGCCAAAGTTCTGTTGATGATCTCTTTTATTGCGAAAACGTGGTCTTGGGTGCATTTATTTTTTCGAAATCCACTTTGGGTGTCTGATAGCGATGGTTCAATTTGTTTTCTTAATCTTTTTTCGATAATTTTTTCGAATATCTTTACTGCTGTACTTAGTAGGGTTATACCTCTGTAATTTCTACAATCTTTGTTGTCACCTTTTTTATGTAATGGTATTATTAATCCCATTTCCCAATCCTTTGGCACTTGTTCCTCTTTCCATACTTTATTACAGATCTTTAGGAGTAATGCTGTCCCTTCTTCTCCCATGTTTTTGACCATTTCGGTTGTAATTTTGTCTCTTCCTGGTGCTTTACCTACTTTTAAGTTCTTTGATAGCGTCTATTAGCTCTTCTTTTGATATATCTTGGCCTTCATTTATTTCTATTTGCTCTCCTTGTTGTACCTCTTGCTCTACATCTATTTGCTGTTCTGTTATCGATTCCTCGTTGAGTAAACTTTGGAAATACTGTTTCCAACGTTCCATTATTTCTGTTTCTTTTGTCAATATTTCTCCCGCTTCATTTTTAATTGCTAGACTGTCTACCTTTTTGTCTCCTCTGAGATTTTTTAGGACTCTATAGAACAGTTTCTGGTTGCTTTTTGTATCTCTCTCTAGTTTGTTGCCAAAATCTTCCCATGTTTTTTGTTTTGATTGTTTAACTAAGTTCTTCACTTTTATCCTTTGTTCTTTGTACTGTTCATAACTTCTTTCTGTTTTTTCACTTAAATACTTTCGCCATCTTCCTGTTTGATTTCTTCTGTCCACCAGGCTGTTTGTTTCTTATGTTTGCCCTGCTTGTTTACTCCACATACCTCACGTGCTGCTTCGGTAATAACACTTTTAAATACTTTCCACATTTCTTCTATGTCTGTATTTTCTGCTATTTCCATTACTTCTACGAATTTGGCATTTATTTCTTCCTCGTACCTAGATGCTACGGTTTGGTCTTGTAGTCTGTACGATTTTATCACTTCCTGGTATATTTTCCTTTGGCCTACTACTGTGTTGTTTTTAGCTACATCTCCTTCTGTTCTTATTTCTGCTACTAGTAGCAAGTGGTCGCTGTGTATTTCATAACTTCTTTTTACTCTGACATCTCGTATTATCGACCTGTTCTCACGTTCTATCAATAAATAATCAATAATTGATCTCTCTCCTCTACTTGGTTGTACTCTTGTGAACTTATGGATGTCTTTGTGTTTAAAGAAAGTATTCGTTATTATTAGGTCGTGCATTATACAGAAATTCAATAGTCTCTTCCCATTATTATTTCTTTTTTCTTCTCCATATTTTCCTATAGTTGTTGTATATTTGTGGTCTCTTATTCCCACTCTTCCATTAAAATCTCCGGCTATAAAAATATTACCTCTAGTTGTTTCCATTGTTTCATTTAGGTCGTCCCAAAACTTTTCTTTGTTTTCTGCCTTTTCGTCTTCGTCAGGTCCATATACTGCTATAACTGTTTTCATGCTTGTTTTGTTTTTGAGCTCTATGGTCATTATTCTTTCTGATACTGCTACCCACTTGTTTATTGTTTCTTTGATGTCTCTGTGGAGTATCAAACCTATTCCCGCGTTTGCTCTTTCCTTTTCGTCTACTCCACTCCATAATAACAGATGCCCGTTGTCCAGCTCTTTCTTCCCTTTTCCTTTTTTCTTTGTTTCTGCTATCACCAATATCTCTAGATTTGCCCTCTCAAATTCCTCACTTAGTTCCATTTCTTTTCCGTTCACACTTCTTACATTCCATGTACCTAATTTAGCACTACGAGTTCCTGTCTTCCTGTATTTGCCTTCTTTGTTTTCTGTTTTTTTGTTTCTACGGTTCTTTCCCATGTTTTCCTCATATTTATTTCCCCCTTCATTTCCGTGTCCATTGCTTTGTTCTTGCATGTTCGTCGTCTTATTTATCCGGCCTTTAATTGTAATCTTTGCTAGTTTTTTGAATTACTAGGTTCAACTCCTTCTCTCTTTATTCGTTTTACTACTTGTTCAGATTTCACATCCCAATCCCAGCACTGTCCATCAATAATCATCTTTCTATATCCAATTTTGACTTTCTTGCCCTCTTCCTTTTTAGTCTTAGCTATCTGCAGCAATTTATCTCTAATTTTTCTATGTTCAACTGTGAGGTCATTTTCTATATATTTTCGTGTTCCCTTCAATTTACTCTTTGCCCTCATTACTTGCATTTTCTCTTCCCAATCATTTAGCTGTGCAATTACCATATGATTTTCATTCTTTGTTTTTATAATTTGTGCGGATTTTATTTTTGCAGACACCTTTAAATCGGCCCGTAGAAAGTCTTCAACTCCTGTTTTGAGCGCATGTTTATTAAATGCTACTCCTTTAATCACAATATTATTCTTTTTATTCGTCTTTTCTTGGATTTCTAGCTTTTGCTCTAAATTCATCACATTCTTTTCCAATTTATCTATCCTATTTTCGAAATGTTTCTTCTCCTGTTCCCATTGTGTTTCTTTAGCTTGTATTTCCGTCCTTAGTTTTGTGACTTCTTCCTGATTTTTCTGAATCTTCTTTAGTTCTTCTTTACTATTTTCTATACTTGTATTGACCTCCGTCATTTTCACGTTCATTGCTTCAATTAATTCTTTATTTCTTCCATCTCTTCTACGGTAGTCTCGCTTATTTCCCCTTTAGTGACTATGTCGTGTTCTCTGTTGACTGGTTTAGGTTTCTCCGGAGTTCTTTGTGTTTTGCAGCTTCTTTTGAAATTCACTACCTGAGTTTCCCACCTTTCAAATTCCTCCGGTGATTCTACTCTTTTCCTTTTTATAAAATCTGTTAATGTTGATATGCTGGATCGTCGTCTCCTTTCTTCCTTTTGTTGTGAGTCCATTAATTAATATTCCACAATTCACTTCTTCACTTTTTCTAAAACTTTTTTTTTTAAATGCACTTTACTATTAATTTATTTAATAACAGTCAACACTTTTGTTTCAGCACTTCAGTACCACGCGCACTTCTCTATTTTATACGCGGAACAACTTCGTATATGCACGCACCTTTATATTTAATCTCTTCACATACAGGGTGTCCCAAATATAAAGGATTTTGAGTTAATGGGTAACATATGAATAATGGAAGAAGCCAAAAATTCATAAAATTCCGCACTATCTCAAAAAAAAATTTTTACTAAAAATTTGTGGGCACCCGGAAAACTAAGCAAACTGAAGACGGCCCTGGTGTCTGGTGAAGCTTAATAATTAATAGTATGCTGATCTCATTCTATTTAGTTTATTCCAAGCAAAAAGATGTTTACTATTTAAACTGTTATTATAGTAATAAAGACATATTAGACATGCGTCCTAAATAAAGATAGACTAAACAACAGTGACCGGGTGTTTTGTTATTCTCCTTACAACTAATAGTAGGTTACATGCTGTAGTAGTATAGGTTGAAAAACCTCAATGAATTTGAATTGTATTTAATCTCAAGACATCGTTAGAAATAAGTAAATAAAATAAAATCAATTAACAGTTAGAATCGCTATAAAACGAATTAGGTATTAAACAACATACTTGATATTATAAGCAGCGTGGCCAGTTCGCAGAGAGTTGGTTGTGTTGAGAAGGTTGTGTTGTTTAGGAAAGGTGTCAATTTTTGGGTGCGTGTATGTCTTAGCCTCCACGCCCTTCCAGTGAACTGATAACTAAAAGAAGAAGAAGTTACCCCCCCTCCCGCCTTCCTCCCCTCTTCCCGTGAGCCGTTTTCCAGGGTGTTGTCGCTAACAACACCCTGTGTTCTTCAACCTTCTACCCGAGAAACAAGAACAACTGCTTCTACAGTTGTTAGTAAATGATAAAATGAATTAACTAAAATAAATGGAAAAGATAGTAGACATAAAACTATGTATTTTTACTTTTAATAAGTAAGAAAAATTTGATTATCTACATTATAATCTTGTGGTATTTAAATCAAAATGAAGAACGGCCTTTTTATCGTATTCGCAGTACACCAAGAACTAAACGGTAAAATTGTAGCCCTCTCTTATTAAAAGTTGCAGCTTGAGTTTATGAAGAATGGCGCAACAAAAGAGGAGCATTGTGTGTGAATACCTTGCAAGTTTTAAAAATTGCCGTTGACACTTTTAAGTTGCGCCATTCATTTCTGGCGCAACTTTAGACTTATTTTTGGTTATGTGTGAACACAACATGCAATTTTGTAGTTGCGCCACGAAAATGGCGCAACAAAAGTGTACAAGTCTAAAAGCACCTTTACAGAGTCGGACTTGAAAATCAATGAAACTTTAAAATTCATTTTCTCGAAAACTATTCAGTTGAAAAACAAACTTTATAAGGAAAATTTGCTCTACTCCATTCCACCTATCTACCATTAACTCAAATCCCTTTATTTCTGAGACATCCTGTATACAGCTGTTGCTTTATCAGTTTGTTTACACTTTTAATAAGTATACTTTTTTAAAAATATTAATGTTTAGGGTCGTATTACGTTTATTTTTCTACTTGCGATTATGAATCGCGGTCTACCTGTCCTAGTAGTGCACTTATTATTTTAAAATTTGTTTTCTGTTCGCCGGTTTTTACTATTATTTTCGCGGTGAAGCGGGCCGTATTTTGCGGTTATCGCGCACTTCACCTGCTCACACATAGCAATTTTAAAAGTGTACGCAACTAGAAAAGTGGCGTGCAACTTTGAAAATTGCGCAATTTTTGAACTTGCAGCGGTGTTCACACCCCGCAACTTGCCATTTTATCAAACTTGCGCCATTTTTCAGATTGCGCAATACGAAAAGTGTACAAGTCTACAAGCACCTTAAAGAAGAGTGGTATATTTGGTGTTACTGGATGTTGGACTTGTGTGGAAAGTTTATTATTTGAAAATGCTTTAAACAAACCCACATTGGATTTGTGATTATCCGTAACAATTCGTATTACAACGAATCCGCATTCATGTAACTGTTGTAAAACATTCAAAGTTAATTTATAAAAATCTGATGTCTTAATGGATCTATGGAAAAAATATGCAGCTGGTATCGTAAATTTTGTTGATAGGCCATGAATCACAAAACAAAGCATCTTATTAGCTAATAGTGGCCTTCTGCCAATGGTATTTTTGCTAATAGTTTCCAAACCGTGAAAACGGTCTTGTGCTCTACTGTACTGTAGTTTTTCCCGAATAGCCATGTCATCAATTACAAGACTGCACACACGTTCTATAGGAAGTAAAGAATCGGGTTCTGCTTTTATTCTAGACTTTATAAGAGTTGTTACATTTCTACCTGCCCCAGTATAACATTGAAGTGTTAATCGAGATGGTAATTTCAACAAATGAGAACGACAATACTCGTATCATTTTGGCGAGGATATTCGCCATGCAACACAGTTTCTTATAACGGTTTCAGAAAATCTTGGTTTTACTTTACCATAATTTAAGATTTGGCCTAACAAGAAAGAAGCATACAAATTATTATCAGCTACATCTTGTTCAATTTTTGTAATTGTTTCAAAACGTGAATTATGTACTACTTTTTTTAGTTCTACTATTTCTTGGTCTTATAATTCGTTTTGATCAGTGAACCTTTTAACTTGCCTTTTTAAAGCTTTAATTTCTTTTTTATATTCTTCTATTGCAATTTCGGAAATTAAATTGACTTGAGTGCTTTCATTACATATCTAGAATTTCAATTACAGTTTAACTATTCATGGATTATGTTATTAATTACCCACAAGATTGGAAGTAGAAATGAAAGCACACGATGTTGAAAGCAAAGGAATAGTTCCAGATGCAGGCAATCTTTCTTTCATAATCGGTACATCATCAGGAGTGTTCGAAAAACTTGTCTAAAAAGTGTTATGTTAATAAAAGCTATGTTTTTAAATACATTTTAGAAACTACTGTATGTAATGTAGGCACCGCATTACATTTTAATAACTTTCGACCAGAAGATCTGTCTGTATAGCAACTGTTTTCAAAGTGTAGATTACAGATAACAGCACTTTCGGGTATTTTTGTATTCTGTAATAAATTAAAATTATATGTTAACTATGCTGCCTCTTTCTACTGTACATGCACTAAACCACATATACTTTTTAAAATGTATAATAAAATGTATATAATAGAATAAATTAACATTTTATTAAAGTACGTAGTTTTTTAATCCTACCAGGAGGAATACATAAACCTTCAATCCACTTATTTCGCAAGCTAAGACACGAAGGAAATTCGTGGAAACTTTTTGCAGTTTTATAATTTCTGCATGTTACCACATAGCATTTTTTATGAGTTGAAATTTTTCAAAACTACAACTGCTCTTAAACTATTCTTATACCACAAATTTTTCAATTTTCACCAACAAAATCAAACGCACTAGATTCGTTATAAAGTAGAATAAAACAAAAAAGTCAAATATTTGTCAACAACCTTCAAAAAAGTCCGGGCTTTATTTTGAACGCACTCGTTGAATGTGTGAACGCAATGACTTACATTGAACACGTCCATTCCCCCGGTACGCAGCGCCAAGCGGAGAACGCCGAAAACTGGCAAATGATCAGGCCATATATGACGTCAAACGAAACGTCAAATCAAGGAGGTCGTGATATTAACAAAGAGTTTGTCTGGAATCCAGGCACTGCAAATGCGATAAAAAGGGAATGGATTATGTAATGCTGTAATATATATGGAGGGAAGATGTGGGGTAATAAAAGTTGGATCTGCCCGTAGTACAATGATGATTGAAAATTGATAAAATGTTAAAATAGATTTTGAAAGATTGAAACTACAAAACAACACATAAAACAGACTTCAGTAAAAGCACAGTGAAGACATATACAAAATTTAATCCACCCACCTTTACCATAAAAAATGCACCGACTAAAATAATTGTTGTGAACCTAAAATCTAGTCACAACTGAGACTCTACAAGGCAGTTCGCTTCAATAGGGCAATAAATAAATATGGATCTATAAAACATAAATAAACACAAAATAAAATAATAAACCGCAAGTTACTTTAGAATTTAAATGACAAAATTTATTTAACATAACGCAAGTACTAAACAAACAAAATTGAGATTAAAATACTAAAAATTAAAAAAAAATTAAATTTGGATATCTTGAATAAAAGAAAGATTAATTCTAAGATAGTGTAATGCTTTTTATATTCAGAAGTAATATCTCTGTCACTCATATTATCTTAAAAACCAAATTAAAATAATTGCCTTAAAATATTTACAAATAATCAAAATTTTGGCGCCTTTTAAATTACCAACTGAATTTAGTAACAAACTGCAAATAGTAGCGTCTAGCCCCCGGATATCACTCAAACATCCTAGACTTAATGCATACGTTTTCTGCAGTTGTCTTGACCCTTCAATCCGATAGAATATGTGCAAATGAATATTAAATATATTATTAATTATAGTTCTGTTTAGGAGTAGGTACTGGTACATACTTACCTCTTTTTTAAATAATGATTGTATATTGTATGAGTTAAAAAAACAAATGGCCAAATCCAACTTAACGGGTTTTCAAGGTAAAGTAATAGCCGCTACCTTTTTGTTTTAATAAAAAAAAATCTTTTATATTTGCGTGTCCTAATGAAATTTATCAGAACACTGGAAACAGTAACATTTTATTTTTTTAAATTGATATCACTGTGAAACAGCTGTTCTTAGAATGTCAAACTTATCGTATTTACGCAGTGAACTCTTGTAACTGGAATGCTACGTCCGCTAAACTAGTGTTGCAAGACGCAACGCGCCGTCGACCATAGCCCCGTTATGGGCATAACAGTTTTTACTTTATTATTAATAACGAAATTGTAAATTTTGATACTGTCATCATGGGATGCATTGTGTTGTGTATTAAGTGCAATATGCTTACAATAAACTTAACGTAGTAAAATTCAGTTTAAAAATACGCTTTTCTATTCTTCAAATAATGCAAGTTCCATATCTGGTTGTTTAGCCTTTTTGATTTAATTTCTCGTTTTCTCTCAAAGTTAGTTTTAAATTTAGAGGGGCTCCTTCCTACTGAGTTTTGTGAAAACGGTAGTGTGGCTTTTTTGAGTTAATGCATCAGAGCTGCAAGAAAACATCTTGGAGTAAATTCGGCATTCAAATCTATTTAACTCGAAGAGCTTGGTTTCCATAGTGTTCATTATTGCAAATAATTGTAACTATGACAACAGAGCTTTTGGAGCAAAAAGAGTTACAATGCCGAACTTTCCCTTGATTGGTACGAATGACCCTTTGAATAATTTATTCTTTACCCGCCTACGTACTTTGCCACTTTTGAATTCAATTGTTCCACAACATTACTATCTACGTCTTAAATCAAACTTCTTGAATGTTGTGACAATTGTTTAATGATTATTAAGAGTTTATTATAGAATTCCGGTGCAGTCTTCAAAAAGGCCATTATATGGGTCATTTCGTGTCTTTGTTAGATGTTCATGCATATTTGGCTTTCTTTTTTATGTGAAAAACTATTTTCAACTGCCTAGGCTTTCTCTATTATATTAATTACCTGTAAGTTTCAATATTTTTGCAGGAACACATATTTATGGTTGCAAAATATAACCAAATATCATATCTGTCCCCTGTCCTTATATGATTATTTGACATTGTCATCTACAAATAAACATAATTAGTGTCCTTCAGGAAGGATTTCCTTAATGATTCAAAAGGATGTTTTATAAACTGGAAAATATAATTAAATCACTTCTTTTTTACACAAGATTTAGTTACACATTCACTGCTGACAGAACGATCTAGAAGTTAGAGTCATAGAGTCTATCCCCGGTACTTTTTATCCTTCAGCTGTACAGGCTAACAGTTGTTTCGTGACAATGGTGACAAACATCACAAACATTGACCATGAAAGAAAAATAATAGTTATTTATGGTACAAGTGAGTTAAGTAAGATATTATCCACGAACGAAAAATTTACTAATTTTTTTGAGTGGATAATATCCTTAACTCACGCGTGCCATACAAAATTTTATCCAACGCCTTTTTATTTAAGTTTAAACATCGAATTTGCAATTTATAGTTAGTCTGAAGTTTTGACAGTAATGAATTTAATACTCTAGCACGATGACTGGATTTTAATAATATTATGCAATGTAAGCTGGTGATTGGTTGTTATCTTTGAAGGAGTGAGTTTTTTAAAAATAACCCACATTGCTAGGGGCAACATCGGTTATAATGTAACATAAGAGTAAACAATCACTTTCCTTATTTAAAATGACCATAGTAGACATGGTATTTATATAGAGGTGTTGGATAAATTAATTTTTTTTATTATTTTCTTGAATTAGACCATTTTTTGAGATTGACTCATATTATCTTCAATTTTATTTTTCTACAGAAATAGTCTGCACAGTGTTCATGACAACCAAATACATGGAATAGACTGTTTTCCATGTCTTTCTTTAATAGTTCAATTTGTTTTGACAGACTATCAGTACTAGTTTTTCGATATTTAGTTGCATATTTGACTGCAGTTCACAATCTCAATATTTTCCCCACAGTTAAATGTTTTCTGAATTTTAAAGGAAATCTCGTGTCACTAGCCAAGCTCTTCAATTTATTACAAAGATTTCGTAATAGGTGATTCCTAGATTCAATTTTCTCTATTGTTTTTATTTTTATAGGGCCTGGCATCGATAAGTTTTTTTTGTGTGCTACTATCTACATCTGCTATAATTTGTGTATATTTTAAGCCATACATCACCACACTCCTTTGAAAACCTTCAACAATTATAGCTGCTTCCATGCTGGTGGAAGTAGTGGTGTGTTATAATGCTTCTCGTAACACCCAAACGTCCGGAAATCCAATGGTGTCTAACGCTTCTCGAGACGTCAAGCTAAACAGTAGCGGCGCATTATATTTTGTTATCGGAAGTACTAACAATGGGAGTAGGGAGAGAAGTACTTACCAGTGGGAGTGATAGAAAAGGGAATACATAAAAATCTGTATTTAAAATAAAAATGGATATACTTCATATTTCAAAGCTTCTTATAAGCATGTCTCATGACGATTAAGCACTGTAACACTCCGAGAAGCATTGAGATCTTTATGAGTTATAATCCACCACTAGGTGGAAGTACCTTGAAAATTTCTAAAGCATATATGATCTTTTATTTCTTCATTATTTTCCATTGATTTAATGCAGATGGCACAGTATTTGTTCTTCACTCCTAAATATAATACTAACCCTGTCTCGAAACCAATTATTGATGCAGCACCAGAAAGAGCGTTGTAGTCCATTTTATAACTCCTCTTTGACCAGCAGCTATCAGCAACCACAGTAATACAAGGAATTCCGTCTTCATCAATGTTTTCTTAATCTTTTCTAAAGCTATTTCCTTTTCTTTGCAAACAGCTTCTTCCATTTCTTCTTTAGTGCCCTTTTCCCAGGCGATACAAGCAATTTCGATGAGCATGATGTTTTTATATGTTTTTTCATCCATGCAAGGAATTTACATAGATGACATGAGTTCCTCTAGATTGTAGTAGCTGCAACCAATGCTCAAAATACCTTCTACTGCAGCAGCATTTATGTCCATTGTGTTTTCTTCCTGATTCGTAGACATTTTCAGTGTTTCATTAAAAAGATTACACTTAAATGTAATGGCGTGGTCATTTTGGACGTTGTGATCATCGTCGCCAGCCAATACATAAGCGTCGGTGGCCGTTGTGGTCAAAATGGCCGATGGCGTGGAATTCTTAGTTGGCCGTTGTAGTCATGGTGGCTGTTATGGTCAAGCGTCGAGTTTGGTGATATAGTCAAATTGGCTGTTGTCCGTTATGGTCATGGATGCCGTTGTGGTTGTGACCACAACAACCAAAATAGCAATTGGCCATTGTGGTCATTGGCCATTGTGGCCTAGACCCCTATGGTTTACTTTTTAAAAAGACATTGTAAAAACAAACACCTTCTCTTTGCTCATTAGTTAAATTTGATTTCTCACGTTCCTGAGAATCCTCTGCCTTTATTTTTGACAGTTAATGATAAAAAGTACAATGATAGCAGAGAATATTCAACTTGAGTATGGTAGGCTTTTATATGCAGAGCGCAATAAATTGAAATACAGTTAACTGTGAATAAGCTTGCAATTATAAATAATTTATTTTAGAGCATTAATTCGAACATAAAACGTAAAAATACTATCATATTCGGATTTAGCGACACCAAAAGCATTAAATAGCGTTGTTTTAAATAATATTAGTTAAATAATTATTCTGCTATGATTTTCGATCACGTTTTTTGCAATCTAGACCAGTGTGTGGCGGGAGTATTTCCAAGACTTATTAAATCCGGAAATGGACTATAGGAAACCCGAGGAAAGTGGAAGAAGATATCAAGATAACACAGACACCCAAACAGAAATGATCAAAGTAGAAGAAGTTACCGAAATAATAAAGAAAATCAAAAAAGGAAAGGCTGCAGGTCACGATCAAATCACACCAGGTATGCTAAAGAATCTTGGAGTAAAAGGAATAAAGGCAATAACAAAGATATTTAACATGGCGTTTCAAAACTGCCATATCAAGTGCTACATCGTTGGATTCTACACAAAAGCAGCTTTCTAATGATGGTACTTTCGACCCCCATTGTAATTTAAAAAAATAATGAAGTTGGCCGTGCTGCAGTCGTAACGATCGATAAAAAAATTGCAACCGCGAATATTAGTAGAAAACCGTATGTTTTACTTCTATACCAAATTTCAGAGTTCTATCTATAGCTGTATTCAAATAATACCACTGTTTCCATACTTAATTTACGCCCTGTATATATAATTATTTTCTAAAAAGTACAGAAATTAGGCAGTTTTTGTGTCAATGATTTTCACTGAGTTTGTGACCCTCCTGAGTGGCTTAGAGCTTTTCTGAAACCGAATTAATATTTAACTAAGTTATTTGTGAAACTATTTGTATCTGACAAGTTACCAGCAATTCAGAGAGAGCATTAAAAAATTGCCAGTAAACCGGTTATAAAAATTAAACCTAGAATTTTGCAATCTTTACCATCATACTAGACTTATCTATTCCCAAACAAACAAATGAAAAATCTAGGTCACCAAAATCACAAGGGTGAAAATGTAAAAAGCATCGCGAATCACGCGAGGATCACGAGGCGAGACGCGGTTATCACAAGCTCAACTTGAGTAATTTAATGGACAAGAGCGACAGCAGGCGATCTGAAATGATACAGTAGCGTCATAATAGTTATTTATGTATTAAGGGCATAAAGAAGCTTTTATGGCCAGAAGCGTTATTTCTAGCCCGAGGCGTCAGCCGAGGGCTAGGAAAAGGCTGTAGGGCCATAAAAGCAAGTTATGCCCGAAATGCATACACTATTTTATGCACAGATTGTTTTTATCTCAAATCTATTATTGTGTAAAAAATATAATTAAATGAGTACGTAGGTTACATCAAGCCGCTGTACGTATACTTATGTGCATATATACGAAGTACGTTACTATAGTTACTATCTAAAATACTTAATTTCAGCTTATTTTCATTGGTGATAAGTTTACAAATTATATTAAGAACCAATCAAGTTCTACAAATACAGCTCTGACATTTAATTGACGTTTCATTATTGCCCGTCGGATCATAAAGAGGCCCTTGGGGCATAAAGAGACAGTTATGTTTAGATAGATCTATCAATAATAGTCTAATTATAATGCATCTGTGCATAAAATTTATAACGAGTTATAACTTAAATTTTACTATTATTTTTCTTTACATGACTTCATTATGTTATGACATTTAAAATGTAATGAGATTTTTAATTAATATGACAAACGAAATGTTAAAAAGTACAATCCTAATGCACGCTACTTACTTTCTTTAACAGCCGAGATTAATACGAGATGCTGCTCACTCTCTTATATTAACTTAATGTATTTCACAGCTGTTGATCACATGTTGACCTAGTTTCTTCATTTGTTTGTTTGGATATAGTATGATAATTTTAAATAAGTAGTAGTGTAACTATTACTAGGGTCTCATTCATATCGACCCAACAACTAAGGTGGTTTTGTCTGTGCAGTATCAAATCTGTACTGTATGCATTATCCATTTTAGCTTTTATACGAATGAGTTCACAAAACTACGAGGATGGCACAATAATTCAATCGGCAATCTCAAGTGCGCACGCTTACAGCTGCCGGGTTAAAGATGGGTGCTCGGCCATTGTCCTATACTCTTAGCTAGGTGAAGGTAAGGTTAGATTACATTAATTAATTTAAAATAAGAACTATAAAAAATTCCAAGCTCTAATTAAATTTAAACCTATAACCTCTAATGCACATTGTTGCCATTATTGGCTGTAATTGGAAATCTTTCCGACGATAATTAATGATAGCATGGAAACAGGTTAAAAAAAGGAATATATGTATTAAGCTATTATTTTATAATGAATAATACTTTTCTTTACAAATATATTACAACTTTACACTGACATTATGCATGTACTGAATTTTAAAAATCTTGCACATAATTTTAAGAAAATTTAAATATATATAATTATACAATCACCTCTTTTTGTATGTTACAATATTTAAATTTATTTAAAACACATAATAATAATTGTTTCGTTTTTTCCTTTGAGACAAATTCACACATTTTTAGGCTCGATTAATATAGGCAGGCAAGTAAAAAAGAATAATCATTGTACAAGTAAATAAGAATTCATACAAAACGATAGAATGGTAATAAAATACAGCAGAAAACACGAAAAATGTTTGTCGTTTCGAATTCACATTAATATTCCTAACTATATATTTTTTTTATCTAATGGAATGTTTAAAATTGTATCATCAATGAAAACAAAATATTATTCACATAATAAATATTTATATATAATATATAAAAAAAATATTTTAAAATTTCAGTCCATATTTACCTACACATTAATTTAAAAAGTAAATATTAGTCAAAAAACAAAAGATATACATTTAGGATTACACTCTTGAGCATTAAAATTAAGTACATTTTATTTCTATAAACTGTACGATTCTAAAAATGCTTTGTAAACACATACAATTATTGCTATTTTCGAATAAAATCAACACATATTTAGAATAAGTGTAATGACAACAGTCTTCAAGATATTTAGATCTAAACCAGATCTACGGACAGTTTAGTACAGCAATTTTTTCTTTAATAATCTAATTAACCAGACTTGCGTTATTTAAACAAGTCACAGAAAACTTTTGTTCTCATACTCCTCTTTTTTTACATGAAATTTAGAAGAAAAAACACATATGTACTCTTTATTTAAACTTTAACACTGATATGTAAAAAAGTATATAAATTTAAGAAATTCATGGTTTGATTATACTGTGTTTTATTATTATTTTTTTATTATATAAAATCAACGTAAATAATTTCTTTATGTTCATCAACAAAGTTTTGGTGTTCTCCCTTATGTGTTACAAATCGTCTGGTAGTAATTAATAAAATGATGCGTTAAAAAACAAAAAGTAATAAATATAATAGTTTGTTATATGGCAGACGATATTTTGTACAAAACAATAGCATTATCATATTATAAGTAGACCGATTTAATTATAAATATAACAAAAATAATTTTTGAAGGTGTTCTTATTTACTGTATTATGTATTTTTGTCATATTTATAACAATTTAAAAAAATTATATAAAATTTATAATAGAAAAGTTAGTATTTAAATATGTGCTATTATAGTATAGAGGAAAAAATATATATATAAACAAATACTTATTAAAAAATAATTATAATAATAAAAATGCACTTATAACAGCTTATTATTTATATATAGAGACTAAAAATAATTGATGTATAAATATTAAATTGGTTTTGTTTACGTCTATTATTGTATATCTTCAAATCACATATAAAAATCTCATTTTCACTGTTGTATATGAAAAAGTATTTACAAATCAAGCCATATTTTATATAATAATAATAATATAAACAGTTTGGGCTGTTATAATTATTTTTTATGAGCAACAATCGCTTGTTGTTTAAGTAGTAACTTTTAATAAAAATGTTAATTTGTATGGTAAAAAAGGCATTTATTTAAAAATATTTTTGAAACTGCTTCTATGTCAGTTAAACTCAGGATATGCATTTGCATTTATTTGTTGTCGTATACATAGTGTAAATAATTACTATAAAAATGATCTTGTAAAAAGATAAAACTGTTACATAGAGCTAAGACATTAGTGTTGGTGAAATTTTTTTAATTGAAATGCATAAGTATACCATGAGTTACAGACATACAGGAAAAAAATGTAATAGAATTTATTAGGTAAAGGTTTATAGATTTACAAAATTTCTTATATAATAAAAGTTTATAAATTTATTTACATCAAATTTTAGAACAAAAAATTGCTACTAAAATAACAACCTACCGAATTTCTAATTTTGGAAGACATTTTGTTGACAATTTAACAAATAATACATATTTTTAATTTTTTTTTATTTTTTAAAAATTTCCATCTTTAAAGTTTATTTTATGTAAGTAAAATTTAAATGCAATTATTGGAAAATGAAAAATCAAAATCAATTTGTTGATTAAAATAATTAAAAGGAATTCTAAATTATTCAATACTTCAAATGATAATAATAGATCAAATGTTTAAAATTTTCTAATTTTAATTTAATTAGATCACAGCCAAAAAGGCTACAATATAAATTAAAAAAACTCTTCTACATAATATCACACCCATAACCGTACAACTAATATAAAATTCATTAAATCTAATAACCTTTACCATTTGATCACAATTAAAAAAATACCAAAGTATTAACATTTTTCGGTGTAAGAATAAAAACAAAAAAATTAATAAATTAAAGATAAAAATTATTTAAGGAGCTGCCATTTGTATTAACAACCAAACATTAATAAAAGAGCTGCCTCGTTGATAATGCGAGAGTTCCATTTTTTGCTTTACACGTATTTTTATAAAACAAGATTAAAAAGTGTACGTTTATTTCATTTTAATTAAAATAAAAGTTAAAAAAATCATTGACACCACAATCACTCTCTTTAATGTCACTTTGTACATTTAATAGAAACTTTTAAGAGTCTTTTCAATAAAAAACAGAATTAAACGACAATAATAATAATTAATAATCAGTTATAATAAAACAGTTTTTTTATATTTTGTTGTTTAGACCAAAAATCCTTCTGAACCGTTCACTCTAATTTGAGCTCTTATACTTTGCACACTGTTCATAATTTTCTTTTGATGACCGACGAGCGTAATACCGAGTTCAGTTAAGTCTTTAACAGTTAAATTAACAACCGCGTCCATGCTATTTATGCCACCAGCATGAAAATTCTCCAAATACCTGGTCATCTTTATTGAATTTAACCATTCTTCTACTGATGAGAAATTCGTTAAGTCAGGTGCATCGGCTGCTAAAGGATTGTTAGACCTGAAAGTATAAATTGTTAATTTTAATTTGTTATCAGAAGACTTGCCAAATTAATTATTTTTAACATGTCCCATGGGATTCAATAATCTTAATAACTCAATAACACTTTCAATCCTGCGGGCAATGTTAAGTATGTAAATCAAAATTGTATAAAAATATCATTAATGCTTTTAACAATATTAAATTATTGTATTGAAATATGGTGAATGGAAAAGATAGGATAAACCCAAGCAAACAAATATTTCCACTCTACATAATGTCATGCTTTCCTATTTTTATTGTGAGAATTAAAAATAATTCTTTTAAAATTTCCTTTCTGTTTAATTATAGTAAAAGATTAAAATGCCATCCACATAAATAATAATTAATTAGGAAAAAGTGCATCTTAGACAGAATTTCATAAACAAAACATAGAGGGTTGTTTCACAATCACAGAAATTATTTCAAATGTATTTTTCTTACTTATTTTAAACTATGTCACTACCATAGGCACAGACTTTTCAAAATTTTAATGAGGGCTGCCAGTTCTGTGCCAAGACCGTGGGCCAAGACCAAGGCCAACGTATTAAACACAGTCTGTGTATGGGTAAAATTTATAATTGGCCATTTGTTGTCCTGGAGAGATAGCAACAAAATGAAACGCATTTTTAACAACGAAAATGTTATTTATTTTAGTTTTTGTTGTCTTTTTACTAAAAATAAAAATAAAATGTAATTACCGAAAATGTTTCTTATTTTTTTTTTAATTTTAAAACCGGGAACTGTCCCCGGTTCAGAAATTAAGTATATCATTGAAGTTTATTTTGGTAATTTTGTCCAAAAGGCTATGGTCAGTGTTTTTCTTCTTCTATAACTATGAAGAGATCACTTTAAAATCGATTTAAAAGGGAATTAAAAAGTAAAACTTATTAGGCATACACGTGTGAAGTAATGTTCTTTACATATAGCATCATTCCGGGGACGCTCCATGTTTTGATATGTGAGATTTTCATTTTTGCCGCTAAGAGCAGTACAGTGAATAAAATAGTACCAGCTTGATATCAGCGTCAAGGTGAAAGCATGTTTCTATTTCATATTCTTGAGAAATAATTTATATTTAAATCTAATGTAGTAAAAAAATCAAGTTAGGTTTAATAATAGTCATTTCGTGAACGCTGCTAGTATTTTTAAAACTTCAGTTACATATTTTTTGTTTGTTTCATCTTTCGCGGAAATGTGCTCGCTTTAACTTAACCTGTAATATCTTGCTCATGGTTTGTTATGTAGATATGGCGCGAAATTAACTGATGTTTTGTCATTCCGGGAACAATGTAAAACGATCATTACGGGAACGCCTCAAGATTAATTGTACGTTCCCGGAATGAGGAAATCATTATTATGATTAAAACGAAATCATATGATTAAATCGCTCCGAAATAGTTGGAAAATTGATGGATGTTGATTTTTTTCAGTTTTTTAAGAATGGATAGGTTACAGATATTAAAAAAATAGATCAATCAAACCAGGTTGTCAGAGTAGCAAACTAGAGCCTAAAGCTTCTATTAAGGTTTATATTAATAGATCGTCAGGAAAGGTTTCGCTATCCTTTCAAAACGATAGCAAACTTTTTCGTGCTACATTGCCAAAAATTTTCTTGACGATCTCTTAATAGCAACCAGGACTTAAGAAAAAAAGAAGAAGGATAAGCTTGAAATAGGAAATAAAATTAAAGGGAAAAAAAGAGCTTGAAAACACAGGCAATTATGATAAAGTGGTTAAAAACATACAGAAGGAGGACGAAGTGGTGGAACATACAGGGAAAGATAATAAAGTGGTTGAAAACACAGGGAAGGAGAATAAACTCCTTTTCTCCACGACTATGTTATAATAATATGTAGTTGTCTATGTTCAATTATAATTATATACATTATGCTACCAGTAGTGGATAATGATTAATCACTACTAGTTAGTCACTGATTAGCTACCACTACCTACTGTTAATACATGATTGGCTGAAAGCGGTCATTAATGATTAATCACTACTAGACAGTTGCAGAACAGCCTGTTTAAATTCGATATTCAACATCGTTCACACATTTCTAAAAGTATTTTGAAGTTTTTTAATATTAATATTTAATTGTCGTGGACAAACTATAGTATTCTACTCGCATATAATGGCTATCGCATATCATTTACAAGGAAGAAGTTTATGACACGAGCCGTTTAGGCTATTATTCATCCTTATGAATAATAGCCATCATTATATACTCATTGAATAATATATTATTACTGGCCCGATCCTCCAAATAAACAGATGAATGCTATTCTACAAATTATAAATAGAATTTCTTCAAGAAACTTCAAGCTGAATTCAGTAGAATTTGAAGCAATAGAACTTCTAGAAGGAAATGTTCTGTCAAAAAAAACTGTTTTTAATTTGTGTGTTTCTTATACTGTATGTATGTTTATTATAATGTTTGCTTTTTAAAACTAAAAGTGTCTACTCTTTGTACATCATATGTCATCCCATTCATCATTCAGGGAACGTTATTATTCTAGAAACACACGAATCATTCAGGGGACACTTGAATCATTCAGGGAATGCAAGTTATAACTTCAATTTTTACAATAAATAAACTGATAGGCAAGATCTCAAGCCTATATTTACACTCTTGCAAGGTCTATGAACTAATTTGTGATACTTTTTACAACAATATTACCTAATATTAGTTACATTTTCAAATTACTCGTATTTAAAAAAAAATACTCGGATTGTCACATTCAATGGTTGGAAAATGTGAATACATTCTTAAAAGGGTGATGATCCATTTTTGTAATATGTAGGTTACCTTAATCTTACTAAGTAAATAAAAATACTCAAGATTTTCTTGGCCCATAATTTGTGAGTGCATGTAATACGAGCGTTCCCTAAATTATGCTCTCTTTCGGTTTAATATAAAAAAGTATCAACAAGTGGATTTTCCTACTGATATTTTGTATTGCAATCTCGGCACTTTTTAGAAGTAAGTATAACAATGTGAAAGACGTTTAGATAGTTATGAAAATAGAACTTTTATTTTTTTCCATCTTAGGTTTTCAAATAGCCAATTATAAAAATTTTACCCGTATATGTATTCAGTGGTGGCCCGTGCCAAATATTCTTGGGTGTTTGTGTTTTTTTGGTTATTTCACTGGAATATATTAGATCTCTTACTGTTTCCATCTAAATTCTGCCAGGGTCTTCAGAAAATAACACATGGGAAACAAAATAAAGCATTCAATCCAATCAAAACAATGAATTGAATGAGGTGAAACAGCATTAAAAACAATTGAAACTGTATCGTCTATTGGGACAATGATAGCAGCGTTTTTTTGTATGTAAAGGGAATTCTTATACTTGACTATCTTTAGAAAGGAAAAACTGTTACCTGAAAATATTCTGCCGCACTTTTGGAGAGGTTAAAAGCGATATTGGGAAGCGTCCTTGAATAGCAAGAAATGACGTATCACTATGATAACGCACTGTTGTTTGATAAAAATTGGTCGAATTAAAATTTGAACTAGTTTTTCCTCCTCTTTATTCACCTGATCTGACTCCCTCTGACTTCCATTTGCTCCCAAAACTTAAAACTTTTCGAGTTAGTAAGGGTCAATTGAAAAAGTAATAAATACTATGAACAGCTTCCTGGAATACATTTTAACCCACTAAAATTTGTTTTTAAGGTTGGAAATTGAGAAACTCCGGAGAAATTGCCGTTGGCGTCACTACTGGTACAAAATATTAATTCATTTAGTTCAGTTTCAGATCTTTTAAGATTATACTACAAAACCATAGGTGGCCCTCGCATCGGGAAGTACAATGATTTGTAATAATAATAATAATTTTGTATAAATATTACAGAATTCATATTAAAACATCGGTATCGCCTCAACTTTAGAATAAATTACAAGGCCGATCGCTATAATTTTTACATATTTAGTTAGAATTTACGAAAAGAAAATACTAGAGATATTATTATGTTTTGCATTACATAATCGATTTACAGATACTTAAAGTTATCTATGTAAGCTAGTTATGGTAATGCATACGTTTAAATGTAAACGAATTTAAAAATTGTAATGTGTATTCGAAGATTAATAGCCACTGTTGTGAATTAAATTTAAAAATACTAAAATACAGTAAAAAGATGCTACAGCGCCATCGCTTTCAGAGTAACTGAACTATTGTCCACCAAATCTGCTTAAAAATGATAATAATGGTAACCGAAACTGTAACATGATTATTGTTGTTATAAATAAACTTTTATCAATTAAATTTGTTCATCTGTGAACTACTCGAGTACTCTCAAATTATTATAAAAAGATATTTTAGTTTTAAGAAAGAAAAAATATTTTTCCTACGACCATATCAGAAAGTAGATCATATCGCACAATCAAGTTGCCTAGAAAACCGAACATAACACACGAAAGTAAAACTCACTAGTGATTTTACTTTCTGCTGTGCGATTTACTTTCGCAAATCTCACAGTCGAAATCTATGCAGTAAATAGCAAATTATATAAGTAATAAGAACCTGCTTATATATTTTTGACTATTTTGATACATTAATCATCTACTAACACAATAATTAATTAATTCTAGCTGTATTTATTTCATGAAAAACTATTGATTAGATATATTAAGGGATATTTGACATATTTTCACTGCACCAATTGTCATTACACCAAAACAACTTTTCACTGCAAAATAATAATTTTAATCTTGTTTTCCATTTCCAACAATACATTTTAATTTAAATTGCTAATAAGTTTTAATTCATATTTTATAGATTTATTGTTAAAAAGTTTTAATAATTACTTAGAGTATCATTAATTTCTAAAAATATTTTAAATAAATAAATAATCAGAGACGGCTTTGTATAATGTTCAATATGCGGATGATAGTCTTTTGTTTAAAGATGCCATAAGTATAAAGGCTAATTTATCATTGTTAGTAGTTAACTGTAAATCTTTCTTTGGTTTAAATGTTTAAAATGGTTAAAATATTGAAAACTCATTTCTACAAATACCTTTTCACAACTCTCAAATTCCAAGAAATTTAACTAATTGTTATAATAATCCCTTTACGGATAAAACAATAATACTGACAATATTCAAAACGCACTTACACACATGCTTTCCCTAATTAACTTCACAAATTGTTACAATAATCATATAGTTATAAACTTTATTGGTACTGAAAATAATCATAAAAATAAAATTACTAAATAAAATGTAAATTGTTTTTTGTTAGCATAAAAATAATTTTTTCTTTGAAAGACTGTATTTTTCTGGTCATAGGAAAAATAGTGTACATAACTCGGTGGAAAGTGTGTTTCTTACTCGTGTGATTTCACACTCGTACGAAAAATGCCACTTTCCACTCTCGTTATGTAATATACTATATACTTATTGTTACAGTTTTTATGTTTATTTAGTTGTTTTTGAACAAATATTAATAATTCTTTTGTTAAAATTTAGTTCATATTTTGATCTACAAGATTCTAATGTTGGATACACAATCTATGATATATTCTTTCTTAAAATAATGTAAATTCAGTGGCTCTGCATAGCGTATTTTTATACAGTCACTTCCCCCCAAACCAAGTTAGTTTTCAAACCACCCTCGTGTTAACCATGTTAATGAGGGCTCAGCCATCACTAAATTATTTTAATGAGGGCCACAGCCTTCGGGCCACCACGTAGTCGGCGCCTATGGTCGCTACTTTCAATTATGCTCCATATGACAGCCTAGAAATGCAGCTACCACTATATAAGATTTCTTCTGGGAGCATTAAAAAGTTTTCCATTCCTGAGTACAAGCTTTCCATAAGCTATTGACAGTTGTTGGTGTGGTTTCTCCTGAGGTCCTTTTCGGGAGACCAAAACCTCAGAAATTCACGGATGATGGATCAGGTGATTTGACAGGGATTATGGAATGCGGAATATTTTGTATCCTGATCTGAAGAGTGATATGTTCCATCATACCGGAAGGTGCTTTTTGCAGAATGGATGGATGTCTTAACATGGTGTATCCATACATTAATTTTAGGCATCATTAGTGTATAATAGAGGGATTTCTTGTTCGTATAATGGTTTTAAAATGTTTTCTTAATAATATCTAGCATCTACCTTAGTCTTTGAGTGTTATCTTTAGTGTTAACTTTCTATTGTAACAGGAGCTTGCAACGATCATAAATCCTTTGAAAGAACTCTCCTTGCACTACTTAATGTAATTGTTATGGCCTCTCTCGCTTGGCTTTATCACCAGCGACATAACTCTCACACAGTTTACATCAGTGGACTTATGCTCAATGATATGCTTTGATAATAATATTATGGTGATATAAAGATATTAGGGTCACCGTTAAAAAAAGCTTTTTCGTGCACCCCCTAAAATGTTAGAAAATGATGCAAGAATAAGTGGAAATTCTTTTTTGAATTTAAACTGTGCCTATACGTGTCTAAAATTGTTAGAAGTTTTAAAAAATAGGTATTTTTATTTAATTTTATTGTTTGGTGTTTTTCCAGAGTTTTCTCAGTACAACTTTATTGTTTTTTAATGTTTTTGCTTCAAAAATGGGTATCTTTATGTTTTTGGGGTAGCTGAACACGAATCTGAATACCAAATAATTTTTGACAGTTGTCTTCAAACTACAATGAACATTTTCGAAGAAATTTACAGCATTATAAAGGTTTTTCGAGTCACTGAGTTCAGATTTGAAGTCAAGATAAAATTTGGACAGTTGGCTGGCAACGTAGCTGTCAATTGCATGAAAAAGAAATAGATTCAAGGAGAGTATTTTATTATATGGGTTTTTCAGGCCGCCGAGTTAAAATCTGACATTTTAAAGGAATCATGACCAGTGCCGTTGCTAAGAAATAAGAATAATTAATCATGGATTACAAGGATTGCTGAATGTATGAAAAATAAGTAGCTACACTGGCTTGCAAAAAATTCGCGTACACGTATTTTTGATTGTATTAAATCAGTCTTAATTTTTAAATTGTCAGTGTCAATCAGTTTAAATTATTTTGTTTGATTTTCCTAATGACAAATATTTCCGTCAAAAATGTAATGTCTAAAATCAGAAAGCTCACGTTTACATAGCAAAAACTACATAAAAACTCGGTTACTTGATTTGTTAAGTGTATGCGATTTTTTTGCAAGCCAGTGTACATAAGATGAAGAAAAATAATTTGAAAAGAAATTTGGTTTTTAATTGAATATTGCTGCTATCATTTGCTTACCACGATTCATAATTATAATCAACAGCTAAAGTCTGTTTGCGGTCTATTGGTCGGCGCGCACGTGGTCTCATTAAATGCTTAAACTACTTTACCTACATGCAGAAACACGAATATGCAATCAGTTCTGGTTAACGTTTGTACTGTGCAGTTGCATTTGTTTCATGAGAGTGTTGTGTCTGCATAAGTGTTCAAGAATAGCGGGAAATCAAGAAAACACTCATTTAAAAAGGAAACAAGTAGCAATTTCCAGACACGAAAAGGAGATCATAGTTAATAACTATATGAGGTTGTGCGAACAGCATCTGAAATGACTCTAACAGCTATTAAAGGTGTAGTTGGAGAAATTGTTGGGCTTTCTGTACGTTCTGTAGAGAGAGTACTGAAAGAGTCAAAAGAAAACGAAAATCTTTCATCTCCCAAAAAAACTAAAATTAGAACTTCTATTATAAACCAAGTTGATGATGCAGATTTATTTGCTATTAGAAAGAATGTGTGACATAATATTTTTTTCTTCTATTTTGATTCCAATAAAAGGATTCCTCAGGTTCATGAATTTTTTATGTGGAACGAGCCTCCAACACTAAGGTAGGTACTGAAAGCCGTAAATGACGGCAAAACCTTACCAAATTTTAAACTAAACATTTTTCTAAAATACTAAAGAAAAAGTTAAAATTTAAATATGCACGTCGATCAAAGAATGCCATGCTTGTTGATCAAAAAGATATTGTCCTGTGGCGGCGAAACTTTTTAAAAACCATTAAAAAGTATCGGGAAGAAGGTCGGCCGATTTTTTTTACCAATGAAACTTGGGTTAACGCTGGTGAGTTTATTTATGTTTACTTTCTATTTTATGAAATCTGGAAACCCGATAGAAAAAATTGAGCCCAAATTAAAGGATTTGTGGCGGTAAGAATTACTACATTTAAGCTAAAGGATGTAGAAAATTTATTAAAGGAAGGAATCGCCAATGTAAGCATAGAAGATTGGGAAAAATGTGTGAGGCAGGGTTAACCTTGACCATATAATTGATGTTCTTGTGGAAAACGTAGTTTTTACTGTAAATACAGAGGCGTCGTCCAATTCAGACATGAATTATACATCAGAAGACTCTGATAGTGATGCTTGGTAAGTTGATTTATTAAAAAAAAAACTTAGTTTGTTGATGTAATTTTTTCGGCTCGCAGAATAAAAAGATTATTTGCTGAGGATGCTGTTTAAAAATTGCTCTTTTGAAGGCAAACACCTCTTTTAAAGTAGGCTTTGTTATGTTTAAATAGCGAGTGACGAGTCTGATTTGATTGTGGTGTATTTAATTTTCATCAGTATCATTTTCCATTCCATATTACGCTGAAACCGTAAGAGCGAGTTAAGCGCACACGGTACGCAAATGCGCATCTTCGTAAATGAAGCTTCAAGGGTCAGCTAAGTGTGTTAAGTACTGCGACAGGTTACCGCAAACGAACTTTAATAAAATTTTGCCGAAATTATGCAGTGAAAGTATTCCTATGCAAGTGTTTTCGAAGATTGCAACAAACTAATTTGAGCTGAGATAGCTAATTTGCTGGACTCATTAGCCAATATATTTTGTTTCATTACGGACAGGGCCGAGAATTTTAAGTGTTACTTAATTATTTTTTCGAGATTTTTACTTTGATTGACGAACATTTATGTTTAAAACAACCTCTCGCGTATTGTGATTAACCTACCTGAAGAAATATTTTAATTATTTTAATATTTTAATTTAAAAAAAAGAATGCAAGCAGATATAAACTCTAGTTCAAAAAATAATGTTAACTTTAATTAAAATTCATTTTGCTTGGGCTGCATTCCTTTTTTTTTCTTTTTGACTTCCTGGTAAAAATTTCTTATCTCCTTGTTTTTATATTTTTCTTCCAAAAGCTTTATCTTATTTTCATAGTACATTCTTTTCTTCTTTCTGCATATTGTTTTTACTTTTTTTCTATATAATTTATATTTTTCTCTATTCTCTCTTGTATTGCTTCTTAACAATTCCTCCTTAGCCTTCCTTCTTTCTTCAATTACTTTCACACACTCCTGATCAAACTATTCTTTACTTTTAGTGTATTTTTTTTGGACTGATTGCTTCATTCTCTTGCTTTTTTTATGATAACTTCTGTTTCCATTCGTGGTCAACTTATCTTCTTCGTTCATTAACCATTAGTTCTTCTGTTACTTTTTCTTCATACTTTCTCTGTATTCTCTCATCTTGTAGACTTCCATAATTGAATTTTCTCTCTCTACATTTCTTACTGTGTCTTTTGTGCGGTATATTAATCTTCAGTTGTGCTATGACTAGATAGTGGTCGCTTCCTATTTCTGCTCCTCTATAACTTCTGCATTTTGTAACATATTTCATATCTCTTCTTTCCACCAGTACCTGGTCAATCTGGTTTATCGTTCTTCCATCGGGTGAGACCCAAGTCCCTTTATATATTTCTTTATGGTCAAACTTCAGTTGCGAATTCTATTAGACGCCTTCCATTTTCGTTACTTTCTTTATGTTTCCTGTGCACTCCAATCGTTGGTATAAATATTTCTTCTTGCCCTACTTTTGCATTACAGTCTCCTAAAATTAATTTAATGTCGTATCTAGGTATTTTTTGAAACTCTTTGTCTAGTGATTCATAATATTGCTCTTTTTCTTCTTCGTCCGTGACTTCTGTGTGCGCATGTACACTTATTAGGCTTATGTTTCTGTTCTTTCCTCTTATTCTTATACTACACATTCTTTCTGATATTGGCGTGAACTTAATAATTAACTTCTTTAACCTTTCTCCCACCAAAAAACCTACCCCCAACCTTCGATCTGGTCCCCCACTATTAAAAAAAGTATAGTTTTCTATTTCGGAAATCCAGTTATCTTTTTGTTTTGTCTCTTGATTTGCGATTGCATCTATTTTATATTTTTTTGCTTCCTGTACTCAAGTTTTTAATGCTCCAGCCTCGTACGTCCCTCTTACATTCCATGTTGTTATCCTGTACACCGGTTTATTGTTTTTTTTCTTATTTTAACTTTCATTCTTCTGTTCGCTTGCTTCCTTAGTAATCATTTTGCCATTTCTCGCCTTGTTCGTCATCTTTCTGTGCCCTGTTTTTTTTTATTTGTTTTTACTCTTTTCCTGGTCTGGGACTTTTTTGAAAATTTACTCTTTGTAATTTCTCTGTTTTTACGTCCCAACGCCAAGTTTGTCCATCAATTTCCACTTTTCTGCACCTTGCAATAGTTTCTTTACCTTTTTTCTTCTCTTCTTATTATAAAGCAAAATTATTACAAAGATAAGGAAGGTAATTTAATCGGGGAAGATGAGAGAATAATTGATAGATGGAAAGAATTCTTCAATGAGCTGTTAAATAGGAATAGAGCGGAAACAACAGAACTAACAATAGACAGTCAGAGAGAAGAAGAAGAAGTATACCCACCAACAGAAACAGAATTTAAACAGATTGTAAAAAATCTTAAAAACTACAAAAGCCCAGGAGAGAACAGTATAGTAGCAGAATTAATAAAATATGGAGGAAGTGAATTACAAAAGAGAGTGTATAACCTAATAGTGGAGATATGGAACAGTGAAGAGCTACCGGAAGTATGGACAAAAGGAATTATAATACCACTTCATAAGAAAGGAGATAAAACTATGTGCGAGAATTATAGAGGTATTACTTTATTAGATACTGTATAAATAATAAATTAAAGTACTATGCAGAACGGATAACTGGCGAGTATCAATGCGGTTTCCGAAAAGGTAGGTCAGTGACCGACCAGATATTCACGTTGAGACAGATTCAAAATAACTGTTATGAACATAAACAGGTTCTACATGTCGTATTTATAGACTTTAAACAAGCATACGACTCTATAAGAAGGGCAGGGTTATACAAGGCCATAGAAGAATTAGAAATACCAAAAAAACTCATACGATTAGTACACATGACAATGTTGCGGACGCAAGGCAAGGTAAAAATCAATGGCAAGATATCACAAGAATTCGAAATAGAAAATGGTTTACAGCAAGGTGACCCCTTATCAACAGTGTTATTTAATCTAGTTCTAGAAAAAATCATGAGAGAAAGTAAGATAAATCGACAAGGGACAATATTTAGCAATGAACACCAATGCTTAGCCTACGCGGACGACCTGGTATTGATAGCCAAATCAAAGAGACACCTGATAAAGTTAGTAAAAGATTTAGAAAAAGCAGCAGGAAAGCTAGGACTAACCGTGAATGAGTCAAAATCAAAGTATATGATAATGGGAAACACAGAGGTACAGACAGAGAAAAAAGAGCTAAAAATAACAGGGCAAAACGGAAAAAGAATGCATTTTGAACAAGTTAACAGCTACACATATTTAGGAACAATAATAACAGAAAACAGTAAGATGGGTAAAGAGATACAAGCTAGATTAGTAAAAGGAAATAGGATAGTGACAGCAATAAGTGGAGTGCTAGACTCAAAGTGTGTATCAAAAAGTGCAAAGAAACGAATCTATAAATCAGTGATTAGACCAACGGTACTGTATGCGTGTGAAACATGGACTCTAAACAAGAACGAACAACAGAAACTAGAAAGGTGGGAAAGAAGGGTACTAAGAAAAATCTATGGGGGAAAAAGGTACGAAGAGGTATGGATAAGAAGATCAAATGCAGAAATCTACGATCTGTTTGGAGAAAAAGACATAGGAAAGGTGATAAAATAACAACAACTGCGGTGGCTCGGTCATTTAGAGCGCTTAGAAGGAAGCAGAGTACCAAAAACAGTGCTGAGGGGGAGTCTAATAGGAGTGAGACGAAAGAGGAAGACCAAGGAAGAGGTGGTTAGAAGTAGTGGAAGAGAACATTAGAGTGTTAGGAATAAGAAACTGGAGAACTATAGTAAAAAACAGAGTGAAGTGGAGAAAGGTTGTAAAAATAGCCCTAGGCCTATAGGCCTGTTGTGCTAAATTATATATATAAAATTCATTTTAATTTTGTTAGCGATTAGGATCAGTGAGAAGGCTATAGTCCCTGTATCATTATATTCAACGATTAAAGTGAAGTGGCATTATCAAAATTTGCTTTAACTTTTGAGATTTTTTTGAATATTCGGGTTTTTAGAAATTGCATGTGGGCGGCGGCAAAGGAACTGGTACTGGTCACGATTCCATTAAAACGTCAGATCTTAACTCGGCGGCCTGAAAAACCCTTATAATAAAATAATTTCCTTGAATCTTTGAATATTTCTTTTTCATGTAATTGACAGCTGTCAACTGCCCAAATTTTATCTTGACATCAATTTTGATCTCAGCGACTGGAAAAACCTTTATAATGCTGTAAATTTCCTTGAAAATGCTCATTGTAGTTTGAAGATAACTGCCAAAAATTCTTTAGTATTCGGATTCGGATTCGTATTCAGCTACCCCAAAAACATAAAGATACACATTTATGAAGCAAAAACATTAAAAAACAATAAAGTTGTGCCAAGAAAACTTCAAAAAAAACACCAAACAATAAAATTAAATAAAAATACCTATTTTTTAAAACTTCTAACAATTGTAGGCACGGTTTAAATTCAAAAGAAATATTTTTCCACTTATTCTTGCATATTTACTAACGTTTTAGGGGGTGCCCGAAAACAAATTTATTTGCTGATTGAACGGGTGACAATCGACTTTTCTGATCTCCCACGAAAGATTTACTTTTCAACGAGCTGAATGCACTGGTACGGTACCCTTTTATCTTCTCCAAAGACAAACGGTAATCTAATTTCAATTTCTAATGGGAAAAGAATTTCACATACTAGAATTAACATTGAAAACAGAAAATCTTGCAACTCTGTCTCTGGCTGGTGAAACCCATACCAATCAACTTCGCTTGTCAAGTATGTCAAGATTATGTGGTTACTGATCTACGAAATTGTCTCCAGCTTGTCATATTTGAGTTCTTCCCCTAAGAATACAGTACATCTGACACATCCCCCTGGGAATGGGACTAGTCTCGATCAACAGTACCAATTTTATGGCCCGGCAACAAATTGAACCTAACCTAACCTTAATTTCTGATGGTAAATGCTGTTCCCATACAGTTAACACTAAAATTGAAAATTTGGTAATTTTTCAACTCTTCGTTTCTGGACAATAAAACTACAAATCGATTCTGCTTGTCTTGTATGTGAAGAATATGAGGTTTTACCGATCTATTATTTTCTGTCCATTTAGACATACCTTTTTAATATGTTTGTCATACTTGTTTTTATGGTAAACTACAGAAGGAATTAGTTTACATCATTTAAGCAAAATTTACTGTTTATCTGCAGCTATACCTAAGCAAAGCATTGAATGTGTGAAGCTTAACATGTGGATTGTAGTAATCATACAGTGTAATTCATTTTAGTAAATTCCTATTTGAACTTTGTGCTTCATTCAAATAAATTAAATTTTATATTCTAATTTGTAACTACAAACTAGTATTAAATTTGAAAAATAACATTCAAATTAGGAAGAAGCTTTTTAATATAACTATTCTATTTTAAATACAAGTAATTAAGCCTTTTAAATATGTCAATACTTTCTACAATTTATACAAGCTTTTTAAGCAAAGTTATCTACCTATAAAAAGGAAAATCATAAAATAATTTCACACAGGAGAAAAGCCTTTGAAGTAGAAGATGGCAAAGTGGCAATAATATTATTAGCATTAATATCTTAATGGAAGCATTTACACACTAATAAGCTTTAATGTTGCAGATGATCAACTATCAATGATAATGAAAAAAAATCTTGAAACCACAACATAGGTTTTTTTAATTTTTATGTATATGGCATTTTTATCTAAAGCAATATTTACAAATAAATATTTTAAGTGCAAACAAGCTTGCAATAATGCTCATCAAGTGCATTTACAAAAAAATAATTTTATGCAAGAGAAAAAAAATAGCAAAGCAAGACGCAACAATTGTTTACTACTCTTACCTTATTACCATCACTAATCAGATGTAAATACAATTTGTAATAATTTATTCAAAAATAAATTTAATTTTAAAAAACACAAAGAGTAAAAAACAATTGCAAAGCAAAAAATCAAGCAAAAAAATACCTTGGCAACCAAAATACCACAAAGCAATATTTACACGTTGTTAAAAGTGACCCAAGCCCCTGCTTTGGTGAACGATTGTTGTTGTTGTTGTTGTGATGTGTTGTGTGTTGTCCATGACAGCTTTGGATCTTCATGATTCGCTGCATACAACTGTTCAGAGTTATCAGTGGTAGTACCTGAATGTTGTCTGTTCAATACTTGTCTATCAATTTTGTCAAAATCATTACGAAATGTCTCACTAAAGTTATTTACAATCCATTCTTTTGTATTTATTTCTTTATTTTGTGTGGATAAATCATTTAATTGTGTTGTTGTCATAGGACGAGTATTTAATAAGCTATTAAAATGTCTATTTAACTCTAAGTCATTTTGCAACTGTCTATTAGCATATTCGTATGGTATCATATTGAAATTTGCTATCAGGTACGGATCACCGTAGTTTTTAAATGTTTGGTGATTGATGAATTCAAATGGTAAAGTGGAAGCATGTTGATTAAAGTGATCAAGACAATTGTATGGGTTATTCTGAATATGTGATAACTCTGAAAGTTGTATATCTTGAATATGTTTTTCTAGATTCATAGTTTGCCAAAAGTAAGGATTTAAAGAACGCTGATGGCTAAAATAATTGTAAAAATTATGTTAGATATTCAAAGGAACAACTTAAGTATTGATTTCTGTTAAATTTTGTTTTTCTTGTTTATGTGTATAAATAATACCAATTATAATTAATACACATAAATAATTCTACTTGTGCTTTTAACATGCCATAAAATGCCAAAAAAAAAAGAATATTGTGCAAAAAGAATATTAAGATAAAAGTACTAGAAATGAAGAATTTTTAAATGCTTTTACATACAAATTTATGTACAACAAATAATGAGCAGAGATAACAAGCTTCTATTATATTATCAAACAAAACTCACCGATTCTGAGCAATTTTTCTTAACGTATCAGGAACACGTATTAGCTTATCTAAAGTTTTAACAATGGACTGGAATGTAGGCCTATGCGTTCTTTCTTTCTGCCAACAATCTAACATAAGTTGATATATTGCTTCTGGACAATCCATTGGTGCCGGTAATCTGATAATAAAAATTATTCAATTATTTTAATATGTTTATATTTAGTTTTTTTAATTAACATACCTGTAACCTTTCTCTATACTTTTTATAACATCTTGATTAGACCAATTCCAATATGGTCTTTCTCCATAGGACATGACTTCCCAACAAACAATACCCATAGACCAAACGTCACTAGCTGACGTGAACTTACGGAATGCTATTGCCTCAGGGGCAGTCCATCTTACTGGGATTTTTCCTCCCTGAAAGTATAGCATAATAAACTTCTGTTTAAGTATTTAAATGTAAATTGCTGATTTGATTGATTTAAATAAAAATATTAAAGAATTAAAAAACTCACCCTCGTTGTATATGCACCTTCAGTTGCACTTTCAATTTCTCTACTTAGGCCAAAATCGGCTATCTTACACACTAATTGTGAATTTACTAAGACATTACGAGCTGCTAAATCCCTATGCACGTAATTCATTTCGCTTAAGTATTGCATGCCAGATGCAATCCCTCTTAACATTCCTACTAATTGTAGCATTTGGAATTTGCCATCGTTTGCCTATAATATAAAAATATAAAAATTTAATTTTATAATATATAATTTTGCAAATACCCTTAAAAATGTATCTAGAGATCCATTTTCCATATATTCAGTAATAATCATCACTGGATTCGATTTAGTAACTACACCTTGTAAAAATATAACATTCGGATGTTCGAATTGTCCCATAATTGAAGCTTCCGTTAAGAAATCATTCCTTGCTTTCTCATGTGACCCAGCTTTTAATGTTTTTATAGCTACATCTATTTCATTATTACCATTTATTTTTAATTTTCCTTTACATACATCTCCGAATTCACCTCCACCTATAATAAATTATAAACATAATATTCAAATAAACACTTCTCAGATAATTATTTTATTTGATTATTATTGTACCTATAATTGCTTCTATAGTAATGCAGCTCGCATCTATTTCCCTAGCAAATTCACGAACAGCTTGATTAGGGTCTTCATATGTGTGTGGATCTATATATGTTCGAGAAGCTCCACCGATGGGAGCAAACAATGGTGTTGTCACTGTAAAGATTTTATAGTATTAAATTATATCTATCTAACAAAAGCAACATGCAAGCTCGACTTATAGACTGTTTTAAGTGATAAAATATGAAAATTGATGTAGGTTTATATGGAAATATAAATATTATGTTATAGAGCTGCGAATACATAGATAGCACCATCAATACCATAGTTTTGAATGTTAATATGACAAACGATTGATTATTATTAATAAAAATGTGTAAAATGGAGTTATCTATGATAATCACAATCCCTACAGAATTTGATGAATTTAAATAAAATATAATTAAACTGAAAACTAAATAATAATAAATTACCATTGGTATGAGTGGTAACAATAGGAGGGTTGTCCAAATGATGAACTACAAAACAAAAAGAACAAAAAAATACAAATAAGCACAAATCACAAAAACAAACATGAAATAATAAAACAACAAAAAATAACACCACAACATTTAAACTAAATTAATGTATAATAATTCATTATCTAAAAGTCAACATTTAAAAAATATTTAACACTCCACCAAATTCAGAAATTTTTCACAAGATCTTAATTCCTAACTTTGAAGTATTGGAAATATTGACAAATATGCGTTTTGTGGCATTTCACCTAACACCATTTTAAATAATGCCGGTTTGCATAAAAATGCACATGTAATGTTAAGGTGACCAGTCGTCACGCTTTTGGTGGGACAGTCTCGCTTTTGCTTAACCTGTCCCAGTGCCCACAAAATCTTCAAAATAGACTGCTTTTAATAGATAATCACAATTTTACGAGCGTATAGACAGCAAACCAACTACATTACTTTTATTGGTTGAAGTAACAAAAGTAAATGAGAACTTCTTAATTAATTTTCTTTTAACTTCTAAATTGCAGTAAACTATATTTAATATTGCTATCCAATGGAGTTGTCTTATTTTAATTTGTCTGTGCCAATTATAAATATCGCACACTTTATTTGAGTTGAAATACAAATGCTGAATTAACATTAATTACAATAGATAACCGTAGCAGCATTTATATAATGGCAAGCACATTTATTATCAAACAAAAGTAAAATGTGTAAAATAGGGGAAGCCCACTCAACTAACAACAGGTGTTCTTGGCAATGACAGAGACATGAAAAAATATATTTTTTACGTATTTTAATGCACTAAAAATATACCGGGAGGCACGTAATTATTACATGCCATTAAGCATCGCTTTGGAATATTAATTGTGGCATGCAAAAAGAATTAGAGCCACGTAATTTTCATATGAATTTCTATTACAGCGCTACTTGGACACAAAGCATCTGGCTACCGATAAGCATAAAAGATATTTAAATGTTACTGCCTCTTCTTCTAGGTTACAAGATTTTTTCGTAAAACTAATTTTGGAAACAAAGAAAAGTAATTAGCGTTAGCTGAAAAACATTGAAATTCATACTATTAATAAAAATCAGAGTTTCCGGTCAATGGATTGCACGTCTAGATTTCATTCAAAAATTGTTTTGAAAATCTTGCTTAATAAATTATTTATGGGGGAGTTGGGGCCATCTGTAATGTCCCGCTTTATTAATTTAGAAATCTGGTCACCTTAGTAATGTACATACATTAAACGTTAGATTAGGCATTCCAATTCAAGATGGTTGTTATGAGCAAACATTCCCGTTGGTGCCATAAAAAGATCATTTGACAAATTATCAAATGCATTTGGAATGTCTAATAAGAGATTAAGTTAGAGGTTAGGGTAGATGTCAGCTAAGGGGATAGGATGGGTAAGTTGGGTTAAAGATAAGTTCGGTTAAGGTTAGGTTAGAGATTATTAATGATTAATTATTAGAAAATTATTCAACTACTTTTATGTGAATTGTAGTATGCGAATGAGGATTATGCACACCAGTATTATAACAAATGGTTCTATTCAAAATGACATCAATTCTTTTGGTTTAATAAAATTGACTTTTATGTTTTGTATATTCACTTAAAAGTCTTTATTTCACCTAACAAGTATAAAACCCTACCTTACAAATTCTTAAGATTTCTGCAAAACATTCATTAAAATGCAGTCCCAGCTCAAGCGTCATTGCAAAGACAAAAAGCGTTTTATATAAATCTAAGAGACCACTAGTTGGAGACTTTCTTTGTACACTGATTAAAGTGTCCAAACGACAAAACATAATAACTGTTTTGTCTATTTGGACACTCTAATCAGTGGACAAAGAAAGTTCCCAACTAGTGGTCCCTTAGATTTATATAAAACGCTTTTTGTCTGTACAAGCAGACATTTCTAGACAGAAGGGGTACAAGTACAAACACATGCTAAGAAAATATTGATAAAATACATAAACAATGAATAAAATGAACTCATATTTTAGACAGAAGTACAAAACAGTATAACTAAGTAAAGGTTAAAATGTAATAACAAACTAATTAAGTTTTATACTTCAATTATACCACATTTTTGGATAATCAGAGCTAAAGTTTGATAATTTCTGTATATCAAACTTTAGCTCTGATTATCCAAAAATGTGGTCATTACACTTGTTTTAGTTGGCACTAAAGGTCAATTTATCATTTTTGTAGTAATTTGCCTTGGCTAGTACTTTAGTAAATAATATCCATAGTCATAATGAAAAAATTAACTTTAGTGCCTTGGTACACAAATAATGTCTTTGGACAATACTGCAATATTTTGTTTACAATTACCACAAACTCAACCAATCATAATAATAGCGGTAGCCTAAACACATACTCCAACTGTTTTAAGTCATTAGAAAATAAAAAAAAACTTCTTTCTAGTTTTATCCCACAAGTATAATACATTCCACAATCATGTTTTAAGGTTATGAGGAAACACATATAGAGATATCATTTCGTAATACTAGATTAGAAACGGAATTGGAATAATTGCTTGTACAGTGCTTCATAAAGTAACCCCCCCCCCTTTGCTGCTAAATTCAGAATCATTTGAGATTTCAGGGCAAAGTTTAGATTATGTAAAAGATAAAATGGTAATTTTTCTTAACAGAAAAGGCAACTCAACTTTACAAAAGGGCGACTGAGTGCCAATAGGGGCTTTTTTTAAATACGAAGAATGGTCGAGTGATACCTTATTGTAAAGATCTTGTAATGCGTAATATATTGCCAAAATCTGATTGTTCTGAAGGTGCATCCAAAGATGGTGGCTTATTAAATTTTCTATTGTTTCAGTAATCAAATAATCCATTATTGATTTCCTGTTAAATCAAAAATATTTTAGATGTAATGTTACATCAAAAATTTGAGTAACATCAATATCACTGGTTTTTACTTAGACTCTGATGGCTCATGTTGTAAAATTGCGATTGGGCACCATTCGATTGGAGAAACAGTGGAAACTTTACCAAGCAGCCATCTTTGTTTGAGAAATAATTAAGGTAATAATTATAAAGTGGCCCTCAGCCTTCCTTCATATTTTGAAAAAAGTTCAAGCGATATGGCATACAAATTATTCAGAGGGGGGGGGGGTTACTTTATAGAAGTAGTTTGAGTATTAACAGATTAGGCTGGAAGTTAAAATATCAGCTAGTTAACCAACAAAAGCATTTGCCCAGTTTAGAGTTTTTGTTATATAAAATTTTGAAAACACTTTGATGATGATATCTGCAAATTTGGTTAAGTGGTTTGGCAGCGGTTAAAGCAAAAAGCGCATATATTCCCTAAGGATTGATGACCCACTACAGTGCTCGTTTCACCCAACTAGAAGTGTAGTGCAGTGGTTGAACCAGGCATTACACTCATTTACATCAGCACCTTAGCATGTGTACCTGTGGTTACCGCTTGAATTACCGTGCCATCTTTCTACTTCTGTGAACTCCTTTGTATAATTATATATATGGGTCATTCTTTCTGAACTTAACCACCGGCTAGTCCAAAAATTGGCATAACTTAGAAAGGCCTGTGGGGGCTTATTCAAAGCTTGAAACCTCTTACTTTCGAATGTCACATTCCTTCTATTTAAAAAAATTTATATTTGACCCCTAAAACAGGTTAAACACGTATCCAATTCAAATAAAAATTTTAAAAATTGAAAAATTAGAAAAAGAAATCTTTTTTTAACAATAAATTTTTGGTAGTGAAAAACTTGTACTAATACTAGTACAAGTGCCAGTACCGGTACTATCTGTGTGCAAAGTAACATTTTGCGCAATATCTTCTGGTCATCCAGTGGAAAGTGTCTCTTTGCACTCAAAAATCAGGGAGCAGTACAGGGGAGAGTTGTACTTTTGGCACACGTGTTAAAAAAACTTTTTTTTTCACTACCAAAAATTTATTTTTATTTGGAAAATCGGGCAAAAACCTTAGAATATAAAACTGTAGGAAGGAGCGTAACTACCCGGCGCAATGCACTTTAAATGCGACGGATATGATCTCACACTGGCCGCCATTAGACACCATCTAAATGTGGTTTTCTCTCAAACTCCGACAAATACGAAAAAGAGAATTACATTTCATAAGTAAGTATTCGTTGGTTTAAAATATTAAATATCAAATTTATATTCTAAGATTAATTTCAAAATACTATGTTTTAAAATTGAGGTTATGTAGTTTATGTGCGCATTTCGAGACAGTGAGAACCGCCAATGGAAATATTTCATTACAAAACCGGAAACACTTACTCCGCCATATTGAGACCCCATCCCGGTCGCATGTGGTAGATGATTATGTTCCTTCCTACAGTTTATATTCTAAGGGCAAAAATAATTGGCATCATTTCATAGAAGGTATTAATTATATTATTCATACCCATAGATAGGGTGACACCTATAACCGTAATTCTCAAAATTGCTTTAAATCAATCTGTAATTTTTTTTTTGGTATTCATCAAGTAAAAATAAGCATTTTTACACTTATCTTTTTTTCTATCCAACACCATTTTCGATGAAACAAATGATAAACTTTCAAAAATGGCAAATTGTTGTTCTCAATTTTGCTCGAAATTGAAGCACTCTAGAAAAAAAAATGCAGTGGACAAAATTTATGTATTTTTTGACGAAGAATGCGATGCCATTAAAAATAACACAGCCACACAAAAAAATTGTTTGTTTGAGTCTGGGGATCAGGCTATGTTTTCTATATGTTTTGGATGTCGCTGAAACCGAATCCGAAGTCCGTTTTACATCATGTAAGATTTTTGACATAACCTCAAAAAATCATCACAGCCACACAAAAATAAAAAACAGTGCTGGCCTGGGGGTAAAGCCATTTTTACTATATCTTTTTGGGATCGCTAAAACCGCTCTTTACCCTATAACCATAGATTCCAATTTGGGGGGCTAATTGGGCTTGAATTATAAGATTTTTTAAGATTATGTCAAAAACCTGAAATAATAGGGTGAGATGGACTTCGGATTCGGTTTCAGTGACCCCAAAAACGTACAGTAAAAATGGTTTTTATTTTTGTGTGGCTGTGAAGACTTTTTGAGAGTATGTCAAAAACCTGACGTGATGGAGTAAAACGGACTTCGGACTCGGTTTCAGCAACCTCAAAAACATATAATAAACATGGTCTCATCCCCAGGCCAAAAATCTTTTTTTGACTAAGGCTGCAGTCTCACTGAGCCACCGTCAACCACCCACCGCCACCATCTAAAATTTAAACATGCATTAATCAATGCCGCTGGTCCCACTAAGCCACTGTTAGCCACCTACTACCATCAAACGGTGACCACCAGTTTGAAATTTCCGACGTGTTCTAATTTTGGTGGCTGGTCAGCGGTGGTTGACAATGCGCACGCGCTAGTGGACATGATGAAAATAAACACTAAAATTTGAATTTCCTGTTTATATTTAGGTTTTTTGTAATTGGTAGTGAAAACTTTTCAAAACAAAGTTTCTCTTCGTTTGTTTATAAGCTGGGAGCTGGGACACTAATTATTATTTATTGATAAAATTCTCCCAACTGCTCCCTATGAAGAAAGATTTTCCGTACCCACACATTTCGTGATCTTTTATATTTTATTCCACATGTACCATAGCAGCACATGGTTATACCTTTCTCGCTATCTGATTCATTTGACAATATCATATTTTTACAATAATTTGGGTTATTATTTCTTTAAATACAACACGACAATAGTAAACAGATAATGCACATAACCTCATTTAATAGGAAATAATAACAGTGCTTGCTAAGTTGACAATATGTCTATTTCAGAGATAAACATAAAACAAGCGCGAAATTTAAAATTTTACATGATATTGGTGGTTACTACTTGCTTCAGTGGGACCGCACGGGATTATTTTAATTGGTGGTGGTGGGTGGTAGTGGCTGCAGTGAGACTGCGGCCTAACCTCAAAAATTCTTCACAACCACGTAAAAATGAAAAACAGTCCTGACCTGGGGCCATCTTTACTGCATGTTCTTGGGGTCGCTGAAACCGAATCCGAAGTCCATTTCAGGTTTTTGACATAACCTTAAAAATCTTATAATCCAAGCCCAATTAGCCCCCCAAATTGGACTTTATGATTATGGAATCTAGGGTAAAGAGGTTATGGGGTCAAGGTGTGAAGGGGTCGAATGGTTAAGAGATTATGAGGTTCAATATATTACGCATAACGAGCTACTTAGGCTTGGATTATAAGATTTTCTAAGGTTATGTCAAAAACCTGACATGATAGGGTGAAATGGACTTCGAATTCGGTTTCAGCGACCCAAAAAACATATAGTAAAAATGGCTTGACCCCCAGGCCAGCATTTTTTTTATTTTTGTGTGGCTGTACTGGCTGTGAAGACTTTTTGAGGTTATGTCAAAAACCTGATGTGATGGGGCAATTTCAGGATAATTTTTTCGGATTCGATTTCAGCGACTCCAAAAACATATAGAAAACATGGTCTGATCCCCCAGACCCAAAAAAGAATTTTTTTGTGTGGCTGTGTAATTAAAAAAAGATTTCTTTTTCTAGTTTTTTTCAAGTTTTAAAATTTTTTGGAACTGAATACGTATTTATTCTGTTTTAGGGATCAAATATACCTAAACTTTTTTATATAAGAGCCGTCTGACATTTAAAAGTAGAGGTTTCAAGTTTTAAAATGAGCCTCCACAGGCCTTTCCAAGTTGCGCCAATTTTTGGACGTAGCTGGTGGTTGAGTTCAGAAAGAATGACCCATATATCTGCCGTAATATAAGAAAATCTAGTAAGTTAGTTACTATGTTATGAAATATTATGGATATTTAAAATAAGCCCATAAGATTTTTATGGGATTACTAGATTTTTCTATATTTTGGCAAATATATGTATATTTGAAATTCTGGGAGTGTGACCTATTGATTTGCGAATTTCTGGAATTTCTGGTGGAATTTCTCACATCGTCTCTTTTGGAAAAACTTAAGAAAAACTGTGGATATGTAAGGCTTTTTATCCTCAAGGAATTTGTTTAATTAAGGATACCAAAATTATAGTACCAAATTTCAGCCCTCTAGCACAAAAAACACCGGAAATATAATGAAAAAACTCCTCAAAACTGGGAATCTTGGGCCAACTTTGTGAACCGCTAGCACTCAGAATAAAAGGCATACCGAGCTCATTTTGCACACATACATATAGACTGGCCACATGCATCACTAACTATAAACAACGCTCAATTTTGTGCCATTTATTTGTATTTATTATTTCAAGTTTAAAAATGAGCTTAGTTGTCCTTTACAATCATTCAAAATGAATAAGTTAACATTTTTCTATAATAATATTGTTAAAAAGTATTAAATTTTAAATAAATATTTATATTGTAATCAATGATAACTCTAATTTATTTAAGATGAAAAAAGACCAGTTCTATGATTCTAATTTTTGAAATTATTGTATTTTATTTTATTCTCAAAATATTCTAGATCACAAAGTGCGGTATTGATTAATCTAAAACAAAGAGCAAACAAAATAAAATACAACAATCTTGAAAAGTAGAATCATCTAAAACTGTTTCCTTTATTATTATTACTAGAAACAAGCAAGAACATTGCAAATAATCCCAAAAGCACAGATCTTTTAATGTCATATATTATCACTTAAAATCAGGTTTATTTAATTGAATCGTGTATTTCAGAAAGGGACCCGAGTCACTGATATTAAAGTTAATTTTAAGATCCCCTTTTTGAAATATACAATTCAATTTTAAAGTGAAAAAGCAAACACACTTAAAATCTTTTTTTTAAATAAAATATTCGTTAGAAAAAATTAAACTGTTTCTGAAAGGAACAAAAAAAACCATAAAAAATAATTTCAGCCTTATTTTGCATGCAAATGTACTTGCGGTAGGTAAAAGCACTTACTGTATGTAACTACCAATCCTTTCGGGAGCATGAATTAAAACAGAGAGAAAAGTATGCAAATTAGAATTGGTACCTCTAGCAGAATATAATTAATTCTTTACTAAATATACTTATTAAAAATTGTAGAATTTTAGTTTCAAGCACATAAATTTAGGTTCGATTAATAATGTATTAATAAATTGCATTTGCAGTCCAAGGTGAGTTTGAAAATTAAAAATCTACAGAGTTGTCTTTGAAGGTTTTTTAAAATGTCAACTACACTTGATTTTTTTAAATAATAAATATTCCAAATGGTGTCCTAAATACTATAATCATATGGTGTATGTTATAAAAATATTTTTATAATAATAATACATTGTTCTGAAAATGTACAGTCTTTAGCAAATGTCTTTTCCAGAGCAGGCAACACATTTAACAAATCGGGTAAAAGAAACCACCTAGGTTTTGGAGCATAGTTTCTTTTTCCATTGTTTACAAACAACACAGCAGATATAACCAGTTTTAAAGGTTGCTACCCTACCTAAAGTACCTATGTACATAGAGTAATAAAAACTGCTATTTTCAAGTGAGTTTCTTATCTTACTGGAATACAAAACAGCCAGTTCACTTCTATTATCGTTTCTTCTATTTTAAGAAATAAATATCGTATGCTTTTCTCAACTTTATTATAAACTCTATTTTTATTTACAAGTTTAATTATTTTGTAAACACTAAAAAACTAAATTTTTAGTACTAACTGTAATAAGTTTTTATTGTAAAAGAATACTAAAAATCATAAATAATCAAAAATAATAATCATTATTCACCGAGTTTCCAAAGTAGAATCAGATTGGCCGTACAAACGAGGCATATTTAAACATTTAATATAATATTTATATGTTGTATAAATACAATATATTTTTACAATACAAGAATGAAAATATTACAAAATTATAAACGTTGATTCGTTAAAGCAGAAAGTAAGTCTTTGAGTTTTTCTCTGAAGCATATGAATTTACGTTGCAAGTAAAAAATAACCGTTATTTAGGTATTTCATACTTAATTTATTTTAATATGCATTTGTTGTGAGTGTTGTGACTATCTAATTAAATATGAATTCCTAAATCTAGCGAACAAATTAAAACAAGTTTCAGGTTTGAATTATTACGATCACCTAATCAAGACACTTTTAATATAAAATTGCAAAAGTAAAAGTTTTTAATTCTAATGCTAATAAAAATTACTACACACATTAACGGCAGTAAACTGGTTTCAGTAGATTCACTCTTTAGTTATTTTTTTGTTAAAGGTAAAGAATGAAACATAACTACCCTATATTACCTACTTTGTTTAACTAGTAGATGCCTCCATTTAAAAGGACTATTTTATAAAGTGTGTCAAAGAAATTTTGAATAGAATGAATAACAATAGTTTTACAAGTATGTTTTCAAAACAAACTTTAAAGATTTTAAATATCTTGCCCAGGTAGTTGTTCATCTCCTTCTAATTCAGTCTCTTTCGTACACAGTATAAGAGGTATTTCGATTCTTAAAGCAGCAGCACCCTTACTCGGGACAAAACATTTGCTAAAGACTGTACATATATTGTTCATTTAAATACATACAAAAACAAAAAAATTATTGAACACATACCTTCTCCGTTTCTGTATTCCAAGGTATCACAGTCACTGGGTTGCTTTTTATTGCATTCGTCATTTGCCCGAGATCGCAGAAATATAACAGTCAATACAATTAGAATAACTAATACTACTACTCCAATAACTATTCCACCTGCTATTACCCTTAATCTTAAACCTTCTTCATCATCAACGTATGCTAAAATAAAAAAATTTAAAACAATTTCAGTAATAGATTTTAAAATTATTGCTAGCTCATATGATTTACCTGTATTCAAAACCTGTCCAGTAGTCTTAAATATAACCGGAGAGTAATCACCCCAGCCCTGCTGCGTTTTAGCTCTAACTTGAAGGCCGTATTCAGTTCGTTGTTGTAACCCAGTTAATGTAGCTGACAATTCTGATGTTCTGACAGTCGTGGCGTTATTGTGATCTAAATCACCATTTCTAGCAAAATAACGTATCTGGAAAAATAAACAAATTATTAAAAAATTCATAATAACAATTTGTCAATCGGTATAAAAACGTACTTCATAACTTTCAATTATTCCATTTTCAATCTCATCTATCAATGGTGCATCCCAAGACAAACTTATCTCAGTACTTTTAACTGAGGTTACCCTTACGTTAGGTATACTGCTTGCTATCGATGCCTCTGTTGTTACTACTATATCTGCATATTCTGGACTACCTTTATCACTTAAATGTGATACACCATTCTCAGCGAACACTTGAAATCTATATGAAGTTACTGCATTTAGGCCCGTTATTGTTACTTTAGTATCGTTAAATGTTTCCTTTAAATATAAAACCAATGTAAAATAAAAAAAAATTATAAATAAATTAAGACTTACAGAGCTTGGTGTATATTGTACAATTCCTAAAGTACAAACATCACATTTTATTCGATAAAAAGTATCGATGCGACCACCCAATTCTTGAGGAGAACTCCAACTTAATATAACAGTTGACTGATCCACAAAATTTACAGTTAAATTTTGTGGTGCTGAAGGAGGTTCTGTAATTATAATACAATATTATTGTTCCACCTGTAATTAAACAATTATAAATGTTATTACGTGTGCATGACATATTTTTAGGATCCTTTTCTGCTCTATAGTATCCATTATTACATCTACACTCTGTAAATCCATAATCTTGAGCTTTAGAATGTGCAGGACATGGTTCACAGAGTCCATCTCCGGTTTCAGCTTTGAATTTTCCAGGCGGACATACTATAAAAGAATTTTTGTTCTCAAACTCTGCATTTGCCTTGTTAAAAAAATACTAACCGTTACATGATTGCTTATCAAAATCAGGCTCAAAACCAGCCTTGCATTTACAGCCTCCAGTTGGTAATGTCCATTTTCCATCTCCTTTACATAAATAAGTTGGTGGCGTATCAACGACTTCAGCATTGTCCATACATGTTCCTGTTGCTTGTTCTATGATTGTCACTTCTTTACCCGTAGGCGTCGCTGGAAACCTTGCAAAGTTTATTGTCACCTCTGGGCATGTAATATAGTAAACCTGGAAATGACCAGACAGTTAAATAACCTAAATTATAAACATTTTAATGATTACATTCTTACCTTGATTGCTAATAATGAAATGCAAGCACCTTGGTCCCGGAATGCAAAATAGACACCTTTTTTGGTAACTGGAATGCTTTTGACTTCTGTATTTATGTTAACTTCACTATTTGCATTAAATCTTCCTTCACCAGCAGCTATCCGACCTGCAGATATTAATTAATTACACATCATCTATTTATACTTATGTACAGTATTTAAATATTACCAATAAGTTTGTAACTTTCCGTTTCCCATGGTGGAGGTTCTCTAGTGGCTGCATCAAATTCGTAATATAACAGACTAAATGTTTCTTTACATGATAAAGCATTTCCTGGGAATAAGCTGCAGTCTCTTATAGTGAATTTAATTTCAATATATATTCTATTTGCGACTCCTCTTTCGATAAACGGTGTCCATAACCAGTTATTCACGTTGTTGTAGGCAACATCACAAACGACATATGATCTCCAGTTTATACCCTTTTGAAAATTTGTAAATGATTCTTCAACCCACTGTAAATTAAAAAAAATCAAGTTTAGAATTTGTAAAAAGTTATCTTTCATTTTAGAAAAAAGTCAGAGCCTAATTTGTCTTTATTTGAAAAAATTTACGTTTAGAAGAATTGAAATTATATCGATAATCATTTTCTGTTGCATCTGTATTGTAACATATTCAGTATGTTTAAATTAAATATAAATATAAAAGAACTTAAACAGTTGTTTTCCATTTAAAATTTACTAATTTTAATTACCAAAAAACCACAACCCTGTTTGCTCGATCATTAACGTAAATAGTTTAGTTAGAAACACAAAAACCTAAATTACAACTAAATTAAAATACAACACCCAAAAGGGACATTCTAGAATTAATTCACGAAATTTGTGTGTACAACCAATTTTAACTACACAGTCAATTTGCAATTACTACTAGCACGGACCAAACCTTTTTTTTAAATTTAATTGTGTATATTCTTGATAATTTAATGTCTACCCTACTTAAATAGAAATCTATTATCACAATTAAAACTTCCAACACTCAAAACCCATTCGGTATTAAATTCACCTAAAAGATGATATTAACTAACATGTTAGGTCAGAAGTTAAGATATCCGATACTAACCAATAAAAGCATTTACTCAAGAGTTTATTGATTTTGTTAGAGTTTTTAAAAACACTTTAATGGTGCCTGCAAATTTCTTCATTATATTAGTAGGCAACGAAATAAAATCTAGATTGGAATTTATTAAAATAATTAAAATTTTAAAATGTGGCTTCATTATTATTCAATTTCTCTTTGACGAATAAAATTCTGGGTTTAACCAACCACTTCCATAACGATTCTGTGTTTAGCATTAAAGAAAAAAAACTAATAGTTAGTCTAAGAATGTAGCTGTCAAAATTTCAAGTCAAATGGCCAGAAGAAAATTGCATCAAAAATTGGTAATAACCATAAATAACGAATATACAGAAGCAATTAATTATTGTTTGTTAACTTATTACATCAAAAATTGTTAGTTATTCTAATGTGGAGAGCTGATTACAAAAAGAGGATTTCATAAAAATGCTTGTCGGAAGCATTTACTTTGAAAACAGTTATGTTTTCTATGTTTTACCATTATTTGATACCATTTTTGGGTAAATCTTAGTCCAATGCAAGCATTCAATTTATTCAGTTCTGAAGAAATTTGACAAGTCCGCACAACATAAAATCTGCATGATATAGTAGTGAGCTTTGAGTCATTTATCACTTTTTATCCTGTGATTCACTTGTAATAAGCTTACATTTGTCTATATTATAGATAACTTGACTTAATTTCTTTTTCGTTGGGAGAGCAGGTATTCTTCTGATAGCTGAATGACACACTTTTAAATATTTGGTGAAAATCTCATATTTAACTTTAAGAAATTCCTGTAAGAGTCTACTTTCTAACTTGGTAATTGCACATTATTAATTGTGGTCACAACCCCTTTTGCCAATAAATTTGACTCATAAATAACGGATGTTTAAAAAAGACCACTAGGAAACTCATCTCGCCAATTTTCTGACGACCATTGCACAAAATGTATTACATATATGGAATTGAGTTGATTAAGGCTTTATCTACTAAAGCGATATATATAGTCACAACAGACTTACAATAAGATAAACTCTGCTTCTTTCCATTGTTTTCATGTGGCTTCTACGTTAACGATGACGCTTCTACTGTTGATATCTTCACAGTTCAGACTTGATCACAGTAGAATACTCTCAAAGAAATATTTATCATACCGCTATCGTATCGTATCACCAACAGAGCGCTAGTGTACTCTAAAAAACCTACTCACAATCTACTATCATGGTTCAACAAGTGTAGCCACACTCGATTGTGTTTGACTTCTTTGCTGGAAGATTTAGAAAAGTACACATTTTTAATAATTCTATTCAGTACATGTTACAAGGAGCTTGTGCACAACTCCTACTGAAAGCCATCAAGCAACAGTATACCTTCCCAATATCAAGTGCATAATGCATTATCGCCGATGTAAATGGTCTTTGATACTATAGTTAGGGTTAAGGTAAGGTGGGGTAAGTGTAACATCAGGAAAAGCGCAATCACGGATTGTTATTTAATATAAAATGAAGTTAGACTGGATCTTTGTGGCTGATTTGAAACATTGTGGTGTCCTCTAGAATGTAACAGTGCCGTGTAAGCTTTGCTCGCTGTATTACCGACAAAGGGTTTGACAATCGTGAAACAGTTATTCTCATGTGTTAGAGAATCTAACACAGTTGCCCCATAACTTTACATGCATGTTAAAATGAGTTTTGTAGACTGTGATTGCACTTTCTCACTTTGGAAGGGAAAATGCAATCTGCTGCAGACTTAAATAATAATAATAATAATAAAAGTATACTTTTTCTGTTTTGTCAACGAAATAGGACCAAAATCCACTTTATAAAGTACCGCTCCGACCAACAGATTACTTTCTTAAAGTGAAAACTATACATATTATAACCCATTGAAGTTGAACTAGTATTCAAAAGCCTGGTCGCACTTCCCCCACTTTACCTTACTAAATATTCCAAATAGGAAAGTAGGGCAATTTCTGGTCAAAACCTTTACTAAAGTGGGCATAGGAGAAGAAAAGAAAAAAAGCTTTCTTTTTTTAATAATAACAAATTATTTTTAAAGTAGAAATAAAACGTAATCTTTAAAATTTTTTCATTTGCACCATCTATTTTCAAATTTAACAGTCAACTACTAAACTATTCTTCTCTCAAACCAAGGAGTAAAATGCAATATCAGTATATCACAACGGATAATGGCAAGAGAGCAAGTGCTCTTTACTCCAACCATCGTCTCGTGAGTTACATAGATGATATTTAATATATAAAGCTTTATTCAAAAGATTCTATATGCATTTGCATGTATTTATCTTTTTCCTCTTTCGAAATATTAGAATTGTTATCATTATAAGGCATATTATAATATTCCTTTTTTGTAATATTTAAATGTAGTATAATATTTAAACATTATAAGCTACTGTAAACTCAAAAGGTTATTTTACAGTAAGATAGTAGAAGTGTACTTTTAGCGAGACCTCGGTTTTATCTCATACGTAAAACTTCAAATGCTCTTCCTCATAGTTGAGTTCAGACAAAGCAAGTCACCTGGTATCCCAGAACATATAAAACCGGGATTCATTCCAGAATTAGTAAAATTTGAATTACTTTCAAATACCAGACGTCAATGGTGAAAGTGTAGGAAGCATCTTGCCAATGTAAAATTAATTTGTGGACCTAGTGTTTCTAGCAAATCTGTATTTTTCTAAATAAAAATACTTTATTATAATTCATATTCTGATCTTCAAATCATTTAAAACATAATTCATGCCCCAGACACCACTACCGCATAAAAGTAGAAATTCTTGTTGCTTAAGTTTTCGATCGATTTTTCTTTTCCATAGGTGAATCAAATTTCATTACAAATCATATAGTTATCATCATCGATGATAACATATATATGTCATACTATACAGCGTGTCCGGAGATAGAACGCATTAATTTTAAGGGGTGATAGAAGACACCAAAAGGAACAAAAAAGTCTTGTACAACTTTGTTCTAGAACGTACCACTTTTTCAGAAAAAAATAAGAAAGTTGGAAACTTTAACATCATTTTGCCGCGTTAATAGTAGTACTTTAAGTATGGGGGGTAAGTTATCATCAGCAGATACATCTCATCTATCACAACAACAAACCTTAATGACATCTTATTGTATAGTATATCGTTTCGGCGTAAAATTGAATTCTTTTTACAATTAAAAATTCATTTTGCTCAATTTAGAAACGTGACAACCCTGTAAAGTTTGTAATCAAATCTGCTAGACATCCGCACAAAATGCTGATCTGGACATCTTGACATTGAAAATAAAGCACGTCTTGCTTGTACAACCTTGCAATTTAAGAATATTTGAGTCAATGCCTGATCACAGCTATGTTAAAACAATAAATTGTAAATACCCTTGAGATAATACTGTGTTTGTAGTTCGTTGAACTTTGAAATAATAATTTGTCAATAACGCAATTCGCAACTTGCTGTTTATTTAATAACAGTTTTTAATGATTTTATAAGAGAATATCTTTTAAAGAGAAGATTTATCTAATTTAAATTAGGTAATTAGGTTAAAGGATTTTGTTGACACCTTGTTTTGGCTACATTAAAAATTTTATGGTAATTAGGTGCCTGAATCAATTTTTTTACATAAGATAGTATTCTTTAATAAAAAAACAAATACGTCAAGAAATTTTGAAAATATTCCGGAAATTAATAAATATAAAATGTAGGTCAGTTATTGTTTTATTTTTACCCAGCCAAAACTATGATCAGGTTTCACCTAACTCGTTTTTAAGTCTGTTCGAGCCTCAAGTTCTAAAGCTTTTTTCTAAATATGCAGAATGTTTTTCACTTGACCTCAAATCAATTCCAGTCATTTTTCTTATTATTAACATTAGCAAGCGTTGATTGGTTCTCGGTTAGAACTGGTGTGTACTGTCTACTGTGTGCACTAGAGTTGTGGTAGCATAGTGGTGCCTAAGACCGAACACATACTGGAGCGGCGAGCAAAGCGACGAAAACAACACATATTTTTCCGTTAGAACACGCATACTGACGCATGGGGCGAAGATGCAGTACCGCTGTTATAGTAGAGCAAAGCAAAGCGTTCAAAGCAAGTTTGTTTTCTATGCTTTCATCTTTTCTATAGTTTTGTGATAAAAAGAAATATTAAGAAGTTTATAAGTTGTGTTTTCTTCAAAATTGCCCTCTGGGATCAAAAAGGTCCTCAACATAACCACTATATCTTAGATAAACTGTGGACTGTATAAATGGTGGAACTCACCAAGTATATGTCTAATTTTATTTATCCCATGAACATTGCAGCTCCTAGCACGTCTAGCACTTTTTTTATTCATTAAATACCAAATTTTCAGAGAAGAATTTTCCATTAAGAACAAATCATGTTTTTCAAAAAAACAAGTCAAAATTCTCAACTGCCAACTCCTTAGTATGTGATTCTTTCGCCGCTTTGCTCTCCGCTTTCATCGCTGCTTTGCTCTCTGCTCCAGTATATGCTTAGCCTAAGTTTTTATTCACTTGCAGTTTGTTATGTGGCTGAGGTTTTTCGATATCTTACATAAAAATGCCGACTCTGCATGCATTGTAAAAATAAGTTTTCACGAACTCGAATAATAATAACATTAGATTCACTACAACAGATGAAAATGAAATTTCTAAAATTATTACAAGCAATAAATGAATTTTTCTTTGCGCCTGTTTTAAAGTTTATTTTAAGAAACCAGCTGACAGCCGCTTTAACACGCACTTAAATCTTATAATTAATTTCGACATTTTCTTTTCTTCCACCCTCCACAATATATTAATAATTTTCTAATTTTCTTCTTTTGATGGCTCCCCATCCATTCTTTATAAAGAAATTCTAAAAATATTTCAGGCACGTTCCGAAACAGTTAATTTCCCACCTACAAATTTGTCTTCTCCATAAAATCGTAGGAACAACGGAATGGTCCTAAAATGTTCCGTAGATATAAGGAATACAATGTCTAAGGCTAAATAAAAAGTCCGCGCGCCCCTTATTTCAAGGGTGAAATATTAAGCGAATTGTCACCCCAAGCACGTGTGTTCTTTATAACGAAAGATAAAGGTAATAACGCTTACACTTTTTGTCATAAAGCTAATTTTCTGTTTTTGATTTCAAGTATGAATGAACGCGGATTGAAAGGGAAAAAAGTTTTTTTCTTGGTATTATTTTTTAAAAGTTAATTTTAACGCAGTTACGATTTTATTATAATTTGGTCGTAAAAAATTTAAAACGAGGTGTGATAATAAACGCAACGCGCATTTTTAATTATTTCGTTGTTTTCTAAAATACAAATTAATATTATATGAGGGTCATCAACTTTTTGTGGTGAAAACCCGAAAAGTTGGTTCATAATTTGCAACACTCCGTGGTAAAAGGCAAGGGAGGGACTCCACATGTGTGATATTAAAAATGAAGTTTGGGTGGGGCAAAAGTTTTAGAAAATTATTTCAGTTTTGTGTTTTGTAATAAAATAATGCTTAATAAGTATACAGGGTTGAACGTGAATGGATGTTTGCTATCTATCTCGTGTTGTATATTGCATTGTTATGTTAAAGGAGAAAAATAAATCATAGCAAATCTTTATCAATCAAGTAAACGACAATTCTGTACTTTGTTCATAATTTTATAAAACATACAGGAAACGTTATTGAAACTTGAATTTATGGCCTTGTTCAAGTAAGGAATGCCCTTTTTCATATGTACAAACCTAAATTGTCAAATAAACAAAAATAAGATTAAATTTCAGTACAGTGCCACCAAATTAGCATAAAGTAAATCGTGGCTTGCTTTGATACATACATTTCTAACATTTCCTCCATGTTTACACACACTAATTAAATAAATTACTGTTTTCACGTATTTATTCGTCTAATAACAATAATTAATAAACCACCTTTAATTACCATCCATCCATTAAACTAGCTTTGACTTAATTAAACTTAATTATCGGTTAGAATGTTGGCTGTTTAAACTACAAACAAATATTTGATTCAATTATAGTTTATAGAGGTTGATGAGAAGTTTTGCTTCTTAAATTAAGTTGTCTGTGCTGTCTGTTATTTAACACACAGCGAATTGTTTTAATTGATATTTAGACAGGTTTTAAGAGAGGATTTCATCTCGAGACTGTTAGTAGTATTTTATACAGACACTAAGCCATCAAATCCAACTTCGGGAAAAGCCGTGCCAAAGTCTGGGAAATTTTACCGTTTCAAATCACGTATCATTTCGGGGGATAGAAATGTGCCTACAGTAATCAAGAATGATTAGTAACCATAGCAACACAATTGCCAGACACCCCTGTAGATATTCTTTCACTTTCGTTTCGTTCGTCTTCCTCTCGCTAGTGTTTTAAGCGCGGCAAGGCGGACGGGCGGCAGCTTCAAGAGAGAAGAAAAATGTTAACAGTAAAATAAATATTATCACGATCCCGCATTTTCTTTCATCTCCTTCCAGTCAACTCGATTTTCAATAAAACAACGAAGACGCAGGCTCGGGTACGTTGCTGCATTCAAATCAGGACCGTAATGGGGTGGGATAATTAAGTTAGGGCCCCTGCGTCGAGTTTTCGAAGTAAATGTTCAAACGTTGTTATAGCTATTTACATTATTCCGTACGGATTCTACTATTGCCGAATGAGAATTGCGTTTGACATGACAACTTTCCATTTATTTGGGATGCTTGCAAGGTTTTCTTTCTTTTTTTTGTTATTAAATTAACGCATATTAATAGAAGATTCTTCATTTGTTATTAATCTTTGCGCTGAGAATTTCAATAAGAAAAAAAAAAGCCTTCAAGAGTCGAGTTCTTATTTAATGATGATGCTCACTTATATTATACTATAATATGTAATATATAATATGCAAACAAATATTATTTTTATGGAAAACTAATTACTTTTTATATTAATTCATATATTACAGCAATCATTACATAATATTTTTAAAGATAAAACAACTTTTACATTTTTTTTCCTGTAGCCGTCAATGTCACCGATTTTATCTTTGGCATCAGCTTTCAAATTTGAAAGAAAATGCAGTAATAATAATAAATAATAGATAGATATGCATTGAATATAATTTGCTTTTTTAACTTCTAAAATATTTTAAATAGTATTTTCTTGTATGAATGACGGACGGCCATTTATAATGAAATTCTCAACAGCCTTTATTTTTTAATTTTTATATACCTCAGCACCACTTTTAACTTTAACAATACTTCATTGTAGCCACCAATTTGTTATTTATAAGTTAAATTGTAACAAATGTGTTCTTATTCTTCCCGTTATTACTTTGACACTATAGTGGCACTTTTTAATTTAAACTTCGCGCAATTTTGTCAACAGACTGTGCATTCAATTAAAATTTAAAAAAATCAGAGTTGCCAGTGGTGTTTCCTTTCTCTACATATCTTTCACTCAGACTAATTAGATTAAAGAATCTTTTCCATTCAATATTTAATATTCAATAATTTCTCTACAATATGGTGGTTGGCCATGGCCATATGATTTATTATTGGCCATGATTATTTTGTTTATTAGCTTCAACATATTCTTATGAGAGCAGAAGTGTATGTAGAATGGAACAGTTTACACATTTCTAGAGCTTTCATCACAATCTTGCTCCAATGCTAACCATGCCCCACCATCCACACTCCAATTAAAAAGATATCAATTTTACAAAAAAAAAATCTCAGATGCCTTTGACTTATGCTTTATGAGTTATGAACTTCTTAAAATTCAAAAAACCTACAATTTTGACTGCGTTTTTAAAGTTTTAAACGGCCGTAGAATGAAAGCTATTTGTGCTACAGAGCTGAAATTGATATCATACTCTTTGGGTTTTTAAAAAAGATTTTGGATCTTCAAAAACACAAAATTCTCTAATGGTACTCATGATGCATATCAAATGAAAGCCCATTAAAAACTGAAGGGAATGACAATTCCGATTTTAGCTCTCTAGGACAAATAGTTTTAAATCTACAGCCGTTTAAGACTTTCTACTTTTTGACCGTGTTTTTAAATAGTTGACCGTGTTTTAATAGTTTTAAATAAGTCTAGAACTCATAAACCAAAAGTAAAAAAATTAAAATTTTTATTTTTTGTGTTCTTGGTGGATACCATTAGTGCACCAAAAATTATAAAAATCTTCGATGTCAAGGTCCAAATTAATTAATGTTTTGGTTCAGAAAACTATTTAACACAATATGCTAAAGTGGGGGTGTTTTGAATAGAACTATACATAGATAATAAGTTTGTTTTACGTGGGGCACCTGTAATAACTTTATCGCCACGTTCCTTCCAAAGGAGGAAGTAATTGAGATACGCTCAATCAGCGCGCAGTTGCATAACTATTGCTATCAGTTACTCACTGGTCGGAGTGAGGTTGCCTCCACCCTCTTGGTTGCCGCCGGAAACCTCCCGTCATACGGGGGCTAAGTTCCCCGTCCAGCGTTATGACTATTCTCCCAACACCCAGCCTAAGTTGGGGCCACTTCCCGCTAGAGCTCAACCTCAGATGTGGCGAGACTTGGTTTTTAATGCTTATGCCACCCCGATCTCCCAGTTATAGACCAGGTGTGCCCCTGACAGAGCTACTTCATAGGGCCCATCGAAGTAGCATCCCGGTGTGTACCCGTTAGGGTGAAGTTGTCTTGAACGTGAGAGGTTATCTATCTTCGCATCAACGCCTCTTAAGTGTAGGTCTCTAGACGATTTCTGGGAATCCGACGACTGGAACTTCAAGCAATTTCCCATAGGTCAGTAAGCGCACTCCCGTCCGGGATAAACCTCACTTAATTCTCCTCCATTTGTCTAGGTCAGACAGCAGGAAACTAGCTCCATATCAAACCCTGACGTCAGGTAAGAATCAATCAATCCAGCCACACCGGACCCGCTTATTAGCAGAGCTTCCTCTGCAATTTTTTAGTCATCGTCGAGAAACACTTTCGTGAACTTTAATACACATTACATTGTGATTGCGTCATCCGTTATCCAAACAAACCTGTGACTGGGTAGACAACAACCAGTTCTAAGGATGAACACCGTGTGGTCTGTCCACAAGTTAGTCTTGGATACTAGTGCTCCCCGACACCTCGAACGACTGCTTGTCACCCTGTAGAACTAGAAGAATAGAACTATACAGTATAAAGTATTATACCACTATAGTCCATTAGTGACTTACTGCCTCAACAATCGTGGAAATGATCACCTTGAAAACACCAAGGAAATGGTCTTTACAGGAGGATTTACAGGCTTCCAGGACGAGCCATGGGTGATTTGTGGAAACTGCCAACTCGTTCTGGAAAGTAGCACTATCCTGCCGCGTGTTGTATATAACCATTAAAATATTAACTGTGCAATATACTATTCAATAAAGTGTACACCAGAAAAAACTGTAACAACTTCTTAAAACTATTTTCTTTTCTTAGACTAAAAGCGAAACTTTGCAATTTTCTATTGGGTTTATATCTAGTTGCATCATATCATATTATCATACATCATTTGTTTCTCTCAATGTATTCGTACAGTATGACAACGAAAGAATTTAAATATAATTTAGATATAATGTGAAGTGGATGGACGTGCGGTAAAGAGTCCAACTCTTACTCAGGCGACCCAGGTTCGATCCCAGGAACCGGCGAGAGGATTTTTCTCGTCGATAAAGCCGCAGTGCACTTCACCGTTCTGTCAGATGGGCACATTAACAAGTCGATCTCGACAATCACATAAGCATTTTTCCGTGGTTATCGTTAAAAATAACCGCCCTATAGAAACCGCTGTATAGAAATACAATTAATGTATTTACTTCAGTGATTTGGCAATGTTAAGCATAATTAACATTTATACGATACGTAAAACAGTGGTTTACAGAATAAAAAGAAAATTCTGGAATTATGATATTTGTCTATGGCAAACGAATTAAAATTGGACGGGAAAGCAGTGAGATATAATTTCGCGGTTTAAAGTTATATTAACTTGCGAAAGAAAGAAAGGAAGCAGAAAGAAAACCGGAAGTGCCAGAAATTTAGTCAGAAAGGTTGTGAACGGAAAAAATCCTAATGTCTCTATACGAAAACTGATCAAACGCTATAATACTACGAAATCTACTGTGGATATAATTAAAAAACAGCAAGGTTTAAAAAAACGTTTAAAGCTGTAAAAAACTGTAACAACTTCTTAAAACTATTTTCTTTGCTTAGACTAAAAGCGAAACTTTGCAATTTTCTATTGGGTTTATATCTAGTTGCATCATATCATATTATCATACATCATTTGTTTCTCTCAATGTATTCGTGCAGTATAAAGTACCAGACAGAAGCGATTATGGTCGGCATTAAGAAGAAACTGGTTAATCTTTATTCTGTACTTGACTAGGTAGTATGTAATGTACACAACAACTTAAAAAATAAATATCAACTTTTATTTTTGTATATAATTTATTTTTAACCTTGTTACAAATTTTTTCTGGGGCACACAGCGCACAAAGACGTCTTTTTACTTTGCGAATGTAATCATAGATAAACCCTACAAATTTTCTAACTACTAATTAATGGTCAACAAAAAAAAACAATAAACAAAACAAATGCGTCATTGTTATTTTACCAACAGGCTGGTAATAGTACAATTTAAAGCATGTGCAATAACGTGATTGGCTATTTTGAATCCGATATAAATGTATCCAATCCCTGCTTTCCGCCAAAATCTGGTGGCTCACTATCTCCCATCAATATCACTCTTATGTTAGGAGGAATATATTTTACTGGCATTTCAACTTATACCGAGTACCGAGACTATTGCCGCTTTCACCAAAGAGTTGATTGAGCTGTATGTACCATATATAAAAACCAATACAAATTAGAACTAGGCGTGAAATAAACAGGAAAAATGCAATTTTGATCTTTTTATATGTTTCTAATAGTGGTTGGAAAAATTATGTTATGGCCAAACGCCCCCAGTCTCCTCTATATCTTTTTATTCTGAATCGATCAAATAAGACCAAACCAAAATTTCGGAATTTATATAAGTACTCTTCTTCGGTAAAAGTTGCTCCATAAGCCTCGGCCGTCATTCTAAAACGTAAACGCTGTATTAGGAACGTTTCATGTAAGAATGACTCCGCTATGGGACCGGGCGCGCTATTTCACCTCCTCTTCATTCTACACTATTTTGCTCGTAACTAAGAACTCAAAACAGAGACATGCGAGACAAGCTTTCAGTTTTGACTCAAATATTCGATGGGCAAAATATAAACAAACAAATGGTATAGTATTTACTTTTACTCTTGCCTATGTCTGAATCCAAAAGTCCGTTTGATTGGCAATTTTAATTTGATGTTAGAATTTTGACGCTTAGAGTATATGCATGATTCAGTGAATTATCTTCTAATTATAGCTGCTCTTGACCGCTTATAGTCAGTTTCTGACGCCGATAGTTTCCGCGATTGATGAAAATTTTAGTGGCATGGCAATTACATTTTAGACTTTGTTTTATTCATTTAAACGAATTAAATATTATGAGACCAAGTTCTTTCTTCAGTTTTGTAGTTCTATCCTCACATATAAAAGTTCTTTCTGTCGATAGTTTGCCAGGATGGGTTGTTTTTACTTAGCCAAGCATTGAGGCCCGCCAAAAGAATTTAGCCTACGGCATAAGAAAAGTTGCTCAGTTGCTGATCCCTCTACGATAGTATGCTGACTTCGGAACCAACCGATATACGGCTACATAAACTCCAGATTTCTTTTAGAGATATTACTTTACCTTTTTACTATATAGAATTGACAGAGGAATTCAGTAGAATATGCAACCCAAATAACAGATTAAACAGCTGCCTGGGTTACTATTTTAATGTGAAAATAATCAGGAATCAGAGAAGGCAGTGTTTTACTGTTATATGTCATTTTAATCTGACAGTAACTGGATTATTAAGGTTATTGTACTTCAATAACATAATCTCAATAAATCACTAAGTTATTATCAGATTAAAATTACATATAATACTACAACTGCCTTCTCTTATATCTTTTGGTACAGATGCTATGCACTGGTACAATTGTACTCTTCATTGAAATTTTGAACCCTTCATACCATATCAGTATATTTTCCACACCAGGAGTTCTTCTCAATTATATAACAGCAGTATAATTCTTATTACAGACGTGGCAGTACTTCTAAGTGTCTAACAAGTAAATCGCTATTATTGAAAATTTATTTATTTAATCGAAATGCTATTCATGTTATTTATCATGAACAAATAACAATCTCAAAAGTACTAAAAAACAAAAACACAATTTAAGTAAGAGCATTTCGCTTGGTTTTAGTCACACAGTAGAAAGCTTAAAGCTATAAAAACACAGCAATTCCATTTTCTCAATTTGATGACCCTAGTCGTTATAAGAACTTAATAAATTTAATAAAAGCCATTATTAGGGAAAACCCAACACTAAAACATTTCCACATAGATGAAAAGTGCTGCAATAATGCGACTGAGAAAGTTAGAGATAATGATACTGAAAACCAAGATGAAGATTCAAATTAATAGGGGCCAAAACGCAATCAATCACACATAATTGTAAAATATATAATTCAAAATAATAACTACAAGAAAGATTTTCTTCAGTTCTTTTCAAGAGATAAACGATAACTAATTCTTAAAGCAAAACTTACAACATAATACCTAATTAATTAGCAGATTCTGTTAATCGAAGATACGATATTTTCAAAGCTAATTTTCCTAAAAGTGTTTGATTTTAATGTAGAGAAGACATGTTAGAAAAATGTATTGTTGCTCGTTTTGAAACCTCTCAAAATATGTAATTAAAGAAAAGTTTTATGCGATTGATTTCTCCAACAAAATAACACCCCTGTAAATTAGTACAAAACTGCCATCTCCATAGTCAAACTTCAACTACAACAGTTATAAAATCTTTGTAATTAAAGAAAATCATTTATTTAAATTCCTTTTCAGCTTTTTCCTTAAGTTACCAATTTCCTCTTTTGCAACTCTGATTAGTAATTATTCATCTACCAATGCAATTAAAGGATATTCAGAAGTAATATTTCATTCTATGTATTTTATCAGCTGACTTGCATTAATCTCTATTTAATTTTCTTATAAATGTTACTAATTGTTTTAACAACCTTTTCTGTGAAAATAAATCATGCTCAATTATATAGTGTCGACATATTTATTGAGTAGATAATAAGTCTTTTTAAAAGTAACTTGTAGTAGATGACAACCAGGATAATGAAAGATAATTATAGAAACAAGTAATAGAAAAGACTTTCCTATAAATAAAAATAGAATTTAAAAAAATAACAGATTTGTGACGTTAATAAAAAAGACATTGTATACTTATTAATACATTTGGGATTTTAATTGATTTTAGGTGACATGCAAAAATTTAAATGTCACTTGTAGGTATATTTATTATACCCCTATGCAATTAAAAAATAATAAAATTTAACAAGTACAAAATACTTCCTGGTTCTATTATAATATAATGAATATAAAACGAAAATAAATAATAATCTTAATTAGTATGCATAGTTATTGCCGAATCACTTTAGAAGAAAGTATTTAACAAGGCAAAAAATTGAAAAAATCATTTATAAAAAAAAGTGTTAAGTTTATATGGAAGACCAAAGAAGCCGACAGTACAAGATCCGACATAGAATGCATTTTTGTGGATTCATTTGATTTTTGGTGAATCGGCACTTTTATTTTGTACAAGACCTTTCTACGCAATTGCTACTCTATATGGTAGCAAACGGGAATGTAATGTACGTTTCAAAAGTTAGAATTATGTGTGCAATTGAAAAAACTTTATTGTTACGATTCGCCTCACGTCGTTAATGTCCAACGATAATCAATCTATAGGCTTCTGAATAGTAGCATGTGATTATTTTGGTATCCCTGTGCTCTAAAGACAGACCCGAATCCTTGTATACAACATTTCAGTGTCCTTCATTCTAAAATTTATAACAATGTAAATGGTACTTTCCTGCCATATACCAAAGTCTTTTACAAGGTTAATGTGATAATATCATAAAGGCGTTAAGGAAAGAAAATACCATCAGAACGAAGATTCAAGAGAATTATTAATAATATAATCGATCGAAATGAGATTAATTCTGAAATTCCTAATAAGCTGAATGTTTTTGCATAATGAACACATATCACTGCATTCAGATTTCATGAAATATCTAAAAATGGAAAGTCAATAATTGCTATCGCCAAAAAACTTGTCAACTTATTGTCAAATAATTTGCGCAATAAATTTGAAGATGTGTAGAGTTCTCTGCTAAAGACAATGATAATAATATATCAATTGTCTTCGACTTGCAATAGCTATTATACGAATTTTTGATCTTTTGTCAAATGTAAAATACATCATTCTTGTTTCATGTAAGAATCAAGCCATATTATTTACTTATAATTTTATTATATAAACCACCTCGAACTCCAACTTGTTTATGCAATAAATTACAACAAATTAAACATTGCGTCATTGTCAGTACCATTCCCCGACGTGGTCGTAGACGACCGTGTGTGCTCTACATTAAGTCTGCATTGATGTTTCGATCACGTTCAGCATTTGCCGCTAAACGCGAAAGTACCGTAGATCATCTTTTGCTTCAGATGCTACTATTGTAGGAACCAATAAAAATGATTCACATCAGTACCATTTTTGTTAGAAGTTGGTAGGTTTACGAAAGCAGCTGTTCACTGCTATTGATAAATTAAAACATGATGCAAAAAATTAAAAGATTAATTTTCGAAAAATTAGGTTTAGGTTCTTTCTGGACCAATTAACATTTCTAGAAACCCAGTATATCAAAAATTAATATCTCAAAAATTCCTTTTCCTTAATTTATTACACTTCGTTTATTCGTTCATGCTTTTATACCATTTTTGGAATACATGTTCCCATAAAATGTCTTATAGTTTTTTCACTGCCTTAAATTATCTTTTGTAGGTGAACTATCTTCACTTCAATTTCCATTCAAGCTAGTTCAGAAACTTGTAATATTACATTTTCCAATGTTACAATTTGTTAAGCTTCCGCGGTTATTGTATGTTACTATACACTATCTGCAAAGTGGCCTGAATAAGTGACCTGAAGATGTCAAGTGGGATCTTGCCGAAACGTCATCGAACTTATTCCTCTAGCAACCGAACAGTGCATACGCAGAGTGAAACCCAAAAAATAGTGGAAATAGTGTGAAATTTGTAACGTACTGAGGTCGTCTTTTACAGTAAATTCAAGCTTTAACCAGCGATTAGACCATAACCAATGGCGTAACTTCAATTCCGTCTGAAAGAAATGGTAGAGTACATTTAAGATTATAGGTCATAACGTGTAACATAAAATGGCTAAAATGTGCCTATGTCTGTTCTGAAACAAAAAATTTAACTACAATAAGAATAACATTTTAATTTTAACGGCTGCCATAATCATACATATTTAGTTACCAATATGGCGTAAGAATTACCAATATAACCTTCCTTCTATCTTTTATAATAACGGAGATACCAGTTTACTCTTGAGATTCGGCACCTAAATATATGGTATTGTATGGATGGATTCGAACCCATAGCATTTCAAAGCCTATAGTATGAATGATATAAATCCTGTAACCCTGTGCCATCTCTTTTTTTGGTATGCCATTAAAATAACCGTTTCTTCGTTAGAATGTGCAACTTTCTCGACAAAAAGGAAAATTAAGAGTTTCAGACTTAAAGTTTAATAGTATTCCAAAAGAAAAAAAAAAGAAAAACGTCATATATTAGTTCTTTGTCTATATCTAATGAGCCCTGGATTTTAATACCTCGGAAAGTTTAGAGATTCTCCTCTTCCGTAAATATTATGTAATCATATTCAGCACCACTTAAAAAATTCGTGGCTAAATAAATCAAAAACCAGCTTGTTAGGAAGACAATAAGAAAGCTCTGATGCATTTTTTACGTAAAACCTCCCACAACACTTTTTTAATTTATTTTCATTTTAGCTATCATTTTTTCCAAGATGGCGGCCCGAGGGCATTTTCGCCAACTCGGGGATCTTTTAGCTTCCTACTAATTATTTCCTTTATTAATTCTTATTACTATAAAAATAAAGAAAACCCATGTAGCTACTACAATCATCAGAGTATTTTCACAAAGAATTAGCCAAATGTATCTGTTACAGAAGTTGGTCTTGTGGTCAAATCTTCTTCGACTACTGATGGATACCATCACATTCAACATTTATCAAACATGGTAATATTAAAAGATTGTTTAAAAATAGTGATATCGCCGCCATGGTAAAGATAATTTTGTTTATTGTTTCCAGCCTTACTTTGTGGAACTCCATAATCATGAAATAAATAAAGATTAGTAAAAGTTTCACAGTTTTATTAAAATATAACCTGACAATATTGTTTCGACAGCTATGCTGTCATTATCAAAGGTAATATAATTATAAACAAACACGTCGCTAAGGTAGATACAAAAATAGGTAACTAAATAAAATAATAATAATAATCATAATTAAATATCTAATACTTCCAGTAACGGAGAATTACTGAGCTCAAGTTGTTCAATAAAGTGTTTGTGTTGGTTTTAAATGTTATTTTATAATTGTTGGTTTTACTTAGTATATGTGCATTTTTTTCTGATATTTTGCCAAAATATGGTATAGATATGTAATTTGTGTCTTCTGTTTGATTGTCAATGGGATATATTCTTTTGATAGCTAACCTATAATCTTTTTGTTTAATTAAAGAGTCAATCATGTTCGGATTGTAATGATTTGTATGTGCTAGTTGTTTAATGGTTGATATCTCTTTGCTAAAATCTGGTTTTGTTAGTGGAATAGTTAAAGCTCTTGTGTACTAATGATCTGTAGGCTGCTATTTTGTGTGTTTTATGGTGACAAGATTCATTTGGTGTTGTTGTCTGTTTGTGTTGGTTTTCTGTATAAGGAAAATTCAAATAGATTGTGTGCGTTAATCTTGATATTTAAGTCTAGAAAGTTTAAAGTGTAAATTATATGTTAGGGTGGATACTATTAATAAGAATTAAAAATTCATTGAAACCTCAAAAGAACTGTCAAAACAAGCTAACATGTCATCAACATAACGAAACCAGAAGATAATGTGTTTAGAGAGGTTTAATTCAAATATTTGATCTTCGAACTTGTCTATAAATATGTTAGCTAATAGAGGACTTAGAGAATTACCCATAGGTAAATCATCTTTTTGTAAATAAATTATGTTATTAAAAGTGAAATAATCTTGACTTATACAAAGGTCAAATAATTGAATTAACTCTAACCTTTTAACTAATTATATATTACTATTGATCAAGAAACTATCTAATAAAGGAATACATTATTGTGGGGGTATTCTGGAGAACATGTTACAAATATCAAAACTAACAAGTTTTGAATGTGGTGGAAGATGTATGTTTTGCAGCTTATCTACTAATTCTGATGAATTTCTAACAGAGTATTTCGATTTGTAACCTATCGTGTTAATAATCTGGTTTAGTTTTTTGGATAAAATGTGATAGCCTTGGTAGTGTAATGTCTGGCGTGCCGGACTTTCACCCAAGCGGCCCGGGTTCGACTTCCGGCGCTGGCAGAACTGGTTAAGGTTTTCTGCAGTTTTCCTTAGCTGTAACACAAATGTGGGAATTGCGCTGTTCCATCTATAAGTCGGCTGCAGCCGCACATTGGGCCTACATAATAATAATAATTGCCCCCTCCCTCCCGCACAAGCTTATAGCTTCTGGGGCCTTGGTTTAGGTTATGGGTTGTAGTAATTATTATTATTATTATTGGCATATTCTGTTTATGTGTTTTGACTAGTCCATATAGTTTAGGTGGTTGTGGGTTTTTATTAATGATTTGTTGCTTTTCTAATTCTGAAAAGCAGATATTGCAGTTTTCTAAACCTTGCTTTATTTCTTTTTGGAATTTTGTGGTTGGGTTTTTGTTTAAAGTTTCTAAATTTTCTTTATTAATAAATTCATTAACTTTTTGTATGTAAATATCTTTTGAAAGAATTACCAAAGTGTTACCTTTACTTATCTGCTTTAACAGAAATTAGATTGTTCTCTGTGATTTTGTGTTTTATAGATTGAAGAAGTGATATTTTAGATGTGTTGTACATTTTGTCCTGTTTCAAAGACATCTCTTTTAACAAATTCGAAATTTAGAATTTTGCATAGTTATTATGATCTTTCTTAAGTATAGTTTCGCCTTCAACGGCCAAGATTTCTTTAATTTTGTTGGTAAATTTTGGAAAAGGACAAAATTTGAAACCTTTGTTAAGAAATTGTGTTTCTCTGTCATTGAATGTTATATTCGACAAGTTTATGAAACGAGGATAAAAGTTTGCAGTGTTCTGACAATTAGGTTATTTTGTTGTGTACGTTTTTGTTGTACAAGTCAATGAAGTTTATTTTTCTGTGTGGTGTATTTTTTGAAGTTAATGTGACTGACGGTTTTTCTAATGTCAAAATCTAATATGTCAAATTGGATATTGTGTAATTTATGAGTAAGTTCTGTATGGAGTACCTTTATATAAACGTGCATATTATAATATTGTCTCTTATACTAAACCATTTCTTCGATTCTTCTCTAAGCCTTCTTCTTTTGGCATTCCTAATCACTTTTTCGGTAATCGAATTCTTGGTTCTGGTAGTGATGTTTACGTAGTTAGGAATAACCTGACGTTTCAGACATTCTTGGTTAAACCAAACATTCAGACTTGCGATTCAAGAAACTTATGATCAAACACGGAATCGCAAGTCAGAATGTTTGGTTTAACCAAGAATGTCTAATCAGATTTGTTGACATAAACCATAATTTGTCGGCTGTGCTGGAGTAATAAATTGTAGTCCCGTTCTCTTTTATTCAAAATGGAAAATTCCACGTTAGATACATTTTTAGATATTTTAACATTAATATCTTTTTTTTCTGCAACAGTAATAAATTTGATTTTTGAGTAATTAATTAGTAATTAATAAGTACATTAGTTTTTTGTAATCGTTGTTTATTTTTGGTGCGGTTGTGCTAGCTTCACTGTGAGGCTGGAACAACCCGTTTTTTTTTTAAAAGGCAACAGTAATAAATTTTTCTTTTTAGTAATTAATTAGTAATTAATGAGTACTAAATATTTACGAAGGTTTTATTTGATTGTGCTGTAATGGTTGTGCTACCTTCACGGACCTTGAATTTTCCATATACAGAAAACCAACACAAACAGACATAACAATACCAAATGAATCTTGTTACCATAAAACACACAAAATAGCAGCCTACAGATCATTAGTACACAGAGCTTTAACTATTCCACTAACAAAACCAGATTTTAGCAAAGAAATATCAACCATTAAACAACTAGCACATACAAATCATTACAATCCGCACATGATTGACACTTTAATTAAACAAAAAGATTATAGGTTAGCTATCAAAAGAATATATCCCATTGACAATCAAACAGAAAACACAAATTACATATCTATACCATATTTTGGCAAAATATCAGAAAAAAATGCACATATACTAAGTAAAACCAACAATTATAAAATAACATTTAAAACCAACACAAACACTTTTTCATTTTTAATTAATGCTAAAGACAGAACACATGATATCATGAAATCGGGCATTTACCGTTTAAATTGTTCTTTTTGTAGTTCGATATATATTGGGCAAACACTTCGAGATTTTGACATAAGATATAAAGAACACGTACGTCATTACAAAAATAAACATTCTGAAAAATCTAATTATGCCAAACACCTTTTAGAACAAAATCACACAATGACTCCTCAAAATAGTATTAAATTCCTACATTTTTGTAATAACAAATGCAAATTAGACATTTTAGAAGCCTTTGAGATATACAAACACAAACTCAGGGTACCTTTAATGAATGAACAACTTTAGCTCAGTAACTCTCCGTTACTGGAAGTATTAGATATTTAATTCTGATTATTATTTTATTTAGTTACCTATTTTTGTATCTACCTTAGCGACGTGTTTGTTTATAATTATATTACCTTTGATAATGACAGCATAGCTGTCGAAACAATATTGTCAGGTTATATTTTAATAAAACTGTGAAACTTTTACTAATCTTTATTTATTTCACGTAAAGATAATTAGTTATATCAATATATTCAATAACCTTAATCATGAAATATGGTGTTAATGACTAACCTCCGATTCTGAGGGGAGGGAAAGTCTATATAGTTCCCTACCAAATTCGATTATATTAAGATTCCTCTGCGATTTTTGACGGCTACCGGCTACGGCTACGAGGGTTCATCATTATTCTCGATTATGCTCGATTTCAGATCATTCTTGAGTTCTTGATGCTTGTACACTACTATGTACTTAGTATTGTTAATCAGCGTTTACTACTGAAAGTGATCATATCACGCGTCTTGTTCACCTATTGTTGGATGCTATGGTAATAAGAATCAGCATTCGGTACCCAAGCCGGTAGCAAGTATACTGCTCCCAGTCCTAAAGTAATAGAAATCACCAATTGTTAAAAATCCTAGTAATTGTCTAGGACATCTGATGGTTGTGGTGGGAATTAGTTTTGTTGTTTAAAACAAAAATACTTCTTTCATTCAGGGCTCTAAAAACTGATGTAGAAATCAACGTTTGTCGCGGCAACAGCAATCGGTTGCACTGCTGATAGCTGCCATCGGTATAATTGACTGAATTGGTTATCAGCAAAAGCAGGGGAATTAAAAGTTTGGACGTTAGCACCAAGGAGTTGTATTACAAGTTAATACCGGCGCGGCGGTTATAATAAAACTACAGCTTATACTAAAGCATCCATTAAAATCAGCAGCCAAAGTACACTGATTTTCATCTTCTATTTCTGAAATCTGCCATAGGAAATCTCATTCGCTACTAAAAACGGTAATAGAGATTATTCGTGATTTCTAACTACGGTCACCAGAAATCAGCGTGCGGGCAACCATTATTAACAATCGATTGACACTGTTGGTAGTGTCTATCGGAATTTTTCTGTTGGCTGCTATAAGCATCTGTTTGCTTGAAGTGAGTGTAATTAGAATCATTTCCAACTTTCTAATTTAAGTAACGTTTGTCATAGCAGATAAAGTCAACTGGAGTACGTTCTATTGTCTGTGTAGCACAAGTCTAGTCATGGGCGCCTTCTTGTGTCAGCGGGAAATTTAAATTTAGGGTTTTTAGACTTAGCGCGTGACCCTTATGTTGGCGACACTCGTTCTTGCTGTTACGAAATGCCAACTGTCAATTTGTTACATATTTGTTTGTTTATTTCTTCCGTTTGAAGGTAGTCTGTGGTCTTTAATCTCCGTTGCTTTTTATTAATTTCTGCTATCATCAATAAAAAACAATTCTTTTTAGAGCTACAGCTGTAATAAAGCAATACACTAAGGTAGGATAATTTTTATAGTTTTGAAACGATAACATAACCTACTAAATTTTTTAGGTGATTTGTTTATAAAAATCATTTATCTTATTTTAGAACATCAAACGTTTATTATTATTTATTTTCTTACGGCTTCACGTAAGATTAATGGCTAGATTTATTCTCTACAATTCGCTTATGAACAATTCAACGAAACAGTCTGAATTCGATATTACCTATTGCACACTTTCTAAACATTGCAACAGACTTGTTCAACGGTTTTTTATACTGGAAGTGTCTAGAAGGGCAAAACAATGAAACGATCCAAAAAGCTTGCACATCAGGTAGTTGGTGATATCCGCCAACGTATTATTATTCACAGCCCTAATAAATCAATAAGAACATGATCACTACAAAAATAAAAAAAGAATTCATTTTAAGAAAAGTGATTCAAAATATAATTTAGATTAAATAATATACTATTTAGTTCTAAAAAGAACTGTTTTTTATTGATGAAAAAAGGAATTGGGAAAAAAGCAACGGAGATTAAAGATCACAAACCACCTTCAAACAGAATAATAAGTAAATAGCAAATATGTAACAAATTGACAGATGACATTTCGTAACAGTAAGAATGAAGTGTCGCCATCATCAGGGTCGCGCCTAAGTCTAAAAACCCTAAAGTTAAATTTCCCGCTCACACAAAATGGCGCCCATGACCAGACTTATACTACACAGACAATAGAAGGTACTCCAGTTGACTTTAATAGCAGCCGGAGTACACTGCCAAAGGCAATATTATCAACCATTGACTGTTATAATTTCATCCTACACAGTAAATAATCAGCGAACAGTTTTTAGAGTACTGGGTAAAGATTTTAGAGTTAAATTTAGAAAAACTTTTTTTTCACTATACTCTTATAACAATCTATTTTCTCTCTATATTACCTATCTATTATTAATTACATAGTATTAATTAACTCTGTATAGATTGAATATTCAATCTAATAGTATTCTACTTTAAAAGTATAACAAAATCCACTGTAATTTTTTCAAGAGAAGATAAGTGATCCAAATGGGTAAAAAATGTTTGTTAGTGTTCCTGTCACTCTAGTTAGCGTAAATAAAAGGAATTGGCACAAATATACACATGACAGTGTATTTGACAAGAGAAGCGTATGCGCAATAACGACACTAAGAAAAAATGACGACAATCAGCTGTTTGCTGTATTTGACTTCGACTAGTTATAACTGATGAAACTTTGCAATTTCAAAAGTTACTAAAATTTATGGTAATTTTACAAATCTTTAAAGAACTTAATGTAACTGTAAAATTTAGAGATCAAAATTATGTTGACTAGGTCAAAAATAGGTATTTGTACATAAATAATAGTACCTACATTAAGTTTAGATTTGTAAAATCTGTTAGTGCAAATATGTTCACGTCTTTTTACTGCGTGTGAATGTGCAACTTCGCAGTTTGTTTTAATAATTAATATATAAGTACCTAACGTAAAACAATTTTACATTTTAAACATTTTATTAATACATGTATTAATTTATAATTTTAGTAATTACTGTTACTTATGATGAGTAAGACAGGAGCACATGGGAACTTATAAGACATGTACAACAGTAAACTATTTAATATAGATATCCAACGGAGTTTTTTTCAATAATTCATATTCATTGTTTTATTCTCAAACAATAAACAGAGTTATTAAGAAATTAGGTAAGTACGAGGATGGTCTGAAAAGTTTCCGACCGTAACGTGAAGATGGCAGCACTCGTCAATAAAAGCTAGAGAGTGTAGTTGTGCATCTTTTGACAGGTACTCTCCAAAATTTCAGCCATTTTGGACGTGCAGTTGTTATTTGACAATCGTTTGAGTGAGTCGATGTGAGTGTTTTTGTGAAAATGGAAAAAATCGAGTATCGAGCTGTCATTAAATATTTGTTTTTGAAAGGCAATACGCCTACGCAAATCAAAGATGAGTTGGACTCTGTGTATGGGGACTCTGCGCCATCATTTACCACAGTGAAATTTTGGGCAGCTGAATTTAACGTGGCCGTACCAGCTTGGGAGACGATGAACGTTCGGGACGTCCAAAAACTGCAACCACTGACGATAACATCGCTAAAGTTCACCAAATGGTGCTAAACGACCGTCGAATTAAAGTGAGAGAGATAGCAGAGGCTATGAATATTTCCAAAGAACGTGTTTGTCACATATTGAATTAAGATTTAGGCGTTAGAAAGCTGTCCGCGCGTTGGGTGCCGCGTTTGCTCACGTTAGACCAAAAACGTGTTCGAATGAACATTTCCAACGCTCTGTTGGTGCAGTTTAGGCGCAATAAATCAGAGTTTCGGCGCCGATTAATTACTGTAGATGAAACTTGGATACACCATTATACGCCCGAAACAAAAATACAGTCAAAACAGTGGACTGCGAAGGGGGAATCGGCTCCAAAAAAAGCAAAAACTGTTATGTCGGCTGGGAAAGTGATGGCGACTGTTTTTTGAGATAGTCATGGAGTTATCTTAATCGATTATCTTCAAACAGGAAAAACCATTACAGGAGCATACTACGCATCATTACTTGACAAGCTGAAGGCAGAAATTGCGGAAAAACGGCCACATTTGCAGAAAAAGAAAATCCTGTTTCACCAAGACAATGCGCCGTCTCACACCTCCGAGGTTGCCATGGCGAAAATCCACGAATTACGGTTTGGACTGCTTGACCATCCTCCTTACTCACCATATCTAGCCCCAAGCGACTTCTTTTTGTTCCCTCATCTAAAAATCACCTTCGTGACCAATTATTTTGCAGAGAAAAACGCCGAGTACTATTTGGACGGGTTAAAGAGATGGGAGCATCGCTGGGAGAAGTGTGTAGACTTACAAGGAGACTATGTAGAAAAATAAATTTAAAGAAAAAATGTCTTGTATCTTTGTTAGGTCGGAAACTTTTCAGACCACCCTCGTAAAAGCAGTAATTATAATTATATCTAATTTGCAGTACAAAATAGTAGTTACGTCATACTTGTAGTAGTTTTGAATTTTGGAGAAGTTCACGGAGTGCTGCAAAGGAATCTCCTGGAGATTTCATGACCCCAGCTCCACACATGCGTTATTCGTGGACAAATAGCAAATATTCGTATACAAATACGTGAAGTGTGGATAAAACATTCGTATTAGTATACGAAAATTTGCTATTCGAACACGAGCACGATCCGTCTTGTAGCGGTAAATTAGCGCGAGTCAAAGGGATCAAACATTCGTCTTAATCCCAACATGGTGACCTCTACACACTGTACGCGAATATTCGGTTACAATATCCGAAGTGTGTAGGGAATTCTTCGATTACATTCGCAAACGAACATTCAGCCACGAATATTCGTGTTTGCACACGAATATTCGTATACGCATGTGTGGAGCCGGGGTGAGAGTTAGCATGTAGCATCAGCATTTTACTCTAAATGCATTAGATCTAAACACACACCTCTTTAGAGTGGTCTAGTGTTCGAATTTTACACTAATTTTTTTAAATGTGTAATAGGCGTCTGGTTATCGCCACATCAACATATTATGTCACAGCCAGATTATCGTAAACATCAGAAATTGTTTCAGTTGTCATAAAAATAGAAATTAGCTATTATGGGACCATCATCATCAAGAGTCAAAGAGCATGGTGTTAGGGATTTTTCCTTTTGATGACTACTGTAGAAATCAGCGTTTAGTGTCACAGACGATAATAACAGCTGCCAGCATAGAAGTTATTGTTAGTGGTTTATGCTTTATTATTTAATATTTACCAGTTTTACGTCAACGTAGATAGTATCAATTAATTTAAATATAGGATAAACATGTTTATGCGGAATTATATTTATGGCATGATATTTACACATATACATATATTGCCATACATACACTGAGATACATTTTTGATAAAAACTAGCAGAATTACTAAAATTAGCTGTATTTTGTATAAATAGAATATTATTTCAAAACAGCTATTCAATATTTCACTTCATTATCATCTAAATTGCGATTTTTATCAAAAGATAACAATAATGATGGTGATAGCAATATATACACCACTGGAGTATCTCAATCTCAATTAAATTTCGCTTTTGTTGGCAAAGAACACTGTATATTAAGTGAAATATATTATTCCGAAATGGGCAAGTGTAGGAAATGTATGCAAATTTGAGAACTATTACTACTGTTCAGATTACTCTAAAATGGGTAAAATAAATTTTATCTCTTGCACATTCCAAAATCACATTTGCATATTTTATATTTTTACTTTGCAAAAAGAGAAAAGATCACACCGGAATAGTCATACCTGATAGACAGTATGATTTCAAATAAATTAGCCGCTTCCTGTGTTCCCTGAAAATAAGCAAACGCGGCGTTTTTGTTCGTAAATGATAAACGCTGATAACGATAAGAAAATTGCATGAAAATTTAATTTGTATTTTTGTATGTGTGTGTGGCGGTATTATAGTCTGGATAATATAGGCATATAAATAAGATATAAAATAGTATACGGTGTGTGTATTTTGCTGATCGTCCCACCTTGGTTTCCCATCAAGCTTTGTCCTTTAAAGCTTGCCATGCTCATAATTTTAATGTACTATTAATACTTATATGCATTTAAAAGGAATAAATGATATATATACCTTGCACTCCTTGCAGATTTACCGTTGCAATTATTGCAGGACAGATAATAAATGCAAAACTTGTTTACATATTAAAATGATAAGTGATAATGAAAGAGTAATATTTATATTTCGGTTATGATTATATTCAATGAAGAATTATTACAACCTATTGTGTTTCGAAACAACGATCATTTCCATTTAGAGTGGTTTTTTGTTTTGAGAATATACCGATCGACAGGAACTCGAAGAGCTATTTTTAATATTAAAATAATGAAGAAAAAAATTAATTAATTCTTACCCCTGGCGTATTCGCTTGAGGGCCGTATGGATACCTCGTCCATTCCAATGTCGATTCCCCTGTAGTATCCAGAAGTACAACTGAAATTTGAATAATACATGGTTTAATTAATGAATAATTAATTAATTGGATATTGTGTATTAAAGCAATTTGTTCAAACTTAAAAAAATGTAAATTTTTATTTATTTATTCAAAAATAAACATTAATCAAAATATTTCAACACTGTTAACTTATTTGGTACAGAAATGCATTCCTAACAGGCTTAACTTTATAAAAAGTGTATTGTCCAACTAACACCTACAATTTCATTTAACCCGCCCACAGATTCATCTAAATATTCAAGTTGGGTAATAAAAATTACAATACCCTATTTAAAAAATGAATGATCGTTATTTAACTAATACAAAACCCATTTACAACAAATTAAAAAAAGATTATTACACTAATACCAATTGAAAAAAACATTTGGTGCTAACCAGATACTTTCGAAACGCCCATACATTTCATTACAGTATTTATTTAATTCTGTCTATTCTATTGTTACTTGTAGTAGTGTCATTAATTTTTCAAAAAAAGGGATATAAAAGTGGACGGATTATGTAATAGAGACTTATTATTTTATTTTTCATTTTATTGTTTTAAATTTTATTATTTTCTGAATTAATCTAATTTTATTTGTATACTTCCATTAAAAAAGTTTTTTCGTTAATCTTAATGTTAGAAATGGGCACTTTTTTCACAGTCGTGTTGCTGTTGACAACAGCGGGAAAAAGTAATTAACAAAAAAAGAACTTTTCATTGCCGGTGACGTTACACCATTCTTAACCACTTATTTCTAAAACTGATTGAAAGAATTAAAAATTTTAGAAAGGAAATTATTTATTAGCTATCTCAGGACAAAATACAATTTTTCTTTTTTTTTAATAGAAATATAAAAAATAATAGTGTATATAATTCCTATAAAAAGTATCTTTTCCACTCCCGGAACTCCTGAAAAAAGTAATATCTATTGTCCGTCTCACGTTGGGACTACAGTGAAGGAAAGATAGCCAATGTGTTTCTTATGGGAGTTTGTGCTTCGTTGTTGCCACCTATTTCGCTGTATGAATCTATAGAAATGTGGATTAAGATTCCAGAAGTTCTAAACCTTTGAAAACAGTAACCGAAAAAATGTAATCGTAACCATACAAAATGAGCATTTAAAAGAAAGTCTGATTAACATGTATGTTATTTTACTAAACATTACTTGGGATTTTTACATCGTACATGTATCTAAATAGATATTTTATTACTTATACTTTTTTGTTTAATTCTTTCGTCTTCAAATTCTTTCAAGATAGAAATAACGGCTGGTTAGCTTCTGTATGATCTTTTTAATCTTTTAATTCACAGGTAAATACAGGAAGTGCCAAACGTAATTTTAACGGTAAAATGATTTCATCATGATAAAATCATTCATTTGTTACATTATCTTTCCAAATCAATCATAAAAAATTAGGGTTGCCATTTAAAAAAATTTCGTTATCGTCATAACTCGGAAACAAAAGACGATCTACAAATAACGATTACACTAAAATATGTCTCCTTTAAGATAAAAATCGACGTGTTCGAGAATTTTTCTCAAAAATATTTAATAAAAGATTTATTTCGATAGTTCCAAACTTTATACGCGCACTACATCATCAACGGCAAATCTTGAAATTTTGTTTTATTACCGCTGTCAGAAGTGACTACCTGCAATATAACTTGCTCGAACAATAGGGATTATAAAGGTTTATGCAGTTACAACTACAATATTTAGAAAGTGTTTTTAAAAGTTGTTTGCAAGATGTTTGGCAACCCCGTTGTCCATAAGAACACACACTGTAGACTCAACGTGAGACAATCAATAGTATAAACTAACAATTAAAAAAACATTTGATTTAGACTATAATAAAGATACCTTTTTCTAAAATATTGTACTTCCACTAATTCACAGATCCTTATTTTCTGCATGTGCTTTAAATTTTCCTGTAGTGTAGTAGATACAAGTTTCTCCCCTTCCTACGAGGAAAGCACATTTGGAAAAGTCCATCCATTCCGTATTTGCTTTGAATTATTATTCATAGACTCGTGGGGGTTTAATGAAATTACAAAGGGTACGAAAGAAAACATTTAGTCCTGTGCCCAAAATTACAATGTTGTTAATAACTAAATAACAATGGCTTAACTAGCAAAAGCGTTATTAGTTGACAAATACGGACAGCAAATGAATATATTGTTATGAAAGTCCTTTTAGGTGTCCGTGCGACGTAACAGCGCCGTTGACATATTTTCTACCAACAAAAAATAGAATTCAGAAAATATCTTATTTTTCTTATAACTCAGTTAAAGTCATAAAAAATAAATCTAAATCTAAAATCTTGAGACACAGTTGTGTAAAAATCTCATCGATCAAACAATAACAATTTTCAACCTATAAACAATTTTCTGAAAACTTTTTTTCAAAAATCGGCGTTTAAAAGATTCATTCTCTAGAACATCTTTTCAAATATTATCTTCTCAAAACGCACAACTTCTAAAAGCACTTTTATTATTATAAAGCTCATTTCCTATCAAGCTTTCTTTGCTTTGTTTAAAACCTTCTATAAGCTCCATTCTTGGACAAATTTTATAAAAAAACTGTTGGGACAAAAATGGCTCATTTTTTAAACAGATTGTCCACACAAATTTGCAATAAACATTCCCCGTCTGCCTCCCCAAAGTCTAAGATTTCCCTGACCAACCAACTTCAATATACAGATATAGAAAAACAAGTTGGAAGTATCTACGAAACCATATGTATGATAAACAACGCGCTAGTAAAATAAAGAAGGGTTTATTATATCGGGTCACGCCTTTGCTTTTTTTGGTTTGTGTTAGTGGGGGAATGTTCCAGCATTAAAGTTGTTTAGTAAACTACAAACCAAGCATTGCTGTAGTTGTTTGTAATTGAAAGAGAATTTCATGATATTAAATTTTCCCAGAATTAAAAAAATTACTTGGCAAATTAGGACCAAATAATCACTTGCTTTTTAAGTGGCTTACAATTTTTAGCCATAATGACTGAAAATAAAATAAATATTCTTATGCTCGAATATTCTCCCACTAACACAAACTAAGAAGAGCAAATCATGAAATATAATCAAATTAAAAAATTAATTCAAAGTTTCACAAGTTTTATTAGTTTATCTTAACCTGACAATATTGTTTCGACATTAAAATGTCATTATCAAAGGTAGATAAGATTGATAAACAAACACGTTGCTAAGGATAAATACATACAGAAAATAGGTAACCAGATACAATACCGACAAAAACTAAATATCTAACACTTCTAATAAAGGAGAATTACTAAGCTCAGTTTGTTCATTCATTAAAGGTACTGTGCGTTTCTGTTTGTATATTTCAAAAGCTTCTAAAATGTCTAATTTGTGTTTGTTGTTGTGCAAAAATGTAAGAATTTAATGTTGTTTTGTGGTGGCATTGGGTGGTTCTGTTCCAAAATGTGTTTGGCATAATTCGATTTTTCTAGATGTTTAAGTCTATAAAAGCGTACGTGTTCTTTGTATCTTATGTCGAAATTTCTAAGTGTTTGTCCAATATAATTAGAAGTGTTAGATATTTAGTTTTTGTCTGTATTATATCTAGTTACCTATTTTCTGTATGTATTTATCCTTAGCAACGTGTTTGTTTATCAATCTTATCTACCTTTGATAATGACATTTTAATGTCGAAACAAGATTGTAAGGTTAAGATAAACTAATAAAACTTGTGAAACTTTGAATTAATTTTTTAATTTGATTATATTTCATAATTATCGAGTTTCACACAGTAAGGCTGGAGACAGTAAACGCTAAGAAGAGCAAAGAGCAAGTGGCCCGATATAAACCCTTCTTTATTTTATTAGCGCGTTCCTTATCATACACACATATGGTTTCGCAGATACTTCCAACTTGTTTTTCTATATCTGTATATTAAGGTGATTCTTATTAGGGTCGTGTTGAAATTTCGGTTTTGACGGGTGCCCTTTTTGATTCTAAGAAAAACAAAAATTTTAAGACCAATAAGAACTTCCTTACATTAAATTACACATTTTTTCAATTCTTATGTAGTATATTTGACACTGGGACAAATTGTTGAGAAAAAACTTAAAAATTAATTTTATGGAATTAACGGACATCGATGCTACTTTTAGGTTAAAAAGAATTATATGAGACATTCTACATCATTTCAACACTAGTTGACCGGTGCATTATTTTGAATTTATTTAAAAATTGTTGGAAAAAATCGAATACCCATGTCTTTTTTAGGTAAAAGTAGCATGGATGACTGTTAATTACATAAAACAATTTTTTCTCAACAATCTGTCCCTGTGGTCAAGTACATATATATAAGAATTGAAAAAAGTGTGTACCTACTTTAAATGCGAAACTTCTCATCCTTACAGCGAATGATTAGAATAGAGATAATAGGACGTTCGTATTGGTCTTAAAATATTGATGTTTTTAACTTTTGGTATACAATTAAGTTCGGTACTCAGTTTATTCAAAACCTATATTTCGACCGATTTTGGATTATTTTGTTATTGACATTCTAAAGTATTAATATTAAGTTCTACCATATTAATGTAACCCTGAGGAAGATCCAAAATGGGTCGAAATATAGATTTTGAATAAACTGAGTACCGAACTTAATTGTACACCAAAAGTTAAAAACATAAAAGAAACAATTAATAAATAAATATTAGCACTTAAAATTTTTAGTTTTTTTTTTTGAATCAAATGGGCACCCGTCAAAACCGAAATTCCAACATGACCCAAATAAGAACCACCCTAGTATATAGTACGTAGAATATTAAGCTCTATGGCCATGACACCGTTGGAATTTGCTGACGATAGGAATGCTGAATCTTTACACATAAGCTAAGAATCAAAGCAGAACTGCGATTTTGTTTGTTTTGAGAAAAATAAGATGACAAGCTGTAAAGATTTACAAGTAGCATTCTAGACCTTGGTAGATTATTTTGCATGCAAATACTACTCCATTTAAAAAATTTGAAACTTCACAACATGCTGAAAATACCTATACAATATGTAATTCGAGTTTCAAGTTATCCCTTGGTTAGTGACGGGTGCAAAATGTTATACTCGATGGCTCTTTAGAAGAGAGCCACGTAAAAAATGTACACTGTTTAGCCATACTGGTATTGTTTTCTTCAACTTCAACACACATACCAGTAACAATAAAATCATAATTTACATTTATCATAGCTGATAAAGAAACCACGTGCATTCATAACACAGAGATGATCATCTGCCAAGCAGGAGCTTAAAACTTTCCCCTTGGGTTTCTTGACTTTCCAAAATTTCAAAGGATTTAACTATTAAACTATTTCCAGCTTCCCTGATTTTCCAGAAAATGAACTCCCCGTTAAAAGTTAGTTTTCAGAAAGCTCCTATCGAATCGCTACCCAAAGAATTTGTTTTTTATTCTTTTGTTTTCTAAAAAAATATTCTTAAAAACCCTTTTTTTAAATTCTTTAGAAATTATCAGTATTGAAGAACCCATCTTTTAGAAAGACGAAAAAAGGTTTCAATACGGAAATTTTCTGGAAAAAGAATCGAAAAAATGTCGATTTTGGGAAAAAATGTCGATTTTGGGAAAGAATGGGAAGTTACTAAACTGCTAGAATGTGTGAAAATTTTAATATGTATATGCAATTAATTTGTTGGTGCTTCTACGTGCCAGACCTTATCTTCAAGATAGTGAAGGGTTTTAAAGATTCTATCAGGTTTGTCGAGACATCAAGTTAAGATATGCCAAAAAATACTATCGTTTTTAACCAAGTGACATTAAACTTATAAGTTTTCGAGTAATTTCTACGACTTTCAATGAAAGTGTTTTGTTTGAAGCAGGAACAAAACATCATTTTGAAAAGCTTGTAATTCTCATTGATACAGTTTACAAAGATCTATCCATTAAAGTTAAGTTAAAAGTCGCGTTGATATTAATTGGAGTATGAAACTGGAGCTCTAGAGTCTAGAGGAAGCAAACTTGCAGACATTTCATGCAATAAAAGATGAAAGCACTGTAAGCAGCAATAGTCAAAATCTCCCTATTCACGAATCCAATTACAATATTCTACATATTAATCCGCTAGGATACTTAACTCGCGCAAAGAATTTCCTCCGCAAAACTCCTCTGCGACCTCCAAAGACCCACCTACGCTCACCATAGCGACCATCAGAATGTATGGCAAGGAAAAGCTCAATTAAAAAGTCTGAGCATGTAGTATGAAGTTTCTCCGGTCTTTTTATGTTAATATACCGGACACAGGGCGATCGGTCAACCGCCAGATTAACTTAATTTCTGATGATCCCTGGAGATCAAAGATCAGTTTTTCCGAGAAACTTCTTGAACGAAGATCGTCATGCTCAATACGTTCGGTATGAAATACATAGTTCCTTTCCTGCAGTAATTTATCCAAAGAAATGTAATCCACGAAATTCAAAATATAAACGTATATGAAAATAACATTTATTCTAAGATAAAAGATGCAAGATGTCGTTTTTATTTACATTTAGTATTTCCGACTTAATCACCATCTGTAGATATAGTTGTAAACAAAACAGGTAATCAGTAGAATTTAAAATTTAGGGTAGTTTTGCATGGTCTTCCGCTCACAGTGCCAAATTTCGGATGTTATTTACACAACCTTGAATTTCTGCTCTATTTTGTTGATTTTTTTGTTATCAAGGTCATTAATACCAAGTATTTTTGTGTTTCATTTAACATGTTTATAAGGGTACGATACAATTTACTACTTAATTAAGATACCTACGGCCGGTTTCACAAAGCTTGATTAAATTCTGGTTTGAAACCGACCAATAGACTGTTAAGTATCGAATATTAATTTAAAATAGATTTATTAATAATTGTGGATTACAAATACATAATTTTATCTTAATAGTTTAAGATAATGTAACTTTTATTAAGGTAATGAAATCTTTTTAAAATAAAATATTGAGAATTTCATTTAAAGCTATAGAATCTCATTTGTTTGTATTAAACCTATCTATAAAATTAAATTAAATTAAATCTATCTATAAAAAAGTATGAAAAATGGAGAATCATTAAAGAAGAAATGTATGACAACAGCTCCATAGTCGAATGCAGCGCGTGCTGGATTTCGAGATCAAAAACCCGAGTTCTAAGTAAAAACCTTTATCTAAATATTTAATATAATTTATAACTAAACAATTCTTTTATAAATATAATATTTACAAAAAGAAATAATTACATAAAATTATCCCATAATTTTATAGGCATTGTTTAAGAACGGTCGACAGGTAAAATGAAAATACATAGGAATTCATGAAACTTTGGTAAACTGTTCTTAAACACAAATAAAAATTTGTGGCGTTTTTTAATTTTGACATTACCAGGTACATTTTTTTAATAGCATATTACAAGTTGAGTTGGTAAAGGACATCTTTAGAAGCCAAGAGATAAAGTAACAAATAATTATAAATTTTAAAATAAATTTTCTGTAAACTGTCAATAAATCCCAATAATAATAATAATAATAATAATAATTGCTACAACCCATAACCTGGAAACCAGGCCCCAGAAGCTATAAGCTTGTGCGGGAGGGAGGGGGCGATTATTATTATTAAGTAGGCCCTACGTGCGGCTGCAGCCGACTTACAGATGGAACAGCGCAAATCCCACATTTGTGTCACAGCTAAGGAAAACTGCAGAAAACCTTAACCAGATCTGCCGGCACCGGGAGTCGACCCCGGGCCGCCTGGGTGAAAGTCCGGCACGCCAGGCATTACACTACCAATCATCGATCTATCGACCAAAAGAAATTTTAAGTAAGGTTTCATTGTTCGTCGCTAGATGGCAATGTATGCTTTGAAATTAAAAATTGGAAATTCATTAATTCCATCTTAGAAATACGGAAAACTAAAAATAAAACTAATATTTAATAAAAAAAAGTATTGTATTTTTTGTGTATTTTTAGCGTTAAATACATTTATAAAAATCTAGACTTAAATCGGATAAAACGTATTGTATTAAATTATTTACAAATAAAAGTTGGCCAAGACTTTACTGATCAGTTTTACAGACATGTAAAGGAAATCTTTAACCACTTTGCTGTTGCTATAGCAATAGCTTACATTTCAAGGTTTGTACAATGACAGAAATGTACATATTGGAATATGATTGTGAATAAAATGATTGACATACCTGACAACAGCGCAGAAATTTTGTTAATTCATGTTGGTCCTTAAGGTAAGTATATTTATGTAATTGAAAATAAAATTTGAAAATATATAATTATAGATATTATATTTATAACAAAATTGTTTATTTATAAAACACGTTCAATATTTATTTTAAAAAATTACCCAAACTGGGATTAATACCTGGGTTTTGTAATTACAAATTTAGTGCCCTACATTGGGCTAAGGTGGTGACATATGATTTGTATTTATATACAAATCACTCCCGCAAAAACGAATTTTAAAATTGAATTGTTGAATTGAAAAAACATATTTAGGTATAAAATATATTAAATATTTCATAATTTTATTTAAAAGAAATACAAAATGAAACAAAAAGCAAAGTGAAGTACGAGTAATAAGTTATTCCCGCGTTTTTAATTTTAATTACGCTTAGTTAATATTTTAGAACTTTTTTAAAATCAATTGATTTTTCTGTTTTTCTTGAAAACTTTTTTCTATGAAAAATAAATGAAAATTTTCTTCAAATCCGAAAAGCACGGGAATACATATAGAATGTATTTTCCTCTCTATTTTGGTTCAAGTAGGGTGTGAGAATTTTAAGAAATAACTGAATGAGAAGTATAGAGCGAAAAGCATTTTAGGGATCATAAATTCCTACATAGTATAGACCCTTAAATAGCACAAATTAGATTATGCAGTACGTAGCTGTTTGGAGACACTATTAAAAGAGAAATCTTTTGGTGAGAGAATATACAGGGTGTCCCATGTCTGAATGAGTAGGCAAATGCTTTTAAATTGTAAGGGAAGTAATACTGCATAATTATTCTTAATAACATTTTACCATATTAGAGATTTTAAAATTTAAATGTTTTTGAGTGTATTTTCAAAACTGTTTATTTTTGTTATAAATCAATATATAATTAAAAATTGAACTAGTTACCACACTGATTACAAATACTGAATTGAAATATTTTTAGTTTATAAATATACCTTTTAAAGGATTTGTTTATCAACAATTCCCGTTTTGAATAATTAATTTAATTTTAATGTATTGGAAACTGACCAATAATACTGCTGTTATTAATAAATTATCTCTAAGTATATCTATATTTTATTAATAATTAGCAAATCAATATCACTATCTGAACGACTTTGTAAATTTCATATAATGCAGGAACTTATTTGCAATTTTAAATAATCATAGAACAATAGTTTTGGGCGACATGAATAATAATTTAATGAGATGCTAAGATAGAAATAAAGAACAGTATAATGCAAGGAATAAAATAACATTTAAATGCTGTTCTCAATCTACCAAACACATATTGTTTCTAAATTCATAAATAAATAATTATGAGATAATAATGCTGCACATGTTTATACAGCTCTTATTATTATCGGCCATAAAAAATCGAAATATAATGACAAATGTGTTTAATAATTAATATTTTGGCACCAAGCCAGCCTACCTTCGGAAAAAAGGTTATAAGACGCCTACTTACTTTACATTCTAAAGTCATGTCGAGAAAGTCTTCAATAGTTTATAATAAGAGTGATTGCGTTAGGATTATAAAATTCTAACCTGACTCTCTTGTATTACCTTTATTGTTGTGTATTATATTGCAAAGATTATGCAATTCTGACATTTAAGATTAATTTAAAAAGTATTACTAGTTAATTAATATTAATTACAACAAGTTAAAAGAAGAATAATGAAGTAAATAAATATTTCTATCATACAAAATAAATGAAGTTTCTTTATTAACACATTGAATATTAAAAACAATAATAGAGATATCAAGGCAAGGTTAACATGGAAAGACATTATAAGTCGTTGAGATTAAATTATCAAAGCAAGTATGTAACATTGAGGAAAGAAAAAAAAATTAAACGGAATTGTTATTAACATGTTTTGGTTGGTGTCTATTATGCGAAAATATCCTTAACTGTTAACTAGGTACAACACAAAAAAATTGACAAAATCTCTATGCTCTAGGTCACCCACGAGGTTAAGGTTGTTATTAGTACTTACAAGTGTAACATTTACAATTATTAAGTTATTGACATTTAGAAAAAAAAGAAAAGGAATTATTATTAGAAGTGTATTAAAATATTTATCTAATATAAAAACATCTGTCATAATGATTTAAATAAATAATTATATTTATTTAAGTTTTTCTTAAACTTTCATTTAAATTTTTAAAAACGTTTTAGGTCACAATCACAAACAAGCCTTCACTTTATTTTTCTGGATATAATATTTAAAAGTTATTACATTATTTTTAACAAATGAAATTATTGCAGCGTATCAATGTGCATAATAGTCTTATAAAAAGAATGGTCCTTGAGTAGTTTTTTTTTCCAGAAAATAATAGAAACGAAAAGTCGTGTTGTTAAGAAAGATATACACTTGAATACTTGATATTGACGATTGTATAATTAACCTCAATTTTTCTTCTATTATATTGTTAAATTTCAAAACCGTACACTTTCAATTAGTACAATGAACTATTATTAGCGACGAGAAGGATGAATTTGCACATTAAAAACAATTTTTACATTAATTCATAATTATATAATAATAAATTGACATAACATATTTACGCATTGGGATGGTAAGACTTAAATATTACAAATGAGTCAAAAAAATTTTTATAAGTACCTCATAAGTATTATCAGAACATTGGGAACCCAATATAAGTAGTGTCAGAGTATACAATTCTTTATTTTTTACTAATTAAGTATTACAACAGTTGCACTGCACATTAAGGTTAAGTACTCCGATTCAATTAAGGTTCGGGTCACGCAGTTACTTCCTCTAGAACATCAGCTATAATAGCCAGTAGAACAAAAAAGAGTACAATTGCAAAAAGAATTCGGTTTCAAGATCGGCCAGTGCTGTAAATGATACAACAAATATAAGTAATACCATAGAGTAATTATTCTATGGTAATACAGATAATGTGAAAAATTTTACCTTAAAGCATTTATGCTTTCTTTATAAAGTTGTACAAGTTATTCAAGTGGGGTCGTTTCTATTTTGGGTAATGCAACATTAAAATAAGTCGTAAATCTGATAAGAGAATGTCTGTTATACCTTCTCTTCTACCTTACGGTGTCTTAGAAGTGTGGATGCATCTCTTCCTACCCGAGCTACTCAAGATTTCCCACATACTTTATCTTTCTTCTATCATATGACTAACGCTTATCTAAAAGGTACCACTCACTAAATAGGTTTTTCAAGATAAAGCTACCAAACTCCCCAAACAACAATATTAGTTAGCCTAAAAAATGTTCGCAATGACCTCTAACATACACTGTGGGGTTAAAGTATGGAATATAGAAAAAAGCGAACTCAACCGGTGTTTTTAAAAACGCTGAAACACGTCAATTTTGTTTTTTAAAATACACATTAATATGTGCGATTTATCTTTCGACTTTCATTTGTTTGGTAGTTATGACGTCATCACAAAAAACTTTAAATGATAATATAGATTTTTAATAGTGGAAGGCGATAGTGATTTTTCTTCCCTTTATGATCATGCTACGGGGGACTCAACTGAGGAGACGAAACGAGTCAAATAAAGCGTCCCCGACCTTGAACGTTAATTCAAGTTTGAACGTTACTTCTAGATGGCGCTACGATTCTGGACAACGCTGACAGTGTTGACAGATTATGCGATTTATCGCAAATTTTATCGCAAATCTGGCTAATTTTTATGAAACATTGCGACCCATATGGCACTCCAGCGAACTGTCAACAATGGCCAGCGTGGTCTGAGCGTTGTCAAGGACCGAAGCGCCCTCTAACGAAAATTTTTTAAAATACAGGCCATTGGGTACGCAAATGTTTGGAACGCCCATTGCCGATTCGTCTCCTCAGTTGAGTCCCCCGTAGATCATGCAAATAAATCATAAGGTTGCGTAACAAAAATTCTGAGAAAAATCGAGCTGAACATTGTAAATGTTTGTTAGTTATGACGTCATCACAAAAAATTTAAATGAGAATCGCACGACGATGCCGAGAACCAATAGAAAAATTCAAATTTGAATTGTATCCATGACAATCACACAATTTTCCGGAAATTTATATATATATGCTACCAAGGAGTAATTTTTTGGAAATTTTTTGGAAATTATACTTGTAACATATATAGCTACATAAAACCAATTAATCATAATGCATTTTTTTCTGTGCGTCGTGCGATTATCTTACCGAATATAGCCTCGTGCATTGATTCTGCCTGGAAATTTTGATTTCGTGCATTTCTGCAACGTAATTGCACTCCACTCCGTGTCGTGCAATTATGACGTTGCAGAAATGTCACTCAAAAAATTTCCGGCAATAATCAATGCACTTGGTATATTATAAGTGACAATATAGATTTTCAGTAGTGGAATCTGATAGTGATTTTTCTTCCCTTTATGATCATTTTCTCATCATTTGTCGCAGACTTAATTTATGGTCTGTTTGGTCTAAAACGGCACTTTTTCGTTAGATTTCATTTCTACTCTTTAATCTTCGCTCTAGCATAATTTGATATACTTTATTAACAACACTTAAGATTAGTATTGATATTGCCCTGTAGTCTGAACACTTTTTATTGTTACCTATTTTATACTTTACTTTACTTACTTAGTCCAGCCTTTCTACCTTTAGGTGTAAGGCTGACCAATTTTATAGATTATTGCTATACAATTTTACGGGATTAGTCTTGGTTTCCAGTTGACGTTAATTTTATTTAAGTAAAACATTGTTTTCCAGTGTCATCCATATACTTTAACATCTCTGCTTGAAAGTTATCTTTTCCATTCTTTAATTTCCGTATTGACTGTTCTAAGTATTTTTAATGCAAATCTTATTTGTTTGATTATCGATATAAGTATCGGCTTCTGCTAGTCGATTTGACTACTTATATGACCGTTAGAAGTCAGTAAATTCTCTTCATTATCTTTGATAAGACTACTCTGGTCTTTTTTTACAGTTTCTTAGGAATCTTAGTTGTTTGTGTAAGCGTTTGCTATTTCCTTGACTATCTTTTTCCATTTTATGTCAGAATTGTTGTAAGCTTTTCTCTTAGCTTTTATAATAATTTCTTTAACTAACTTTTTGGTATTTTATATGCCTTTAAAATTGTTTGCGCCTGCTTGAAGGACATCAAAAATTGGTTATGTTGATTGAGTTCATTTGATCGTCCTTTGGAAGTAATGTGGAAACTTGTTTCATGCGTTTCTTCTGAACACAAACTGTCATGATCAACTAAAACTAACCTTAAAGTGTATAATTATAAGTGTGACTGATTAATTTCCACTTTTTAATTACACGCATATACACAAGGTAAAATAAATTTAAATCATACGAGGTATGACAATAAAATTCGCGGACTCATTTTATTATGTTGTTTTGACAACACTTGGAGGGTTGGCAGCGGTGACGCAGTGTTTGTTGACATTTCGTGCAGTCATGCAATTTTTTCCAGTTCTCTTGGAAATCTTGATTTGAGTGTAGAGCTGTTTTTGTACAGGTGTGTTTTGATATTGTGACGATGGAAATCGATCGTGATTTTGAGGAACAGCGAATTGTGATGAAATTCCTTGTGAAAGCGGGGAAAACGAACTCGGAAATTCTTGAAATGATGAAACCTGTTTACGGCGACCGTCTTATGATAAGAAGTTCGTTTTTCAAGTGGTTGTCGAAGTTCAGAGAGGGACTTCATAGAAGGACGATGAGCGTTTTTTTATTCGCGTGGAATTGTGCACCAAGAATGGGTTCCTGAGGGTCATACAGTTAACTCTGCTTACTGCTTGGGTGTAATGAAACGCCTGCGTGAGAGAGTTCGCAAAAAAAAGACCAGATTTGTCCGACCTCTCACACAGCCTTCATTATCAAGCAGTTTTTAGCCAAATCGGCCACCATGGTTCTTGAACACCTCCCCTACTCACCTGATTTGGCCCCCCTGTGATTTTTTTATTTCCCAAAATTAAAGAAAAATTGAAAGGGCACCATTTTCAAACTCTGGAGTCCATTAAAAAGTCAACGTCAGAGGTAACAAAAGATCAATTTCGCGAGTGCTTTGAAGGTTGGAAAAGGCAAATGGAGAAGTGCTTAACAGCTCAAGGGCAGTACTTTGAAAGGTGCCATGTGTAATTCTATTATATTGGCTTTTCAATAAATCTTTTTATAGCAAAAGTCCGCGAATCTTATTGTCATACCTCGTATATAACCAAACAACAATACAGCGCATCAAATTCAGATTACATTGACGACAAATAACTTTCAACAAACAAATTCGATTGATAAGTTACAAACTGCAGCAGCAATCGTAGTATATTATCGAAGATTTTTTTTTCTTAGTTTTGCGAGACGACTATACTGCCGTCTTAAGCCCAAAGGGCGTATCTCTTTTTTTCATATTTTAGATTTTACTGTCTGCAGACTCCTTATGACATAGTATAAAGCATTAATAAAATTAGACGTATCTTCAAAACACAAGAAAAAAGTAAGCTATATGGTCGTAATTCAGTTATACTGGGTGGAAATAAATGATTTTCATCAAGTTACCATTGCATTCCCCATGTAAAAGCACGACATGCCGCTCTACGAAAATAGAGAAGGCAGTACCATAACCTCAAAATTAAATAAATTCAATAAATTCTATGAATTGTTTGACAGATTGATTTCATTTATTGACAGAACTAATTTAGTACTAAATCAAAAAGAGTAGAGCGGTACAGAAAAATTTACATGTGAAAAAATTCCAAAGGGAACTTGATGAAAATCATTTATTTCCACGCTGTACTAAGCGAAATCGACGCATCTCAAACATACTACGACCTATTAAAAACCATTAAAAAACATATATATTTTTTTTAATTTCATAAACTCCAAATATCTTTATCCAATAAAGAGTATTAAACGCCGACACAAAGATTATTTTCTATTTGTGCTGACTAGTGTTGTAAATCAAAGAAGGTTCTGAAAATGCTGATGAGAACGTTCGCGAACGTTCGCGCATGATAAAACCGTATCAAAAGAACGTTCTCTTGGGGAGCATAATCAAGCACGTTCGCGAATGTTCTCTTAATAATTCTCGAGAACTTTCAGAATAATACAGCACAAACGAGCATAAACAATAACATTAGAAATCGAGGATAAAACCGAAACTAAACGATCTTAAAACGCATACCCACGCAAAATGCACACGTGTTACTCGCAGCTGCTGTCGGCGTCCGAGTATTCCAACTCCATTACTTTTATAAGCATAGCTTGTGCAATTTATGCCTTTGAAAGCATGTCATGAAATTTTGGTTACTGACGTTACTATCTCTTTGGTTTTTTGTTCTGATTATATATGAACTTTTTATTTAAATTTTTTATATTTTGTTTATACAAAAAGTGACAAATGTTTGTAAAGTTTTTGGTTTGGTTTTAAAAGTTGTGTATGCGGTGGCTGGATACTGGACGCCGATCTTGGACACTCTACGCCGCGACTGGCGGTTTTTGACACTTTGCCGATTGTTGATACTACGCCGACCGCAAGCGGTGGACACTTTGCCAACCGTGTCCGCGATCAGCGTATTATCCACGGTTGGCAAAGTGTCCTGAAGCTAAATTTATTTTAAAGGTCGGCGTAGTGTCCACGGTCGGCAAAGTGTCCGCGGTCGGCAAAGTGTCCGCGATCAGCGTTGTGTCCGATCGGCGTGAAGATGCATACCTGAGCTTCTAATCTAAATATAGTGGGACGTATTCACATGTCATGACTAAAGGTGTCTCTAACTAAAGTTCTAATTAAATTCAACAAGAGAAAACATAGCTTTATCTCATTCTAATAGATAGGAAAAATATTGGTCCATGGTAATTGAACACGTTATTTACTTAATAGTGAGATGTGAATACGGCCCAACGAGTTTAATATTTTTCAATTTTCTATTATTATTATTACATTACTTTTCAACACATTACGGTAGAACAGTAAAATTAACTACAACTAGCATTATAAATGAGTAAAGTTGGAGAACATTCGAGAATTTTCAGCATTTGGAGAATATTTTAAGAACTTTTGAATTATCCCTATTTTGTTTACATTTTTGCAAGTTAAAGGTATATTCTCCAGTACTGCTCACTTTTGAGGGTTTATTCTCGTTTTTTTCGTTTGTACTCCGGGAATATTCTCCAAAAATAAATGGTCGAGCATTTTCCAACACTAGTGCTGACCAACATAAATATAAAATCCTCAATATCTCAAAACTGAATACTCTTGAGATACGCCCTTTGCGCTTAGGACGGCAGTATAAACCTACAGCATCTCTAGAAAGTATACCGCACCTGTTGCACAGATATATCGCATGCACGCTTTATTACAATGTGTTGTTATGAAATTGTTGTTGTTGCCAACGTGTTGAAGTGTATCAAGAGATACTCGCAGTATATTTAATATAAACATTCACGATTATGTATCTAAGTCGGTCACAAATCTGCCAATAATCGTATTAGGCTCTAATATAAAACTCATTATTATTTAATTTTAAATTATTTAAGAAATACCAGAAATTTATAATACAAGTTGGGTTAAGTGGTAGAGCAGCAAAAGCTGAACGTCGCCCAAGAATAATTTTTCTTTTTGTAGATGTACTTAAATTTATATCTATGTACAAAGGCTATTATTATTATTATTATTGCTAGCTTAATTTTGAGAAACATAATATGCACATACAATTGCGGTCAAAAAACTGCAAACACCAACGTTTTATGTAATTGAAGAGGCTTTAAAAGTTTATAACATTTAGTGTTCAGTGCAATTTATTGTAGAAATTTCTGTAACCTTGAAACAATTTATTATAGCCAATCGTAACATAAACCTAGCAGTAGGTAAAATTATAGAAAAGTGATAAACCAAATGATGTTGGTCTTTATCACATCTTTATGTCGCGAATTTATGTATGTCCTTGTGATTAAAGAACCAGGTTGTTGCTAATATAAAGATTTATTACTTTTTGATAATAAGTTATTGTTTTTAGTGATTTCGTCATATTTACCAACCAGGTAGCCTCGTTATATTACTTTTTTTAATTATCAAAATATATGCTTATATCCACGACCTTCTAGATTTCACGAGACGAAGTCTCTTATCCGGCCTGCGCACTACATTAGTTCAAGTGTTTCTCCGCTGGCGCCACCAAACACGAAAATACGGAAACGGATATATAACACGTAAACGCCAATTTCAAACTACGCTAACTTCGCGCGCTTTTATACTTTTTGTCGATTTTGCGCGTATCGTCAATAAATTATATTTTCCTAATCTTTTAAGGCAGTTTTCTTTATTTTTTAATATAATTACGTTATTTCCTTATTTGCTTAAATTTTCGTAGTTTTGTTGCTGTTTTTTCGTTCACTTTAGTAATGGCAAACACTAGCAGAAAAAAGTGTAACTGCCGCAATGCAATGTGTAATAGTACTGATCCTACAATATCATTTCATGAATTTCCTTCAAATTATACCTACCTTACGAGAAAAATGGTTTCAAATCTTACGTTGGGGTTATGGACACCAACACTCAACAGCAAAATAATATATACTTCTTTATTTCGACAGATCAACAATTACAAATACCTGAAAGAGTCAATTTCTACATCGAACTTCCTAAAACTATAACAGAATTAATAAAAGAACTCCAAACTTTATGCATCTCGATTGCGAATTCTTTCAGCATCTGTAGCCCTTCTGGCAGGATACATTGCAAAGAAACTGAAGAAAGGATTAAATGCCAATAGCCTATTAGATTCTCTGTTAGCTGCCTCGTGTTCAAATTCACTGATAGGATTTGTAAATCTTCAAAACAGAGGTGCCCTAAAATACTCCACTAGAAGATTTTCACTTTTAATCAACCAAATAATCGAACTTGTAATACATATTGTAGAACATTTACCTGGAGAATGTAATCCGTCTAATATTCTAACATCACTAGGTATTTCTAACTCCAATTGCTTTTTCACAGTTTTGGTTTGCCACGACCACAAGCAGGAACTTAGTAATATAATTCTTTAGAAATTGCTAAAACCTTGTTTGGCAAACAGAAACATTGCAAAAACGTGAACAGATAATGTACTTACTGCTCACTATCTCTATATCCTAAATCCAGCTCACGGGCAGTTATAAAATTGTAATTTCAATAAATGTCATTGAACTTGTTAATTAATTTTAATAACATAATTAATTTAATTATATAAATTTATTTAATTACTTCGCAAAATATTTACGTAAACATGCAATGCTTGACATTTGTAAGGGTTATCTAACCTATATATCTTCAAGTGACAAATAAACATCAGCGTGTCAGCTAGCGCCAAAACGGCGAAATTTTGCGTTTTCTCAGAAACAAAGTTTATATGGGAAATCGTAAAAGTGCCCAGGCCGGATAAGAGACTTCGTCTCGTGAAATCTAGAAGGTCGTGCTTATATCATATATTGTCATCTCCTTATGGTTTCCTTCCTTATCAATATCTAATCGTATTATTCTTTCCAAAATAGGTAGGTATATTCAATTTTCTAATTGTTTGAATATTCTCTTTCTGTATCATAACCGGCACTCCCTCTCTGGATGCTTTGAGTTATTTAACTTCACAGCAATACTATATTTTAAATAGTGCCTCCTAACCACTCACTGTATTTGACTTATGTCTGTATTTAACGTTACCAATACGTCTATATATTACCCTTTTTTGACGTGAATCGGTCTGTACGATTTTACGCCGAGCAAAAGATAACATCGTTACCAAAATACGTATTAACATAAGTCAAATACAATGTGTGGTTAGGAGATACGGTTGAAAATACAGGTTGTGATATACCATGGTCCTTACAATCTATTGTTAGTCCAAATGTGACCCAATGTGACATTTGCCTTTCTATGCTTTCATACCTTTCTTCTTAGTATCTGTTAGGCCTCATTATACTTTAATTTGACTTCTCTGAAATTCTTCTTGAGTTCTAGTTCTTTAAATAGAACATTCCACATGCCCACTGTTTTCGATTTTATTTTCTCTACTGTATAAACAATAAGTAATTGATCTAATCCGGGATACATTATTCAAAATATTTATGTATATATGTTTTCTTTTTTGTCACGTAGGCTACTTTCAGTATGTCGAAAATCTGCCAAAGTAGTGGGCATTGATAAGAATTTTATTAAGACTGTCTTAGTCATTAATCTGTAGGTATTGAAAAGAGTAGGTACTAAAACATCGTGGCGTTCAACGAAATATTGCTATTTCATTTAACCAAATTTATGTAGTTGTATAAATTCCATAACCAAGGATGTCAAAATATATTCAGTTATCTATATATGCATAACATGGTAGAACAGTGTTTCTTCGTGGCCCTAAATGTAAATTCCGTTGAGCAAATACATCCATGCGTCGGCCTACTAAGTTAATCAAGTTCTATCTGCACTAGCTGATTCACTGCATTTGGAATGACCGTGCACAGAAATGTCTCGATACGGATGTCTGTAGATACGGTTAACGTCACTTCACCAAAGATGTAGATTATGGGGGGGATAATCCCCTGTCAGATGTATCCTAAAAAGATGCAAGACTTGATCTGAGTTGTATATATTTCATTTTTGGTATACTCACCCCCCCCCCCCCACAAATGGATGTCTACATCCTTGCATTCCCCGCTTGTGCGAATACCATGCTCAGGGCTCAGCGTCGCTATACTGTGCCTTTTAAGTTGTAGCAGATATTTATGTACGAATTTTATGTAACTGAGACATTCTCCGAACCTACACGGCAGTAAATCTTCAAACACAATCTGTATATGATTCGGTTCTCTGAATCTTTTGTAGCAGATACTGAACTCGTGAATTCGATATCAAAACAATTTCGTTTTGGTAGATTGACTGTGATGAATCTTGATCTAAAGCATTGATGAAGACTTCATTCTTTTTCCTACGTTCTTTGAGTGTAATGCTTCTGAATACTTACTGGCGAAATGTGAAGTCCTTTTTTGTATCTTATGGCATCATTTGCGTGACCGCAATTAAAGATGTTTCAAAACATGTTTTTGTAATCAAAAATGTTTGAAAACTGCGATACGTTTTTTAAATTTAAATGCATCCAATAAAATATTCTGAAATCAGCCTTTAACAATTTTCTGTTCAATTAAAAGAATCAGCGCAAAAAACAAATCTGATCCAGTGAAACAAAATTTTTTCCTTCAAGTTTAATTTCTCCGTTTAAATTTAAAACTTTATTAATCGCTTTCTAAGCGATTATCGTATTCCATAAGAAAAATCTGCTCATTAGTGTATTTTTATAGTTCTACCTGGCGTCCTCTTATCTAAACACGGCTTTAGTTTTTAGAATGGTAGCGGTACGTGTAATTAAGAAGTCACCTAAATGTGTAGGATATACAAACGGTTTTCTTCTCTTTTTTGTCTTCGTTCTCCAACTTCGTACTACCTGACTCTTCTTTTCTAGTCGTCGATTCCTTCGGTGGATTATGACGTATATATATAAGATATTTTGACGAAATGATTTTCCTTATCTACTACATACATTTCAGCAGCTTTGAGGATAAATTGACTTCTTAGATGTGGAAAGGAGTTTTGTGTTCTTTTTTTTCTTTCTCGGTTAAATGTCGATTTAGAAACATTTTTATTGCTTATATTTTTATAACGAAGCATTAAGTGAAGAGGAAGGTCATACATAATTTATAAAATTCGATTTTTATAGTATACATTTAAGCCGGTAGCACTAGTAAAGTGTTTTTCAGTATACCTCTCTGAAAACATATAAATTTCATGTTTGTTTATTGGTTGCGAAAGGCAACCTTTCCCGTGCAGTGCACCGGAAAACTTTTCCCGTGCAGGCTTTCCCGTGCTCTTAATAAATAGCATTACGACTTTCAAAGCACTCTTTCGATTTATGATTCTATCTTTAAATTTTTCTGTTTTTCGAGTATTTTATTGTGGTTTTCAGAGAGGTATACTGAAAAATATCGTTCATTACTCGGCAAAAACCGCTTTTCCCGCGCTCGCTGGCTTCCCGTGGTCGCCTGCGGCTCCCACGGGAAACTTCCAACTCGCACGGGAAAAGCTTGGTTTCAAGCCTCGTAATGAAATATACTATTCTATTATAAAACATTAACGCCGTTCTAGAAATCTATACAGTGATAACTATGTTATATGTATTTTTAGAATTACCAATACATTCATTTATTCAAATTGTTACAATTCTGTTGAGACTATACAGTGTAAATTTATTTTTTAAAGATGTTAAGAAAAATATGCATTTAAAGTAAAGGATAATAAATACGTCTAGAGGGCCGATTATCTCCTATAAATTTTATGAATATAGCCCGCGTACATTCATCAATGTTGTATCACCCTGTATAATCATTTATCGCAATAATTTTCTACCGAATTAAAACAATTTATTCAATAAGTACCTTTAATAAGCTACCATTCAAATATAATAATTTCTTCACGTTACATGGTAAGTTGAAACATTGAACAGCAACGACACGCACAGTGCCGTCACCTACAATTCTTTAGCCCCCTTTTATCATTATCCCTGCTTCGTAACCTTTTTACATTTTAAAAAGTTCGAGTTTGAAGGTTTACTCATTTCCCCCCGCCTCAATCATCAACGTACATTCAATCATAGACGCCCTTGAATTTTATTAAAAATTTTGTATAATATGCCGTGTATTCTAGGCTTGCCCACCCCCCTAGCATGTCGTTTATTCTTGGATTGCCCCCCTAGACAAATTTCTGCGGGTGACTGTGGATCCAACACTCACCTCCACTCAGTTTTATGGCAAAAGCGAGTGTTTTTACTATAACTCAACGTAACAACCAAGAGATTTCTACAGTAAAAATAAAATAAACATTAGAATTCTTCCACAGTTTTAATGGAGATGTTTCTATACATTTGCCACATTATTCATATTGTTTGACATACTCTACTAATGACGCAAATGGCATGTTGATAGCTCTAACCGTTTACAATATTCATATCCGATACCCAATAAACATTTTTCACTACTTTTATGATAACACGTGGTTATATAAAGAGTATATAACGGTATTGGAAGGTGATCCAAATTTATTAGACTTTTATAAGATTACTGTACGGTCTATGTATCACGGTTTTACAAACTTATAGTAACCATTACCATAGTCTATAATAGGAAATTGATATAAGGTTTGCCATTATCTCAGTATAAAATAAATATTTGCTGAATTATATAGTGATTTTACTTTTATTACGTTTATAAATACTAGGAGATAATAGCGTTTCGATAGGTATATGTAATAACACTTTTGGTGGGCAATTTACTAACCAATACTTCTTTTATAAACTTTCGTTGCTTTTAGTGCCTACAAATTACCCTAACAAACCATGTTATACTCATATCTATTTTAGTATAAAAAATGGCCGCGATATGCCAGTTTTATTTGTTTATAAGCTGTTCATAATTTGTTAAATGTTGTGGTTTAAATATGGATAGTTGCTTATTAAAAACATAGAGAATAGTTCAATACACTAGGACAATTCAACACAAAGTTTCAAAAACGTTTTCCGAATCGTAAATCGTTGTGCATGAGTTAGACGATAATCATACATTACCAGAAAACCCAGCCCACATTAATATTGAGATGCCTTGTATAATAATTAAAGCAGTAGTGGACCCTTTACTTGTTCCTAATGATGACCCCCCGCCCAACGAAACTGCTGACAAATGCGGAAAAATACATAGATAACTGATTTTGAATATGATTCGTGCCCACTTAACTAAGAGGAATTAAAGTTTTATTACTCAAGAAATCACTATTCAGATTATTATTACTTATTAAGATTTAAGACTTATTAAGGTTGGGTCATTTCTTTATGGTTGTCTAACTAAGGCTATAACTATAATATTTTTAAAATGCTTTTAGAGATTTTCAAGATTTATAATAATGCTTTCAGAAACGTTAAATCACTTAAGTATATATAACAAGCCAAAAGTTTTGTTAACAATATCGTATTGTGTTACTTTTTACTATGGGTGATATTACAGTTTCCAGAGTTTATAAGAATATCCCAGCCAGCACACTGACGTTATTTTTAGGTGATTATTGGTCGGCGACGTCATAAATGATGTCCATAAGACGTCTTGTTATAGGACGTACGGAGACGTCTTCATAACGACGTCTTTTAGACGTACAATAAGGTCGTTTTTATACTTTTAATATTATTAATTATGATCTATCTAGGTAACCAAAAAGTGATATATTCCATAAAATATTTTTTATTTTTACATTTGCAGAATGTAAATAGAATACATTATTTTACTGTTTTTAATATTCAATTACACTATTTTTGTATTGTCATGTATGTAGGTATGTACACATGATGTACACGAGACTAATCTAGCAACACTGTTTTACTTTATTTTTTACTGAACGGCACCTTACCACATGCCGTAATACAAACAGCAACAACGTCTTTCGTGTATTTGTTTTGCTCTTTAATTAGTAACGTTTCTACTTATTATTAAAGTTGTTAACGTACCTCACATTTATAGTGTATGTTTAAGTGCAACTACTGCATAATAATTGTGTGGTTTGTCACAAAGGGTGAGTAACTGAGTATTAATAATTACTTGTTCCGTCGCATTACTACATAACCTATACAATCTTATCCGTTCGACGATTTTGTGAGATTACTATTGTTAATAAATTAATACTAATGCAATGGTTTCTTAGTACTTATTAATACTATTTTAGTATCATCAATTATTCTGCATAGTCTTAGCAGCTTTTCAGTTAGTAAACGTTTACTTTTCTTTAACAATTATGTATGAAATTAATAGTATACAGTAATAAATATTATTTCCAATATTCAACTATTTATTTGTAACTTCTATCCTAGTCCTAAAATAGGACGTTTTAATGGCGCCATTGAACAACGTTTTAGAGACGCCGTTGAACTACGTTTTAATGACGTCTTATATTGACGTCCTTAGGCTGTGACATAATGCTGTCAGTTTTTCGACAATCATTTTAATACGTCATTTGACGTCGTTACTGCCGAAAAAACGGCGACATTATGACGTCAGTGTGCTGGCTTGGATTGCCTTCCACTATGACAGTATTGGATATGTCAAAATAAATGAGACGCTTACATGAGATTATTTAAAATTGAACAATTAACTAATGTTATACAAATTGTTACCTACATTAAAATTTATTATTACTGGATAATTTAAATAAACTACATTTTATCACTGAAGGTTTCTAATTTCTATTAAGTTCTGGTTATATAAGAAGTTATATAGTGGTGACGAAAACGACTCTGTTACTAGTGAAAATAAACTCTAAAGTTATATACTGCTCTATTTGAGACTTGAAAGGGTTTATAAAAGAAACAGTATTGCTATTACTAAATTATATAAACTTAGTGATGGTAAATATGTGGTTACTACTACATAAATATAAAAATGTTCATTGGATAATATTGGTTTTGAAGATACCTAGAGCGGGTTTGTGTACCAAACGGTTAGGCCATAAATACCGCAAAATTTATTGGTTAGTAACGATGGTTGTAAGAAAGTCCCAGAAAAAAAATCAGATATAGAGCAGATCAAAATATTTTCAAGAAGGAGAAATAATTCTATTAATATTGAAAATAAAGTGTGATCTTGACTTAATACTCCATTCGGTCGTAAATTTTCCTTTCTTCTAAGGCGAGTATCGCCATCTACCAGGAACTAAAGAGAGATCAGTTACACTCTGTTTTCAAAAGTTTTGTAGGTCGGGATGGTGCAGAAGGCCACGTGAACCATGGCGTCTTCGACTGGAGAGTATTATATGTAGTTCTTAAAAGGTTAAGTCTTTTTCTGTACAAATTTTTGTTCTGCTGTTGGACGTTCTAACATGTCGAAAGTTTGTTGACATGTGGCATGTCGCATCACGTAGTCTACTATTCGCTTAACAAATTTCGAAAAATATACCGATATTTGTGAAATTCTACAGAAGATATCTCTAGGTAGAGAGATATCTTCAAGATATAGATACTAAAACAATACGAACATTTAGTAATTAAGATTATCGCTCAAAAAGAAAGTATCAATGATTATTAAATCATCATCATCATCATCATCATGAAAGTATCAATTAAACGATTAGGTATGTTTTTAATTGTTCATAATATTAGCAACGAATAAATCACATTAATACGGGATGAAATATAAAATATCAAACCTAATTAAAAACAAACATATGTTGGCTTGGTCCAATTAAAATAGCTTTAACCGTTCCCATGATGTCATAAGGTCTTTAAATTGCATTGAATGGAAAATTCAAAAACTGTATCGAGATTAAGTTAGAAATAATAATGCTGATATGGAAATTATAAAACAACAACCAACGGGAATAAGAGTTGTTATTTTGTGGCAGACATTTTCTTTAATTTGTGTGGGTTTCATAGTTAGGGCAATACGATTCATCCATTTCATTCTTATTTCGATATACAAATATATACAAAAAGATTCCTAGTATAAAATATATAAGATAATCAACATTGCCCCCTCCCTCCCCACTCTTGGTATATATCTAAAATTAGATAGATTAAAAACTTGCACCAAAATTGGCTCACCAACCAAGCAAGTTAGCACAAGGTGAGATCTGTGCTGCCATATTGTCGTGGCTATTTTCCTTCGTGAGTGCGTTATTTGTGGGCCGATTTACTTAGCTTAGAAAGAGAGAGTTTGAGTCCCATTGAGACTCGAATGAATGACTCAGTCAAAGCGTTATTCTACGCGCGAGGACTAAATAGATCCTATCGAAGCCCGAGCTCGGTCACATACCATGACTTACGTTGAAGATATCTTTGAAATATTTCTGTTTCTTATTTTTTAAGAAGGTATTTTAAATATGTTTTTGCGATGCCGTAATTGAGAATGTAGTAATGAGTATTTCGAGAAGAGTTTACTTAAGATTGATTTCTATAAATCTATAATATCTACCATCCCTAGATTTCATTTCTTTATTTTGCTTTAACGCCGTAGCTTTATAAAGCTCATAAGTTAAATACCTTAAAATCGTAATAAAAGAAAGAAGTTTACAGTTCACTTTATGATCCTACCGCATCAAATACTTCGAAGACATAATATAAAGTGTATAAAAAAAATTGTCGAATTTTTCCATCGCAACCAAAAAAGTTTATTTAAAGCATTTATTATTACATTACTTTTTCGTGAATTTTCGGCAGTATATACTTACAAAATGTTAGTAGTAGAGGTAGAGCGCGGCACAAGTTCGCGTAAAGTGGTGAAATCTAAAGGTATTCGCGACTTCAAAGGGCGGCCGAAGGGCGGTTTTGGTAAGAGCGGGGTTGAACAAGTCCCTAGGGCTTTAAGAAAATCGATACTGACTAGGGCTGCCAACGCATAACTTGGAGTTCCCGAATTCGCTTATTTGTTCAAGTTGCGTTCCAACATGACTTCGGCACGTGTGTACACGTAGATTAAAATAGTAATTTAAGGGCCCATGTGACAGGAATATTGTAAATACAACATCTGGGAAGAATACAAATTTGGCTGCTTACTTTTAAAAAATAGAAAAAAGCCAGGGGGAAATCTTAAAAGTGACGAAATAAAAAAGTGTAGGTAGCGGAATTTTATTTACTTTATATAAAGAGTAGGAGGATCGAAGAAATTTCAGCGCACATTCATTTTTCTACCATAAAACGATATCCATCCCATCGGGCGGGCGTAACATTGCAGGAAATTGCTGAGAATCTAATTTTATTTCAGCATATACACAAAACCGGAAGAATATTCAGTTCAAGTACGGGAAATTCTTTTTCTTATTGATTTACAAAGAAAAACTGATACTTGGTAAAGTTTTCTCTTCGACAACGCCGGTATTGCTTAGACACAATAGATTTCTGGTTCTACAGAAATGCTCTTTTATTCAGCGATTCTAGTGAAGTAGTAGAATTGGAAATAATATAAAAACGTCAACAAAAGTTTTGCTTTAACTGAGTTACTACATTCACGAGATACGTCAAATTATTCGTGTAAGTTTTATTGGTCACGTTGACGAATTTACGAGAAATAGTTTGGAATTTGGAAACACCCCAACGAATTGACCCTTCTGATGTTTTCCTCGGGTACAAACCGAACTTCTCGTATTTTAATCTGTTTCCATTTGTACTAAACACACACGCACCACGGATGTAGGCCTTGGGAAATTCAGAATAATTGAGGTGAAATTCTGTTCAATTACCACATATTTATTTACTATATTTGCTGAGAAATATGTTACCGCCCCTCTTCTTTATTTCTTTTTTCAATCTAACTTTCTTAAACTAATTTTATACTGCATTAACTATCATATAACTATTAAAAAAAGAACTTTCTTGCGAAACAAAACAAAATAATTCCACCTTCAAATACTAAAACAGCATTCTTTAATTCTCAGTTGAGTAAGTGTGACTTTATGCATGATTTGAAAAGCAAATTCCATTCTTTCAGTCAGCAGTAGGTATGAAAACTTAATTTAAAAAAGTATTTATAAGGCCACTGACTATAAAGTCTGCTAAAAAGATAACAATGAGGAAAGAATACAAAAGGAACCCGATAAAAAACACACCCAAGTGCTGTTGCTGCTGCTCTAAAACTTCCCCCGTTTTCGCGTTCTCTTATACTTGAAGATTTTCAGCATTAATTAAAAGTTTAAATAAACTTAAAATTTTAATCTCTGTTGTATTCTCTTCTTTTACTACTTACCTTGTTCAGCTCGGCCATGTTGAATAAGAAGAATAACCAGAAATGGCAAAATTTGTAATACAAATCCCATGTCGACTGCTTTTTGCTTCTTTCGCCAGTGTTCGTCACGCCACCTGGCGGACTGCATCTCCTTGCTACTTCATCCTGAAATAAAAATAATACAAATAAGTGCTAAAATATTACTTGAATTATTTTATGCTTTACAATGCAATCAGTTTTGAGCTGAATTTTAATTATTTTTAATGACTTCAGATTTTATTACATTTCCGTGAAATATGGAAAAACTTTTAAATACGACCCTGCAATAAAATATTCCCCTAGAAGTTTCATTAAATTAATAAGTGTTAAAGTTGTTTGCAGTTAAATATAATTGAATAAAAAAGACATTTAAATCAAAATTAATAAATGGAAACTCATAACTTGCGACAGAAAATTAAATAGTATTAAATAAATTTGCATAAATTAAATAATAATTTTAATTTACAGCCTATGAAACAAAACATCACTTCTCATACTTTCTGCTGTTGATGAATTTCATTTAAACAATCATTAGTTTATGAAATACAGAGAAGATAAGGATATGCAGGTTACAATTTGTGAAACCAGGATAATAATATACTGTGTTACCGGATAAAAAGTGGCACTTCATTTGACGAGCAATTTCTGCATGTGTGAGGTGTAGCGCAGTGTAGCCGCATTATACATAGTGCTCACTTTTTAATTTGTAGTAAACTTCCGGTTAGTTTTAACTGACTTTAACTGAGTTAGTTACTATAGATACAATTGTTTCAATAAATATTAAAATTTTATCTAACATTGCTGTGTGACTCTAAATTGTTTTAAATAGTATATATTTGTTGATTATGTAAAATTTCCAATAATGAATACAGTGTCTGTATTGGCTATATTTTACATGAAAATATTTTATTTCCCGCTTATTTATATTTGAACTCATATTGTTACATACGCCATCGACTGGTTTATTACTCAAGGTCTCTTTTTATTTTAATAACCATAAATTGTGACAGATTCACTGCCTGAATATTCTTTGCTTGAATATTCTTTCATGTTGAATACAAGTAGGAACAATTAATTGCATTAGACAATATTTTATGGCGAAAACTAAAGACAATCTGCATTTATCAAATTACATGTGCTTTACACTAACTATGTTGTATTTAGGTTTATTATACCACACTATGACTAATCTGTCATATATGATATTTGTTTTGTGATGAGAAATAGGTACACACTCACAATTAACTATTCACTTCTCTTCTTTATTTGTTTTAGCTAAACCAAAATCTCATGAAGACATAACTCCACCTGGGCACAATATGTATTTTCTCTTCTGGTCAATTAAATTTACCTCGTTCTTATTTTCCTCCCTTTTAACAGTACAATGAAGCACTGGGACTAGTAGCTTGCATGAGATTTTATATTGTGACCATTTAATTTGTACAGTTCCACAAAACTTTTAATACATAGTTTTATACAGATATTAACATGTTTTTGATTTAAAAATAAGTTTTTATCATTACAAAATTTTGCTGTTATTTAATTCAATTATTTGTATTATTCTGTATCTAGGTGTTCTATATCTATCTCTTCCTCTTATCAATAGATAATAAATCATTATTTTAATTGTCTATACATAGAAACCTTTATTTTAATGTTCACTATAGTAAAGCTCGTAATCTTTTATTGCAGGCGATGATATATAATGATGCTTACACCTAACAAAAATTTTCTGTTAAAACATATTGTTATGATATAGGCATCCAGCATTACATGTATGCACGCTGTGTTGTCTATCTTCCAAATCTTAAATTTCTAAGTAAAATATTTTACTGCAATATTGTTAACCAAAATCTAGGGTGTATTTGACACTAGAATGTTAAAGTGGGGAACTTTTTATACGGAAGGTTTAGGCCTTTGAAATCCCAAAATTGAAACGTTTCAGCAGGGTCTGCTAGAATGTTAAAATTTAGTTTATATTTATAATTTTGCTGTCAAAATTTGTGTAATTTTTGTTTTATAGGATCTTAGGATTAATTTTATGATAAGAAAAGGATGTAGATTTGAATTTTTGTGAAGTAATGTTTGTGAGAAAATTCAAGATGGTTGTCAATGAATCCTAACTCTAAATTTGCGTTTTTATAGCCATGTTAGGTAGCAAAATAAAGGAAAAAATTCTCATCTTTCATTTTATAATATTTATTTAAACAATTAATTTCCATACAGAGCAGAAGTCATGTCAGTTTGTACGTTATTTTGATAAAATTTCGAGGTTATGTTGGTAAATTTTACGTCACTTAACTGTCAACAAAGTGAGGTTATGACATATGTCATCTTGTTTTTAATTTTTTTTCTTAATAATTTAATTCATAATAATTATAATAAACCAGGGGTGGCCAACCCGCGGCCCGCGGGCCACAAGTGGCCCGCCTTGGACATTTTTCCGGCCCGCGAGATTAACCACACATTTACAAAATATATTTATTTTATAATGGACAAAGTAGTGAAAACCAATGTATTAAAAAAATACATTATTTGTGCATCCATATATTCAAAAATTAACGGTTGAAATTGTGAGAAAAAATTAACTTTGATTTTAAAATAATATTCTTGCGAATATACGACAGATATTGCCTGTTTTATTCATGAGTTTACAGTTATAAGTTTGCAGAATAATTAAATTTAATGATTTCATTTTTCTTATTTCATTTATATTTATATATTTAATTTTTAGTGTTATATATTTGTTTATAATGTACGTTTAGTATCATTATTATTATATTATCTATGTTACATGTAAGAATAATAGTAAACACAATAACAACTCATTATGTTTCAATTTTTCACTCCAAAAAAATGTCTATAGTGTATCTAAATCTAATATGGGGATATATAATTTTATATGTGGCCCACGGAGTTATGATGCATTTCCAAAGTGGCCCGCAAGATCATTTGGGTTGGCCACCCCTGTAATAAACAATCAAAGTGAGCTAAAACTGAAATAAAACAAAAGTGCAGTGTTTAAATTAGGTGTTCAGACTGTTATTATTATTTGGAGGAATTTTTGGAATTTTATTTTGCATGGAACAAATTAAAGGAAGGTAATGGAATCTTGTTGCAAATAACTGAATTATTTCATGTACTCACGTCATGGAAGATACATGTTGCACTTTTAATAATTATAATTATCTTCATAAATCACAAATAAAATCCATTTGAAAGATGGTATGGAAATGTGCTCATCATGTCAACAAATAAGTATGTAATTTTACCAACTATGACAGAAAACTGCTAACCAACTTAATGTGTTAAAAATGTTGTGTGGATCAAATATTTTTAAATTTAAAATAATTTTCATATTTTAATATTTTTTAATAGTGATTAACAACTGAAGATTGATGGATTGATCAGATAAGAATTAAAAAGGACAAAGAGAATTAGGTCTCGTAATTCTTATTTTGTTAAACTATTTGACACCGAGATTTAATTTGATTTTGCTTCATGTTTGTTTAATTAATTTTAATTTAAAATTCTAATAGTTGTTTTCTTTTCTCTTCATGGAGTTTTAAATATTTATTTCTTTTCTGTGTTCATAAAATATATAAAATTATCCATTTAAATTTTTTTAAGTTTGTGAATTTCAACAATAATGGATTTATTTTGAAATTTCTAACCTTTCATCTTTCATCAAGTGTTGGAGGGTTTATTATTATTCCCTACAACAATATTTTTTCTTATTGGCATTATATAACATCTTCTCCCCATATCATAACAATATGTGATTAGGATGTTTTGAATAGTTATTTAGACAATAAGATAAAATTAAAGAAAATTCTCAACAAATTAAAATAACCTTTTATATGAATATTATATGCATGACAAGATACCATAGCAACATACATGTGATGATTAGCCTCCAATTAATCATCACGACCAATATTACTTTGTCTCCTACGACTAAAAGTACTTTTAAACGTAGGACTAAAAGTATAATCTAGCAATATGTACAGGATGAGTCATGTAAGATGATCCTGTACCTTATTTCGAAGACCATAAATCGATGGCCGAGTGGAAAGCGTGCTAGATTTCCATTTACATAACGCCGGTTTTGTTCCCGGTTAGGGTGTCTTTTTTTAAAACTATTTAATATATTTTATAAATAAACAATTTTCTAACAATATACTTAATATTTATAAAAAGGAATAACTTACAATTGAATGCTAATATATGGTATGTATGATCATTAAGTTTTATTTTTATGTAGTTATTCCTTTTTATAAATATTATATTTTTTTAAAGAAATTAAAATAGAACCGACGTTTTGTAATTGGAAATGCCTTCCACTCGGCCACATTAGCTATTGATATCTTTTGTTTCTTTAATGAATGTCATTTATAATCCTGTTTTGTTGAATTATTTATTTTATAAATAAACATTTTTTTTATAAATATAGTATTTATAAAAAAGAATATTAACCAAAAATATTAATAAAAGATTTGAAAGTAGCAAAATGACACAGCCTGTGCATTCAAAACATTAGAATCGTTTTATACCAACCATGGTATGTAACTTCTTTTTCGTAACTTTTTTAGACCCTGTACACATTTCGAGCGTTTCCTCCTCCTAAAATGAATGTCTTAAAACTTGACACAAGTGAATTCATCCTTTGATTGAAAAAGTAAGCAACATCAATTCTTTGCAATAAATTGAGTAAATTTAAACTTATACTAAATACTCGTTTTAAAATGAATGTACATGGTAGGTATATAAAAACCCATCTTTCTCTACCGGATTATAATTAATTTTCGTGTAACTAAAAAAGACTATCGCTAACTAGGAAAACTTTGAATGGTAGCTAGGTATACACGGATGTATGCATTCAAAGACGTAATGCAAGGCATGTTTTTGCATCTGCATCCACACTGCGAATCGATTAAAGCTCGAGGTTTCAGTGTCTAGCTGACAAAAAAGACAAAAAAATATGAGAGAAAAACTATAAAAAGAACTAGTCGTGCTAATGAGACATTACACCCACTTGTGAGGACTCGACCTGGGTTCGCTATTCAACTTGACATATACTACGTTGGGTTTACATTTTAAAATTTTTAAAATTAAAACTTTTGGTTAAGGTTCATTAAGTTGAGATTTCAATGTGTAGTGGTTAGTGATTTTGTAAGTTTTGTTAAAATTATGTTTGTATGCAGGCAATCATGTCACTGATAACCTAAAAATTGCTCGACTCTCAATCTCAATGTATAGCATTGACGTCATTATTCTCCACTACAGCTACCCCCCTTGGATAAATAGTAGTAAGGTTCTGATTTTATTATGCTTTCTGTATTTAGCGGTTAAACCATAATATACATAACTTCTGCGAATTCTCTTTTTATTGTTTATTTATATAAGGGAAAGATTGTCAGATTTCCAAGGCCAACATTAATAATCCAAAACGATCGCAAACTCTTAATAAGTTATTATTATTTATACACTATGAACCAGTTACAGCTCTATGAAGGACAAACTCTTATTATAAAACGACCTTCGCATACGTATGCGAACAAGTACATGTTTGATGTATGCTTAGCGCATTCTTTATCTTATCAAAATTATGTTTTTTTACAAAGGATACAAGTAGTATTAACTGAAACTCTCGAGTGTTTTCTAAACAGAAGTTGTTTAAAAAAACTTTTCCGGAAATAAAAATTCAAATAGATGAGAGTAGTTACTAAAATAACTTATTGGGCAATTTAAGGTATAAAAAAAAAGATAACGATCAGAATCAGTAATCCAAAGTAATTTATAAGAGTTTTATTTTTTGTGCAATAACAATCATTTGCAGTACTATATCATTAATCATTAATATTTTGCAAGAGATAGGAATTTAGTTTAAAAATGACTAATAATAATAATTATAAGAAATGTTGATCACAGAGGTTATCATCTCATAATTTTAGTAGTGAAAACTGAAAAACATCACATTGGCAAGAAGCTTTATAAAACACTATAAAATGTGACTTAGACTACTTTGATCATAAAAAAGTTTATCAGCGAATAGGTGCACCTAAAAGCCATTGGCGGTCTTAGCCCCCCTTGTATGTTTTGCAGTACACATGTAAGACGCCTATTTGCATTTTTTACGTAAGAAACAACTTTCTCTTCAACAAATTTCCGGTTTTTACCTCAAGTGATTCTTAAATGAGACACCCTGTATATTTTAATTATGGTTTTGATGCCGGATTAAATTCACTTTTTGACAGGTCAAGTAGGGTTTTTGCAATTTTATTTCTGCGTCTAGGGTGCCATGAATCACCTAAAACGCTTCCTCTTCGGTCCTAAAACAAAAGGGAAAATACTGTTCTGTGGCTTCGTTCCAACAGATTAATTTCTATATGTTCATCAATATTCAGAAAGCTGTTTTTCCGACCTAAATTATTTTTTCAAATAGCAAGGCGGTGGCTTGTCAGGTCAGTAAAAAACTAGATTTTTTTGCGAATCACATGATACTTATAACACTTTTTCCCCTAGATGTTTATGTTTCCATGGATAACTGAAAGGTATGAGGAAAGAAAAAGGGAGGTCACAATTTTAAAAATTTTTAGAGACCCTTCAATTAGAGTCTGGCCAATGCGTTGCCACGATGCCCGTTATTTTACATCACAATATTTTTGATATAATATTTTGATTTTGACATCCTAATTTTAATGCTAAATAATATTTTACACGGGTTGATTTAGAAATAAAGGTAATCTTTTAAATGGTAGGTAGAGGGGAGGCAGTAGAGCTAATTTATCTTGACAAGTATAGGTCAAAAACGAATAGTTTTCCAGAAAATATATTTTAAAGTTTAATGAATTTTGGATCCAAAATGATCCAAGGTCAGAACCAGATCCAAAAATCAATAAAACTTTAAAATAATTTTCTGAAAAACTTCGTTTTTGACCTATACTTGTCAAGGTAAATTAGTTCTACTGCCTCCCCTCTACCTACCATTTAAAGGATTCCCTTTATTTCTGAATCACCCTGTATACACAACCCACTATTTCGTTTTTTTAAATGAGTCAATTACCGTTTCATGCGAGCCAACATTTGGCCGTGTAACCATTTCTGTACTTTTCAAATTTGGCGCCAAGAGTTGTGATATAAAATGGCTGCCTTGACTAGATTCTGAAGGGTCTCTAAAAAATTTTAAAAACTTTGGAATGTGTGCGGCATCTGTTAGGAATGAAAGTGATTATTTAGTGTACAAACTACCATGCGAAAAGAACATGCCTAATCCATGGAAAACAAATTTTACGGTGTGATATTTACTACCTTCAAAATAATGCTATTGTCAACAACACTCAAAATATCTCTAATCAAAGATAGTGTGACATTCCTTGTTTTTTCCTCATACCGTTCAACTAAATACTAATTTTAATTTATAAAATATACCAATGCTATTTAAGTTTATGAGTACATTATTCAATAATAATGAGTCTTATGAGTGCCATACCATTCGTAAGAAATTCTTCGACTTATGTAAAAAAGTGATTTCTGAATGTTTAAGGACATACAAAAATCAAACTGTTGGACAAAACCGTAGAACAGTATTTTATTGTTGTAGAACCGAAAAGGAAATGTTTTAGAAAACGATTCATCGCACACTAGACAATTTAAAAAAAAATTACTCTAGCTGTAAAAAAGTGAAAATTCGAGCATCATTGAACTCAGAATCTATCTTTCAATCAAAATCACTTAAAATAGTATATAAGAATATCCCATTTAAAAATCGAAAATTAAGCTTCAGGTGGAAGGAGAAACAATAAAGTTGTTTTTTGCCAATAAATGCAAATAAACATCTTATATTGGGGGAGGGCACTTTTAAAAAAACATTCGGTACTTCAAACTCATTTATTCAAAAGCTAATTTCAGTTATGTTTCTCGTCAAGTTCGTTTTCTTTTTTTGGGAAGTTTTCAAATTGGAATTTCAGAACATCTTCCTTCTTGAAAAGTCATTTCTTTGCTACAGCTAACCTTGAACTGTTTTCTAGACATTCTAAATTTCAGAAAACCGAAGCGTTTCTTATCTTTGGACAATCTTTAGAATTCATTTTAAAAAAAGGAAAACGGTCATGATTCGGTAAAAACTGTTCTAATGCTTTCTAATAAACCATAAAAATAGTTATTTCTTCAACTAGATCAATAGTAAGCTCTACATGAAGCGTTACACAATAGTTATTTTTATTAAACAACACCTATAATGTCATATTACTCGGAGCTAATCGTTAACGGCGATTCCATGGTGGCAAAACTAAATTAGGTAGGTATTGGTTGAAGAATATAACGAAGTACACCATATCGTACATACACAAAAACCTAACCTGACATCCGGAGACACCCAAACTGCAAGCACTCGTATATGAAAAACTTAGAATCTTAAGGTCTTCCTAAGTCTTTCATTCTAGAAAACTGACTCACCCCAAAAGGCAGACATACCTCGATCAGTTCAACCTTTAAAAACTGTAGAGCTCTTGGAAAATCTTCTATTAATTAAAAGATGGAGCTTTAAAATATTTTCTCTGAAACGAGAAGAGAAATAGTCAGCAGAGTAAGGCCGGCAATGTATGTTTTATTCGTTTATAGTAACTTTGCGATTTTAGAAAAAAATAAAGTGAGTTACGTAAGTTTCAATGTCAAAGCCACAGATAAGCATAAACAGCAGGTGCATCCTAGCAAATATTTTCAGCCAGCCTTGTGGGGCCTTGTTGTATTCTAGGGCTGTTGGTGTACCAAGGAACAACAGTTATGCTGCGATATCCGCTGCTCGTCATTACAGGCATACGATGACGATCGGCAAACCTCGGCCAACTGATCGTGCTGTGTGCGATATTCAAAACTTGCTGAAAAACTTCAAAGCGCCGACAATAGAGTGAATCTGCCGTTTAATCTTAAGCTGTGACAAAACGATGTTCTTTTTTCACTTTTTTAACGCATTGTAGAAAATTTACGATAGATGAGATCCTACTGCAGTGAAATTCACATTTGAAAGCTTTTATTTGAGAATTTTTTGCTGCGGCACAGCCAAATATTCTGCAAAATTACATTTCTTACAAGCAAGAAAACATTGCATTTTAAGAAGATTCAATAATAAGCTTCATTCCATAAAAGCTTGCCTCCGAGTAGATGTCTTCTAAAAAAATCGTGCATGAAACAAATATGAACAACTTATTGAGAGGTGGAAAATATCATTTTTGCAAAAACATCTGCTTCGTGAAAGAATGAATTCTTATCGAAAAGCTTGTGCTTCAGAGCATTTCTTCAACAAGATTAATTCACACAGACAAGAAAAGCTCACTAATGTTGTTCTATACTAGTCATCCAATTTTGCAATATAAGAGTTGCCTATCATGTTAGCAATTTTAATGTGTAAAGAAGAAATGTTTTTAATTCTGCAAGTAATGTCATCTGTCAGTAGGTGCCCATCGTGCCAATTGTTGCAACTTGTTTGAACTGGCTTTAGTTCCGTCGCCATTGAAAATAAATAAACCAATATGTGACAAGTGCCTTATTATGTACTATGTACTTGTACAATGCGCATGTTTAGTTTTGAAGGTCCATGGAACTAGATCAAATAATTTCATCAGTAACATTCAGAATGTGTCAGGATAGTTTGCAGTTCATATACAGTAGAAGTGAAATAGTCTTGAAGCATGCTATAGTAACCATCTGCAGTAACTGTATTTTCAAACAAATAAATGGGCAAAGGGCAAATAATGGCATGCAGGATAAAATGATAGTGAGGATAGCACAATTATGAGTAAGTGCAGAAAATCTGAAATTTGGGAATTTTGGTTAAACTGAGATTCATCGCTAGGCCGTATGTTGGGTTTAAGTTTTACTTTCAATGCTTAGGGCATATAATAGGGCATGTACATGTTTAGTTTTCAAGGTCCATCGAACTAGATCAAATAATTTCATCAGTAACATTCAGAATGTGCCAGAATAGTTTGCAGCTCATATACAGTAGAAGTGAAATAGTCTTGAAGCATGCTATGGTAACCATCTGCAGTAACTGTATTTTCAAACAAATAAATGGGCAAAGGGCAAATAATGTCATGCAGGATAAAATGATAGTGAGGATAGCACAATTATGACTAAGTGCAGGAAATCTGAAATTTGGGAATTTTGGTTAAACTGAGATTCATCGTTAAGTTTAAGTTTTGCTTTCAATGCTTAGGGCATATAACAGGGCATGCACATGTTTAGTTTTCAAGGTCCATGGAACTAGATCAAATAATTTCATCAGTAACAATCAGAATGTGTCACAGTAGAAGTGAAATAGTCTTGAAGCATGTTGTGGTAACTATCTGAAGTAACTGTATTTTCAAACAAATAAATGGTCAAAGGGCAAATGATGTCATGCAGGATACAATGATAGTGATGATCAGCACAATTATGATCAAGTGCAAAAAATTTGCAATTTGGGGATTTTGGTTAAACTGAGATTTATCGCTAGGCCGTATGTTGGGTTTAAATTTTGATTTCAATGCTTAGGGCATATAACAGGGCATGTACATGTTTAGTAAGTCCATGTAACTAGATCAAATAATTTCATCAGTAACATTCAGAATGTGCCACAATAGTCTGCAGTTCGTATACAGTAGAAGTGAAATGGTCTTGAACCATGCTATGGTAACCATCTGAAGTAACTGTATTTTCAGCAAATAAATGGGCAATGAGCAAATGATGTCATGCAGGATACAATGATAGTGATGATGCACAATGATGATCAAGTGCAAAAAATCTGAAATTTGGGAATTTTGTTTAAACTGAGATTCATCGCTAGACCGTATGTTGGGTTTAAGTTTTGCTTGCAATGCTTAGGGCATATAACAGGTTTGCAATTTCTTCTACAAAGCGGCAACAATTTGTGAATTCAAAGTTCAATATGTTACACACGCACTTAAATTTCGTGAAAAGGTATGTTAGACCTGGAAGATACCTTCAAAAAGCCATAGTTATACACAAAGCAATCGATGATAATGTAACTAAACAAATTGTCAAATAATAGTATTTTTCGACATGCTTCAATTCAAAACTCAGAATTGTACTTGCCCATTTATTAAAGTCTGTAATGGTTCACCTTAGACATATTACGAAATTTAATTAGCAATGTAAACATCAAAAACATAGAAAATAGATTTGTATGGCTGTCAAAAAGCTGATTCAGAACTTGTAGGACCTTTTACCCGTATAATACGGAAATCCAACAATACAGCTTTCAATTTTAAATTGTTGCCTTAAATTAACAAATCACCATTTCAACAGGTTGTTGCTTTAAAAGATACCTGCATAAATAAATAATTTTTGTAATGCTGTTATAATTGTAGCACTTATTCATTTAAAATAGTGCAAATTCCAATAACCTTTTATATTAAAGAGAAAGTTGACTCTTGGAATTCAATCACTAAATAAATATTTCCGTAGTTACTAATCAAAGTGGGTTTTTTACATGATTTGATGTCTTACCTTTTTGAATTTGATCACCTTTTTGAATTTGAAATGATTTCACTCACTGATTAGTCACAATTTTAGAAAAGATGTAACCGATAGTCCCACTTTTTTAATATCCTTCAACTTTCTATGTGTATATTAATTAGTTAAACTGAGAAGTAGTTTAATATACGAAATTCGCACGCAAATAGCAGTTTAAATTAATTCGATCAGACACTAAAAAGGAAGTGACTCTATCAACTGATTGCACTTTCACGGTGCAAACACAAAAATTTCTTGATTTTATCTGTTTACTTTAATTACTGCTAGTTTAGATAAGTGGTTGATTAGGATTATTTTCCCTATAAATTCGGTTTATGTATGTGTGTATGTATGTATGTAGATATGTACTATAAAAAACAAAATGTATGTCGATAGATATAATGTAGATAATAATGTAAAATCAATAAAGCTTGAAGCAATATGCAATAAGCCAATAACATAATAATTTTTAAGGTATAATACCCTTGTGCGTACGATTTAATGATTAATAATGTGTTCAGTTATGAGGTCAAGTTTTTCTTTAAACTATAATGTCGAATAAACAGGTACTATATAACACCTACTAACTGTAAGATGGCAAAGTATACAGAATGAATTTGAAAGGTCGGTAACAAATAAAATCGGTAATCGTACTGAGTAAAACAATTTTGCTTTAAGTATTTTAGCTTTAGAAAAGTTTTTAGAAAAAGTTTGAGAAACGCTGGTAGCGAAGGGTAGATCATTTCACAAATAAGTGTACACATTCAAAAAAGTATTTACATAAATATAAACAAATACATAACATACTACATCAAAATATTTTTAAATGTAAATAATTAGATTTAAATATACTAAATACAATTAAACAGAAATAAATAAGTTATAAATAAATTTCAATACACTCAGTATACCGCGCAGTCGCTCGACCACTCCTACACAGTAAAAAATCAGCCCCGTGAACAATTTTTACTGTTAAAGTTACTGTTACAATTAGTACTGGTTAAAGTATAACAAAATCCACTCTAATTTTATTTTTTTAAGAAAAGTGATCTAAATTGGTAAAAAAAAGTTTGTTAGTGTTCATGTTACTTTAGTTAGAGTAAATAAAACGAATTGGCACCGCTACACACCTGACAGTGTATTTGACAAGAGAAACGTGTATTTGACTTCGACAAGTTATAACTGATGAAACTTTGCAATTTCAAAAGTTACTAACATTGGTGGGAATTGCAAAATTTTACAATCTTTAAATAACTTAATGTAGCTGTACAATTTAAAACGTAATGAATAAATAAGCAAAATTTAGAGATCAGAATTATATTGACTAGACCAAAAACAGGTATCTGTGCATAAATAATAGTACCTACATTAAGTTTAGATTTATAAGATTTTAAAATTCCAGCTAATTTTAGTAATTTTTCAAATTGCAGTTTTAACAGTTATATCTAGAGACCTGTTAGTGCAAATATGTTCACGTCTTTTTACTGCGTCTGAATGTGAAACTGCGCAGTAAGGCAGTAAACTATTTAATATTGACATACAGTGGAGTTGTACTTTTTTCAATCATTCATGTTGAATGTTTTATTTCCAAACAATAAAAAGAGATAATAAAAAATTAGGTAAGTAAAAGCAATAATTATAATTATATCTAATTCGCAGAACAAAAGAGTAACTACATCATAATTGTAGTAATTCTGAACTTTGGCGGAGTTCACGGAGTGCTACAAGGATATCTCCTAATAGAAATTTCATGAGAGTTGACATAAAAAACCAACGTTAACAACCATACCATGGATCAAGAAAAACAATTTCGAAGTAAAGGTTCCGAGGTGTCCTTTAACCAAAATAGAAATGTCCCAACTGGGCTCGTATATATACGTCCTTATATTTTAATTGTATATATACTTTTTATACGTATTTGCATTGCAGTAAGTAAATAAATCACTGATTTTATTATTGACCTTCACTTTGGAAACCTGCACTACTAGAAAACAAACTATACAATTGTTTTATAATCCACTCTAAATAGGCAGTATGTTTTAGAGTGTAATAAATGTACATAATTAAATGTGTACATACCTATACCTAAACTTAATTGACATTTTACAACCTATTTATGATGTCAACTCCTGGCATAACCGCCAGCAAATATAATTTAACTTTTAGGCTATTTAAAGACTCAAAAATTAATTGTTATGCTGTATTAATTTTTTTTATATACGGGTTCTGGAGCTTAACGGTCTTGAAACGAAATGGTTATTAGAAAATAATCAAAGGCTATTAAACACCCACAAATTAATTCCTAGGGTCTATAATTTTTTTTAAATTATGGGCTCTGCTAGTTTTAAAAAGGGTTATAACCCACTCACGATCTGATTCGTACGCACTAATATCTTATTTTAAGTTACTAGTTCTACTAGCTTTAACACCAGCCTTAATACTAAATGTTTGTTACAGAATAATTAAAGGCTCTTCATACTTATGGCTATTAAAAAGTATTTAATTTTAGGCTTTTTTAATTTACTGCTTCTGTTAGCTTTTAAACAACTTTACAACTTATACTGATCATGTAGTTGACAGCCTTTACAGAACCTGTAATGCGGATCAGAGCCGCAGCATTAAGTTCCGTTTTCTTTAATGGATGCTAGTAACTTTTTTTAAAGCTAACTGAACCAGCAAATTAAAAAAGCCTAAAAAATTTTTCGAAGTCATTTAAAATAGCCTTTAATTATTCTGTAACAAAGATTTCATATTATGGCTCTTTCTAAAGCTAGCAGAATCCGTAATTTAAAAAAAAATAAAAAGAGTAAGAATTAATTTTTGGATATTGAAATAGCCTTTAATTATTCTGTAATAAAAATTTCACATTTCACGGGTATTAAACTCCGTTTTCGTTAATGGGTGCTAATTATTTTTATAGTTGGCAGAACAAGTAATTGAAAAAATAATACAGCATGAAAATTAATATTTGAGCATTGAAACAGCCTTTAATTACACAGCCACAAAAGAAATTTCGAGTCTGGGGATCAGACCATGTTTTCTATATGTTTTTAGGGTCGCTAAATTCGAATCCGGGAACCGTTTAACCCTATCACGTTAGTGTTTTGCCATAACCTCAAAAAACCCAATGATTGAGGCTTTTCAGTACTTTTTAACGCATATAAGCCTATGACACAAACTTTAAACACAAAAGCCAAGCTGTTAACTCCAAGCCCATAACCCTATAACCTCATAAACTGGATTGCCCCTGGTTCATGTAACACCATTCATAAGTCTTTAGTAGATCTATCAAAAATTCTTATTCCGCCTCTCCTCATGAAACAATTTGTTAAAGGTTTGGATAAGACAGGTCAATGTTTTCAATATCTCCAATCTAAATTCCCAAAACTTTCTGAGGCGAAATTAAAAGAAGGAGTTTTCGACAGGCCACAGGTTCGCACAATGTTCAAAGGTACTAATTTCACTAGTAATTTGAATCGACTTGAGAAAGCAGCCTGGCTCAGTTTTAAAGACGTGACAAAAAACTTTTTAGGGAATACGAAAAGTCCACAGTATAAAAAAATCGTCACAAAGATGGTAAAGGACTTTGAAAAGTTGGGATGTTTGATGAATTTAAAATTACACTTTTTGCACTCTCATCTCGATAAATTTCCTGATAATGTTGGAGATTTCAGAGAAGAACAGGGTGAACGCTTTCACCAAGACATAAAAGTGATGGGAACTCGCTACCAAGGAAGATATGATGGCAGACTTCTGTTGGAATCTTAATAGAGATATTCCAAAAGAAAATAGAAATTGAAATCTTAGAATCGATCTTTTGATGAAAAAAGACCTGATATAGTATAGATGTAGTGATCACTACCTGATGTAGTGATATAGAGAAAGACTGAAATTGTATGTACTTGTTATTCGTTGTTTATTTGTTTATTAATTAGTTTAATTAATTAATTAATTTATCGGATTCGAATTCAGCGACCCCAAAAACATATAGAAAACATGGTCTGACCCCAAACCCGAAAAGAATTTTTTTGTGGCTGTGTATTATAGATTAATATAGTTAGAACCGTTTCTGCCGTAGTAGCGCTTACAGATGTGCAAAAAATGATAGATTGCCGGTCAAGAGAGAAAGCGCAACGCAAAGGGGAGCCCGACTATCTCTTGAGAGTGGCAATAACACTTTCCCCTATCATACACACAAGACTTTTTTTCTACAACAGCAAGAATATTAAATCTTAATCTATCAAAAAGCAAAAATAGTTAAAATCAACCTACTTCGCCTTGGTAAAACAATAAAATTTACCATTGTTTGTTTTGAGCAAACAGAAAAGGGTTTTCCGGCCATTGCCATTTGAGACAAGCAGAAACTTTCAATTCTCTAATGACAACTGAAAAAAATTACTTTCAAATGTTGAAATTGAAAACTGATTTTGGGCAATCGCTTCTGCAAGTCCGACATCCTGTAAATCAACTAATATTTGTCACGTAAACGCTGGCATAGTTGTAAAATAAAAATCGAGGCCATGAAGGCCCATTAGGGTATAGCGGGGTAGGCTGCTATTACTCGAGCCGTTCGGAATTAATTCAAAGGTGGTAAAGTGGCTAGCTTTACGCACCGGCCGCCTATTATTACCCCAGGAAATGATTTTCCAGGTACTCATTTTCACAAACTGAGTCGATCTGGAAGCTTTAGATATTTAAAAACTCCAATGCATCATTCGTGGTATTCGAACCCAGAACCTCAAGAATGGTAGTCAAGTGCCATACCCACTGAGCCACCATGTCTTAAATAGTTAAGTATTTGGAAAAATCATTTGAGATTTAACTTTTGCTTCTTAGCTTGCTTCTTCAGTTACTTTTCATCTACAGCAGTTTCGAGCTAAAGTAATTTAGATTTTCAATCGTTTCAACCAGAAGCATCAAAGACACATTTTTATTCAAAAACATACACTTGACCAATAATTCCAGCGCCTATAGTTTCAAAATCCCAACAAAATTTTCTTCGTTTCGATCATTTTCAAACCGGAAAAGAGAGAAAATGTACTAACAAGATGGCTGCGATATGAGATGTGTTTGGAAAATTTGTCTCAAAACTGCAAAAGAGCTTTGAATCCCAGTTTTCATCTATGTGTTGATAAACCATCAAGTTCCTTTTCGAGAAAAAATTCTTTTAGTGTTCAAGGAGAGCAATATGGCCAAATATGGTTTGAAGATCCGGAGTCTTGCATGTTGAGATTCAGCTTATGTAGCAAATATGCTTCGGTTTTGTACGACATTCTGTGGTTACGTATAGCTTGTATTTTACTCTATTTTAGGGAAGTGGAATAAACAATATGAGGGTGGTTATGGACAAGGTAATCATTTACCGGGAGATATAACAGCTGATATCAATTTTAATAGTGTCCATATGACTGATAAACCCAGAGTAATGTAAAATGCTGCGGTAGCAAGCGATTGCAACTATTTTTCATCTACACTAGTACCTGGCGGTTTATTGTGGTAATCGAGAAAAAATTAGTATAATCAGCTGGAAATGCTTGTTTTGCATTAAATATTTAAGGACTGGAGGTAGACGAGTGGTGTGAAGGCACGACTAGTATTCCAAAGGTCGTGAGTTCAAATCCTACTTGAGGCGGCAATATTTTTTTTAAAATGGGAAATTCCGCCACCTCAATCATAGGTAGGTGTAATTGTGTTTGAATGTTTAAATAGGAGACATATGACCTAAGCTGCAATGGATCTCCTGTAGTAGGTGAAAAGAAACCTAAATAATACCTATAGGGATTATTATTAAACACTAAAGATGTAGTACAACAAATCAAAAAGAATAGAATTAAAATTCGGTCATTTTTTGTTTAAAAAAAATGGTAAAAGTATGCATACGAATGTGTGTCTGTCTACACCAATACTATAAAAATGGCAGTTTTTAAATTTACGATTAAATTTGAAAAATTCCAATAAAATGTTTACAAGTGTTAGTTTTAATGTTTATAAATTCGCTAATAAAATATCCTCTTCAAAATTAATGCTTTTAACTTGAATAGTTAGAAGTGTTACGGGCATTAAATAATATTATATGGCAGTGAATCAATTTCAGGCTAAAAGTTTTGTTTTACAGTTTAAGAATTCATAGAAAATTGAAGATGTGTCATATATAATGAAATATAATATGAATTAGAATTGCATATTGAAAAATTTACATAAGAATATCTTTAAATGATGCCCATCTCTATAAAATGTTTATTTATATACACGTATACAAATTACACACGTATGCAAATTGATCAATCAATTGCAATTTTCATAACTAATCGATTGAATAACATTACATCAGGAAGTATACTTTTAAATAAATATTTCATTTCCGTCGTCAATTACTAATAAAATTTATTCTAATAGTCATACTTCTATCGCGAGTAAAATCACATGCTTTTCACACTACAATTTTTAATTACTTTTTAAGGTATAAAATAGTGTTTCTGATCCGATATTTCTGACTGTCTCTAATCTCGGGAAAAATAATCCAAAACAGGAGACAATGCATTTAATTAAAATTCTTAGCATTAAGGTCGTCAGTATAATAAAGGCGAGATTTAAATACATTTGCACAACTTTTTGTTAGATGTTTCTTGTAATACTTGCGTTCTCCAAGGTCTTTTAGAACCAATTAACTGATATTTAATGTGCGTATACACCTAAAATATGAATTTATTGAAATTCTGGAATTAATGGAATTTTTCTGAGCGGGAATTTTACGGAATGTAGACGATAGTCTATTTCGGTGTATAGAAAATGAGATTAGAGAAAGGTTTAAGCTAATAATACGTCTAGAATTTATTGGTGGCTACTCAATAATTGAGAAATAATCAAAGCTGTGTGTGTGCAATACCAGGTACTTTTCTAGTAGTAGCAAAGTGGCTTACATGGATAGAAATCATGTTTGCTCGACTGAGAATCCTGATGTTAACATCAGGAAGGCTATATCTTAGAAACCACATTACATCTACTACACGACAAAAAGATACTTGACTTTAGTTTTTCAAAAATTGAGTCTTTAAGAGAAAACTAAAGAACGCCCCAAAGACAACCAAAATCTCTTTAGTCTTTAGAATCTCGAGCATGAAGATCAAAGCAAGAAAATAGAAAACTTCGAAATTGACCTTTTCAACAACCAACTTTTTATAACGATCGAGTCTTTTAAAATACAATTCCAAAAATCTATCTGTTTTGGAACGATATTTCCAGAAAACATTTAAGAAATGACAATTGAAGTTACAGTTCAGTTGACAGTTCTAAAACCCCAGCTCCACACATGAGTTATTCGTGAACGAATAGCAAATATTCACATTCACAAATACAAATACAAATAGAACATTCGTATTAGAAAATTTGCTATTCGTCCACGAACATGAGCACGAGCCGTCTAGTAGCGGTAAATTAGCGCAAGTCAAAGGGATCAAACATTCGTCTTAATCCCCACACGGTGGCCTCTACACACTATACGCGAATATTCGGTTACAGTATGCGAAGTGTAGTAGAGAATTCTTCGGCTACATTCGCAAGCAAACATTCAGCCACGAATATTCGTGATTGATACGAATATTCGTATACGCATGTGTGGAGCCAGGGTAAAAGTCAAATCAAGATGGACGTCGAGAAATTAGAACATTTTTGCGAACATTTCGAAACTGTTTCTTTTTCGAAAAATGAACTTTTCTTCTAAGCCATCTAGTGTCCTAAGCCTAAAACTGGAAGATTTGCGATTGGAAGATCCAGTTTTAGCAACAAATAATACGAGGGTGCGTTTTTATATTCGCAGAATGGGTGGGTTGCTGAGGGGCTTGGTAAACCAATGGTAACGTCTAGCTTGCTGTCTTATTACTATAAATACCGAACTGGATTATTATCGACTTAGTTGTTATTTGAGTTATTGTCATTTAAACAAGTCAGAACGTGGAGAGATTTTCAATATGAGTAAAGTTGAACATCGTGATCCGTCTTTGAAGCTCTGCAGTGAAGATCAGGATGGAGTATTAAGTCGGATTGTTATAGGAGATGAAACGTGGGTTCACCACTATGAACCTCAATCCAAACAAGATTCAACGCAGTGGCATAAAAAAGGTACATCCCCGTCAAAGAAGTTTAAAGTGCAATAGTCAGCTGGAAAGCTCATGGCGACCATATTTTGGGGCACTGAAGGAATCCTGCTAATCGACTACAAAGAAAAGGGTGTCTCTATAACGGGAGAATATTATGTCACACTTTTAGAACGATTAAGGGACTCCATCAAAGAAAAGAGAAGAGGAAAACTTGCCAAAGCTGTACTGCTTTTGGACGACAGCGCGCCCGTTCATCGAAGTCGAGTTGCACAAGCTGCCCTGCACAAAGCAGACTTCCAGAAATTAAATCATCCACCCTACAGTCCAGCCCTGGCCCCCAGCGATTACTATTTGTTCCCGAATATGAAGAAAGGACTTCGTGGAAACGAAATTTTGTTCAATGATGAAGTAAAAGCTGCAGTTTCAACCCCAAGTAACTATGTGGTTTACCTGTGATTTCTTAAGAGAAATAGAAGTAAATGTATGTACACTTCCTCAAACAGTCTCGTTTTTAAGCGCATGCTACTTAAAACCACCCAAAGTAAATAATCAGCGAAGTGTCTTAGACATAACCCCAATATTCAAATTTAATATAGTTTCTACCATAAGCTTGAATTTATTTAGTAGGTTCGATTAAGCTAAAGCTGAATCAGGTTTAGGCTGTATTAAATAGATGTTAGAAATTTTTTGTTATATTATTGTTTAAATAAAATTTAGACGTAAATACATAGTATACTGAATGTTAAAAGAATTGCAAATTAGAATTTTTAACTATCATCTTCTAAATAAACCTTAACTAATTCTAACATTAATTAAGAAGCTACTGCTGGATTTGGCTAAACGAGGAAGGAATAACAAACTCCTGACGTCATAAATAAATAAGTCACTCTCAAAAGAAAAAAGATTTTTAATCCTTCTACTGCATAAATTTATTATTCCAGTAGTGAATTAAAATTAAAAAATACAGAGATAAAAATATAGGTTCGTCGAGTAAATAAATTAAAAATTTAACATTCTACTAATTAAGACCGTTCGCTCCAGGGTTGGATTTAAATATAAAGTGATTATAAAATTACACGAACTTTTTTCAACAAATCATATCAATATTAATTATAGGATATTTACACGACAACATCGACTATCAATAAGACAACTTTGTTTATATTAGCCACGAATTGATCAACTGTCAAAACTGAATGTCTATCAACTCCTAATTTGTTAAATTCCTTTTAATCCCAGAATGTTCTCAGATAAAAGGTGATTAATCAATGGTTTGATTGGTTTTTAATCATTGATTTTTTGCACTTTTATTTTATTATAAATACAAATTATTTAAATTTATAGCTCAACTTTTTTTATGTAGAACCCTGAGAAAATAACTAAATTAGCTTTGTATTTTTTGTTATGTTTAAATTATTAGATTAATCAATAAAAGCCTTTGCTAACGTTATAATAAAATGCGTGGGGGGTCTTGTTTGGACTAAATTCCTTTAATGGTCGTAATATAATAAATATTTATCACTACTCTATTTTGTTACTGGTATTCTATGTATTTAATAACCAAAGTTGCTAATTTCGATTTATTTGATAAGCAATCACATCTTCTCTTGTTATTAACTCAGGTTGGTAACACTTTTAACAAGCACTTTATTATACCCAGTGAACTAGAACTTGTTTCAAAAGTCTTAAAACTAGTTTTATTTTAAAAAGTTACACCTATATACCGGGTAAAAATGTAATGTAAATAATGTAAAAAACGCCATATGTAACACCCTGTATATTTTACATTTTTTGGAATTCACGAATCAAGTTACATCCTTGTAACTTGTTGCCAAGTTTCCGTTTTTCAATTTTTCTTTAATTTTTAATTTTCTTATGTTTCGTAATTTAATGAATAAAATATTCTAATATTCAGTTTTAGGTGAAGATGGAAGTCGTACATAATGGGTACTGTTAGATTTGTAGGGTATTGTAAATTTTACTTAATGGCAAGATGACCCGTTATATATATATATATATATATATATATATATATATATATATATATATATATATATATATATATATATATATATATATATATATATATATATATATATATATATATATATATATATATATATATACACGATTTAGAAAATTTGACTTTTTGTAAAAAAAATAACGTAGACTCAGTTCTGAATAAGTCGACATTTTGGAGCGTAGGCAACGTCTTGCAGATGGAATAGTTGCAGTAAGCTAGTTAAAAACTTGAGTTCAAACTATTGCGATTTATTTTCTATACATCTATATAGATGTCATCGACAACTTTAAAACGATACCACGCACAGTCGTTTTGCACTCACGGTTGTCCAAATAAACCGCGATATTGTCAAAAGCGTTCATTGGTTCACAAGAAAACAATTCTTAAATGTTCAGTTCAAACCACTGCGAAATGTTCTTCGTATATTTGAATAGATTTCGCCGAAAGCTTTAGAACTATACCAACCAGCTGTATTGCCCCCACGTCGCGGCGCCGAGATAGACTTAGGCAGCTTTCTGACTAGTGCGACTGATTTTATGTTACTAGTTTCATGCAACTGGTCTTACGGAGCTGATTACATTTTCGTTTGCACATTAGAGCAACTGCTTTGTGAGTCGTTACAATGTCTTCTTCTAATGAAAGAAGGCTGGTTGCATACGATTCGAGTTGTTATGTCACGAAAGCATGTTTGAAAATTATTAACGTACAAGACTACAAAGCCGACGAAGCTGAATAGAATGCCTTTGAGGTGCCTCAAGATCACCCCTAAAATCTTACTTCATGAGGTCAGTTCCAAAACTCGGCGCAGGTTGCATTTCTAGAAATGCAAATTTGACTTCAAAAAGTGTAACTTCTACTCAACTGCCCGGAGGTGGAGTTACAGTGTTCAGTGTTGAGGGGTCAAAGAATGGACGGCACATGCATTACCTTTTACCTGCATCGAATTACTTTGCAGCACTCACAGGTACCTTTAAAATCCATCCCACAGTTAGCACAAACGAGCATGAAAAAATTGCGGCCAACAAGAGGCGAGCTCGAATGGACGCAAAGAATGTGAGTGATGTTGATTTGTTGATTTCTGGCTGGTTTAGGTTCGTTGTGTCTCTTCTGCCTTTTGAATACATTTTGACTTGTGGTATATTTTGCGCGATCTAACCCGTACCGTCCTTACCACATTACCACCGGTGTTTGACATCAACTGTGATTAGTAGTAGTGTTGGTGAAGGTGACATGTTCGACAGTGTTAAGAGTTAAGTGCCTAAGTTTTTTCTATCCAATCAAATACAAAACACGTTTGTTTTCAAAACCACATCCCCTCTGCGCATCTCGGACGCCACTTCTTCTATACCAGCATGGGAGACTAGAAAAGAGTAAAAAGCTGCACTGTTCTAGAATACGACAATACGAAGGAAACAACAGTAGGAGTTATTATGACTGGACTGGTCCAAGTGCTCCCATTCCTTAGTTTGAAGAAGGTCTCTGACAATCCATCTCTTGGGGAATACTTCATTCAGATACTGTCTGACAGAGACTAAGCAATGTGGTGGTGCACCATCTTGTAAGTACCTAATTCTAGTAAGTTTTCTCTCAATTATATTACCCGAAAAGCATCCACTGACCCTAACATAACAATCTTCGAACATACAAATTTCAGTTTTTTTTTCAATGGAACACAATGTATATTTATATTTCATATGCTTCAGCTTTGGGGTCTCTGCCAATTCATATATACCTTATTTTTTATTACACGGTTTTTTAATGTGTATATGAATCGGAGTTATGTTGTTCAGACATTTATGATCAGACTAATAAATCAATTTTAGAGAAATAGCAAGATTGTATAAAAACGCAGATTCTGATAGCTTTGAAACTGTTCACGTGAAATATAAAATATCTTATATTAGTTGGTAAAGACTTAAAAGCTGAATCATACAAAATATAAATGATAACAATGATATTTTTATGTTCGAAGATTTGTATCTTTGACCTAGTGCATTCAAGACCCTATATTATTATTCAACATTACATAGATTTATAAGCATCGCGTATTATTATAATTTAGTTAATGCATTTAAAAAATTTTTTTAAATAATTTAATAATTTAAATTACCCAAGAAATTGAGTTTATAGAAAAACTGTACAGAAGTTCGGGATATAATTATGTATTAAACAAAAATACTTATACTAAAGTGTAGAATCGGAAATCGTAAAAATATACAGTGTTCCATTTAAGATTAAAAAAAGTTGACACTAGCCGTAGCAGAAAGTATATATACAAAAATATCATAAAATTAAAATTTGCTTTATACCAACCAAATTTGCTATTCAACTTTTTTTGTAACCCTTTTACAGTTTCCAAGATAAGTTACAGGGTCATCTTACGTGAGCCAACCTGTATATATTATAGTATTTACTTATTGCACAGTTTATAGTAGAAAGTAGATGCCTAGGTTGAACAACTTAGAACAGTAACTAAACATACCTAAATTGCAAAAGAATTGAGGTGTCCCGTCATTGAAATTTGCACACCCGCTTTTTGTATTTTTTAAAATAGAACGTGTGTTTTTGAAGGTTATATTTCCAGTTTATTTGTTAATTGACAAAATTCCAAATATAATAAATATTATTTGGATTTTGGGGTGCTAATTTTGAGTTTGAAGGTGCTTAGCATCCCCCAGTCCTCCCCTAGTTGCGCCTAAGTCTAGCATCCTATTTATTTAAGCTAGGCCATAACTTTACAAATTAATGACAAATTAAAGATTATTTACCGGCATGTAATCAATTTTTCAAATTAACCCTTAAGTAGAAAACTATCCCGCACAAATAATGTAGCATGATAAAATTCAGGACAAATCCGGGTCGTCATTTGGATTAATGAAAGATTATTCTTTGGAACATAATTTATTTTTGGAATCATCTCATATAGAGATAAATAATAAAAAATGATAATTGATGAATTACCCCTTCCCCTTACCCCCTGAATAACGTAACGAAATTAAATGATAAAAAGCTGATAAAATGGCGCCTCAACTTTAGATTAATTAAAGACTATTCATTGGCAGATAAACTCAGTTTTAAAATCATTCTCAAAATTGGTAGATCACAACCATAATGTAGTGGAGTGTCAAAAAGATTATAAAAATCAGAAAAAAACGTGCAAAGTTTCGGACTAATTAAAAATTATTGCTATATAAGCCATTTTCGAAATCATCACCTAGCTTGGTAATTCAGCCCCCCCCCCCGCTATTAATAATGCCGTAAATTAAATACATAAAAAAATCTGAAAAGTGTGATGCAATTTTGAACTAATTAATCAAAGACTATTCATTCATTGAAGAAAACGCATTGAAATGAGAGGGGCCATGGAAGGTAAATCGCCTTCCATAAAGAAAATAAATAAGAAAATAAAATACTGTAGGTATTTTAACAAATTTTATTTTTATTTTATTTTATTTTAATTTTAAGAAATGCACCAAATCCAGGTTAAATCCCATTTAAACTTTAACCTCTCGGTGGCACGGGTTAATATTGACCAAATGGGCTGAAATTTTGCACAGATCGTTTTTTCTTTTTCAAAGAGATCTAGGGGGAGGGACCTAAAAAATTTTAATTTTTGCAAAATAACGGCTACCCTAGTGCATACATACGTATTTTGTGATATAATTCAGAGGGGGTCAATCTACCAATTTAGGGAATAAGTCCAAAAATGAGTTGATTTTGTGCTCAACTCAGTAACCCGACTTTAAAGCTTTCATTTCTTATGAATAGGGGGTGGGTCAAATTTTTTTAAATTAGTCCAAAATTATGATACTAAAATTTTTAAAATTTGATAAAGCGGGCACTTTATTGACGTGTGTCCGGGCATTCTGTTTAAAAGTTAATCAAAGCTAAATAATAAATTTTATTCCATTAATCTAAAATACATTTATTTAAACTTTATTAACGATATAGAATTAAACTGTCAGTTCCAGTTTTCTTAAATATTAAAATAATAATTGTAAGTTTCATTTTCATGACCGATTAAAAGATTTCTTGAAATTGTGAACAGAATTATTTTTCAAACGTCCCTATTCGGCCGGCATTAAAGTTAAATAGGATGAAAATTTCTTTTCATCCATTGCAACTAATAATAATCCCAACAAAACAGACGAAGCAGCAGCAGCAGCGCGCGTTCGGCGGAATTGTTCAGAGCTGTTCCAGCATCAGCAGCAACAAAATAACACGACGTATAAAATGCAGTTAGCAAATAATTCTAAAGGCACATCTGCTGGAAATTGATTTGTAAAATCGATCTCTATACCAATAGGAAATAAGGCTCACAAACACGAGTTCAAAAGATGAAATTATTTTAACAATAGCCAGCAGTTTTAGCAGTTGCTTTTACGATCCGAAACCCTATTTATTTAGGAGTAGCCGTTTAGTTTTATGACACCTATTTGGGTCATTGGGGGCATAAATTATGTATTTATTGGCGGCTTTGACCAACTTTTTCTGCAAATATCTCTTGGTTATAAAATTTACTGATTTAGCAACAAGAGAGTGCAAGGGTTTATTATTATCAGTTTAGGATGACTCATGAAATCATGTGCATGTATTCATAAATCAAGGGTCGGTTTATGGTTGTAAAAATTACTGTTTATTGCAAAAACCCGTTTTAGGTAAAAATAGTTGTATATATTTATTTTGTGTATAATAACACAGTGGAATAAATCTTTAAAATTTTACGTTTGTCGGCAAAAATTTAACTTTTATGGATTCGGATAAGTTGGGAATTCTTGAAAAGAGTTGCAAAATCCCCAAAGGATTTCTGCCTATGAACACATTTGCAAGGGATTTCAGTTTACAGTTATTGCAACCCCCTCATAAATAAATCCTTGGCTTTTAACGGGTTGCAATTATTTACAACCTAATAAGGGTTTAAGTATTACTACATTTCAGGTAACATCATAAATCTAAGGAATTCTATAAATTATAATTTCAAAATTCCTAAAGAGTACTTTACTTTTATTACTGCATAGTTAATACAAAAAAAAGAGAGAGAGGAGAAAAATTAGAAAAAGTTTTGCTACGTTATAATACTTTCAAAGAAATTACTTGCTCTTCTTATTCCGTCCGGTTTACTGTTATGGTTCTTCTTTTTAATGCTAAAACCAAGTATGACATATAAAATAATAACAACGTTGCTTTTGCGGGAAGAAAAAGGCCATGTTGCTAAATTGACCTTATAATAACGCTAAATAGAAGAACGTAAGGAATTCTTGGCAGTTTTTTTTTCAGGAAATAACTCTTCTGTCAGTTTTAATCATTTCGTAAATCTTGATCAAAGTCACAAGATATCTATTAGCATTGGATCCATGAGATCGCATAGTTATCCAGTATATCAGTGCTTTTTAAACTGTAGGTCGCGCCCTCCTGTGGAACCGCGAGACTTTGTAAAGTGGGTATTCCACACGATGTTTTGCCAGTTTCCCCAGCAGGGAAGCAGTCGGGAATTAGTATATTACATAACGAGAGTGGAAAGTGGCATTTTTCGTACGAGTGTGAAATTTGAAACGAATGAAATTTGTGAAATCACACGAGTAAGAAACACACTTTCCACCGAGTTATGTACACTATTTTTCCTACGACCATAAAAATACAGTCTTTCAAAGAAGAAATTATTTTTATGCTAACAAAAAACAATTTACATTTTATTTAGTAATTTTATTTTTATGATTATTTTCAGTACCAATAAAGTTTATAACTATATGATTATTGTAACAATTTGTGAAGTTAATTGGGGAAAGCGTGTGTGTAAGTGCGTTTTGAATATTGTCAGTATTATTGTTTTATCCGTAAAGGGATTATTATAACAATTAGTTAAATTTCTTGGAATTTGAGAGTTGTGAAACGGTGTTTGTAAAAATGAGTTTTCAATATTTTAACCATTTTAAACATTTAAAACATTTACACCAAAGAAAAATTTACAGTTAACTACTAACAATGATAAATTAGCCTTTGTACTTATGGCGTCTTTAAACAAAAGACTATCATCCGCATATTGAACATTATACAAAGCCGTCTCTGATTATTTATTTATTTAAAATATTTTTAGAAATTAATTATACTCTTAAGTAATTATTAAAACTTTTTAACAATAAATCTATAAAATATGAATTAAAACTTATTAGCAATTTAAATTAAAATATATTGTTGAAAATGGAAAACAAGATTAAAATTATTATTTTGAAGTGAAAAGTTGTTTTGGCGTAATGAGAATTGGTGCAGTGAAAATATGTCAAATATCCCTCAATATATCTAATCAATAGTTTTTCATGAAATAAATACAGCTAGAATTAATTAATTATTGTGTTAGTAGACGATTAATGTATCAAAATAGTCAAAAAATATAAGCAGGTTCTTGTTACTTATATAATTTGCTATTTACTGCATAGATTTCGACCGTGAGATTTGCGAAAGTAAATCGCACAGCCGAAAGTAAAATACACTAGTGTGTTTTGTGCATTTTTTTTCTCGGTTATTATGAAAGCTAGTCACTAATGATATTAAGCTTTTTTGTTGCATTTTATGTGTATTACACCTGTCCACAGGATACGAATCTTAAGTGAAACACCCTGTATAATATTTTGATAGCTAGCGGCGTTTTTAGATCTTTGTGATTCAAGCGGTTCATATCCTTCAGATTTTAGGGATTTTTGAGTTACTCAGTATGGATCTTCGTCGGTTTAACTTTTGACGATATTTTTAGCTCGTTGCCCAAACCAGTAAATAAAAACCGCCCTCGAGTTAAGATAAACCACAGAAGTGTCTGTTTCGCGACTTTATATTTCTCGATATCTGATGGATACCACAAAATAATGTTCACGCTGCCACAAAGATAGAATGTGAGAAATAACAAGCACAGATATCAGCAGCTTTATTAGTAAGTTATTGACTATGTATAGTCATGATTTGAATGAATCGTTAGCAAAGATTTAAACTCATAAGAACTCATGATGCTTTATTGTTTTACAGGTCATTTACTAATAATAACTATTGTGATTTAAAAGTAGAAGAAGCGCAGTTAGAAGACTTAGCTGACTGTACGTCGAAGGTCTAATTCTGGCATTCCTTCGGAAAGCAGGAAATACAATAGGGCAACCTGTATGTATACACCTTATATACATCAATAATTTTCATAAACCAAAGTTTAAAATGTTTAGGTATAATTAGAAACCAATCCCACCAGTTAATTAAAACTGCATTCACGACCCACATCATTGAACGGGAACGACGACGGAGACGACGACGACGTGCGTTTAATAAAATGAACTTCAGAGCACTTATTAATTACTGTTTTGTATTATTTAGAGTGTGACAGTTTTAATATCAGCAAACCGCTTTTGTTTATCTAACGTTATTATAACCATTATTATGATTATTTCTTGTAACACTCCATTATTATCCATTTTTTGTTTTTATTTCTAAAGAAAGTTGTGTGTTGTGTGCAACTTTAATAATTTTCACTAAGTGTGAGAATTCTTGAAAAAATTTCAGATCCAACAGTAGCGGCGTTGGAGTGCTTATGTGTGGGTTTGCTCGAATAATAATAATGATGATAATAATGATGAGGGAAAAAATAAGGAAACTTTTAAGTCAAAGAACTTCTTGCGTTGTACACGATATACGGGTTAGTATAATTAACCTTTTCCGTCTGCTATGGCACTTCATGCACAAAATATCAAAGGAGGAGATGGAGGAGGAGGTATGTAGATGAAATTACTTGAGATAATTAAAATTTCAATAAGGTTAAAAATATTGTGGAACTTTGCACAAACTGGGAAACAGTGGGAAAATAGTTTGGACCCTAGAACAGCTAAAGTTGTAGACATTTAGAAGGGAAGTACGTATCTATCTGAAACTTCTGAAAAGAGAAAACGCTTGCTTTTTCGTTTTGGATGCGATATTTTGCAAGAAACAATTTAATGTACCCTCATGATAACAGTTAAGGATAGTTTTTTAATGGTTTATAAATAATACTTTTTTGTTTTAAGAATCTTAGAAATCTGTATGACTCTCATAATCCAACAGGGTGAGTACCTCCTTCCCATAATACCCAAATTAATAGAAATCTTTTAGATATTCGTTTTCCAAATAGTTAGATTGGTTATTATTTGAGCCTACTTGCGGGTCTTCCATCGTGGTCTCTATACTATTTGAATACTTTGGAGTTTTCTCTAGGGTTATGTAAAAAACAAAGAGCTAGAGGAGAATTGAAAGAAAAGATTTGCGTAGTGAATCGCGTTTCCACACATTCTGAAGATACATATTTTTATTACCTGATTATTTTCAACATCAGCTATTGGTTATAGAACATAAAATCCATTAAGCTCGTGAAGTTTCAATCATGAGCATTTCCCATGTTAAGTATAAGTTTACTTTTTATTATCTACCAATATCAACCCACCATCAGACACTATCATCATAATCATAACCGCGCTATCCAAAACAATAAAAAAATTATTATATTCAGGCTGCTCGAATTCATAATAATAGTAGTAACTGATACCGGTGCAATTTCTCCACAAATAAAGCCGTCCTATGTATGATGTGTCACAATGATTACAGACAGAGTGATACATCGATAACACAATATCATGCCATTAACGTCAAGGAAACACCTGAACATTTTAACTGTTACCCGTGACACAAAAAAGGAAATATTTCGTAACAATAGAAAAAAAAACTTATATTTTATCATCATGGTATAGCTCTTTAAGAGTTTTCTTAAAATAGAATTACGCTGTGAATAAGTTAAAGCTAAAGAGTTTCAATTTGTTGAAGAATTAATCTTCATTTGCGTCAAATTTTATTAATGAAACTAAAGTGGTCTGAAATGTGCTCTATTGTAGGAAGTTTACAGGTAGTAGGCGTGACAGATAATATTGAAATATTAATTCATATCAATTCTAGTTAAGCAAGAAAAATTGAAAATTATTACCTGGATTTGTAGACTTTTCCGAATATATTTTACACTTTAATTCACAAAATCACTCACTTCTTTTTCTTTTAGGGCACAACAAAACTACTACACCTTTAATAATTAATATCTCACAATACTAAAGATAGAAACTTTTCGAACGATCGATTTTTATTAAATAGAACCAAGTTAAATTCGCAGTTTGCAAGTTCCGAATCCCGTTGTCGTGTATACAAGCCGCACCATCCTAAACTGAATCACGTTTGACTCGGTCAAAAAATTTCGGGTAGGTCGGCACCTACCTTTCATATAATAATGGTTACCTTAATAAACTGTACGGCTATAATCTCACTACTGGAACCGCTGTAATCTACCTCTCTGTCCCTTTTCCTTTCTGTTCGCTGTGCTGCTATTTAGTTGTTTAGTAAACTTCATGCCTTTATTTTATAAATATCATATCAAAATAATAATTATTTATAAGGGCGCCTACTCCCCTGCTTTTCTTTAACATTTTTCTTTTCGTTTCTCTTTGTTATCCTTTTCTTTATTTTTTCCTGAATCGGGTTCTTATACGGTAATATACCGGGTGCCCAAAATGCTCTTACACGCAATATCTCCCTTATTTGAAAAGATAAAAAAATCAACCAAAAACTATTAGGAATGACTCAAAATGGTGCTTCAGAAAACACCCTTAAATCCTTATTGCATAGCAACGTTTTAGAGATCATTCCAAGTTGATTAATTTTTCAAATTGCACCCTCTGCTTTTTTCACGGAAATGTATTGGTCACTTCATTCTGCATACGGTACTATGCATTAATTAATTATCTAATGTGCATTTAGGAGTTGAAAAAACTATTTTTTATAAATTGTGCACTTCATATTCACTAACTATTATAAATTATTTATTCAAAAAATATTGAGTAGAACCGTGTCTTCAAGGGAATTACTGAGGCGCTTTGAAGCCTGTGTAGAGTCCACAGGAGGGCATTTTGAACATTTGCTTTAAGTTTAAGATCGTACAATTGATAACAAATACTTTAAACCCCTAAATGCAGATAGATAATTTAGTACGGCATACTACCGTATGCAGAATAAGGTGAAGTGGCATGATCTCTTAAACGTTGCTATGCAACCAGCGTTTAAGGATGTTTTCTTGGATGGCCATTTTGAGTCATTCACAATAGTTTTTGGTTGATTTCTTTGTCTTTTTAAATAAGGGAGATATTGCGTGTAAAGAGCATTTTGGGACACCTGGTATATGTGTCATTTTGCCTGTACGTGAATTTTACGAACAAAGGACAACCATGTGTCTATTGTATTTCAGTACCATTAATGATTAACAAGCAGGCACACACCTAGTTCCTTCTAAAATCAAAATAAATATTTTCGACCTATTATGTAACTTTGACCAATTCGGTTGCCAAAACAAATTTGCAGAATTCAACCAGTTAAAAGATCTGAAATATCTTCTATACAGTTGGTATAGGATTTTAGGTAAATGATCTAGAGCAGTTTCTGAAACTGTGGGCCGCGGCTCCCAAGGAGCCGACGAAACCTCGCCAGAGAGAGGTAGCAAAAAATTACTATTAACGTGCTCCTTTTTTTTCGCGGGAAAATATTATTGAGCAAATATCGCTTTCTGTTACTTATATCTACAAACACACAAGCAGCTAGTTAATAGTAGCTAGAATAGGGATTTCAAATCTAGCTATTAAATACACATACCGTAGAATGAGGTTACTTTGCCTCATTTTTGTGAATTTATTTTGATATTAGTGAAAAGCACGCGTTAAAAATAATTATAATAAGTTTGCTATAATACAACTTATTGGATAAACATTAAAAAACACATATTGCCTTTTTTCTGAATTGCAAGTATCTAAAATGTGGTGTAAAGTAGGCTTTTAAAGTTTTGACTAGTTTTCTTTAATCAAAACTTTTGCATCATAGTCAAAACTTTAAAACATCGGTTTTCTTTTAGGATTGATTTTAGGTAAATTCGGATTATAATTTTTTAAGTGTCAAACTTGATCAGCTACAGGGCATATACATTTTTAATGAAGTAAACAAGAACAAAAAAATAAAAATTACAGCTACATTGTTATGTTGCGTCATACTTAAATATCTATTAGAAAATAATCAGTCTCGCCATAATTTGTCACATTTTGTCATTTTCCATTTCCTGTAAATACTTGGTCTACTACATCGTCATCCGAATCTCCGACTGCTAAAAATTGGTCAAACGCTTCTTCGCGCTCCTATGAAAAATCACTTTCCTTTGACTTTGTGGATGATGTTGTAGTAATGTCGTTAAATGTTCATCTGGATCAGTAGAGATCATTGACATCGCATGAATAACTCTTTCCAGACTGTTTGGAATTGCGTGGGTTTTTCTTTCTCAATATTCAGTAAAAAAGTTTTCTATGTTCGGTCTTCTTTCTTTATTTACAGTTCTACTCAGACCCATGGTGTAATCTTTCTAGTAGAGGACTCACATCACATGGTACAATGTCACACTTTTTAAATCTGGCTATAAAATTTGGGGTAGCATTTTCTGAAATGTTTTCCATTAATTCCTTCAATTCCTTTCTAGAACATTTGACCTACTCCCTCTGTGAGATTTTTTATAACGGGACAAGATTTCACGCCATATCTTTTTCATCGGGGCGAAAACTGCAACGGTGGCTGAGTTACATGGTGCTGTTAGGTGGTAGGCATATGAACTGAACGTTATTGACTGTACATACATTTAGTACGTCGATATTTATATGCGAAGACAATTTGTTTCCGATTATAACATTGTTTCCTTCAATTTTGTTCAACCTGGACACTAAGAGCTGAGAAAATCAATCAGCAAAAGTATGGATTCAACCACCGTAATGCTGTGTAGTAGCGAGTATCAGGTGGTCCATTTTCAGGTGGTCAAGTACTTATCCCACAAGTGTTTAGACTTGTACAGCACATATGGTGGCAGCATTTTACCAGCTACATTTCCTGCTATCACTAAAGAAATAGAACTCTTCGAAGAGTTAATCATTCTTTCTGGGTATTCTACATGACGTTTTATTAAAACTATTTTTTGGTCTGGATTGTCCGTTACATCAGTATCGTCGCAATTAAAGATTGCATGTGGTGGTTCTCCCACCTATGTTTCATGTAGGTTCTCTACGTATTCTATGTTATTCGCTACTTAAGCCTCTATGACGGCTTAAAAATAATTTAAACTAATCTCTGCACGAAAGGCAGTAATGAAAGTGAGATAACTACTCTCCTACCCCGCTTATTTAAATAAGTTCCAATTATTTAACGTAGTTCCATTTCATTTACCGGAAATCCAAATTCACACAACTAACGAAATGTCTCTGTTTTTCATTAGTAAATGTCGAAGGATATCCTATAGTTTTTGTGTATGTAGAGCCTGCAGGTCATTGAAAATTGTCCTTCTACATTGTACTTCTTTCTGCAGCTATTCTAGTGCTCAATTACATCTCCGACCGCTTCTAAGCACGCTTCCAAATGTTCCTTTGTATAGTCGGGTACTTTCCGAGAATCTGGGACTGTCTTATATGGCTTTGACCACTCATAATTAAAATTTTTGATAAAAAATAAAAATAAGAATTTCCTTAAACGGCACTGTTTTTTCTGAAGCTAGTTAAAAATCAGTTTTCATATTTATGAGACAAGAAAAAATGTTATTAAGATAATAACGGTTCCAATACTCATGACTTCTGTAATGCTGCTGCGTTTTTATCAATTAATGTTGTTGAAATAAAGTCAGACTTCATCAAAAGTGTTATTGGGAAACTAAAGATTGATCAAGATTTTTCTCGTCAATATACAAAGCCTCAGTACAGTTCGCCTTGTTGACGGATGGGCACGTTAAGCAGTCGGTCCCGACAAGCACACAGTAACCTACCTGTGGTAGTCGTTAAGTATGATACCGCCCTATATCACGTACAAGTATATATTCATACTTCAATGGTTTGGCAATGTTAATTAAATTACAGTTAACATTTATACCTAATATTATTTAATTTGGTCGTCAGTCGCGGACAAAAAGTGCGCATAACTGTTAAGTAAATACATCTACAAATTTGATCAGTTGTTTTTCTGAGAGGTTAATAGTTGCAGAAGGTTTTGAAATACCCGATAAAATACTGTGGTAATTATATTTACAGGAAAAGTGACACAAAAGTCAAATTGCAAAAAACAATTTTCAAAATTTTGTACCGTGTGTAAAAAAGCTTAGTAAAAAGCTTTAAATATTTTGCTTAGAATTAACATATGTAAAACTAAAATCTATAATAAACAATAGCCATTTCCATAATCTATAAAATGACATACAGCTTAGATTGTCTATAATATTCCAACAGTGCAAAAACTTTGTGCAACTTGTTAGTAAATCACATTCTGATCAGAGCCATAGGTTCTTGGTATTTTCTAAAACTAGGAAAGGCTTATAGAAAGGAAACACAGAAATATACTTTTGTGGTGCAAAGTATCTCTTTACCCAAAAAGGATGATATTTACGTACACAAACCCGATTTCTAGGAACTTCTTATTTGGATTGCCTTATTTCATTATCAAGTCTACCTTATACTTACATCTTTCAGTCGCCTAGGAATTTCACAATAGTAAGATTTTGCGCGATAACGAGCAACACAAACTGTAAGGTTAATTTTCATAACGCAATATTTAGACGCATGTCGGCAAAGCCGAGTACTCGATAAATAGTTGAAATGGGATAGAGTCACTACATCTAGTCACCTTATTGGGACAGAGAAGGGTGATTTTTAATAATGAACAAACTAAAACCACGTTTTACGTGTTTGAAATATTAGAGGTTTGATCTATCAGAATAAGAAAAGTTAATTTGTTTAAACCTTTTAAAGTAAACGTGGATTTGATTAAATGCAATCAGATAAAAATACTGAACAATATCGTACTTCTAACGTGGACTAGGTGACTAGATGTAGTGATTCTAAGATGGGACCTATCAGAGTGTACTCTGCTGGGGAAAAACTGAAATGCAAGGGAACAATGTTTATTCACAATCGATACATAATGTGTTCATTACTGACGTTTAAAAAGTTAGAAAGTAGTTTATTATACACCATAGTCAATAATAAGTTCTCTTGGTTAGTAATGAGTTCTCTTGCTTAGTAATGTCCATTACTTACCTTTTGCTCGTTCTAAATATTCTCAACAGATGGCAGAAGTTTTCGTATCTATCTTTACTTTTAGCAGGTAACAGTCAGTCACTGTTTTACCAACTCCTCGCAATTCCGGTGGTGTGCAACTTACATCAGTTTCACTATCAGACATTTTAAATTGTGTAAATTGCAATTAGGAGCAATGTAATTAAATTTGGTTTAGTAGTGACACGAATTTACTTTGACAATTGTTGCAGCAATTGTCATTTTATCGCCACCTGAATAAAACCGCTGGTGTTGTTGTCCTACATATATCAAGTACTATAAGGTATCAATGTAAGAACATAATTATGTACGATTGTGAATAAAATAGTTTTTTCACTACTAGCTTTAAAACATACTATTATCTAGTCTGTTGTCACCTTGTGAAGTTAGCCTTCTTGCCTAGTGGTAAATAATTTTTTATTATTGACTACTAGTCAATAATCCAGATTTTAGTGTAACACGGGGCAAAAATTCATCCCATTATACACTGGCATCCAGGAAAAAATCCGTGATCGCGATAGTACGTTTTTTATGTGAGAAGAATAAAAGGAATAAAAGTACTAGTAGTGAAAAAAATTATATATACACCACGGTTGTGAAGTGTTTTCTAGAGCCTCTCATCTTATATCCCTCGATGCTGCGCATCTCGGGGTCTAATAATGCTCGGCTCTAGAAAAAACTCTTCACAACCTTGGTATATAATATACTAATGTTTATACTGTCGTGGGTCCTAAATAATATACTTTTCGTGTACTTGATGGAAATGAAGCACATTGTTCAATCAAAAATCATAAAGAAAAGTGGTAGTTTTCTTGTTAGCAACACTTTTCTTGTTAGCAACACTTTTTTTCATTCATTCAATTTATTTGTAGAAATGTTAAATATACAATTGTTCAAATTATTAAAAGTTATATTAGAGGAAGATGAAGATAGTGACTGGAACTCAGCAACTGACAACCTTGCTGGTACTGTTGATGTGGACGGTTGCTCTTCACTTGAACCGCTAAATATTCTTTTCGAAATTTTTCAAAACTTGTAGATCTGCTCCACTGTCGGCCAAGAAAGTTGCTGACGTTCGCCGAAAACAATGTCCGGTGTAGCTGTTTGGATCCGGTAGCCCTAAGTACACAGCAATTTTCTTTGGCACACTGTACAAAGTGTTTATACCAATTGGTTGTACCGTGCACTTGCCTTGTTTATAAAATATAAATAATCTGCGATGGTCCACATGTTTGGGTCTCAAATTCAAATACTGTAGAGCTCAATTCCATTCATTCCATCTTCCGATGTAACTGTGAAGACACGCTTTTTTTTGTTTTCGTGTCATGTAATGTTATCACCAAAATGCGCCCGGAATCTTCTACATCATCCACCTTCAATAGCCGTAATTCTTCCGCACGACAGGCTCCGTGTAACGCAATAATCGTCACTACCTTCATAAGTATAAAGCTGTCATCAGGGGCTTGTTTTAAAAAATCCTTCACATTATCCATTGAGAAAACTTTCGATTTTTTGGGTACATAGCCGTCATTTTGACGTTTCAGATAGGCCAGTAACTTTTTATACGCAGAAATGTCCACGTTTTCATTTACTTGTAGAGTGCTTCTCAGCATTGAGTACACTGACCAGAGTGTTGAAGCTTTAAGAGTTTTCACCTAGGCATAAGAATATTTAAATATTGGTGTTTGAATGTAATAAATCTCATAAATAAGACAAACCTTTTCAAAGAAGTATGCAATTAGAATATTTTCATTAGCTCCTTACACACTCTTTGCGTTTCTCCAATTACAAAATTGTTGGTAAGTTGTCTCGTATTTTTCTCTGGACTTCAATGGTAACAAACTCGTCGTCGCTTCTGATACTGATTGCAAAATATCTTCATTATCTGCTTTTAATTGATTCATTGTAAATGAACAATTTTTCAAAAATTATTATTTTACTTGTTTATTGTTACATGTTTTGTTACCATGTCAACCATCTCAGCACACGCTTGACGTACTTTGAAAAATTATTTTTGATGATATTTATTTTCTAAATGAACGTGATTTCCAAGTGCACGAAAAAATTGCATGTTCAACGCGTAAGAAAAGTGCTTTACCATTCTCGTGAAATTATTAATCCACTCGCTTCGCTAGCTCTCGGTCGTGAATTAAACAATTACACTCGCTGGAAAACTATCACTTTTCTTTAGTTATTAAACAATCTACTATTTATCCAACACCTCTAAATAAACAGGCCTGTATCTTGTTTTTCGCAAATCAAATGTTAAATTTACTCACTAGTGAGTAGAGATAACCTTTTATACACTATAGAATCGTGATTGGCTGCTATTGTAGGTAGCAACTAACCACCAGCGTACATTACATAATATTATTAAAATCCAGTCATCAGGCTAAAGTGTCAAATTTATTACTGTCAAAAACTACAGACTAAACTATAGATTTCAAATTCGATATTTAAACTTAAAAAAACGTGTTAAATAAAACGCTGTAAAAAATTACCTTAATTTTTCATTCGTGGATAATATCTTACTAAACTCACTAGTACCATAAATATACATAACTAAATATTACACTTGACGTCAATTCCGCACCCCCTTCCATACAAATTTCGATCAAAATTCAAATTTTACTACATACGATTTATAAGCTAATTTTGAGCCAAGAGTAGAAATCCTGAACTGCAACATAGCCGTAAGTTTGATCTTTCAAAGGGCTATCTTGACGACAACTCAGCACCTCCGCCATAGGCTATGAGCTAATTATGAGTCAAAAGTAAAACTTCGAAGCTCGAGCTCCAATAGTAAACTCGCCGGAAACTCAATATTTTAAATGGGGGCGCTATCTTGACACCAAGTCAGCACCCCCCGCATACAAATTATAATCGAAATTCAAATTAAAGAAAATACATGAGAATGTACAGTAGCTTATGATCTTCATGTGGTTAAATTTGAATTTCGATTGGAATTTGATGGAGCGCTCACTGAGTTGACATAAAGATAGCATCCCCACAGAGATTAATTTGCGGCTTCCATATCAGAGCTCAAAATGTCTGCTTTTCGCCCGAAATTAGTCCACAATTTGAATTTCAATCAAAACTTGTATGATGGGAGTGCTGAATTGATGTCAAGGTAGCACCCTCACTTAAGAGATTTATATTCTGAGTGTAATATTACAGTTCAAGATTTTTGTTTTCGGTTCAAAATTAACTCCTAGTCTGAAGCTAAAAATTTTTTCATTTTGTCAAAGGGGGAAGGTGCCCTTTGCTTTGCGGACGTCTTAGTCAATGTCGAAAATTCGTCGTGTTCACAATACCCTCTTTATAGTAGAGCAAAGATATGCAAATCTTCGGATATTTTTAGTATTGGCCCTTTTTCTAGGGCTCGCAAGATTGTTTACCGACGTAAATTTTGGTTAGAATTCAAACTAAAAAAATCGCACGTCTGTTTGCTACTTACAAAATAATTCGATAAAAACAATAAGGACATTGGTACCCAAAAGTTTGAAACGCACTGATCTAAAGAACGCCTGAAACTGTTGAATTCAGCAGCAAACCTGACAAAATTAATAGTGTTTTGGGAAAGATGACCTTTCTTTCTAGAAAATTCAATTAAACTATAGACGACCTGTAATGGTCACTAATGAGCATATGATAAAAGAAGTGTGACATTGAGCGCATTCAGCAGACTTACCGGTCTGGGTCACCGGTGGTTGTTTTGGTCACCACATTTTAAATACGGTTTGTTTACATGCCGTACCGGTAGATACAATTAAAGTGAGGTTACAACATTGTGCTTATTAGATATTTTTACGATCTATTTGGAAAAAACTATTGATATTTACAATTTAGATTTAAATTATCCTCATCTAATATCTGCTCCATTATTATCATTACAAATATCGAATTAGGTTATGTCACTCTATATTTGACAAGTAAATTTAAATATATCGACCGGTAACCAATTTTTCATCATTCAGCTAAAATCTACCGATGAGCAGCACCGGGTAGTCACTGGTAAGTCTGCTAGATGCGCCCTTTATAAGTATAATAAAACGTCAAAATCTCAAAACGACGACAAACTCCAAAGGAAATACTGCTCTCTAAAGTTTTCAAAAGGCCACTTTTGAGATATTCAGCCAGCAGGTGTATTTACGAGTCAACGTTCCGGTTTACTCCACTCTTCTAGTGCATCAACAATAAAAGTTTACTGTGATATGTAATAGAACACTTACTTCTGTTTTGATGGTGATTCTTCCAAGTTAAGAAATTGTTTTTTCTCTTAGAAATATCACAGTAAATAATAGTTAAAAGAGAACAATTCGAGGAGTCAACTATAACCAAACGAGGTTAAAGGTTACATTGGGTAAAATATTGGATTTTGTCATACGACGTCAAATCAATGCGAGATTATAGCTTCTAAAAGTTTAAACATACCGGTTTTGCAAAAGAGATTCTATTACTCAAAGGTCATGAAAATTTCAGATGGAGAAGGTCAGTTTGAGATCTTGAATGAGGTTACTTATTATACAGGGTGTTTCACTTAAGATTGCTATCCTCTGAACGGGTGATAGTACGTATAAAACGTAACAAGAAATCTGAATATCATTAGTGCCTAGTCACAGTTGGAGTTGTATGTAGCTAACTGCATTTTCATCAATGTGATATCTGACACATTGACACAGCTGATGCTAGGCGATGTCACAGTTTGTTTAGACTATTTTTCCGAAAGTTCCCGAAAGTTGACCTTTTTAGCAATTTTTATTGGATATGTGTAAAATCAAAAATGGCATAAGGGTTTTTTGTTCCTATTGCCGAGTATTATCACCTGTTCAGAAGATTTTGAGTGAAACTCCTGTGTAAACTTCCTTAACTTGATAACAGTTGTAATAATCCAGTATTTGAAATGATACATTTTTAATGAAAATGTTTGGAACTAATAGGAAAAAGATTGTTTAACCTGCAGCGACCACCAAGTGGTAGCAGTTTCCCAACAAATTAACCCCTGTGATCTAATCTAGTCCTGGTGATGGTCAGATATACTATAGCCCGAAAGGTCGTATTATGATACATACGATATTCAGTCCGTTATACATTATACATACAGCTTTTTGACGACATATTTGAATATTCAATGTGAACTTTTGCATGTCAAAGAGATTTCTCCATTTTTTGAGGGGGGAGGCATTTAAAAAGAAACATTTATTGAGAGGTCATTCTCACCTTTAGTAAGTTCATTATCAGTTAATTAAAATGGAGTTATTGTTTACAATCAGAGTACTATCTCTTTATACTTCTTTTCTCGATTCCATGCATTTATCGATTTTTCTACCCGAAAAGTCAATCTGTATCTATAAACTTGTACGATACATCTTTTGGCGAAGAATAGGAAGAATTATTGCAAAGAAATAAATGTAAGCAATTAAAAATAGCAGTCACGAAATTGCCAAATTGCATTTTACAGATACATTCGATTTGAAACAGTTTCATAAGATAAACGCCAACATTATTATAAAAAAGATATCAGTGCGATAATAATAAATTCAAACGCATCAAATAAAACAATGATTCAAAATGATTGCGTTCTTGAGAAGATTAGGCATAAAATTAAATTAAACTATTACATGTATGTATAAATAACTTTTTAAGATTAATTAACCTAGATTTCACACCATTTTATTTTCTGTCATATTTCCCATGATTGCATAACTGATTGCTTTTAATTGATTTACTAGAAGAATTATTTGTTTAAAACAATGTGTTGATTTAGTCATATGCAATTACCTAAACACAATCATCATTACAATAATAAATATGCTCAAGCATTTTTTTATCTTAAATTAATTCCGTATTATTACGACAATTGTCCGTCAATCAGTAATAATGACGCAAATATAATTTTAGTAATATTTAATTAGAAAATTCCTACAATTTCCATCAAGTGGAACGGCATAGGTTAAAGCGCAACCCTTTGTGGAACTCCCACGTTTATGTTAATAAAAACCCATTTTAAATAGTTACTATTATTGATCTGAAAGTTTTGAAAGTGAAGTTAATTTAATTTAATTGAACAAGTTAATTTAAAATATTAACAGTTTTTCCGTATAAATAGTAATAAATTAGAACTAACGATTTTATAGTTATAATAAAGACATCATTAATCATTTATTTGATTTTTAGATGTGCTAACAGGTATGCAATTAAATTGTTTTGATGTGATTTTCAACACAAAAAAATAATATTATAGTATATTAATTAGCTCAATTAATTAAAATCATAAAAGTGGGCAATTAAAATGAAAGCAAACATAATTAAATAGGCACCAGCCATTCCCCTTGAATTTTCCCCGGAATTCTTTTTTTTTGTTTGAAATATTGCTGGAATGGTCCCTATTTTTCATTTAAATTTAAATCTTGTTAGAAATTAAAAATAAATATCAACAATTAAAAGCTAGAAATATTTCTGTTTTAGCAACGGGGTATAACTTGCAGAACTAGTCAAATTTAACAAGGCTTTATCATGAGTTATAAATTATGTAAGTATTACATTTTAATTTACATAGAAATATTTTATCTTAATCATAACAGTAGCCAAATTCTCTAGTCTTAATTCTTATTTATAATCTTTTAAAAGTACCAAACAGCGGGAAGTATAACAAATGTGCAAAAGAAATTCCTCAAATTAAAACTGCTAACAAAAAATATAATGATGAAATTTAACCTTTTTTTTTCGCTGACACTTAGCAAGTAAAACACAAACATCCATGGATCAAAAAATTAATCCCGTATTCGTAAACCTTTGGTTCGTAGCTCTGTTCAAGACTGTGAGTGCCATGCATACCCATGTAGGAACTGCCAGCCTTGACAATCGGCCCCAGCTTGGCTGCATATTGGATAACCAAATGTCGTTATTTCAACATTGTTCCAAGCCTAGGCCAACCTGCGATCCCAAGCCTCGGCAGCTTTGTCGTGGCCCAGGAGTCGACCAACGTCTAGGTACCAATTCTGGGCTCTCTAATCTCTACCCAAGTCAGAGCCAACCTTCAGCGCCCTACTCTCGGTTTTTTACTGTTTGCCCAAGTCTCAACCAATTCTAGTGTTTTTAGACTTGGTTTCTTACTTTTGAACCAAGTTTGGGCCAATCTTCACATATCCTACCAAATCAAGCTTGTGAAGTTTTCTGTCTTTATTATATCAGCTAGTAATTAATTACGAGAAAAATATGAGAAAAGTTAAACTAAAATACCTACATAGAATATAATTATTATTACCAAATATAAATTCAGCTCTCAAATTTTTGCGCGCTTCGTTTCTTCGAAACAAGCACAGACATGAAAAGTCAGTAACGCGGCAGCTGCAAGGGGAAGCCTTTACCGACTTAAATTAGTTAGTGTTCATCCGCCTACCATGAGTGATGTTACGTTTAACCGTTTTGTAATATTATTAATAAAATAATGTATATGAAATAAAAAGTGTTTATTTAAAAACAAAGCTACGCTAATAAGAATAAATACAATTTTTTGTAGTAGAAATTAAACTTGTATGCTTGAAAATAATTTTTTATTCCACTTTTTTTTAATTAATTTGTTTAACATCTAAAATATTATTAATTTCGTATAATATCAGTCTCAGACTTGTTCTTGTGTCACAGATTTTTTAAGTTACGTTGTTATGTTACTAATAATTGAACGAATTAGAATAATTGGTAATAATTTTAAATTTTCGTGTTAATTTGTTTTCATCATCAAAGTTATTTCATCCAAGTCTACATAAGCTATAGTACAGTATTAAATATTAGGTTGGTCTCATACTCAAAGGTAATAACCCGGGGCTATCATTTGATTCCAAACCTACACTATCAATGATTGTCAGCCTTGATATCACATTAATATTAAGAGTGGTCCAATATTGGTCATATACCTTGCGCCAAGACTCAGTTTTAACGTCGGAACTATATTGGTTTTCACTACTGGGCCAAGCTGTATCACCAATCTAGGGCCAAGACTGATTAACAAGCTTGGCACGAAGTTATCATCCCGATTTTAGACCAGCCATGGGCCAGTGTTGGATTTCAGGCTTGTACCAGAGTTGATAAGCATCGTCCCAAGCCTGAGCCAACCGCGGGCCCTTTGTTATTTCCTATATGGGTAGTAGAACGAGTAGAGCTTTGTTATGGCACCTGTAGGTAAAGGATAGATTGGTGGTTTTCGAAGGTTTAGAGATCGAGGTCTGTTTTGGATGCGTCTCGAAGAGTCCAGAGGGTAAGTTTTGATTTTAAAGCTTTTTCAAGTGTGAGATGGACAGTGAAATTTTGATCATATTGATAATGAGTTGTTTTATAACCGACATGTCCCGTGTTCGAATGGAATGCTTCGTCCTGAGCCTAGTTTTATCGAAATTCGTCCATGGACTAAAAAGTTTGCCAACTAGCATATATTAAATTCATTGCCAAAATTATCAAAGCTACAGTAATCTCTGAAAACTCCCTGTAAGTTATCTATGGTGTTTAGTTATAGAGCATCAGTTGTGAATGCGATGAAAATGCACGTGCATCACATATAGTGCTATTAAATTAAAATGCAATATGCTCTATATTGCATTTGAGAATAATCAAGTAAAAGCATTATGGCAACATAGGCAACCACTTATACAGCACGTTATTTTATACGATTTAAATTGCATAGTAAATATAATAGAAAAAGCAATACTAACAATAATGTTTTTAGCATGTTGTGATAGTGAAGTAAGGTTCCTCTACTAAAATGAAATTTCCGAAAACACACATTTTTGTGGCTTTATTACGCAAGGCGTCGAAAAATCATCATAAAAGACATATTTAAGTATTCTGAATAGCAAGATGAATTAAAACCTTCATGCAACATAATTGTCTAGGTTCGACATTTTTTCAAAATTTAACTTTGGCGCTCAATAATGTGAAAAATATCGATCCTAGTCAATCATGTTACATAAAGGTTTTTGTTTATTTTTCGATGCAATATTCATAGATATGAGCCTTTATGCAAAACATCGTTTTTTCGGAAATTTCATTTTACTAGAGGAACCTTATTGGTTTTTCTTATTTTTAGGAATAAGATTTTACCCTTACAAGAGAATTCTTTAATAAGACTCACCCTAGTATCCATGTCTATATTCACTATATATGTTCCAGATTTTATAGGAATTGGTTGAAAAATAAAGAAATTATTCGGTGTAACATATGATCATTGTCACCCGGTATAGTTGTAAATAAAATGAATTAAGTAATAAAATGAATTCAGGGCGGTAAGTTCAACTTACCGCCCAAGGCTCGGCAATAAAGTACCTCGTCATTTAAGTCGAAAAACACTCACTATCATTCTAGAATTCGTCCGGATTGAGACAAAAATTGTTTTTGTTTATTCAACTCCATAATAACCAGGCACATTAACCGAATGAAAATTCACATTTTCAGTGCGATGTGTTTAATGTTTACTCTATATATTTAAAATTCACTCATAGATCCGATCGGGCAAAAAATAGTGTAAGCATTACGGGCGGTAGGTACACTTTACCAGTCGAGGCTAATAGTGTGGAAACCGACGCGAAGCGGAGGTTTCCATATTAGCCTTAATACTTAATAGTATATTAAGTATCAAGAACAGTAAGGACAGTTTACCGATCGACGACAATATTGGTGGATATCGGTAAACTCATTACTGTTTGAGATGCTTATTCTATTTTTTGTACGACCATTATGAATACAAAGGTATTAACTAAGGCAATATCCCTGAAAAAAATAGATTTAAGATAATTTATTTTTGCCCTGTATATCCACCAAACATTAAGTAGGTTTTGTCGTTACCATGGATACGTTTGTAATTACTACTCCCTCCGTCCGAAAATATGGTATACATTTGAATTTTTTTGAAAATTATTGAGACATTAGTAAAAAATTATAATTAAATATACTTATTTGGCAACTCTAACGCTAAGCAAACAACTAATGCATAGTTGGCTGGTGACCGATTTTGTTTCTGTCAAAAACGTCAATAGAGTTCAAACTTAATTTTATTAAAAATAATTGTACACACGCTCTGTTCACAAAATGGCAGATATTGTTATAAATAATGAAGTAAACTTATTGAAAAGGAATTCCAAGTTAAAGCAACTAACTGGTGAGCAACGTCATGGTATATTGCAAAAATTGTTGCAGTTGAAAGAAGGCCAGAAGCTGAAGCATGGTAGTTTAAAAAAAGTTGCAGCTGAATTTGGGGTAACCCGCTTGTCCGTGTCTAGAATATGGAAAGTGGCACAAAAGCAGTACAATGACGGTAAAATTTGTGCTGATGTTACTTCAAAAAAGAAAGGTAAATGTGGACGGAAACGTAAAGATTATACTGAACAGTTAGCCAAAGTTAAGGAAGTTCCTTTCAATCGTCGGGGATCAATTCGTAGTCTGTATTTCGCTGTCGATATTCCAAAGTCTACATTGTTCGACATTTACAAACGAGGAAAGAAATTAAAGCGTATATCTTCTACTGTTAAACCTTTGTTAACAGATGAAAACAAGTTAGAGAGATTAAAGTTTTGCTTGTCGAAAGTGGGACCAGATGGACGTCTTGAAGATTTGTACGATTATGTACACATAGATGAAAAATCGTTTTATTTAACCCAAACCAAACGCTCTTATTATGTTATGATAGACGAAGAAGAACCCTCCCGAAGTTGCAAGAGTAAACGTTTTATAACCAAAGTGATGTTTATGGCTGCTGTCGCCCGACCGCGTTTCGATCCACATTGAAAACAATTTTTTAATGGAAAAATTGGTATATGGCCCTTTGTTTATAAAGAACCGGCTAAGCGAAACTCGAAAAATAGACCTAAAGGAACTTTGGTAACAAAAGATGTGGAATCCGTAAATTCTGCAGAATGTAGAAAAATGATTCTTGAGAACGTCATTCCGGCGATCAAGTCAAAGTTTCCCATAAGTCATAAGCAAAAACCGATATATGTACAACAGGATAATGCAAAACCGCATGCTCGTGACGATGATGAAGAACTTCTGGCTCATGGTTCTACAGATGGATGGTCTATTCAGTTTAAATCACAACCGCCAAACAGTTCCGATTTAAACGTTTTGGATCTCGGCTTTTTCAATTCCATACAATCTTTGCAACATAAAGCGTCACCAAGTACAGTTGACGAATTGATCGAATGTGTTCAAAAAGCCTTCGACGATTTAGACACAGAGACCCTTGACAATGTTTTTCTAACATTGCAGACCTGTATGGAAGCAACTATGTTGGTTGAAGGAGGAAATTCATACAAGATTCCCCACATCAATAAGGCCAAACTTCGGCGTGAATGACGCTTACCATCTAGTTTAGTGTGTTCCCCAGAAGCCATAGACAAGGCTAGATCCCTCATCAATTAAGTTTTATATGTAATTATGTTCAATAGAAATTAATTAAAATATTGTAAATGTGTACCATAAATTCAGACAAAAATAGATTTAAATGTATACCATATTTTCGGACAAAAATAAATTTCAAATGTATACCATATTTTCGGACGGAGGGAGTATTATTTTTGAATGTCACGATATTTGTCAAACTCGTGAGAATGAGTGAATCTGAAAACGAATATAATTGGGATATTGAAGAGGCCTGAGCAAATTTAAATAAACAACATACATTTTTTTAAATAGTCCAATTATTTAGAAAATAAATGATTTCTCGCGAAAGAGACATCTAAAGATCATGCATTTATTTTATAAATTACATATAATTTACTTGCCGTTCTGTTTTTGACAGAACTGAACGGTAAGTAATTACTAACGGGGGGGAGGGAGGGAGGGAGATATATATATATATATATATATATATATATATGTGTGTGTGTGTGTGTGTGTGTGTGTGTGTGTGTGTGTGTGTGTGTGTGTGTGTGTGTGTGTGTGTGTGTGTGTGTGTGTGTGTGTGGGTGCCCCAAAAAAAAGATAAATCCCGTATACCCCTAACGGCCTTGAAGCTGAACTGTCAAGATGAGTTTTTTCAAATTAGACTGTATATATTTTTTACTAATTCTGATAGAGGATTTTTTTTTTAAAATAAAGATAAAAAATTTTTTTTTTTAAATAAAGATAAAAAATCTTATGAAAAGAAATACCTAGCTACGACCGCCATGCGAGACGAAAATTAAAAGCACCGTCTGCGTTGGTATGACAACGAATAGAGCCATAGCCTCTTAAAATCTTGTGAAAACGAATACCTTAAATTTTTAATAATCATTTGAAATAAGATACCTTAGCAAAACAATTCTGTCAAGCTCGTGTCAAAATTTTTTACAAAATGAATGAAGAACGTTTTGAAATGCTTCGCGTTTATTTTGAATGCGGTGAAAATACCTATCGAGCTGTAAAGCTGTATCAGCAAAGGTATCCAAATAGGGACCAGCCCAGCAGATCAAAATTTCAGCGTTTGGTGGACAATTTGCGTACGTACGGTTCTTTTAAAAACCCCAAACGTATTCATCAGCGTCAAACGTTTGATGAAAATGTGGAATTAAATGTACTTTTGAGTGTTCAAAACTCTCACTGGACCTCAACAAGAGAAATAGGGACTAACGTTGAAGCTTCCAAAAATACGGTGCAGCGCATTTTTAAGAAGCATAAGATAAAACCCTATGTTCCAATGAAGACTCATGTATTAGAAGCCAATGATCCTGAGCGTCGCATCACTTTTTGCCAAATTTATTTGGAGAAGACTCGGCAAGATCCTTTTTTTTTATCAACGAATCTTGTGGACAGATGAGTCAACTTTTTCTAATAATGGATTATTTAACAGAAATAATCACAGATATTGGGCTGAGGAAAATCCACACCTTACAATAGCAAAAAATTTCCAACGCCGATTTTCGATAAATGTTTGGTGCGGGATTCTACATAACAGAGTCATTGGTCCAATTTTCATTGATGGGAAATTGGACCAATTCAAATACAACAGAATTCTTCGGGAGATAGTAGAACCGTTTCTCGAAGAACTGCCGCTCAACGAATTTAGGCGAGTAATTTTTCAACAAGACGGTGCTACGCCGCACAATGCTCGCAGAAACTGCCAGTATTTAACAACCACGTTTGGAGATTCCTGGATTGGGACTAATGGACCTATACGTTGGCCAGCCAGATCACCAGACATTACTCCAATGGACACGTTTTTTTGGGGATACATACAAGATCAGGTGTATAATACTCCCCCACAGAATGAGGCACAATTACGACAAAGAATTGTTGATGCTTGTCGTACAGTTCCTGCGGACATGCTTAGTAGAGTAACATATGGCGTTGCACAAAGATGCCGCCAATGTTTGGCTCAAAATGGGGCCCAATTTGAAAATAGAAGATAGATTGTTTTATTTGTATACTTATTGATTGTGTTTCAGTAAAATAAATTTATCCAAGCTTATTCATTATTTCATTATGCGTAAAATTTTTGACTTTGACAGATGTTATTTGTCAATTTCATTTATTTACAGAACTGACTCAATTTCTCTATTGCAATATTCGGCCGAATATGGCTCTATTCGTTGTCATACCAACGCAGACGGCGCTTTTAATTTTCGTCTCGCATGGCGGTCGTTGCTAGGTATTTCTTTTCATAAGATTTTTTATCTTTATTTTTTTTAAATCCTTTATCAGAATTAGTAAAAAAATATATACAGTCTAATTTGAAAAAACTCATCTTGACAGTTTAGCTTCAAGGCCGTTAGGGGTATACGGGATTTTTTTAGCTCAGCTTGTAGTCTATTCATAACCATTTAATTTGGTGTATACATAATTAAAATCCTACAATAAATAAGAGTGCTATTGACTCGTCTTTTTTTGGGGGGACACCCTGTATATATATATATAAATTGGCAAATTTATTTTTACGTGAGTTACAGCTGCTAAATGTTGAATTATGATTACCTTAGAGGTTAAGGTTTTAGATTTTTGCCCCAATTTAAATATTGCTTAGAGTTATGTTTTCTACAATTATACCAAGTTTCAATTTGTTACGTCATCCTTAATTTTTTTTTTCAAAATACCTAACCTAACTTTGAATAACCGTAACTCACGTAAATGGGTATCGGAACCATCGATAAATTTGACAACGTATGTAGTATCTCTGTAGCCATGGTAGCTCAGTGGGTATGGCACTTGACTACCATTCTTGAGGTCCTGGGTTCGAATCCCAGGAATGATACATTGGAATTTTTAAATATCTAAGGCTTCCAGGTCGACTCAGCCTGTGAAAATGAGTACCTGGGAAATCATTTCCTGGGGTAATAATAGGCGGTCGGTGCGTAAAGCTAGCCACTTTACCACCCTTGAGTACCGTACGGCTCGAGTAATAGCAACCTACCCTGCTATACCCCAATGGGCCGTCATGGCCTGTGAAAGGGGACTATTATTATTATGTAGTATTTCTAATAGTCTTGGTTTGAACTGTATGGTTTGATAAAGAAATGTTAGGACTGAAAAAGGCTTAGCTCAGCTACACTAAGCTCTAGAGAATCAAATACATTGAGAGTTTGAGATTTGAGGCATTGGAATGATTAAATCTAAGAACTGAGAACTTTGGCTTGAAAGACTGATAGGTACATCTCGAAAAAATCAAGATCTAAGCAAATAAGTTTAACAAGTCTCATAATAGATTTTTAAATTTCTTGATAAAAATACATCCAAGGCTTAGCCATTTAAAAATTCGGAAATATAGAGACCTGTGCAATTTTTAGTTTAGTTTAGCGACCTTAAATAAGAGATTTAAAGCGTATATTAGTCTTTGAGAAGTCAAAAATTGAGCAGTTTAGAATATTTCGAATCTAGAACTTAAGAGTTTCTAAAAGCAAAAGCCTTCGTGTCTTAAAGAAGTGTAACTGGAGAACTTCTAAAACAATACAGATATTGGATATTGTAAATTTAGATACTGAGATACTTGCAGAATTCTTGAGATTTATGAACTGAAGAGTTAAGGGGTATTAAAATACTCAATTCCCTTGATATCTTTGTGTTTGTTCCAAATTATGTATGAGTATTTTTTGACATTTCTTTATGTATTCTCACCTCATTCTGAAATTCTTTTTGGTTTAGCCTTTTTATCAACCAAGTAAGCGGGAAACATGTTTAAAATTAAAGGCATCAATAACAAAAAACAGAATAAATTTAAAAATTCTTTTTATGGTTCAAAGAAAAAAACTAAAGAAATTATTAAAACTTTTCAAATACTTTGCAAAATAAAGCACGTACACGTTGCTATACACTTTATACAATAATTTTCGTATGGTTGTCTCGTAACATCCAAGACTTTTATACATTTTTACGACATAAAATTTGCATGAAAAAGAAAAAAGGTACTTTTGTCTCAGTTTGCGTCAAATAAACAACATAACTACCTGTGTTTCTTGAAATCGATATTACCTTTTTATGGTTTCTGTATTTCTTTATAGCTTTAAATTCTCTTTGTATGAAATCATTTAAAAATGAAATAATGCTTCAAGCCAGGGAGCATTTTTCCCTCAAATTGGTAATTACATAGTATAGAGTAATTAAAGTGAGGTTATTGTTTCTACCTGACTCGACAGAAAAAGACGGTTTGGTAAAAAATAACAAAAGCAACAAAACCGGAAATTTTCTATCAACTTCATTTGATAGAATTGTAGGTAGAAGTAAAATAAATATTGGTTCACGTGTAATTGGATTTCTTACATAACCTCAATTTAATTCTTTATTTTAAAAACTTTACAGATCATAAAGCGCTTGAATTATTTAATTATCCAAAAAAGCAAATATTCTGTTATTTTTAACAAATAATCGTAATTCCCGTTGGAATTAATTTGAGAGAAATAAACAAACGGAAATCATTTAATTTTGTTTTAATTCCCTAAAACTTGTTATTGTGTATCGATTTTAGACCAGATATCTTGTTTACAGCCACTAATTAAAAGCTTTTTATGTCAAAGTATCTCAACTCTTTTTTATGAAATTTTAATTCAAATACTTAAGCCTAAAACATTCTACTTTTGATAAATAGAAGTTTTATTTTTTAACCCACAGGATAAACTTGAAATAAGTCGGTGACATATTAAAATATCGCATCCTAATAGTCCATCTCTAATCTTTTTTAGTAAAACAGAACCAATAGATAGAAAGGTCAATGGTCGTTAATAATGTATCTCACATGAGAAGAAGAGTCAACAGATATCGCCAAAGATTAAAGTATCAAATAACCTACAATAATGGTCGTTGATGAATTTCGATGAGTACCACGAACACCACACCTATGATCTATCGGTACTAGTGACTAAACTTGTCTAAAAATTAGCTGATTTTAGGTTACTCCATAAATATTATCATGTGAAAGTATTAATGTTGTCATGTTAAAAGATTCTTTCATTGAGTTCGATAAATATGTTTCATGTTATTAATTGTGGCTGGGAATAACCAAGAATGCTTTGACAAGTAGGCCTTCAACTTTCGTTGCATATCCATTTTTGTATAGTTAACATTCAATGCACAAAAATCAATTTTTGACTTAACTTCCCTTGTGGTAATTTAAGGATGTTTCTAAATTATACTAACACTAATTTGAAGATCTCTGCGTACTGAATACGACAAATACATTTGGGCAAAATTCTTATCGGACAGCCTTACTAACAAACCTCAAGCATTTCCTAGAGAGTCAATAAAGATATTGATGTAGTAAGTTACGAGAAATGCGGAGGTAGGAACGGTAAAAGTCGTTCGGCTGTTTGTAGACCGATTTGGTTACTTTTTTTACACAATGCTCGATGATATCGACCTCGGAATTACCAAAAATTTAAATTGCTGAAAATCTAAAGAAATTTTGATGTATTTGGACGAACTACAAGAATTTACCGAATTTAAGATCTTACTTGAAAGACACTAAAAATATGTCATATTAGTATATATCGTTAGTCTATGTACTAACCAACTCATCGGCAAACACGAACTATAAAGTATGGGGCAAAGGACCAGTCAAATTAGATCAAAATTAAGTGAATTGTTGATGAAATAGCGAAAATTGGTTAGCGCACCTCTAAATCTAGTAGACCTAGGAATTCTAATACTGCCCTGTAAATCAAGACTTGTTTTTATAGTCCTATACCAAACTGCAGACATGTAGCCGAACTAGTATTCCAATAATTACCAAAAAAAGAAAACATTTATGTATTAGCTCAATTGTATTTAGAGAGAGACATAGATTTGATACAATTGAAAGTTGTTTTTGAGATTCGCTCAACTTACGGAAATATTAGGTACCTAATAAAATTGATGTCATATACATCACCATTGCAAGATCCTCATTATGTACATTTCTTAGGGGAAATACAGCCTACATTTTTGATGCTATATCTTCGAGACTATTTTTCGTAGTAACTAATTACTTTGCAAGACACCACGTCTAGTCGGCTGCCCCCCCCCCCACCGTTGAACGCTTATTCAACTTTGGATTAAACGGAAAGCTGCTAAAGGCTACAAAGGAGCTTGGAGTACATCAAAAGTAACAAGGAAGAATAATGAAATTTTGCACTGCTTAGAACAGTAATACGTGACCAACCAGTCAAAATGATATAAAACAAGAATTGAAGAAGAAGAAAAACGAAACCTATCGGGTCATTCCATGCCAAATCAACACAGCTCACAACCCGACCATCTCAGATTTTCGTGAAATTTGGTAGAATGTAGAGGACATAATGTAACTTACGTATGTAAAGTTATAGCCCTCAGTGATACACGGTATTCATACAGCAGGGTTGCAAACATGGTAAAAAATGTAAAATTTACTCTTACAAGGTGAACAAAAACTATGCATAACTTTACTTCTAATTATAGTAGAGCTTTCATCTTAGGCTTGCTTTAAAAAGCAAAAAACTTCATTATTTTGCATTTTAAAAAGGTAATGAACATAAACTTTTGTATTTATGATGGCGCTGTCTCCATCTATTTCTACAAAGATGTACATGACGTCTCATCTAAAAAATGTTACTTATGAAAATAACTCGAAAACGCGACGTTCAATTGTTTTTTGTCTTTGCCATGTTAATCAGCAAAAAATACCGCTAATTTGCTAATTTAACCGACTTCGTAGCTCCAATAATAACGGAGATAGCAATAGTGCGCCGATAACTGCGAACAACCTGCATAGGGTGCTTCATTAAAAAAATATTTCGTATCACGTGACCTACACGACCAATTGCTTTTTTAATGTTGTTTTAAAAAATATAAATACAACAATACAACTTTATACGACACTTTTCTTTATCTCCAATAAAAACAGAAACAAATAAAGGGGTGGTCGAAATCTAATGAATAACTCTGATCTAGGCGAACATCTGAAGTTGCTATGTTTAGTCCGGAAGGTTAAAGAACGATTGGAACAACTTAATCGATCATTTGGTAGAGCTTTCTAATCAATCCTTTTTTAAATCGAGATGAAAAACACTATGAGTGAACCGATAATTCTATTATGAATCCTTGGACAAAAATTGCAAGTCTATACATTTTTTATAGTCATACCCTATACTGTTGTGCACCCATTGCCTATTCCTCGAGTTACTGCTATATAGTAAGCTATGAAAGTCATCGATTTTCTTTAATAAGGCGATATTCTTTTTGCTTGTTTTATACTCCAACTGTAGTTAAAAGCCTTATAGCAGTACCACATCACCAAGTAGAAAAATCATATCGTTCCATTAACAAAGCCAACGATGTCGTCTCTGAGGTCATGGCGACAACCTCTGATTTCCCGTTTTCAAAACTTTTTGACATACACTAGTTACCTATGAATTTTATGCCATTAGTAGTTTACACGTTGTATAAGAGGTTTCACTCAACTGCTCCTTCGCAATACCCGGTTCTCAAAATGGAAGAAAAAAGCTGCTAGGCTGATACAGACCTCCAATTTATCATAGTGTTTCTTTAGGTTAAAGAACAACCAGAAATCACACATGGCCAAATCAGACGAATAGGGTGGATGTTCAATGATTGTTACATTATTTTCACGTAAAAATTCAACGTCAGCTGTGCAGTGCGTGACGATTCATTGTCGTGATGCAACATTAACCCGCTAATATTGACTGACTCAAGCACTGCAGGTAAACATTTTGTGGTGTACCAGTTTGCTGTAACTGTACGTTGATCTTCAAGCTTAATTGCTTTCACTAATCCTGTACTACAAAAGAAAACTGCGTACTTAACTTTCTTGACAGACCTTTGCTTTTTTGCCATTGTTGGTGTTGGTGCATCTTCGTGAATCCACACACGGCTCTCCTGGCGGGTAGGAATATCATAAAATGGTATGAATATTTCATCACCTGTTACTATTTTAGAAGGAATACGATGCCCACCATTATTTAACATTTCTAACGTTTCCCGCGCGATTCTTACTCGCTCTGTAAGCGTATGTGGCACCCAACGAGTAACAATTTTTTTCATATGAAGATGATCATGTAAAATGGAATTTACTCTGTGACAACAGCAACTCAACTGTTATCAGAGCTTACTAATGAAGGATGGTGGTATGTAACAATGCCGTGTTGCCAGCTCTAACTCCTCTAGTTTCGTGGCATCTCACAATACACAGCGTGGCCCTCGTATATGAATTTCGTGATTTACGCGTGAGACCTATAGCTTATGCACTGTAGTAGATTTCTTAATCTCATGTTACGATCAAATCCAGGTATTAGGAACCATGTACCTCAAGGGAGGTCTAAAGGAAGGGGTAATTGTCTCCCCTCCTTAGCTCAAGCCAAAGCTCAATTAAAGGAAAAAGATTATTATAACTTTTATAACATAAAACAGAATGTTTTATCTTATACTTTTATTATGTCGAATTTCTGTTGTCTTCGGGGAAGTTTTAATAATTTTAGGAAAAGAATTTGATCGAATATCTATCTTGCAGAGAAAATTATTATAAACTAAAGTTCGTAAACCCATTTGAACTATCTCGTGGTTATATAGGAGAGCTCAAGTTATTTCTTAGATGCAATAACCACTCCTCTAGACTACTTAAGGATATTTTATCTTATACATACCGTTACACGTGTAAACTCATCAAAACATTATAATTGTAAATTATGGGACTCACGCGTGAATCACCAAACCAGTACGCAAATCCATGTAAAATGTTCAGTTCGAGTAAGTTGTATTTAAATACTTAAGATACAATAAAACAATATGTATAGAAATATTTCTTGCGTTGGTAGTTAAATACGAAATTGTTATATGTGTAATAAAAGGAATAAAAATGAGTGGTGCTGAAAGCAATAAATTGTAAATGTGTACAAAAACTACTACATTTAAGGCATTTTTAGCCATTTCCTTTATCGTAAACGGTATCGACACAAGTCGCATGCTATTTTTCACTCGATTGGTAATCGCCTTAAAATCGGATGTAATTTTTAGAAAGCTCAATCAATCTAACAAAAAAACAATTTCATTTCGAATTTACCCACCTATCTCCTTGACTTCCTCTAAATTGGCATTTTCTTTGCATATATGTAATCAATCTTACGAAAACGCATTCACTCGTAACAAACAAAAGATCAGTGTCAATTGTTTTCCACGGTTCATCTATAAATATCAAACGGGGATTTACGCCAGAGTACAAGCAGCAGCAGCAACGATTGGTGAGAGTGCGCCTATTCGGTTGTGACATGCTATTATTTGTGCAGAAATATTAAAATAAAAACACAGCAACTGTTTCTTTTTCAGAATTCCAGTTTCCTTAGAATTTTTTTGTAGAACTTCTTTGAGGAGTATAAAAATAGAGACATCAATTCTCATTTTCAATAAAACTGAAATTAAGACAATATCCATTAGGTTGTAATGTATCATCTCGAGTTGGTATAGGATTATTACTATTATTATTATTAGAGTTTCAACAAATTCCAGACGACAATGACATTAAACCAACAATTATTTCCTGTGTCAATTTATTTCAAAAAGTGTTCTTCTTCTTTATAGTTTGTTGATTTTTATAGAGTACTTGAAAAAGAACGTTGCAACTCTTTTATTTCAGGCAAACCATAAAACAAGCAACAACTTTATACGGTATTTTCATCTTAAGTCCTAGAGTGTGTGTCTGTATCTGTGTATACTATACTAAAAGAGTATAATATAAAAGATCACAGTCATGGTTGGAAATTATCTTTTTTTGTAATCATTTTTAATGAGTGGATCTTGGAAAAGTTTTTTCAGTGTACTAGATAGAAAAGGTTTGGTGGTTCGGATCATCAATAAGCCTTCATAATATAAAACAGCTCGTCGTCCTCGTGCTCGTCCTCGTCTCTATAACAGTACCAACCGAAAGGTGTACTTAGGACAATTTAGAGGATGCAATTTACAATTTCATGCTTGGCTGCGACTTTTTTGTAAGTCACCAAAATGTCCAGAAAAGAATTTTTTCTCTTTTTTTCTGAGAATCTTTGTTATAATACAAAACATTTGCACAAAGTGATTTTTATATTGCGGAATCTCATGATAGGTATTCGAATAAAAACCAGCGATAACGCAAACAGTTTGCGGTATATTTAAGGTAATAAAATTATGCATACATAACTAACGTTTATGAGTAAGTAGTAAAGATTAATCAGAATCAACACGTAATTGCAAAATCGTAAAAGAGGAGTGAAAATAATAAATAGCCTAAAACAATGAAAAATTTTTGAATAATTATTATGATGTACATACAATCAGACGATTTACTGCATTCTACGATACTACTAATGATTATTACAATAACTTTGTTTTGTCATTTTATCACGAAATTGTATTGGATTCCGGAATTTTATTGTTTCAAGATCAAATGAGGTTAACGTCCTTTTATTATAAATATAAATAAAATCTAATAATAAAATGGAGCTGCATTTACAGGTAGGTATACTTCTTTCTTAATATGCCATTATATTAACTATCCACTTATGTGCAATCTAATCAGGAAATCCTGCTGTAATTAAATTATCTCCACAATAAATTTTTTATGCATCAAAAGAAAATAAAAGCCTTCACAAAAAAAAACTGGCCTTAAGAGGTTAAATCAATAAAGTCGCATTTGAACAATTTTAAAATAAATTTCGGTATTACTATAATAATGAGCTTAAATATATAACCTATAATTTATAACGGCGTTTTTAAAGGTATCACGATTTTATTGCCTGATAATAATTTTTCAATTTGGGATATTTTAAAAAGCTATTTATAATAATTGGTTAAAATAAATTGCACACAAAAAAAGAATCCTTAATTTAAACTTATGTATTTGTTTCAAGACAAATTATTGTTTTAAATAAATATTTGATTATTTTAAATATTGGTAAATGTAAATTAATAAGACTTATTTATTTATTTATTTATTTCAAGTTTTATATTTGTTTAAAAAGTAGGCTTAAGTTGAATATTGCAAATGTTAAATTAAAGCTTATACAGTTAACTGAAGTATTTGTAAAAAGGGAAAATTAATTCTTTTGGAAATATTATGTTAACTAATCTATTGCATTGCTGCAAAATATACCAATATTTAAATTAACATTAATAACATAAATTAACACATACAAAACGCCAATCATTTTCAAAGGACTGTTACAAAGCAACTATCAAATCGTTTCAGTCATAACTATTGTTGAAATTGACCAATCACGTGATCATTACGACATGCGTCGTTCGAAGCATACACTGGATGTTTTTGCAGACGAAGCGCGTTTTCATTCTTGCATCCATAGATTAATTAATAATCTTGCATCGTCCGATCTGACTTTGATGGGCCTCGACAAAAAGGTGTAAAAGTTCTTAGTTAAAGTGAAGTGTTTAGGCAAAGTGCTTACTTTGTGGAATATGTGATTACAATAGTCATTTAAGCAATAGAATAGGTCTCATGTGTCAGCCATGTTGTTTGACATGAGTTGAAGAATTTCATATTTGCAAAAATTTAAATATTGATATCATGCACAGAAAAAGTTGCATTAGTCAAATAAATTTAACTACAAACAAAACAATCTGTTTTATATATACGCAAATAAATGTATATTTAGAATGAGAATAATATTTACTAGTAGTAAGTACAAATAAATATTTTACATAGCAAGAGTATGATTACTTGAATCAAGCAATTCAGAAACAGTTCAATAAAAAAATTAAGTCTTTGATTAAGTAAATACAATTATTCAATGCTAGTAACGTAACGATTGATTGAAAGGTTGAATAGTTTTCATGAAACACACTGTATCGTTGTAATAAATGTTCTGTTTAGTTAAGACAAAGTTAAGTTACTTTCTTTGCTTGGAACAAAACTGTGTATTTAAATAAAACAATTATTGTTTCATGCTGCATTGAGAAAAGTGAGAAAAAATCAAATCAAATTTTTCTCGGTGTAATAGTATCAATATTTTACTTGTAAAACTTACTACTTTACTTATAAAATAAATGGAATCAGTTATATAAAAAATTTTGCTTACATTTTTATAACGACTTTGTTTTATAATATGTTAAAGGTGATGTAGGAAAATTCCTAATGAATCGATTTTATTGTTAATATTAAATATCAATTTGTTTTCAATATGATCATTTTGGATTATTTTTATTTAATAAATCCTTCTACAGTTGAAATTACATTATAATAGTTACACTTAAAACTTTTTTCAATAGGAACACATATTAGAAAAATTAGAGTTCAGTTAGAGAATAATTATAAATTCATTTTAAAGAAAAACAATAACAACTGTTACTTAACGATGGAACAACAAGAATCAAGTGGTGTGTTTAATCCACCGCAAAATATTAAAACATTTAAAATAATTTAATCTTATAAATAACAAACTTTTTTAACTATTTTAATGTAATTTCAACTGAAGAAGGATTTATTAAATAAAAAGTATCCGAAATGATCATATTGAAAACAAATTGATATTTTTAATTATTATTTTATTACAATAAAAACGACTCATTAAGAATTTTCCTGTATCACCTGGAATCAGGTATTATTGTAAGAGTGTACTATTTTACCATGACAAGAAATTTTGTATATTTTTTCCTACATTTTGTATAATAAAATATGTTTTAATTTTTAAAGAAGATTCTAAATCAGTTTTTTTCTGAGATCTTTTATAGTTAAACATACCCTTTATAGTGAAAATAGGTATATTTATATTATTAAACGATCTTTTTTCTACAACACCACAAATTATCTTAGTATAAATGTATATCTATAACGAGGTTATATTTTTTGTTCGTTCTTAATAGATACATTGTATGTGTCAATACAATGTTTTGCTTTATTATCACTGAGAAAAACATTTAGTTGGACCAATTAAATTTATTTAATTCAATTAAATATTTAGTTAAATCAAATAAAATTTAGTTTGTTTAACTAAATATTTATGTTAGTTGAATTAAATAAATTTAATTGGTTCTACTAAATGCCTTTCTCAGTGATACATAATAATAATACTTTAGGATGTATTAAAAGCAAAATGCGGCATTTTATATAGAATCTTTTATTTTTTGTTAAATTGTTTGTTAAGATTATGCTTCAATAAAAATCTTTACATTATGTATTTCTTTTAATTGCATTAACATAAAGAATACCAAACAAATGTACCATGTGTAGAAATTATTTAGGAACAAGTATCTTTTATGTGAAATTGTATATTAAAAATTGACATTAATATTAATTTAATATCAAAATGTTGAATAATTTGCCGAAAGTTAAGTCTTATCAGAGGCAATAATAGTTATATTTTTGGAAGTAATGTTTCTATCCATTGTCGGATGGATAGAATGGATTGGAAGATCTTATAAAATTTGTGAAAATTGCCTTTGTTTATTCTAACTTGTGAATTTGCTTATTATTAATCTATTTCGTATATAAACTCTTTAACTCATGTTTATTTTAAATAAATTTTATACTAATACTCTTTAATGAAGTGAAGTTTTTCAATGAATAGAAAATTGTATTTAAAAATGTAACTGATATGCTTCTGATAAAAAGTTTAATTCTTTACAAATCATTTATTAAGACATTTTGGATATTAATTAACTGGCAATCCAATTTTTAATAGTTTCACATACAAATTCCTGTTTTCTATATAATTTTCTACAAATGGCATATCCATAAAGGAAAATGAAATATTTAATATGCTTAAATAAACAATATAAGAATTGTAAACTTGATTTTTTGATAAGGTAAGTTTAAGCATTTATTCAATTGCATGAAGATTATAAGAATGTTACATTAATTCTTTAAAAAGGTAAATTCAAGCAATGCAACACATACATTTAATCATTAAATAAGGTTAACTTAAAGTTATCAGAAATTTATATCAACTAATAGAACACTTTAGTGTAAATACTAAAGTGCAACTGAAAATGCAATACGCAACTGTTTAAATCAAATGTATTTAAACAATTAAATTTAAGTACTTCTTATATTTAGTTCAGTTATATCATTGCCTTAAAATTTAATCTACAGATTTATTTAGAAGAATGTTAAGATATAGGTGGTTATATATGAACTTATTATACGCTTGCTTTAAACGTCTTCTATTTAGATCAACTAACTATTTTTTGTGTGTAGTGTTTTCTAAATTCTCACCAAGCTCATTTTTAAATTTTGAACTTTTGAAATTTTTAAATTAATATTTCAGTTAATTTAATTGTGTCAAAAATTAAGAACGAGGCAGAAAAAAACAATAACATCGATTGTTTTCTGTTGTTGTTTATAACATTGATTGTTTGTTTAAATAAACCATCTGAATTGAAACGACTGTTACTTCTGACGTGAAGTAATTTTTTGAATAATTTTCCCAACATGAATATTCTCACAATTTAATCTCATCAGGATTTAGATGATCTGGTTTACAGTGTTTAGACAAAACGATAATAATTGTTTAAAATCATTTCATTGAGAAATTCTGTTGGAATATTTTAATTAAAATTTTAGAAAATCCTTGAAATATTGTAAATAATTGTAAATAAAATAATAAACAAAAGATTAATCTTAAAATGTTTTATTGTTATTGTCAACAAGTTAAATAAAGTCAAACATAATTAAATTTATTGGTTGCCCTACTTTTAATCAAATATGTACGAATTCGTCTTCGTCTTCAATAATTGCATTATATTATTTATACTCTTCTAGAAATTATTTTAAAATATTTTTAAATATATAAGTTAAAATTTCAATAAAATAGAAGTTTAAAATTCTCCCTAATAATTTTTAAAACAAAAACTAATTTATTTTATTGCTTAGTTTTATTAGAACTCTCACTGAATGCAATTAAAATTTAAAACAAATCAGACCATTTTTATATGTATTTACAGTGCATGTTGAGGCAATAAGAAAAATGTAATGTTTCAGAATATGAAATAAATAAAAATATTAATTAATTAAAAAAAAAAATTTTATTACAAAGATTCAATACACCTTAACCTTAATTGAAGTATTTCATTTTTATATAATTTTTGTAATTGGATTCAGAACAATTGTTGCAAATGCACATGATTATATTATAAACAAATACATTCATCAGAAATTTTGAAAAACATACTAGATATATGGATACTATTAGTTTTACATCTTCATAGCCCTTTACTCGTCGATATGTTTGTAGATACTAACTCATATGTAGATATCTGTATCTATAATATTAATTAAATAACAAATATGATAAAAACAATTTATCCTATAAAATGTTTTTGCAAATAAAATGCAACAAATAAAAAACAGATAAGAATTTTAAAAATTTGGTGGTTATTTTTGTTATATCTATTAATAAATTTCTTATTTACTAAAAATCGCTTAATTCTTCTTTCTAAAAATTTTCTATATTTTGCAAATTCAAATTATGCAATTTAATTGTATTTTATAAAATCTATTTTTAATAATTATTGTTATTTATTATTACAAAATAAATTTATTTATTAAAATAAATGGTTGTATACCTTTTATTATAAAAAAATATTATTTTACTATAATATTTTTAAATAATAATCTAATTTTTAATAATTTAATATTCTATCTAAACCTTAATTAATTTGCGAGACTTGCTAGACTTGCGAGACTTACGGTATATCGATGATGGTAAGTACGAGAAACAAGACATTGTGGCATCGTTACTCAATACTCGCCAGTGCAAAGCAAAACAGAATCACTTATATTTCTTAGTAATTACAAGAAGTCTTCCTGATTCTGGATAGCAGAGGAACAACCATATTAGTTAATCTACGTTCAATTCTAAAAAATATATTTAATTACAATTCAAAAAAATCTGTTTAAAGTGAATTTTTGCAATGTTTAAAAATGTTTCTAAATTTTTAAACATATTAAAAAATGGCAAAATAATCTGTTTTAAAAATATTTAAATTTTTAAAATCAAGAACATACTAAATTCTGAATTTTTATTTTTTGAAACGTTCTTTTCACATAAATTAAGAAAAATATGTTTATTCCTTATTGTTATTACAGATAGCTAGTATTTATACAATAAAATTAAAATTTTACGTATTGACTGGGGTATTATTTGAAGTCGTGAGGTAGTAAAGATATGAAGGTGGGCTCAAATCTACCAAAGAAAAACTCCCCTATGCTTTTTTTAAATAAAATCTAGCTGTTTTATTTACCTCACAACTTACGAGATTTACTTTACTGTATGTTGGGCTGTTCAGTTCCAAAAAGTACACTTTAGGGTGGTTATTATTTGGGTCATGTTGAAATTTCGGTTTTGCCGGGTTTCCATTTGATTTAAAAAAAAACTGAAAATTTTAAAACCAATACGAACTTCCTATCTCTATTCTAATCATTCGCTGTAACGAGGAACAGTTTCCCATTTAAAATACTTAAATTTTTTTTTCAATTCTTATGCATATATTTGAAAACTGGGACAAATTTTTGAAAAAAATCTGAAAATTATTTTTCTAGAATTAACGGGCATCGATGCTACTTTTAGGCGAAAAAAAATTATATCAGGTATTCTACATCACTTCGACACTAATTGAACAGTGCATTATATTGAATTTATTTGTAAATCGTTGGAAAAAATCGAATGCTCCATATATTTTTTGTGCCTAAAAGTACCATCAAACACTGTTAATTCCAAAAAAATCTATTTTCAAATATTTTCTCAACAATTTGTCCCAGTAGTCAAATATATACAAAAGAATTGAAAAAGCGTGCATTTTAAATGGGAAACTTCTCCTCGTTACAGCGAATGATTAGAATAGAGATAGAAAGTTTGTATCGGTCTTAAAATTTTCAGTTTTTTTAGAATCAAATGGGCAACCTCAAAACCAAAATTCCGACATGACCCAAATAAGAACCACCCTAGTACACTTGCATTCACAAACAGTTTATGTTCATTCACGTTAATTCATTTCACAAGTCTTACCTTATAAAAAATACCTCGAAATACATTTTTTTAAATAAATAATAAAAAGTATTATGTACAAATATTTTTTAAGATACATACAATTAATAGTCAGAAGAAACAGAATGTGCTGACGAATATTTTTTGTTCTAAAGTCTCTGTATTTCATAGTGTCTGCAATACCTACTTTTTGACCGTAAGATTGGAAGCACTGAATAATCTTTTTACGACCAGATCTCGATTTCGCTCAGTACTTCAGGAAAGCCAAAGTCACAGGCAGATTGGCTAGATTATTTACTATAGCCTACACTTTAGAATTGCACACCTCTCGCATATATACACTGTAAAAAGATTTTTACACTGGAGTACACTAGACCAATCCACTCCAAAAGTCCAATACATTTAGAGTAAAATCTCTAATCTGTATCTTCGTATAGATACAATGATATATTTAATCGTTTGTGGCAATTTTATCAGGCTAAAACAGTCAAATAGTTAAAATACATAAATGAATAAACTCCCCAGCCAGCACACTGAGGTTATAATGACGTTATTCTTAAGTCATTATTGGTCGACGACGTCATATGACTAATAAATGATGTCCATAAGACGTCATATAATGGGACGTACGTAGACCTCTTCAAAACGACGTCTTTTGGACGTACAATACAATACGTACAAGTTTCATTAAAAAGATATTATTTTAGCAGGGACCAAGGAATAATGGTCATATTAAGCAGGTGGTCACAATATAGAAATGTTTTGACTGTAGTATATAATAAATGTTATTTCCAATATTCGACTATTTATTTATAATTCCTGTCTTAGTCCTAGTATAGGACGTTATAATGACGTCTTTGGGCTGTGACATTATGAAGTCAGTGTGCTAGCTGGATCACAGAATAAAAAACTACACTACTTTTACTCTAAGTTTTAGTACTTTCTAAAGTACTAAAATGAAGCTTTATAACAATCCACTCTAAAGAGGCAATATTTTACTCTAAATGTATTGGACTTTTAGAGTGGTCTAATGTTAGAATTTTTAACTGTGTAGTAAGCGTTGAATTTGCCTGTGATTTTAAATCTTCCTGTACTCTTATGGCAAATTTTACGTGAATTCGCCTTACACTCGGATTCGTTTTTGAAGTGTTTTGCCACTTTTATTGTTTATTGGACGTACTTACCTTATTTTTAATTATTTGGTATCAATAAAAGTGAATTTCAATTAATTTAATTTAACAATTATTATAGTATATGAATAAGTAACATTGAGGTTTAAATGAATATGAAGATATGAAGATTGAAAATAAACAAAACGATAACATAAATGTAAACATAATAAAACAGAAATGTTTCATTTTTATATTCAAACTTTTTTAATTTCTAAATTGGATTAAAGATCACACAATGACTTCCAGGTTTGGACGGTGTCATATTGAGGAAACAATGGAAGAACTCAAAAGTTTCGCTAGCAATTGTATAGGGCTACTTCAGGAAATATCACAGAGAGAGTAAAACACCACAGGAACTGTACAGGTTTTAATCGGTATATCGGGATGAAAATTCAAATAAAGTCAACGATTCCGAATAATAAACTAATAATTAATAAATCTCGACAAGGTAATTTTGCACCAATTATTCTAACATCTATAATTTATTATTTTTTCAATATTTTCTCGTATTGCATCGTCTGCAATTTAGTTTTAATGATTACTTCTATAATTTGGTTGCCTGAGAGTCTCGGGACCTAATTTAGTGTGGTTTTGCCTGAATTTAATAAAAAGCGTCATTTTTAGGTGTAGGTTACTAATTTTTCAAATATTATAAGCACAATTTATATAACGCTAATATTCGTTACACGATAAAATTTTTCTCTCTAGAGAAAAATGCATTTTGAATAAAGGCATCATAATTTGTACAAAATTGCTTCTTGCTTTACAGCACTTTTTATTACTTTCAATTCAGAATACACTGTTTCAATCTGAACAGTCTGGGCCCATAACCTATTAACTACTTTAATCCTTTGTAGCGAACAGCTTCAAACATATTTACAGTTTTGTACCGAAAACTGCTGCAAGTTTTATTTATTAGCAATATGTAACTAGTTTTATTAGCGGCAACTAACCGTTACTGTTTTTGAGAAAATAAAAAAAATTAAGTTTAATAACACTACTCCATATTAATAATTGTAAAACAAAGATAATAATAATAAACTCGTTGGAATATAACTTATAAAGAGCATTCGCAACCAAAAAAATATTACAAAAATGATAAATGAAGACACATTTTTTATTTATAAACATCTTTACCAGCAACATTTTATCAAGACGGAATATCTTTGTAGGCGATATTTTAAATTTTTAACACTTTAGCATAATATAATTCCTTTTTTGATGTTAGCAAAAACTACTACTAAACAAAGGAGCCTTCATCCGTTTTAAAAGAAGTACCGCAACGTGCGCTAGTTTTGTCCGTTTTGGAAGCTTACAAGAGGTGTAAATCAATATACTTTTTAACAATACTTGTAATAATTACATGACAGGATGGGATTAAAGAAAATAACGTATGTGAATGTTGTGCTAATTTTTAATTAAGGCATTCGATATGAAATGCAGTTATATATTCATCGATGGATAGGTCGTTTTGCAGTAGCATGTACTTGTACTAGATCCTTCATATTCTTTTGAAGCTGTCATCTAATTTTAAACTGTAATATTTAGTAAAAGAATTGTATTAAAAAAATACATTGCAAATATGTCTCTTTTTAACAAGTAACAGCTAAATATACACAAATCCCCTTAAATCGATCTTCTTTTCTGTACTGCGATATATCGTCGTTACTTTGAGAGTCAAGCGTAATTAAGACTTTTAAAACTACCCCGAAAAAATTACTTCAATTGCAGCTCTATATATATATGAAAAGGAAGTATTCTATATGGATATAGGAAATGGAAAATTAATTTCGAAAGCTAGGTATATTAGTTTCCGACATAATGTTAGTAAAAAGAAGACTGGCATACTTTACACCCTTTGATAGTCGCAGTTAAAGCCATCCGTACATATTGCTATGATTTTTATTCATGTTAGGAAGATACAACCCGTATTAAAATATTTAGCAGGCACATTTCATGTAAATCTTAGAGATTCTGTTCTATGAGTGACATAACCTCACTTTTTGATATAATTGTAAAAAATATTTTCTTAATATAAATAAATTCATCACTAAAACACTTAACACATAAAAAGGATATAGTGAAATCCTGTATTTCTCGGTAAAATTAAGTTTTCACTGATAAAATTAAGTTTTCACTTATAAATTTAACGGAGTGGGGATCGTTAACACTTTTTAAGACTTAATGAAGTTTTGGTGCTTCTTCAAAGTTAGAATTTTACTCAAACTGACAGAACAGGTTGTATTTAAGATCTATGCAAGAATATAACTACTCACCTGTAGTATTTATTACTGAAATTTGTGTTCCATTGTAAGGAGGTATTTTGTTTGTGTAGTATCTTTGTGTAACATTCAAGTTTGATAATTCTAAGGCTTTTTGATGAGATGTTTTATTGGAATTGAATAGAGTAGCATCTTAACCACATAATTGGTATCAACTAACTATCATATAAAGATTGGCTCGTTTTGAAATAATGTTAAAAACATGTTTGACATGTTACGCTTTTGAAACATGCAGTAGTTTTAGGTAATTTGGGCTGCATAGTATTTTGTAGGACTGACATATGTATCTAGAAAAATTCTAATTAAGGTGTAAAGTATAGATTTATAAACAAGGAACATTGAGAAATTGTGTTATTATAAATTTATGTCATTATTTTAGTTGAATACAATGTTGTTTCGTTGATAACAATATTTAGATCAATTATCTATTATTTATGTCAAATGTTATATATCAGTAGATTCGTAATATTGTAATCTGCAAGATGATATAAATAGTTTTTTAAATGAAACTTAGGGTTAGAGGAAATTTGGAAAAGCCATTTTCTTTTGTTTAATGTAAAAAATTCAATTGTTTAATCAAAAGGAAGCCATTTTTTAACAATTAAGTAGCTCTAAATCATTGAAAGGTCAACATGAACCTCTGGAGTGCTTCAAATTAGATTTTTGTAAGGTTGTGTTAAAAAGGAAAATAATTGAGATTTAGTTTAACGTTAGTTAAAAAACTTAAGGTTATACTATTTTAAACTTCAAACTTAAAAAGTGATTAAATCAATATAAACAGAGTGTTCATTGTTAAAGTTAATTGCTTAAAGGTGGAAAGAATAATAATAACATCGAAAGCCAATTTCTCAAAGAAAGAAAAAAATATTAATTAATAAAAATGTATGGAAATAAATGGAAATTATTGGAAGTTTGGACTTACCGACAGTTAACAAAAATAATATATGGAATTGGATATAATAATATTTTGTATAGATTTGAATCATTGAATATATCGATCAAGAATCTTAGTTTTGACATTTTATGTTGATGTACGTGGGAGAAAGCAGCTTACGAAATGGATGTAGAGATGGGAAATGTATGTGGTCAAAATTTAAAACAACTAATACAATAACAATTAAACTTAACTGACATATAAACCAGTTTCGAAATCAACCCCTAAATAGAAAATAGAACATGAATAATGACAAAAAGGCGCCTAAACCCATTTTAGAATCATCTCCTAAATAGGTAAATCAGAATCCATGAATTAAATATGTTACAAAAATAATGATAATAAATACCAGAACTAAATCAAGCCATAATTTTGGACCAACTCCTATTTATTATAAGAAATGAAAATTCTAAAGAGCGAGTGCTAACTCGAGCTGAAATTAACACCCGCACTATATAAATTTGAATAAAAAATGAACTTATACTAATAGACCATATTCTTGGACTAATAAAAAACTTATTCATTGGCATACATATAATCAATCTATTTTCAAAAGCAACCCCTAATAGAATACTATCCCATATGAATGCCATAATATTAAATACAATAATATTCGGGAAAAAATAGTTTTAAAAAGCACCCCTTAAATCGACAATAACTTTCCATAAGCAACGCATGAATAAATTTTTTCGAAAACGTGATGCATAGCGAACGAAAACTGTCAGATTTGACAAGTGGCACCCTATAGTGCCTAGTCCTGAAGGACTGATATTGTCAAATTTGACACTCTTTTTGCTCATATTTGATTTGAACCCTACAGCTTCAAACAATAGATTGTGAGTCCAAATTTGTTTGATTTGGTCCAAAATTAGTTCCCAATGACTCCGAAGTTTAGGACAGTTTTGGTTCTGACATTATCATTTTTAATTTCGTAACGGAACTCTTAAGAGTGATTTTATCAATTTATTAGTGCAGGATTTCTAAGATAGGTTATGTGCCATTGAATAGTCTTTAATTATACCAAGATTATGACATGGATTTTTTCTGAATTTTAACCGATGTATTCTTTTTTGGTTATTTATGCGTACATGCGTAGTAGTTTTCTATTTAGGGATTGATTTGGAAAATTGATTGTATGATAGTGAATGACATTAATTGGTTCAAAATTATAACATGGGTTTTTCCTGAATTTTATCCTGCATTTAATCTTGTATCATCATTCATGTCAAGATAGCTCTAAAATTATGGCCAGATTTGGCTGTGATATTATCATCTTTATTTTCGTGACATGATTCATGTGGGTGATTTACAATTTAGAAAACGATTTCAAAAATGGGTTGAATGATCTTTTATCAGTCCAAAATCATGGCACGTTTTTTCAGATTTTTATCATCTTTAATTCGCGACATTATTCATGGGGTACCAATTTCCCAGCCAGCACACTGAGGTTATAATGACGTTATTTTTAAGTCATTATTGGTCGACGACGTCATATGACTAATAAATGATGTCCATAAGAGGTCATATAATGGGACGTACTTAGACGTCTTCAAAACGACGTCTTTTGGACGTACAATACAATACGTACAAGTTTCATTAAAAAGATATTATTTTAGCATTTTAGCAGCAGGGGCCAAGGAATACTGGTCATATCAAGCAGGTGATCACAATATAGAGATGTTTTGACTGTAGTATGTAATAAATGTTATTTCCAATATTCAACTATTTATTTATAATTCCTGTCTTAGTCCTAGTATAGGACGTTTTAATGACGTCTTTGGGCTGTGACATAATGATGTCAGTTTTACAACAGTTTGACGTCCCTACTGCCGAAAAAACGGCGACATTATGACGTCAGTGTGCTGGCTGGGTTAGGGAATGATTTCAAAAATGAGTTATCTGCCAATCAATAGTGTTTAATGGATTCGTAGTTAAGGTATAAATATAATAATCACACTCTAAAAAATTACCGGTGAATTATAACTATGTTGCCTCCATTTCTTGGGGTAAATTTACTTCCAAGTGTAATTTTCATAGGAAGTGGGAAATTTCAATATTAGGTCAATATTAGGTAAAGTTATAACTTTACGCAGGTGTTTTAATGTTAAAATGTAAGATTGCATTGAGATCGTAATTTTAATCTGTAAATTTATTTAAAAAGGAAACATGACAATGCAAATTTAACCTAATATTGAAATTTCCCACTTCCTATGAAAATTACACTTTGAAGTAAATTTACCCCAAAAAATGGAGGTAACATAGTTGCCTCCATTTTTTAGGGTAAATTGAAGGGGAATTTTTTAGAGTGCAGCTTTTAGTTATTTAATAGTAGTGACATTATTCATAAAGGATGATTTATCAGTTTATGGGATGATTCTAAAGATGGGTTATGCGCCAACAAACAGCGTTTTAATTAGTCCAAAATTGTGGGATAGTTTAAATTAATTTATTATTTATATTTATATGGAGAGGCTAGCTTGAGCTTAAGTAAGCGCCCCACATCAAAATTTCCATTACTGATGGTCAATAGAGATTGGCCAAGATTTTTTTAATTGGTTCAAAATTATGGCACTCAAATTTTTTAATTTGACAATGTTCGGGATTGATAACTTTATTGACACGGTTAGGTCCGACCATGATCTTCGTCAAAAAGATTATCAGTAACTGAGACCTGTACATTGGCATCCTTCTTTGCCCTTTTTTAACTATTTTTCTAAAACTTTCGCTTCTTTCTTACGGTCTATAGTAGCAGTATGATTAGCATTCTTTTCCTCAGAAAGTTTATTTAACTTCTGACATAACTCGATTGGAAGTAGAACCCCCCTTTCCAAAGCAGCCTTTATAAACTTAGTAAATTCACTTTCAAATTAGTCTGTTTTTTAAATTTAAAAAGTCAATTCAACTGGCAACTTAGAAGCCTTCCACAGGTAAGTTTCACTTTGTGCTTGAAGATGTACAGAGTGGACATACTTTTTTGAACTTTTGGATTTTGTTCAGCAAACTATCCGGTAAGCACCTAATTATGAGTAGTAGTGCTTTTAATAATAATAATAATAATAATAGTTTATTATACTGCTACGTTCATTAAACATTCTAAACATGAGCTTACAATAAGTTATAACAGTTATTCTAAAATGTGATCTACATATTTACAATAACTAATTAAATATAAAATATATGAGATATGAAATTTGTTATGATGAAAGCAAGGACAAAAACATCTCAGAGATACATTGTAAAGTAGAACAATAAATATCAGTTTCTGTTGATATTTTATTTGCATTTGAGCACATAATATAAATAGGTGATTTACTTAAAATATTTGTTCTTGCCCTATCACAATAGAAGTCATTTGATGATCTGGTGTTTAAGCGAGGAACAAGTATATTAATTTTTCCAAGAATGGCGGAACAGTCAATAGTGCCATGTATTAGACCATGTAAGAATTTAATAGATATTAAAACTCGTCTATCCCATAATCCCAAAATTACTTGGCCCAAGTCTTGTTTTCAAGCAACTACTCCATCTTCTAAGTCTGAAGTTTGAATCGAGAAAGTCCGAACCTAGTTACAAATAGAATTATGCTATCAGTCACTGATTATAATTTGTGGATTGTCGCCTGTCTAGCAGAATTCTGCATTAAAATTCACAATGTGAGTTTACTGATTCGAGAGATATTCGTTGAACTATAGAATTATTATAGAACCATAATGAAACATGAGTTTGAGTAGAATTAAGTTAGAGGTCAGAGTATTGCTTATACTTTAACAACTATTGAATTTCCAACAGGAAATAAATATTATACATATTTATTTTCCTTTTCAATCAATATTAAATACGAGTATATGTGACAACATACGTAAACCGTTTCTAGAATATCCGATGGATCTTCTCAACAAATATTATTTTATTTACTATATGGAAAGAAATATATTTCAGTCTATAAAAAATAAATTGCGAGGATACACAAATAAAACAATATAAAATCTAAAAAGCTACACAGAAAAAAACAAACTTTCATTATTCCCTAGAGTAGTACACTTCACAGCATATGTTGAATCCTTCGGGGAGTTGTGTATGTATTCACAAACTCCACAAATCCTACAATCATATGCGTCTGGAGATACATCAACCAACAACGAAAGGAAGAAAAAAAGAAAAGATTTCAAAAATATTTAAGATTTTTCCGGTTAATAAATCAGCACTAAACAACAATTACCACCACTACCACCGGCACTTCCTGTCTTTTAATGCAACACAAAAATTCTTTTTTTTTTTTTTCAAAAACCGCTCATAATTTAAAACCCACAATACCTATTTACGTGCCATATCAAAGAAGGTAGAGTTTAAAACACGGATTTATACAAAACTTTGTGCAAATGTTTGCTGAACTGTTAGTAGGTTTCCTGCTTTTATATTTCTTGGCTACCTAACCTCCTAACGAGACCGGTGCTTTTTGTATCTATACCAACATTTAAAGTCTGAACGTTAACAGAGAGGTGAAAAGGCAAACTTTAGCTTTTCTTAAGGAAAGTTTACTCTGGAACGATTATATTTAGGTATGAAATTTGAAGGCTTTTGTGTTTGATGTTTTCTTGTGAATCGAGCTGATCTGTTTTAAAATATGGGTTGCGGATTAAGCGTGAACAGAGGTTCTAAAACAGTTTAAAATATTTTTTTAATTTATTCTGTAAAATTTTAAAATTTCTAAAATTAAATTGTCTATTAATTATGCAAAAAAGAATCGATATAAATAGAAAAACAGATCCAGACGGCGAAGAAATAGGACAGTCCATTACTCTTTTTAGATAAATATTTCGTTTGACAAACACTGATATTAGTTTCATCTAAGCCTCTGAAAGCAGTGACATTTGACAAATGTAGAGATACAAATATTTTTTACAATTGTGTTAAGAAAAGAAAAACTACCCCATTTCACAATATTTATATTCTATTATATTTTGGCACCCTTATTTGTCGGATTAAAGAAATTTTACAAAAGGAAGAAACAGATAATGTTTGTATAATATAAATTTTATATTTAATAAAATTTTAAAATAGAAATCTTTCTGTTATATAAAATATTTATGTCATCTTCCTCATCAATATATATTTTATACAATACAAACAGATTTCTAAATAAAGAATTACTATCGGTGTGAATGATTAAAAACATATCATTGGGGTCAGCTATGAATATTTTATATAATATCCACCAATAATCATAAGAGTAATCATTTTTCATTTTGATAAAACCTCATGCTTATCAGTTTAATATTTATTATAAAATATTACAAACCCAGTTGTGCATTTATTTTGATTAATGGAATAAAGGAAAACAAAAGACTGTTAAGTTTTATACTACATTATATTGTTTATAATATAACCTGTTGAAAGATATTGTAATATAAGAAAATACAAAACGATTTTATAAAAAGTTTTGAATACTTCGCATGACTGAGATTCAACGACGTCTAACGCCAACTTTTCTTGAACAATAACAAAAAATCTACCATCAGGAAATTGCTATTCTTTTCATAAAAAAAGAATTGTACAAGATTAAAAACTAATTAAAATTCTTAATATTCGTTGGGGGAACATTTTTTAATTATTTCTGAATTAAGAGAATTTTTTATTATAAAACAAGAGAATCAAATTACTATAATTATATTAATGTGTATTATAATAAAAATAACCTTTTATAACTTTTTATTATACTACACATACTATAATTTTTAACCTTATTTTTTCTAACTCAGAGTTCTCTTTTGGAGTTTCTATACAAAGCGTGGGGCGCATCATATTGCATTAGCAAAAGGTTCAGAAACATCTCAAACTTGTTTTTACAATAGTTGAAAATATATAAGGTAACCTAACACTTACTTGTTCGAAGTTTGAAATGGAAATTTGGGAAAGACTAAGAAATAGAGAAATAATTAAATAGGGACAAAAGCTTCGCATTCGTAGTGTAGTTTAGGAACAATTTACTGTTTTAATAAATAAGTAGAAGCTTAACAAACAGTGGGTAAATAAATATCGTTTTACGTAGTAATACATTATGGTGCAGAATAATTTAGACACTCTTGTTAAATTCAAGAATATTTTACTTGACTTTATTTAAAAGTTTAAGTTTTCAAATTAAAAATGCTGTTTTAAAGTTAATTTTGACAATTAAACTTAACATTTTTATAATTCCAAATGTCAAGACGAATTTTGTTAACAAACAGAATAATAGAATAATTGAGATACTTGAAAGTTAAATACAGCAAAATTCTGCCTGTTCATAATAACGTTTAGTAAATATAATTTAAGCTCAACTAAACTTAGAAAGAAGTAAATTTCATTTCAAATTGTATTTAAGATTATTGTCTATTTAGAGTTATTGTTATATAACTTTTGGTTTTTATTTAGATTAAAATTTAGAGTGAAAATAGTGTGGTTTTCCACGGTCAAGGTCAATAATAAAATAAGTGAGTTATTTATTTATTGCAATGCAAACATACATAAAAAGTATACAATTAAAACATATCGAGAAGAACATATTGCAAAAAATATATATATATGAGCTCAGTTGGGACACTTCTATTTTGGGTAAAGGACACTCCGGGAATTTTTACTTCGAAATTGTTTTTCTTGGTCCATGATATAGTTGTTAATTGTTGCTAGAGTAAACTACTGCTCGTGCTCCATGCCACGCCAAAGTTCAAAATTACTACAATTATGATGTAATTACTCTTTTGTTCTGCCTATAATTAGATATAATTATAATTATTGCTTTTACTTACCCAATTTCTTAATATCTCAGTCTATTGTTTGGAAATAAAACACTGAATATGAAATATTGAAAAAAGTACAACTCCGTTGGATATCAATATTAAATAGTTTACTGTTGCACTGTCTTATAAGTTTCCAAGTGCACCGATCTTACTCATAAGTAACACTAATTACTAAAATTATAAAATAATACATGTATTAATAAAATCTTTAAAATGTAAAATTATTTTAAGTTCTTCTTCTTCAGCAGCCTTTCTGCATCCACTCCTGGATATACGCCTCCCCTTCTTGTCTCCACTTGTGTCTGTCTAGGGCAAGTTTCTTCCCACTTTCTTTTTAATGTCGTCGATCCACCTGTTTTGCGGTTTACCGACGTTTCTCTTCGTTAATCTGGGTCTCCATTGTATTATTTTCTTTGTCCATCTGTCCTCATTTTGTCGCGCTATGTGGCCTGTCTATCTCCACTTCGCGGTAGCTATGCATTTGATAACATCTTCTACGTTAGTTCTTCTTCTACTTTCCTCGTTATGTATGCGATCTCTAAGGCTTACACTGAGCATAATTTTTTCTGTTTGGTTTTCTTTACCCCTTATTATTGTGTGGCCCAAATCTATGTATTCTTCGACGTTTTCTATTACATTTCCGTCTAACATAATATTCGTCTCGTTGGTTGTCATTACTTTTGTTTTATCGGTGTTCATTGTGAGCCCTACTCTTTCTGAGGCTAGTTTTAATTCAAATATCATTTCCTGTAGTTCCGTTGAGTTGTTGCTGATTAGAATTATATCGTCTGCAAAGCGCAGATGATTCAAATGTCGACCATCGATGCTAATTTCTTTATTGTCCCAGTTTAGAAATTTGAAGGCGTCTTCTAGTGCCAGGGTAAATAGTTTAGGGGAGATGGTGTCTCCCTGTCTTACTCCCCTTCTCATTTCGATTTTAGGTGTTTCAAGATTTTCTGTTACTTGGACTTGTACTGTGGCGTTTTCGTAGATTGCTTTTAGAAGGTTTTTTTATAGCGTTAGTCCACTCTTGCATTATCTAGTGCTCTAAATACCGCTCATAATTCAATGGTGTCGAAAGCTTTGTTATAATCGACAAACGCTAAGTGTAATGGGACGTTATATTCGGTGGTTTTTTTCTATCAATGTACAGATGGTACTGTATCCTTTACGGAAGCCGGCTTGTTCGGGTGGTTGATAGCTATCGGATTTTGTTGATAGTCGGTCTGTTATAATCTTTGTAAGTAGCTTGTAGAGATGCGGTAGTAGACTAATTGAACTGTAATTGTATATTTTTAAATTGTCCCCTTTTTTGTGTATCAAGACTACCGTGCGTGCGTTGTACCAGGAGTTCGGTATGTGACCAGTTTCTAGGCATTTACTTAGTAAGTTTTTCATTGCCTCTAAGGTAATTTTTCCTCCTGCTTTCAGCATTTCGTTGGTTATTATCCCATCTTGTCACGCGGAATTTTAAGTTACCTTATATTAAATATTAAAACAAACTGCGAAGTTTCACATTCACACGCAGTAAAAAGACGTGAACATATTTGCACTAACAGGTCTCTATAGTATAGTTACAACTGTTAAAACTTTACAATTTGAAAAGTTACTAAAATTAGCGGGAATTTTAAAATTTTACAAATTTAAACTTAATGCAAGTACTATTATTTATGTATAGATATCTGTTTTTAGTCTAGTCAATATAGTCTTGATTTCTAAATTTTGCTAAGTTGTTCATTATGTCTTAGATTGTATAGCTACATTTTAAGTTATTTAAAGGTTTTGAAATTCTTACCAATTTTACCAACTTTGGAAATTGCAAAGTTTCAACAATTATAACTAGTCGAAGTCAAATTTAGCAAACAGCTGATTGTCGGCATTTTTTGTTAGTGTTGTTATTGCGCACACGCTTCTTTTGGCAAATACACTCATAAGTGTATATTGGTGCCAATACGTGAGTTCATGTTACCCCAACTAGAGTAACATGAACACTAACAAAAATTTTTTACCAATAAAGATCACTTTTTAACGGCTTTTCTTCTTTTAAAAACATTAAAACTACGGTGGATTTTGTTATACTTTTAAAGTAGATTACTATTAAATTGAATATTCAATCTAATATAGATTTAATTAATAATATAGACAGAAAATAGATTTCAGTAGCGGAGAATTATTTTTGTTACAAGAATAGAGTGAAAAGAAATTGTTTTCTACTCTAAATTTTAACTCTAAAATCTTTAGCCAGTATATTGTTCACGCAGCTGATTTTTTACTGTGTACCTGAAGGATTTATAACTGGTTATTTTTTTATGTCAGCCTTGCTACCTTTCTAACCAGTTAATATCGTTTAGTTGTTCGTAGTGGTCATCTGTGGTAAGATTTAATCCGAACTGCAAACGTCTAAAGCATGGTAGGAAAACGAAAAGTGTTGAATTGAAGAAAAAATGGCGCTTATTCGCGTATTTGAGAAAAATCGACAGAGCGAAGTCTACAAAACCTTTACTGTGTTAAAACATAACTGTGTTCTAGTGGTTTCAGCAACAACAGACTCGCTATCTTACTATCTTTTGACCTATTTTAAAAGTCAAATTACAAGATTTGTAGAACTTCAAAGCTTCTACAGGTTATTTATATAAACCTAAAACACGTCATAACATCAGCTATGGCAAAAAGACATTTGTAATGCGGACAAGACTGAAATATTTATCAAATATACATCAGACAAAAGTTCGAGAGTGGCAGATAACTTTTAAGACAAAATCACAGTGCAAGTTTGCACCAACATGTCTGGCACGGAAAATCGGACACTCCTGGATCATTGAAAAGTCTAGATGTTTAAAAAATATTCCGGTAAAGTACCGTATCAACTCTTCTGCTTTGATGACTAGTCAAATTTCTGAAGAGGAGTTGAAGGCTTGGCATGTTGATTTAAGAAAAATAAAGATCCTGCTTCTGGTGGCCAACTGTGCAACGCATTCAGGTATTGTTGGAATTGTAAACATTCGATTGCAATTTTTTCCAACAAATACGACAACCATACTCCAACCCATAGATGATCAAAGTGGTATCAAAAGTTAAAAGGTCATTTTAGAAGAAAACTGCTTCAGCGATTAATCGAGAATTGGAGTCAAACCCAAGAGTTCTCTAAGATTACGATCCTAGTAGCGATAAGAATCTTAAGCCAGTCATGGGATGAAGTGGCTGAGAAAGCTTCAAACAGTCTTGGCGCCATGTAAGACTTTCTTCTGATGATAAAGTGCCAGACGATGATGAAGATAATCTACCACTAGGCACTAAGCATGTGGATCACACAATTCCACATTCCAGCAGTATTCTCTGCAGAATATCTGGATAATTTTTTAAATGTTGACTAAGAAGAAGATATTCAGAAAAGACCCATACCATCTAATGCTGAAACTCTGAAAGCATCACGTCTGCTGTTTAAATTCTATGCCGCCCAAGACGTTGATTCGTTCAGACAATAGATATTAGCAGTAAAAAAGAAAACGGATCACTTATAGTGGGCTTCAAAAAGAGAGCAAACGGACTATTTTTGAAATACGTATAATAAATAAATTATTTATCTACTATAGGTATGTGAAATAACAACGAGTAATCAATTAAAGGCATATATGTATTATGAAACAATAAGTCTTTTCGTAACCCATAACTTTAAAACTTCTCTCTAACGATACTTGCCCCAGTGATGGTCCCTTGATCATCGCTATAAAGAAAAACAATTAAATTTAAAACTAGTAAAATTTAAAATCTTTAATTGAATTTTAAAATTTACGTTCAAGAATTTAAAATAAAATTCTAGATTTAAATTAAGCTAATTTCAATTTCATAAAAAAAAATTAAAATATGACAATAATTTCAATAATTTTCCAGTTCAACAATATTTACTAATTTTAAGTTTAATACAATAAATGTAAATAAACTTTTAATTTAAAGTAAATTTAAATTCAGAATGTTAAAATCAATTTTAAAATTTAACTCAAGATTATCAACATTTTTTAAAAAACAGAATACATATATCTAGTAAAATTTAAACAGTCTGATAAATAACTAAATTTCATTTCAAAATTTAAAATTCATTTTTAAAATTTAACTGTAAAATTTTCAATTTCAATGTTTAAATTTTAGTAATTTAACTTTAACAAATTGATAAATTGAATAATACTCTACGTGATTTTTTTAGAAATCTTTCACTAACTTAATGTAGCTGTATAATTTAAAACGTAATGAACAACTAAACAAAATTTAGAGATCAAAATTATATTGACTAGACCAAAAACAGGTATCTGTACATAAAAATAGTACATAAAATTTTAGTAATTAGTGTTACTTATGATGAGTAAGATGGGAGCACTTGGAGACTAGACATGTTCAACAGTAAACGCTTTTTTAAATAACTAATATTCAGTGTTTTATTTCCAAACAATAAACAGAGATATTTAGAAATTAGGTAAGTAAAAGCAATAATTATAATTGTATTTAATTCGCAGAACAAAAGAGTAATTACATTATAATTGTAGTAACGGAGTGCTGCAAGGGAATCTCTTAATAGAAATTTCATGAGAGTTGGCAGGGAGCACGAACAGTAGTTCACTCTAGCAACAATTAACAACCATACCAAAGACCAAAAACAATGGACCATGGAAGAAAAACAATTTCGAAGTAAAGGTTCTGGGGTGCCCTTAAACCAAAAGAGGTGTCCCAACTGAGTTCGTATACATTTTTTCAATACGTTCTTATGTTTTAATTGTATATTGAGGTGATATTGAATCACAGATTGAGAATTTACTTGACGATTTGAAATTTTGAAGTATTTTAAGACTATGATTTTATCGTAAAAACAAATATAATTATTTCATGCATTAAATAAAAAGATAGACATGCTAGGATATTAGGTTTATTTAATCTAAAAGCTACATGTTAGGTTACAAATAGATTTATCAATTTTAAATAGAAATTATAGAAGAAAGAGTTTTATGCAGACGTAACCTCAGTTTTTACATAAAAAGTTTGAATTTATAAAAAGGATATAAATTATTTAGGTTGTTTTATAGCCCATCAAATCAACTGTGTATTCGAAAATAAACAATATTGTTCAGCCGTATGCATAGACATAAGTCAAGCCTTTGACAAAGTCTGGTTAACGGGACTGTTCTACAAACTTAAAAGTAGCTTTCCTTACCCGATCTATACCCTATTAAGATCTTACCTTACAAATCGAACCTTTCGATTTAAATATCAAGAAGCTCACTCAAACCTCCTCCCAATCCTATCTGGAGTGCCAACGAAACAAAATCAACACACATAACTTTTACATTGAAGCGTGGAAACTGTCCAGGTGTAACGTTAAATGGTACCCTCATACCGCACACAGACAACATAAAATATCTCGGCCTTCACCTAGATAGAAGACTGACATGGCGCACACACATATTCACCAAAAGGAAACAATTAGGAAAGAAATTCAGCCAAATGTATTGGCTCCTGGGTAGAAATTCAGTATTAACGACTGACAATAAATTATTACTCTATAAATCTATCCTACAACCAATTTGGAAATATGGAATCCCAATCTGGGGTACTGCCAGTTCGTCAAACATAGAAATCATCCAAAGATTTCAAAATAAAGTCCTCCGAGCCATAGTAAATGCACCTTGGTATGTTCCCAATGCGGTTATACATGCAGACCTAGGCATGCCCACCGTACGGCAAGAAATCACAACTATCAGCGCCAAACATGTAAACAAGATGATAGTACGCCCTAACCAACTGGCAAATATGCTCTTTGATGACGAAGAAGAGCCAAGAAGACTGAAAAGATTCAAACCCGCAGATCTCCCAACCCGTTTCAACTAATTCAATACCTTTCAAAATTTAGTTAAATCATATACACATATCAATTCTGTATGTAGGAGCATATCTCTTCACGCCATGTCTTAGTTATTTAAGAATTAGATTAAGTATTATTCATGAGATGTATTTATTGTCTGTATTCCCAGACAGATTGAACAACACTTTGGAGACAATAAAAAAAAGGTTGTTTTATAGTAATACATGTTTTATGCAACCCAGGTCACATGTTAGGATGGTTTTTCCATTTTTCTTGGAAGGTTTTATCTTCTTGTTAGATTAGAATTCTATGATTATCTAACGTAGGATGGTTTCGTCTTTCTCCCATGAAACGAAATAAGTTTCAGGTACATATTTCACTAGAAATAGTTATATTAGATAAGTAATTTGATATTTATAATGTTACATTTTGCTGCTAACGGAGTCTTGCATTTAGAAGGTTTGAGTTCATAAAGATGTTTGGATGCAGGCACTTGGAGGACTTATGCTGGACAAGTTTGAGTATAGTTTGATTTCATTTATGTTGTTATTTGTATGGAGTCTTGCAAAGCATCGTTTGATTTAAAAACGTATAAACGGATTTTTATTTTAGTTTTTCTTTTATTGTAAATATTTTTCTGTATGTAAACTGCATATGTATGAGTTACCTTGGGTAGCCATGTAATCATTTCTTGTACATGTGTAGCTGGACTTAATGAGTTTTCTTTGTAATTAAGTTTTAATGAGATTTTTTGTCCTTTGGTCGTTTTTGCTAATTTTCTCAGTTAATGTTGATTTTAGACTATAAGTGTCTGATGTTGTTTTAATCGTTATTTTTCCAGCTACATTTCTGTCTTTTTAGATTGAATTTAGTGTTAATTATAAACATATGTTTTTATTTGTTACGTCACGAGTTTGGCAATTCGTTTTATTTTGTAAAAACTTGGTTTATCAATTGTTTTCTGTAAAGGGGCTGTCCATAAAATACGTCACGCTATATTCACGTAATCTCGACCCCCCCTCCCTCTGTCACACTTCATCACGTTTAGGTGACCCCCCCTAGCTAATATTACGTCACAATATCTTTGGACCCTCCCCTTGAAAACAAAAACTTTATTATAATTTATATAGGTTTCAATAATACAAATTTAATTTAGCTTATATTATATTAAATAGTTTATAACAGTTCATATTTCTTAAAAGTACATAAATACTTCAAGTCAATAGTAAAAAGTAAAATATCTCCGAAAATATTGAAGAGTACTCTAGCCAAGAAGTTGACAGCACGAAGCTCAAAACTGTTCTGAGAAAATTCAAAATTTCTAAACTAATAATAATTTGTAGTGTGCTTCAATGCCCAGCTACAGCTTATTTTTAAGTATATCCAGATGTAATCTACTTTTATTTAACAATTATATGTTTTTCTAAGAAATTCTTCAGGTAGATGATTTAAAAGATTACCCATTCATTGGAAAGTATTCAACAATGCAACCAGTTCTAAAAGATCTTTATTTATTACTCCACAAAATGAATTTGGCATTGCCTACAATAAAGTAAAACCACCCTTTTTATGAGTAATGTAAGTTTTTAAAGAAATTTTACAGTATTATTGTATTATTTTTATGGCCTGAAAGTAATAATATACTAACGGTAAAATTCTAAACATAGTTTAGTAAAATCGTTTAAATTTGTTTTTTTTTTGTTTAGAATGGTAAGGGATTATCGTAACTGTACAAATTCCCTAAAACTTTCAAAAACTGCATTAATATTAAGAGAAGTATTTTGACATGTTAATGTGACGTCACGTTTTAACTGACCCCCCAACCCTGTTGTCACGCACCGTCACGCTGGGCACAGCCCTCCCCTCCCCCTTATAAAAAGGCCAGGAAAAATTAACAAATTCAGTCGATAAAACGCATTGGAAGAATCCACGCTTGGCTCATATTTAATTTTCTAAAAATAAAGTAAGGTTATTGACAACCATATGATATTATGTTTGTAAACAAACGTTAATAATATTCTAAGTGGATTGAGTATGGAATATTCACCTGTTATATAATTCAAAGAGGATTTATTTTCACGTTTAAACTATGATTGGGAATTATCAACGATTTATTTAAAATAAATTAAAGAAGATTTTTATTGATTTCCATTTTAACAATTTGGTTTTCAACCTTGAATGTAATGGAGATCAGGTGTTTGGAAGATTTCTATATTACCGATGGTACTATAAATATTAAAGAAATTTGATAGTGGATATTGACGTATAATATCCAAGGTTGGTCAAAATAAAATGATTTGGTTCAATTTTTAAAATAACAAAGTCAAAAAGACAATTATTTAATAAATTCAGAATTTATTTTCTTAATTGAGAGTGTTTTCAATAACAAAGTTGTAACATTTAAACAAATTCAATTTGTTTATTCACAAAAATAATTAAGTTTTCGTTAGATGCATTTATTTAGCAATTGTAAATATTTTTCTTATCTGATAAAACTTAATTGATGTCAGTTTGTTCAAATGGAGACCAGTTACAACCCCCTTGTCAGGTGGGTAACAAATATTTAACACGTTTGAGCAAGCTCAAGGAAGATTTTCCATTGTTTTAACTTTTTTGTTTGAGTATTTTTTTATTTTCTCTTTCGAAATAGATTTTCTATCTATCATAAATAAAAATAAAAACTGTGTTTCAATTTATCTATGTGTCTATTTGATATTTATTCAAGCATCCATTTTTTTTCTTTTCACATATAGAGTTTAGTTTGCTGTTGTCCAGTTGCAGTTGCAAATCCAAGTGTATTGGTAGTAAGTTCTTTTCTTCCAGGTACAAGAATCGATAAGATTTTTTTATATTTCATTTATCTCATCCTCTATCGAATTAAACCTGAGTCAGTCTATTGGGAGAAAGAAAAAATTGTGGGGTATTATATTATTGTTTTTTTTTTAATTTTATTAAATCCAACGTGGGGTTTTTATGAAATTCTATTTTTATTTTCAATAAAAAACGTCTCAATATAGTATATACTTTTTATGTATGTTTCCATTGCAATAAATAATTAAACAAATCACTTAATTTATTATGACCTCGAACTTGAAAGAGTATACTATTTTAACTAAAATTTCAATCTAAATAGGAAACAAACTATACCTACAAAAGTTTTATAACAATCAACTCTAAATAGGTAATAGTTTTCCCAAGTAGAGTAAAAGATTCATCAATAAAGAGTAAAATCTTACTCCGAAAGGATTAGAAATTTGACTGTTTTAGTGCAAAAAAGATAATTATAATTGTTTTAGAGTGTAATAAATTTACACTAATATTGTATTGAAGTTAATTCTATGGTCTACACAAAGATACAGATTAAATATTTTACTCTAAATGTATTGGACCTAAACACAAACTTTTTAGAGTGGTCCTTGCTTTTGAATATTTCTTCAATAATAGTGATTATAATCATGAATCAAATCAATCTTTTGGTAATTATTAAATCTATGCAAAATAACCACGTGGCTTTAGTAGAACACTAATTAGTAACATTATTAAACTATTTAAAATCAGATTAATTAAATATGAATAGTGTTTAGATTAACGTTGAATGATGACTCATTTATTTGTATTCGATATTGTTGCCATCTTGAGTAGATTGAAGAACAATCAATAAAAATTTTAATTAAACTATTCAAATTAAAAAAGTATTATTAGTCTTAAATTAAGAAAATATATTTATAAATTTTGATTCGTTCTAAGCGTAGATCAAAAAACAATTAAATGAGTCCAAAGATTAAATGACAGTAAAAGTTCCCATCAAGCACAACAATGAAAATTAAAATGGTTTTAATTAACATAACAACTACATCAAACATTTTCATGCTTTAAGAAGTAAAAGGATTTTCAGTTTCGGTGATAATTTTCCAAATTTCGGGCAAATGCAAATCCATTAAAAACCATCACTAATAATATCTTCACCAGAGAGTTTAAATACGTCAATTTGTGTTTTGCTTACCGAATGTTAATGCAGTGCAGGTAATCTAATCACTGTCAAAAGCGGAAATTAACGAAATAAAAGTAGTAATACCCAAAATTCCAAACAAACAACGAACGGTTTTTTAAACTGGTTTGAAATCTTCTCGAAAGAGTCGAGCGAAATTTTTGTTTGAAAAAAAAACTTTTTTATTCCATTATAGTAGATTAGAAAAAGGAATATAATTAAAAAAATAACCTGAAATGAAACTTTTTCTTTGGTATGCAGAAGTGTAGAATATACATAAAGTTGATAAAAAAAGAATTATTATCTCCAAGTAATAAATTCTTAGAAGTTCATTTATATGAAGTTGCAACTATATATTACGTTAGTTAAAATCCACTATATATGAAAACTGGCTTAGCCTTTTACTAGATACATTTAATAACGTAGTAGAATAATTTACGATGGAAGGTTATTTTATAGATTGCGAAAACTGGCTGTGTCTTTCTGCATTGCATCGCGGGGGTATTGCATGTAGCTAGTAGATTTTTCAAACAGTATTACATGAAAAATAATTTATTCAGCCATCCTGTCTTATGATTTATTTTACACAATTGATTTTACATAAAAACGTATTAAAATAACTTTTTATAACTTTAATAAAAATCAACCTATAAAGAGTTACCTATGACTTCTAACACACCGGGAGAGAGATAGCAATATACAAAAATAATTGGTTAGACAAAGACTTCCCTACGACTTTTAATATAATAATAATTTACTAGAATAAGCAACATCAATAAATTAAATCCAGATTTAAATATTTATGTACTTACTGGTACACGTCAACCTCATGATCAAATATGGGCAATGGAGCAACTTGGTACAGGCTTGATTAAACAGACTAATGCAAATACCTAGAAAAGAAATTGAAATTAAAATTCAAAGAATTACTTAATAAATGTTATGAAACTTATGTAAATTCTAAATATAACGTTTTTTTACATAAACAAATTCAGAGAATTTTATCTATCAAAACATCAAAACACTAATTTGTAAATACATACATAATATTAACTCATCAAATAAAAATATTTTTTTTATATATTAAAACATAATTATTGGTAGTTTATATTAGTATATCTAAATTACACCCCCATCCGTCTTTATTGAAGATTCGTTTTGATTCTCAGTAATCGAATAATGAATTATATTTACATCCAGTTGGCTACTTCAAGTTATATTTGCTTGATGCAAAAGATTATTCTTCGATTGATTTAGATGAAAGTCACTGAGTGCAAACTATTAATTGGTTAATCGTTCCTATAGTAACACGTAATTTCCACTTCTACTGACGAAAGTATAATTTTCACGTAAACAGTGAGAAAATGGCTTATTTTTTAAAATAATACATAAATCACAGAACAAATTTATTAATCTCTAATTAACTAAAAATTGCTTTAAAAATTTGCATCGTTATCGGCGTTGTTGCCAAACTTACCATATTTTCACTACTTTTTGAGCAATACCCAACAACATTTTTTTACTTTAATGCAACACCCTGCATATTTTTGCATTTTTAGATTCCTTTTGCAATTCTGATTTCAAACATGTAATTATAATAAGTGATTTGCAAAAAACAGTTAAATAAAGAGAAACAAATAACAAATAACATAACATAAATAATAACATAGCTAAAGCAAATGTTCGAAACGGCGTCCTTCATGTGCCAAACGGTCTTTAAATTCTTGTAAAAACTTTGTTTATAGTTTCTTGAGAAATATGGTAACATTCTGCAGTAATTCTCCAATTTAGTTCGCCGATATTGCTAGGATTACTTTTGTACACAATATTTTTTAGGTAGTCCCACAAGAAAAAGTTCAGAGGGTCAGATCGGTGAACCTCGTTGACCATTCTATGGTTACACCACAGTATAATGACAACCAGTAAGCCGACTCTCGCAAACATTGAAAGCCGCCGCTCAGAACGTTGGCAGAACGTAGACAGCACCACTTATATGCATATTGATATTTGCAAGCGAACACATCATTACGCTAGAGCCGTATAATTTTAGTTGTGCGTTGTGTACTGGCCCTGTATCGTATGGAATGAAAGTTGCGAAAAGACTTTATTTCTGTAGTTTTCCATTAGTTAGAAGGATATTCTAGTTATGTTGAACTAGAATTAAATTATGGTTGATATTAAATATTATTGTAATAATAACAAACGAACATGTAAGGTACAGTCCGTACAATATTTGTTGAACCAGAATTCCCAAAAAGGAGAAGACCGATGACGTTCTATTCTCGGAACGCAACGGTCTGCCACGGCTTGATATTCGCAAGTAGTAACGTGCCTTAAAATGTAATTATTTGTAAACAATATTTGCAATCTTGTGTCATGTGTTTTTATTTCTTTCATTACAATTTGTGTAACTGGTGAAAGTCGGTGATGCCGCCAATGTCTTTCCAACTCGGGTATTAAATGCGGTTAATTCCGAGAAAGTGACATAGCGGTCTTTTAGGAATTTTGGCTCAATAAATATCATATGGGCTGAATATTGTCTGATTTTTGTTATACCGGGTGTCCGCTCTCGAAGTCGATCATAGGCAATTAACATTGTACATTTTACTTTTATGTATTTTGTTGTGCCTATACTAAATCAATACATATTAAAGTATTATTCAATTCAATTCAGTCGTACGCTAAAATAAAATAATTTGAAAAGAATGGCTTGTCATACTAAACTTAACAACAGTCAACCTTTAAATTAGTACTTATTTTATAATAAAAATCGCACTCTTAATATTATTATTAGATACCTATTGATACCATTATCTTTCTTGTAGTTGAATTTGGCGAGCAGGAATCGCCAAAAACGTTCAATACAATGTTAAATGCATATGTTCGAGTTTGACAACGAACAGGCTGTATAAGCTAATTTTTTAGATGTGCATGAAGTAATAAGCGATTGAAAAATAAGCTTGATCACTTTAAAAATGTGTTTACATTGCATTCTATAAAAGAATTTAATCTTTAAAGGTCCCCCCGTAGATTTCTATAATTTTAAAATCGCTCGAACTGAGACGGTACGTTTTGATGTTTACATTAAAACAGTTTTCGTTGGATATTATATAAAATAATTCTAACTAATGAACTTTTAAATTTTCAACAAGTAGGATAAGAAAATCTCTATAATGAAAAAATAAATAAAAAGAAATTTGCACTCGTTCACAAAATCTAAATGTACTCTATTTTATTTTCAGAGCAATAACTTTTAACTAATAACTTCTTACTAATAAAAAAATTAATCGAAAGAGCCTATATTAATACGCGAAACATAGTAATATTTTATATATAATATGTTTTATTGGCGGCCAGTCCTCAAAATACAGAATTATTATAATAAAGAATTTTTTAATAAACACAATAAAAACAAGCTTTTGTAAATGGTGAACTATGCATGTACCTATTTAAATTAAAAAATTATTGTTCAAAGGCGTCAATTAATTTTGTTCTTACACACAATTCTATTTACTCTTTTACTACCATTACAACAAGAGTTTTTAGTTTTTACTAAATTTACTTGCCACAATAATATAGTAATTTTATTTAATACGCCTCTACCTAATATTTACTAGTCGATGATGGTCGAAAAGCTACGACGAACTATCGTTTGTGGGCGTGACGTTCGAAGCTAGCTTAACGACTTCAAAGTGCCGACACGTAAGTGAATCTACTGGTTATTATTATGCTGTGGTAATGCACATCTCTCAATCCACCTGTTTGGAAATACCTCATTTAAATATCTCCTAACAGCTTTTGCACAATAGGGTGGTGCCACCTCATCTTGCCGATACCGCAAGCTTTCGCATACGTCCTCTTGCGTAGGCACCCTCTCACCATCATAAGAATACCATTTCTATGAGGTTCAGATACTTAAATGCAGTGTGTAGCAAGGTGTTTGGTATCGCTACATTTTGACTGGACTGGTCTCAGAACCCGTCCCTTTGTTTGGGGTCGTGCACAGAACGGGGCTGGACTACAGTACGCGAGTGATACTAGCAAAGTTTATTCCGACAGCGACCCCTTGATCACTGTCTAAGTGGAGACTGTATCGTCAGGTACTTCTCCATGGATAGTCGCATGGTCCTTTGCAATGAACCAGTAGTTTGAGTCACTTTGGTGACTTGAGATCTATAGATATGGCCGATCCCAGGCAGGCTACTCCAGAGGATCACTTTATAAGGGGTATTGATGCGAATATAGGGCCTCTCACACCTAGACAACCCCATATCCTTGTTGGTATTGGTCGGGTCTCTACTTGTAGAGTCGGACGAGGCTCTGTCGGGGTTCGCCAAGCTTTAATATGGTAGGACGGGGTGGCTAAATTCTGGGATATCCTAGGCACACCCAGTTTCCAAGTCCCTATCACACTTCGTCCTCTTCATAACGAAAAGGCGTATCTCATTACTTACAGCTTTACAGGTGAGCAATTGAAAAGGCTTGTAATAAAAATATTTAAGATAAACCGAGATACGGCTAACAAAGACACAATCTTATTTTAATAACAAACCGATTTTTAGATAAATCATTAAAGCATGTATCTTTACAGACTGTTAACAACAAACGCACTTTTGCCAAAATGTACCTTTTTGTCCTTTCGCCTTTTCGTTTTGAAGGCGACTACTTGCGGTTGGCCTCCCTCGGAGTGAGCGCGTTAATAGCTCCGACACTAATCAGGAGAGCTAGTTGAGGGTGGATAGCAACCTAGCTCCCACCAGTGATACTAGTACTTCTTACAAACGTAACTGACTCGTTAATTGAACAAATTGAGTTAATGCGTGGTCCCCTAAGGGGAGCCATGGTCATAGGCTAACGCAGGTGGGCCACGTTAAATAAAACTTGAATTATCTGTTTAACAGGTAAGATTTTTTAAGAAAATTATCAAGAATAATGATTGGCAATTCAATACTGAAACGACAAAAGGTTGCTAAGATATGTCAAAGAATTTACCATATGTATCAGTCTACTATGTATAAAAAACAGATTTCTGACAAAAATTAACAAATCCTTAATATTAGCTAAAAATTAAGGAGGTAATTCTCTTTGTTTATAATTATGAACTGACAAAACTTTTAAGGAAAATCTTGATATAACTGTGCTGAACCTATTTCTGAAAGCTGATGAAAAATTATAAAAAATATCAATTTCTAACATTGTCGACAACTCGGAATAGTCGTAATCCACCTGTTTATAATGAACGATAGTAGGTACTATACATTTTTGAAATCGGAATCTCCAGTGGAATCCAGAAATGTAAAAATATACAGAATGTTTCATTCAAAGTAAACAAGTTACTACCAATATTGAAAGAATGGTAAATTTGGCAACAACACTGACGATAAAATCCAAATTTGTTATAGCTCAACCCCCCCCCTCATTCTGCAATTTTTGTAGCAATACAATTAGTGGTTTTCGAGATAATGAATTTATTTCATACTTTATCTACACAGAGTAGACAAGTAAAAAAAGAGCTTTTCCTAATCAGATATGGGGTAAGTTCGGCATTGTAACTCTTTTTGCTCCAAAAGCTCTATGGTCATAGTTACAATTATTTGCAATAATGGATATTATGGAAACCGAGCTCATCGAGTTAAATAGATCTGAGTGCCGAACTTACCCATGATATGCTAAAAAGCTGTATCTGTCAGACTTTGATAACCTCATAACCTCCAAAAAATCCAGAACTCTGCAAACTTGATATTCCAATTTTTAAAACTTCGGATTTTTGATGCTTAAAATCAGAAACTTACTCGCAGAGATTCAATATACAGATTTTAGAACTCACAACTTTCTTAGTTTCAAATGCAGGTTCTCTAAGATTTTAAATAGAAAAGTTTTTATACAAAATCATGGCATTCCGAAAGTTTTCAACCATGAAAATAGCATTTGGTACTGTAGCACTTATTACATAGGAATCAATTCAAACTCTGCACAATAATATTTATTCATCACCTAAACAACGTTTGAATTACCCTTAAAGTGATCCGATAGATCTGAACTTTTAAACGACTCTTCGTTCGTTTCAAGCGTAATTTAAACATTGCTCAGTAGACCAAGATTTATTATTGTGAAAGTTTGAATTGATTCATACGAAGTGTCCTTTTGAGTTATAGATCTTGTGAGTTCTAAAACTTCAGCTTAAAAGATCTTAAAAACTCGTAATAATTACGTAAACTCAAAACTTTGTAAATCTTAGACCTCTGAAGCATCTCGTTAATTTTTAATTTCAAATGTTTCTGAACATTCAAAACTCAACACTGTGATTCCAACTTAACCACCAATACCAAGTTAACGCTGGCATAGAAAAGGAAGGTCCACTAAAAGAAACAGATCATTACTACAATTGTTTAATAAATCAAAATGGAAGTGTCTCGAGTTGAGAAGCGACTGGAGTGTAGCTAATTTCTGCATTTATATAGCAGCAGCTACTTTGAAAGACATGACATTTCAACCGTGACGATGTTAATTACTGTAAATAGGAAGGTAAATCCGTCTAAGTATCTTGTCTCAGTTAACCATAACCATTTTACCATCACAAGGGTTGTTTCTTCCAGTTTGGTTTACTTATAATGCTTCAAATAAAGTTTAAAGGTTACTCTCCAGTAGCACATCGTGGCTGCATATTCAATACCCTGTTATTTAAATTCGCAGATATTCATTTTCTTTTGAAGACTCCGGATTTAAACAACGTAGGTTAAATCTTAAAGCTTCAAATACTTATGTTTGTTGATTATAATCTTAATAATTATTTATTGAACGTTTGTAGTACGTAGTGAATCTTAGGTTGTCACCTGTTGTGTCTCAATCTATTATTTAGAGACATCACAATCGTTTTTTTCTTTGAAGCGCGTGTGTTTGTTTTGGATTCTTATCATTAACATTTTCTCTTAGTTCACTATTCTTGATTATATTCTTACGCGGTTATTCACTTTTATTGTTGCGTTAATTTACTAAATCTTTCTTCGGGTGTTTTTTACCAATACGGTTCTGATCTCAAGTTAACAACAGTGGCAAAAACAGTTGATTAAATTTTAAATTACTTTGTCATAGTCTTTTTTTATTATTCTTTTAGGGAATTTCTCTGATCTCTTAATACTTTTGCACGTCTTCCGTTTTTTGAGGTTGCTTGGAGCACAATGACGTAGTTCAGGGATCGATGTTCCAGTTCATTTTTATTGTTTTAGAAGATTTTTAATTACATACATGTCTCCAGCTCTAGCATTTTGATTTTGATTCTTAGTATACATATTCCGGTGCATATCTTCCGGCATTACTGTTTTGAGAAACCTTTGTTTTTATGAAGATAAGTAAGTTTTTTTCTTCATATTTATATGATCTGCTTGCTATGTAATCTACTAATTTGATAATATTTTGGTAACTCTCAGTCGTTTTTTTCTCTACCTTGGAACCTTATGAAACCTTTTAACACTCTGGATTTCTGTTTCTAATTGTCATATTTGAAATCGCTGAGGTCTGATGCCAACTTGTGGTACTTGGCATAAAGCTTTATTAAAACTTGCGGCGTGTTTTATTTTTATAATCTTGTGGTTTTTAAACTACATTCTCAAAATATCCATCGATATTTAAAAAACAAAGGAGATTCTTAAACAAAATTTAAAGGTGATAGCAGGTGCGAAGGAACAATAGATGGACAACCTGTATTACGTCTCTTTATTACAACACTTTCTATTTTGCAATACGTATTACTACACAACTTTACACAGATACCTTACATTACCTGTATTTAAAATATTTTTATAATTGATCAATTTTTTGTATTGATTATCATCAATGTACTTGAAGTTAACAATGCACTTCCCAGATCTAATAGGTGCAGTTTTAAAAGAAAACTTTACCCATCTATCACAATGTCAAACCACTCCTAAAATATTTGTTTTTATCTTTCTCAACTTAATAAATGCAAAGGTTTTCGTTACAATTATTAAACACATACTATCTATTAACCTATATTTTACCTGACCTGTCCGTTGGAACATAAAGAACGCGTACAAGCGTTTAAAAACAATTTGAAATACAAATATATAATTTCCTTTTTTTCTTTCATTCTTTTTTGTTTAATGATGATGAATACCAAATATGCCTTAAGTATCGATTTAGAGTGTATCGGCCAGAAGAGAAGAAAAATTTATCACTCGAAAAATTAATTGAAACTACTCATGTCACACCCGCAAGTTCTCAATAGGAGGTAATATTTGGTAATTGAATCGAGTGAATTTGAATAGCATTATTTATTAGATACAGTTTATACGCTTTGTATATACCGTTACCATTGTTGAAAATCCATCTATAAGCACCTTAACATGGAACATCGGATATTGTATTTATTCAAATACGAATGCACTTAATTCTGTTGTAGCATAAGTATACTTCTTGTTGTTGTTTTGATGACGCAAAAAATACTATTATGTTGTTGTCATCACAGTTTGTTAAACAAGTTTGAAAATATAATTTTACATTTTGTATGAATACAGTTATTTCTTAATTATGCAAGTTTGTAAGATTTATTTGTTACATGATAAAACTAATCTACCTAAATTGAATTTAAAATATACACATTAATTGACTATTTAATTCAAAATAACATAATAATATTAGCAATATTTATTTCTGTCCATCTGATTGTGTAGATGTAGAGTATTTTGTCTGTTTTAATGGTACATCATCATCAGCAGCATCACTCTCAATCTCAACAATTATAATCAATTGCTGCTTTTTTCAATTTGGTTGCCTAATATTTTCAGAAATTATTTTTTTTCTTCGTGTTTGATTCACAATATTAACTTAATTTCAGGTATTAAGGCTCTGTCTGCAAAGCTAGTAGCGCAGCTAGCGCGTCACTGCGGTGCAAAAGGACCAATGCTACCGCGAACGATTAACAACGAGTTACAAGTACATGCATGATTGTACTAAATTCTAGTAAACTTATTTTTAGGTTAGTTTTCAATTATTCTATTAAAATAGATATACAGGGTTTGTATAATCCCTACACCAATCGCGGCAAATAGTCAGTTATGGAAGTCATACAAAAATTGCTTATAAATGTTTTTTTCTTAGACGATTAGTTTTCAAAGAAACAGCAAATAAAGAAGGATTTAATGTTTCTGACACATACAATTAGCTTTTATGAAGAATTCTTCAAAACGAAACGTTTTAGATAAGAACTACCGAAACTGCAACCCATACATTGTTGACAACTGCTGTACCACAAATAAAATCTGCAGTATTAAATAAATAAAAACTTCCTCGACATTAAAATGTTCACAAAGGAATATTTCCAGCTATCTGCACCTTTTGATGAATAGGAGAGAAAATTTAGTCTAACTTTACTATTGGTACTAAATGATATCAGGCTCAACGTGTGCTTGGTCGGAACTTTCTGGAATATAATCTCCCCTCTTTCCACATTAAACAGAAATGAACATTTTCGATTGCGGGGGTATTTTTCTGCAGTATAGATACACAAACGCTGCGCTGTGAGCAAGTTTGTGTTTAGAGCACGGTAAAGTCGCGTAGTTTTCGCGACTTGTTCAATAAAATTCGAAAGCCAATTTCAGATTTTCAGTTTTGTTTTGATTTCCAGAGTTTTTAGTAACATTATCGTATCGCTGTGTTCATGGTTTAAGCCTTTATGGAGAATTAAGTGTTCCTCTATGCAGTTTAAAAGTTCTCCGTTTAATATTATGGGTTATTGAATGCTGATAAAACAATTCAAAGAAATTAGTGGTGTAATCTGGCCCTTTGCGGGTTTTTTTGCGGGAATTCTGCGTGAACAGATCTTAATAAACATGAGATTTTGATGACCTCCACATTTAATGGGGAAAAAATATGCGACCCTTTTCTTTTTCAAAACCAACCAATAAATAGGTGATTCAAAATTGCTTTGATAATTCATCAATCAAATAATAGTAACAAAATAAATAATAAAAAAGTTAATAAACTTAAAAACAAACGGAAATGATTATAAAGTTTAGAGATTGATTTCTTGTGTCCCCCAGGGCAGCATATTCGGGCCTTTATTATTTTTGATTTTCATATACGATATTGATATCTCCATAATTGGTCTTGTAAAAATAAATTATTTTTAAATATAGATAACTGATATAAAAACAATCATTTATATTAAACAATTACACTTTGTATAATTCATTCCTAAATCGTGTTAATGAATTTGAAGATTTGGGAGTTTTTATTAACAATACTCTTAATTTTAATAGTCATATTAATACAATAGTTAATGATGCTTCCAAACAATTAGGCTTTATCTTAAGAAATACTAAACATTTCCTAGATTTTAATACTATTAAAATATTGTTTAATACTTTTGTTAGATCTAAGTTAGAATACTGTGTAGTGGTCTGGAGGCCTTATTATACATGTTATTCACTCAAAATTGAGCGAATCCAGAAAAAGTCCGTGAGATATTGTGCTTTTAAATTTATTTATCGGCATAATGATGAAATTATAATGCAATGTATTAATTTATTGACTTATTTTGAATGTAAGACTTTATCTTCTAGGCGAACATACGCTCAAGTTCTTTTTCTATATAAATAACACATTTTTATTTTGATTGTTCTAATCTTCTTTCCAAGTTGTGTATTTCAGTTACTGATATATGAACCCGAAATCACATTAACTTTTACTTATCAGTGTCCTAGTACAAATTATTATAAAAACGCTCCTTTAACTGCTAGTTCAAATGCGTATAATAGTATTAGTGATTCATTGGACATTTTTGATGATAATCTTTAAAACTATAATCGTCAAGTTTTGAATATTGTAAATTAATTTACTTTAATTACAATAGTAATACCATGATATGTTTAAATATTAGGGATGTCTAGCCTGTTAGGATAATAATAAATAAACAAATATATTTAATGCAAAAAGTTCAGAATTCAGAGTTCAGCAATAGCTGTCCTGCGTTCTTCCAGCAGCGTCAAGGTGTGAATGTTTTTGTGTGGTTTAAATAAAGACACAATAAGTGTTTTACTGTCTCTTAGGGTTAAAGTAGAAAACGAATATCTGTAAGTCATTTATTACCAAAAACCACTAAAGAACTGATTTATGTCCTTTATTAACGTTGTAATAAAGCTGTGTACTTTAGAAGGAGATCTAGTTAAGCTTATTTTGTAATTATTTGTTTCAAACAATAAAAAATGTGCATACTTGTCATACATTAATTTGTGTACTTTATTTACAAATATTTGGCACTGCTAAACTGGATTTAATAAATAGAAATTTAACAACCACCTGCTATAGCTCAGCTCAACAAGTTGTTGGTAGTGAATCTTTCCAACGAAAACATGAAGCAGACGGAATTCCCGATAGCAACTTCTTTAACAATATTATAATACTAAAAAAAATTAAGTGGCGTCCTCTATATTGTAGTTGTTCATTTCTTTCTGTGCTTAACCTGAAATTAGTGAGCCTTTGTGATTAACATCCATGACATACGTTTTTGATTTGATTTATTTATTTTGTGGAAATTTTACAAATGTTACGAATTAGCTAGCCCAAACACGGGGCTTTCGTTTATTTCAATGATATAATGTTCGCTACATTCTTCGCACTTATGTATTAGAATCGCACTACATTAAAATAATAATCAATTTTTGACAAACATCTATTTTAATATACATACATATTAAAATTTAAAAGTAAGAACAGCTTAAAAATAAGATTACCTAAAGTTAATGTCGGTATATTCCGGATTCAGCACTTCCGCATTCAGTATTCAAGTGTTATTTACCTGAATTCGATACTTCCGCGGTTCTTCTATCGGTCTTCTATTATAAACCACAAGTCGACAGAAAGTGAAAAATATTATAACGGTGAATGTCACTAGAAGTATAGGGTATCCATCATTGAAATCCCGAATGAGAAATCTTAACCGAGAGCAAAGGGATAGGACCGAAACCGTTCGGAAACTAGTATTGGTATTGGGGCAGTGATCTGGAATTTAATCGTTTAACTGCACTGTGCCCTGGTCTTAATCAGCAGCGAGCAGCGTTATTTTAACGTGGCGCACCTAGAAGCTAATCACCATGATCCCCCTGTGTACCAGTGTGTACCTTTTGGAGGTGAAGTTGTCTTGGGCATTGAGAGGCTATGCATTCGCTTCAATACCCTTTAGTCCAGACTTAAGTCGAGACGATTTCTTCGGATCACAGACTGGAACTGACAGCCATAGCGTGATCCTCATACTCTTGTCTCTGACTCCTTTTGGCTGGTGGTATGCAGTTTCCTATCGGCCAGGGATTGCTTCCCCAACCAGGATAAACCTCACTTGAATTCCCCTCCATCGGGCTTGGTCAAGCAGCGGGTGACCAGCGGTGCACCATGAGTGACTTCCCCCTCAGGCGAGAATTCAATCCACCCATCCCGGTACTCATGTTAGAAGAGGAAGCTCCTCTTCAACGTTCATGAGTCCCCGTCGAGGGCACTAACGTGCATCTCTACCATACATTTTTATTCTGGCTTTATCGCCCGTTACCCAGATAACCTGGGATTGGGTAGAGTCCAGCCAGTTTTATGGGTGAGTGCCGTGGGGTCTGCTCCACTCGCCCAAGTGGTCCGGAATGGGAGAAGTGATAATTTCAGGAATTAATGCAACCGTCTCGCGACGCTCTTCTGAAGACAAGATGCAGATGTAATTAATTAAGTCGGCGGCTTCGATTTTAATTTTGCAGTTTTCGGGTTGTTCATACATGTCATGCAGAAAATTTCTTGAAGATTTTAAGATTCCACGTTTTTTGATCTCCCTGATCGCCAGTTTGGATCGAATAGTTTACGAGATACGGAAACGTCAAAGTCTCAGTACTTGTCGTCACCTAGCGAAACGACGGCCAGGCCTATGAAAAAACCGATTGGACACCTGGTTGTTGGACACCCTGTAACATCAAACGCCGTGAAAAACTTTAGATTTATCCAAAACCCAATTGGGTTTTCTCCTTTCACCCCCAGAAGAGGGAGGAGAGCGGAAGACTTTATTAGAGCAAAATAATAATTGAGGTTCTGAGGTACCAGCTGTTTTTTGACTCTCCCAGCTGAATCGTACACCAGGGGCGGTCAAGACTTAAAACGGGGATAGGAATTACGAATTCCCAATACCGCACCGGTATTTGATGGGTCGCGACCTCGTTATTTACTGATCTAAAACGACAATTTGTAATGTTCTAGCGAACATTAGCCCACTAGGGTTCAAACAAATCAATACCTGTTCCATCGAAAATGGTCCTTCCAGACAAGGTAAAGAAATCCAAATTCACCAGACTACGCCGAGTGTGGTTCTAAGTACAGCGAAAATCTCGAGTCAACCTTCAAGTTTCAATCAAAGTATTGTGTTTCATCCATACTAAGCCTTTTTTACTCCGAGTGTGAGTAATCTTAAGTTCGAAGTATTTCCGAAAAAAGGAAATGGTTCTAGATTATCATTGCTAATACCTTATATTCGCGAATTAATCGTTTATCATTATTTTATTCTTTTTATTGATCCGAGACGGCCTTTTGACCTTGGTGAAATCTTTAAATTAGCTTTCCAAACTGCTGCAGTATAAAATATTACGCTGCAAATACTTTCTATATTTTTAATTATTGTCTATAATTCAAATTCCCCTTTTTAGTTTCATCGTATAAAGTTGTCAGTTACTCTGTCTAATTAAATAAATAATAATTAATTTTAAGTAATGTTTAAATAAAATTACAATAGAAAATGTAACTGTAACACCCCTTTTGAACAAAGTTTTACAATGAACGCAAAATATAATGAATAGCACATGAAATAAGCTTTCAACAAAAATTGAGGAGGAGGCTGTTTTATTTGTTGTGACGAATCCATTGAATTACCCTAATCACACAGTTCGCCAGTCTCTAATCCTGTAAAACTGGAATATATTTAAATGAAAACTGTTCCCCAATTTATATTTACATTTTAATCAAAGATGCAAAACCAGGAAATAATTCCCTTTTAGTTCCATTAATTCTAAAATAAATTCCAACCATTTCAAATAATGAACTTTGCAAACGTTTCATTTAAATTTAGAACTAGAATCATTTAAAAGTAAAATCTACTGAAAACTAAATAAAATTCTTATAAGTACAAATTCTTCTCTCTTGAAAGATTTGTATAAAAATTACAAAACGATTAAATCCATAATTTATATTTCCAGATCTGATAGTTTTAATTTTTTCTCCTTTATTTTTTTAATTTTAATGAGAACCCTAATAAATTTTGTGTGTAGTCTTGATCCGGTTTTTGTGAATTAAAATTAATTAGTGGATCTTGATAAGCGCGAGGATCTCAATTTATGTATAATTTATACTCTGAAAATTTCGAAAATCCCAAGAACAGCAAGAAGATTCTGCGGCTGTTATTATTTAATAACGTTAAGCATTAAAATTCCAATTTGTCGAAAACAGATTTATACATTCAATTAGTTTTAAAATGTTTTTCTTTCAATGAATTTGTCCTGTAGGCAATTGAATATATTAAAAAAATTAATTTTTCATAATTTCATCTCTTCTAGAGTTTATTGTTTCTAACCTGACTTATAATCATGAAATAAATAATTAATTGATTTTTATTAATTAATTTTATTTATTTCATTATCAAAATAGTTATTCGTTTGAATAACTATGCAATCTATGATTCCCAATACCACATATTAATATAATTAAAAAAATACTTACAAATCTGTAATTTTCATCCCCATTTCATTGCATACTCGAAGAACGTCGTTGCAAGCAGTATCTATGATTTTAATAGAAACGTCAAATTTGTTTTTATGTGTTAAAAAATTAATTTAATATTTTAATATTACCAAAGAAAAGCTAATTGATTAATTATTATTAAATTGCATTTTTTATTTATTTCGCATTATTTGTATAAAAGAAAAAATGTTTTAGAGGTACTACTTACCGTCGCGTAACATCTATTTTTTTTGTACTAATAAAAAAATAATTACTTTTTATACAGTTACTACAGCGAGCAGTAGTTCTTAAATGGTTTGCTTTTTATACAAAAATAATTTGACATAATAGTGTCGTATTTGTGAGGTTGGAGAAAAAATAGCTTAGTACGGTAAGGTAGCAGGGTGGCCAGCAAGAGTGGTACCTTTAAATTCAAGGTTTTTTTCCGGTTTTCCAGGTCGTAAAATATCATTTTTCCCGGTTTTTTTCTTCATACGCATACCCACATTCATGATCAAACGGTATAAATTTACTTTAGCGGGCACGCCCAAAAGGGGCGGGAGTGGCGTCAATCGACACGGCTTGAAGAAGAGAGTCGAACGGTGACGGTGCCAAAGTACGGAGACGCCCCCTTAAACAGTCACTTTTTGTGCCTCATGTTAAGTTTATAATAATTTGTTATATCATTGAGATTCAATGGCGCAATAAATTTAATGTTCCGCACCTAACCTGACCTGACCTGAACTAACCAATCCAATCCTGACCTGATATGATCTGACCTAACCTGACCTGAAATAACCTAACCTGACCTGACCTAACCTAACCTGACCTGACCTAACCTAACACCGTATTGAATATTTTTCTACGAAAATAAAGAAATTTTTCGAAAATAAAAATATAGCGGTCATCAAAATATCAAAAGGGCGGTTTAGGGGCTGAGCGCCAGCTTAAACTCGCAAAAAACACATTGATTTCGAAAATCAAAGTAAGTACTATTGATTTTCAATGAAAAAAGGTCTCTCCTATAGACTTGACATAGGTAGCAGAAAGAGGCGTAACTGTTGAACAGGGCATTTCCGCACCTCGTGACTAGTGTCATTCGACTCAGCTCGCCAGGCTGCATCGAAAGGGTAGGGTGCGTTGAAGCTCTGTTATGCCCGTTAAAGTAAATCTGAGCCAGTAACGTAAAGCCTAATTATTCTTTGCTTTGAAACGTTTTAATGAATAAAGAATAGATAAGTAAAAAAAATAAGAAGTATTAAAAATGTAATAGATTTAAACTCAGTACGCACGAAGCGTTAGCTTACATGCGATTACTAACGCGTGTTAGTGATTACATAGCATTGATAGTAGTACACATGAGGTGACATGCGTTGATCGCGCGTTACCAAGAACACTGGAGCATACATACGCAAGCACTTAACAAGGCATCACCAGTCATTAGTATGGGGAATCTCGAATCGCACGTTGTAATGCGCTTCATCAAAATCGCTCATTTGAATGTGTATTCGTCTTATGCAATGCAATGTAGTCACTAACGCGCGTTAGTAATCGAGCGTAATTTCCGCACCTCGAGATTAGTGTCATTCGACTCAGCTCGCCAAGCTGCATCGAAAGGGTAACTAACGCGCGTTAGTAATCGCGCGTTAGCTAACGCTTCATGTGTACTGGGTCTAAGGTCCAGTACACACGAGGAGATTAACGCAGCATTGATCGCGCGTTAACAAAAACACTCGACCATACACATGCAAGCGTTTAACGCGGCATCACCAGTCATTACTATGGAGAATCTCCTTCACTGAAATCGCGTGTTTGAATGTGTACACGTCTTATGCAATGATATGTAGTCATTAACGCACGTTAGTAATAGCGCGTTAGCTAACTAATCATGTGTACTGAGTCTAATAACTGGTGATACCGCGTTGCAAGTGTTTGGTCGAGTATTGGGTCTTAGGCCAAGTACACATGAAGCTTTAGTTAACGCGAAAAGAAATTCCCGACTTTGATCGCTAATTCAAGGTTTTTCCCGGTTTTCAAAGTTTCCAGGTTCGCTGGTCACCATGGGTAGGCGATGGCGCTTCTCGATTTTCATTATCGATTCTAGCAACACTAAGCGCATTTAAAGGGCCACTTTTTGGTCCGTATAGGATCGGACAAGTAGAAGCGGTGAATATGCTTATTTTTGACACCATCAAAGTGTTCGCTATTGAAATTCATCTTGAATATAAGCGCAGTTCCTCAATTTCTTGCAAAATTGGAGTCAATCTACGTTTTTGGAATTTAGAAACTTAAGGTCGTGAGACTCAAGGACTTAAAATCAACCGTGCATAATTGAGAGCACACAACATGTAGCAGATTGTAACATCTGAAATCCTTCGAGCACTTGATAAAAATTCTAAACTATAAGGATCCGATCTTCTACAATCGCTTCCCAAAAATACTGATTTTCTGATCAAACGTATAATCGAAGACGTCCCCAAAAATAGGGGTCCTTACAGCGGGATACAGGAAAACATATGGAAAATTATAAAGGCTAATTAAAATGTCTTAACCAGATGTTTTTAAAAACCACGGGTTTTGTTAGCTGTAGCAAAAGTCAGCTAAACCAGTATCAAATACCTAATATATAGATAATTTAAAAAAACAACCTGTAGAAAATTAAAGGTTGATTAAATGCCCTGTTTTCAAATTTAATGCTCAGCTAATTTTTTAACCTGTGCTAAACCCATGGTTTTAAAAAATCAGCTAAGCATTAAAGTTGAAAACAGGGCATTTAATCAGCCTTTAATTCTGTATAGGTTGTCTTTTTCAATTGCATCTCTACATTAAGTAAAGTTTTGATACGAGTCCCGCTAACTTTTTCTATGCTTTCCTGTTACCCTTCTGTAAGGAACCCGCTAACGATGGGGGTTCGGTAGTGAGATTTCTAAAATGTATTGAATGCCGACTGCCTTCTTTAAAGATTGAAAATGTACTTGACTGGAGTTCCGTTTACTGGGCATCGCGCCAGATGTCATGGGAGTATCAATCGAAAACTTTCCGCTACCTTTAATAAATTCAGAAGCAGTCCTAGCGATCAAAGGTTAAAAGGAATCAAAATTTAAAATTGATTCTATGGGAAATTCGGAAATTCTATGCTAACCTAACCAAACTTATAATTTATTCTGTCTAACCTAAATTCTAATGTAACATCTAACCTAATCTAACCCAAAGTAATCGAAATTAACTTAACCTAGGTTGAGTTAGGTAAATAAACCTTTTAAATTCATTAAGATTCAATTGTTCGTAGACTTTATTAAATATTCCACAGACGTCCAAAATTTCATCTTTAAGTCATGGTAATGATTGGCAATTTAAAGAACCCAATCGACTCTCCTATCAGTCAAAAGCTTACCCTTGCCGCCAATGTTCCGGAACAACAAAATTCTACAACCTACAACCCTTAATTTGAGATTACCATTCGACTCCCCTTGACTAAAGATTGGGATTGATACCCCCATTACCCCAGCGCAATTATCTCCGAAACCGAATTCCAACTGTAAACAAATGCAAATAAAGAAATCAAGTAGTAATAGTGGTAGATTACTATTTGATACTTGAATTTTTTTTTGTAGGTTTCATTCTGCTAAGTCATAAAAAGCTGTTCAATTTCGACTATTCACGATTTCCCAATGAGTCTAAAACTTCTGTAACGCCGCCCTCTATGACCACGCTTCTTGCTTCGTTCTGAACTTTGTAAAAAGAAAGGCACAGACATAAGAATATTAAAGAAATCAGATTACCAAGTGGTTGAAGTAACCATTTCGTCGGAGCTCTTCGCGTGAAATAATTTTTTCTTCTTTTCATATCGTAATGCAAATCACGGTGGGCAATACTTTTGTGTCAACAAAAATACAGATGTAGCTGCAGAGAATATTATGGAAAACTTGAAAATCTCCTGATACAGGAATTATTTTTCTGATAATGTTTTTCTAAGTGTTGCAATGATAGGCTTTGCGAGGCAGGTTAGAAAATTCAGTAGAGACGAAGTGAAGCGCTGTACAATGTTGGCAATAAGGAAAAATAAAGACATTCTTCTTAAGCAAAAATTTTTCAGCGAAAAATTGTTGAGAATGACCCCCTAACCAACATACTAGAAATCCCACTCCTTGAGCTAAACATTTAAGTGCAGTTAAACCGAAGATTGGTTTTTTACAAAGATCTTGAGCACTATAGGACACACGAAGAAATCTTCAACCAAAAAATGTTTTTCACTCCATTCTCTACCAATTTCGTTCTTCGAGTTACTCTCGCCACACCCATTATCATTTATATTGTATAAGAGGGAAAGCGATTGGTACAATTGGGTAGGTACAATTCATATTTCGGAATTGTTTCAGAAATAACGAAAGTTAGAAGATGGAGATGCTAAGGCCTATTAATGACTTTATCTTGAAAGTATATATCTGGTATTGGCCAAATATAACTTCATAATTCAGAAAATACACATTTAAATAACCAGAACTAGGCAAAAACTTAGGTTACTTGATGTGTACACGGATTCTTTGCAAGCCACTCTGTTCTGGCCTTGCCTCTAAGTTTTATTTTGTTTGGGTGATATCAAAGTCTCCGAGTGTGTGGTTAGAACAGATAGTTTAATTTGTATACGAAAGGAATACCCTGGGGAACTCGGCCGTTAAGCGTATCCGCCGTAACCAGCGTTAAAAATTTTTTGTAAATTTTGGAAGATCTGCAGATGCAGAAAATGCTTGATGATATATCGCACATCCAGTTCAATACGTAAACAAGTGCAAATTTTGTCGATTTGGTGTTATGGTCATATTGACTCTCTTTTTAAGTCCTCCGATTTTTAAAGCCACGTAATTCAAATTTGTAACAACTAAAAATAATAATGAAATAATCTTTAAATCTGTTCTCCTTTAAATTTTAAGTAATTGCACTTGTGTCCCTAATTGAACTGGATGTGCGATATGTAAAGTACCGAAAGGAAAAGAAGCCTTTGATGTTGATGAAATCCTAAATAGTATATGCATTCAATTTCTTCATATATTTAGTGTCAGTCAGTTTAATTTGTCCAATTGCATTGTATACTGTAGGGCAGGGTCGGAAAAAACGGTACAGATTTCTTAAACGGGGAGAAAAAACTAAGTGATCAATTTTAGCACAGCTAATTTTCATATAACACTACCAAATCAAACGTACATAAATAATCTCGGTAACATAATACGATTCATCTTAGTCGCCTAATAAACCATCTCTGTTGTACTCAGTGACTACTTTATCGTCTTCGACTGGCTCTGCGGGCTCTAAAATACTCAACTATGTCCTTAATACATAATATACTATTAAATCCAGTAACTCTTATTGTTTCCACTTTCTATGTAAATAACACTTTATATGCATTTATGGTAACTAAATAAGTAAATGAGTACTTATAGCTATACCCAAGGAACAGTGTCATCTAATAAACATTTACTTAACATCTAGCATATATGTCTATCGACTAAATGTCCGCAACTTAGATTGTATATACGACGTCTAAGTTATACTATTTTTAGATGTTCTAATAAGACTGCAAATCTGCAGCTGCTTTAGGACCTATATCTGATGGCTAAGCTATACTACTTTTAGATATTGTAATAGACTACAAATTTGCATTTGCGTAGACGGAATATCCGACGTCTAACTTATACTATTTTTAGATGTTCTAATAGACTACAAATTTGCATTTGCATAGACGGTATATCAGACATCATGTTAAAAATAATACGTACAATAATCTGTATAATTTTTATTAAAAAAGTCAAATGGAATCTTAACAGTACTCAATACTTATAAAATACATAAAATTATGTTTGATTTTTTTGGTGTCGTTGGGGTGTCGTCTCACGGTTCCACCTCCTATTATAGTCAGTCTGTTTTTCTGTAAATTAAATATTTCTTATTAGAGTATAAAATAAGAATTTTTTACAATCTCAAATATAGAGAGGGTGTTCAAAAAGTAAATATTATTGATATAATAATAACACTTACCTTAGAAAAGTTACAACAATAACTTTTTGCTGTTATATTATAAATGCAAAAACTAGATACCCAAAGCAGCAGAGATACTTCTGGTAGTTCTACAAACGAACTGAGTACCGAACAATAACGGTAATTCAACAATAACTACCCCCTGCCCCCATCCAAAGTTCACGAACAGGCCGCATGACCATCACGTGGGTGCAGGGTTGCAATATTGGGGGTTTATTGAGAAAGGAGATGTCCTTTCTGATTATGTTTATTATTATAATGTTATTGTTATTTCAATAAGAATACTAGTAAAAATACAAACAGGTACCGACAGGCAAATGCAGAGGAGCCGGGGTCGGAAAACCCTGATATTTTCCAGGCAAGGTTAATTGAAAATTTTTGGTGCATGTATGATAATTAAAGTTTGAAAAGACGTCCGCCAACAGAAATATTATTTCTGTTATTTTTACTGGAGGCTATTGGAGTGTCAAAATTCTTACTTTAGATAACATTAAAAAAAATAAAATTGAAAAATAAAGATTATCATTATTTATGGAACCATTTTTAAGCAAGGGTAGACTTTTTATCAGGTTAATTTTAAGCATAATTAACAAATTTTTGAAAATTCTAGATAATGTCTAATACATGTCTAAAATATATAGCTTTATAGACCAATAAAGTAGCATGTTTAAACTACATCTATTAAATGTAAGACAATAGACTCAGTTCGGATTCATCTAAGTTAGATTGTAAATAGATGGTATATATTTTAGCATGTGTTTTCGGTCAAAAAGCTACATCAATTAGACGCATTTCAGATAACATTAAAAAAAAATTTTTTATGAAAAATTAACATTATTATCCCTAACAAACTATTTTAAGCATGGAGGTAAACTTTTTACCAGGTTATTTTTAAGCATAATAATACATTTTTAAAAATTTTAGATAACGTCTAATACATGTCTAAAATATATAGCCTTATAGACACAATTAAATAGTATGTTTAAACTACATCTATTAAATGTAAGACAATAGACTCATCAGTTCCGATTCATCTAAGTTAGATTGTAAATAGATGGTATATATTTTAGCATGTTTTTTCGATCAAAAAGTTACATCAATTAAACGCATTTCAGATAACATTAAAAAAAGATTTTTATGAAAAATTAACATTATTTTCCCTAACAAACTATTTTTAAGCAAGAGGCTAAACTTTTATCAGGTTAATTTAAAGCATAATAACACCTTTTTTAAAATTATAGATAATGTCTATTACATGTCTAAAAGACATAGCGTTATAGACAGAATAAATTACTGTGTCTAAACTACATCTATTAGATGTAAGATAGTAGATGTAGATGAAATTTAGATGAGGTAGATGGTAGATAGATGGTCTATAGATCACTATGTGTTTCTTGGGTAGCCCTGTAAAATTTTACGGGCTCCTAAAAGAGACTTTAAAGTTTTACAATGCTCATCAACAAAAAGCTAATGAAAACTTATTTGTTGCTTAATCGCACCATGACAATGTCTAGCTATAAATTGTCCTACAGCCTTTGATTATAAAATGTTTATATAAAAGATATACAATAAATTAATAAAACATGCTGGTGAAAATGGAAATAAAACTTTGTAAGCAGCACGCGTTGCAATTCATCTTTACTGGGGTTACTGGATTATGGAGGCTCGCCCCACAAACTTTCCAGCTCGCCTGTAAAGATTCATTTACAAAGCTTGCCACGTAGATAACTATCTCGACTGTAAACCCGCATTTTCCTGACTGTAGTCGCCAACGTAAACATGTATAAATAATATTTAAACTTAATTCTAGCAAATTACATTCATTTACTAGATACATGCAAATATTCATTGAAGTTACTCCTACATTTTATCTGCGTAACAAATTTTATATACAACGCAAATACACAACAAAAGCGAGAAAAAAGGAAATGCTTTACATTTTTACTTTAAACAAACAGAGAGAGATCATTACCTATGTCATTAGGAAAACGACATAATCATACTAGCACATTTTGTAATTTCTACATAATTAAAACAATTAAAATAATAAGAATTCTTACAATCATTTGCTTTATTAAAGGTTTTTTTCTTTTAAGAAGAAAAAGGAGTAACGAGGTTAGTAATATACAAGCTATAGGAACAGCTAATTATATTTTATATAGTATAATCTGCAAAACACAATTGTTACAAATGATTTTAAATATTTTTGTAACTGAATATTATAATTATAAAGTTTACCGGAGCGCGAATAATGTTTATAAGCTGTTTTTAAATACAGGAAAAGTGAGTAATTTTTTCGGGTATTCTTCTCGGAAACCAAAGAAGAGAAAAAAGTCAATTTTGTTAATGGTTTGAAAATTTTGTTAAAAATTTAAATTGTGAATAAAGAAGTTTTAGTTTTTTTTATAATATATGTTTTACAAGACAATGCTGTTTGTAAAATAGCTACCTACGTTATAAATATTATTTGCAACGAGAACACTTTCCCAGAATTGTTTGTAATGCTCACAGGTTGATCTAACCGCTTCGTATTGATATAATCTTGCAAAAAAAAAACAAACGACACAGTTTTATGAAGGTGATTAATAATGAATAAGACAATGGTAATTTTGAACGGTAAAGAGAATAGAAAAAATTCATTTGTAAGTAAAATTTGTATCAAGCGGTGTGAGGTAATCTTGAAAAACGCATTAAAATTGGTCCACAAATAACGAAGCTGCAATTCATAATAATCATGTCTAGGCATACACAAGTGATCGTTATCACCATTACTCTTATTCAATTTTTTTATTTATGAAACGATTTTCGAACAGAATATACCAGGAGTCAACGAAATCATTAAACAAATAAGTTTCCGAAATTTTCAAGATATGAAAATTTCAAACTCGAGAGGAGCAATATGCATGAAAATTAATCTTTTAATATTTACCACATTTCTACCACTTCCAATTTTTCCGGAAAGGATCCCAACTTTGAAATCTTTAGTAGTACACCCTGTATATTTTTACATTTTTGGAATCAGATTATTTTACGTATGACTATTAATTTTTCAGCCTACTTGATTTTTTAAAGCCAATTTTATTTTGTGCAGTATCGTACTCAAATCAATCTAATAAGTCAAATTAATAAGAGAACATTTTGGTTTTTAGTCTACCCAAAATTTCCAATATCACTAATTTGTAAATAACTCAATTATTTTACATGGCAATGTCTTATATCAAATTGGAAATCAGTTTGATATAACCCAAATACACAAGTTAAAAAAATCGCTTTAAGGAAATCATTTAAGTATGTAAAATCGTCTCCTGAATACAAAAATATAAAAATATACAGGGTGATATAATTAAGATTTCAAGTTGAGGTTATGTCCGCGAAAACCGGAGGTGGGAAGAGATGTGTCAAATATTAGAAAATTGGCGATTTTTCATGCATATTGCCGCTCACTTCTAAGAGACGTCGATAAAAAATATCTTTATCTCTCTGATGAACAAAAAGTTTCCGAAATATTCGAATGACAATCCAAGTCGAAAATTTTTAACCAATCAAATTACAGAATTTTTCAAATTGGGACCAATGAAATTAGTTTTATAGTGAAAAAACCACTAGTGGTTTTTTCACTAAGAAAAAACCACTAGTCAAAATGAAATGTCAAATTTAATTAAATTAATATTAACTACACATGCTAAATAAAAATTTGCTCGGTGGATTGTCAAACCGAATACAACTCGTGGTCTAATTTTTTCTTGCAAAATTTATCGTTTAAGACATTCGTAGCTTTTGCTTTTGGAAAATTACACTCGTCTCCTGCGTCGACTCGTGTAATTTTCGTTGCAAAAGCTACTCATATCTGAAACGACAAATTTTGTCGGAAAAAATCAGACCACTTGTGATATTATATATGAAAAGCACATCGTTGTTAATATACAGATCACTTGTTTTAAGTACTGGTGGTCAGAATTCTAATCTTATGTAATATTCAAACATCGGACTATCGGGCTAACGTTACACCTAATTTTTTTTAATAGTCTAGGTCATTTATATATATCGAAACCATGGTTTCCCGTAAAAACCAGAAAATTTAGTGGTAGCTTCCCCGAAAAGATTCCTAAATACGCCACTGGTTATAAGCATTTTTATAACAACTCAAAAATAAATAAAATGTAGTCACATCCAACAATTAAAAAACAAAAAAATGACAGGAATTGTCAAAGATTTTGTTCAAAACGACCACCTTGCACCTCCCGACAATAAAATACTAAATTCAAAAGACTGTTGGTCCACGACGTCTGATCCACCTAATAGGGCACACGTTGTCAAAGAAACTCCTGACTTGTATGAAATAATGTGGAGGGGCACCGTCCTGCTAGAACATCAATTCGAGCCCTTAGAAGTCTTGTCCATAATTTTGCATCGTTTGGGTTATCTCCGGCTCGATGTGATTTTCTAAAATCTTAAAATATAAGAACCCTTATCAAGCTTACCTCAATGAGAAATGATGCGATCCCCCAGAATACCCGCTCAAACATTTACCTTCTTGGGAAATTGTGTGTGACTCTTCCTACATCAGTCATCATCATTTTCTTTAAGATAATATGGGCATTCATCTCGATTCTTCTGTCTGGATCATCTGCAGTCAACTCATGTAATAATTTCGTTTTGTATCTATATGAAACTTATTTTTTAGGTATCTCTGGACAGTACTCGGACAAATATCATATAATAGGACAACTTGAGATGATTCGTGATTGTGAGTTGCGTATGATTCGTCACATGGTTGTGTTGCGTTTTAGACTATTTTATTGGCTAATCCATATTTAACAATGTTTTAATGATTATTTATTAGTAGATTGTTGAAAGATAATGCTTTTTTCCTAATTTTTACCTTATCCTATAAATGAGATGGTCTGTCCGTCGTTTTCAGTATGAACGATGTTATTCCTCAAGAATTAGCAAATTAGCTCTGTCAAATATTTTCTGCAGATGTCCGCGTTCATAAAATCTTCCATAGAGAAGCCGTTGTGTTGCATGATAAGACGACTTTTGACATAAGATGTCAAAAAGTAACATCTGGGTCAATTTTGTTCTCAAGGCTACGAGCCATTTTAAATCAAATATGAAGAAAATCAGAAATCGGAAATTAAACTGTCTAGAAAAGAGTTCAATAGACGTTCTCAGTTATCGTTTATTAATTGAATGCAATTTTAAACTTAATAGACAATACCTTCCAAATGAAGCGCAATTTAAAACTTTTTAGTTGAATGCGCCGCTGGTGTCACTTTTGAATTAAAAAAACAATGAGAAAGGTGAGAAGATTATAAATCTGCACTGTATATGTGATTCACACTCATTTTGTTCATTTGACAAGTTCAGAAGTATCCAAATCCAAATTTGCATATAAAAATTAATACCCTGACTGGAGATCGAACCCAGGTCTTCTGGTTATACGCACCAATGTTCGAGCCAAGTGAGCTGTCAGGGGATTACAATTTTCTCATATGAATTAAGCGCATTCCTACAATTATACATTAATTCGTATGAAAAAATTTCATTCTATTGTGGATTGGCCCTGTTAGCTCACTTGATTCGATCATCATGGCGCGATAGCCAAAAATCTGAGTTCGATTCCCAGTCTGAGTGTTAATTTTTCTATGTTCTTTCCTTTGGGATATAACGGCTTCCCATGTTTTTTGCGATGTGTTGGCTAGATAATGTTTTTCAACTGCAACATTTTACAAAATTTCCTAGTATTTCAGTGGTGAGTATCCCTTCGGTTAAAATTGTGGGTTACCTCCTTCCTTAAGATCAGAGTTGAACTATTTAATAATATTTGTAAGTTCCTAACAATGTAAACCTTTTAGCAATCAAATAAGGCTAGAACATCCATGCACCATTTTGGCACATTATACACTTGTTGCACATGAGGTAAGACAATAACAATGACTTACCCAACTAGAATATTAAATAGATCTTCCAAACAATAGTCACCGTGAAATATTCCTCTTTGTCGTTTATTAATGTACTATAAGCTCTACTTTTTAGATAGAAGACATCATTTAAAAACAATTGAACAATATGTTAGCATAATCAATTACCACGCGTGCTTATTTCATAAACGTAGGTGCGCTTTTAATAAGACTCTCGCAAAAAATTATAATAATAATTACCGTACTCATGATTGTAATGATTATTTTTTATTGTTATTTTAATCGGTTGGCGCATGTCAATGTAAACAAATAACTGCAATGATAAGGATCAAAACAACATTTTAATTTGCTATATAAGTGGGCCATCATTAGTGAAATATCGTTGATTGTTGATGCTATCTTGCTTGGTGTATTACTTACGTTATGCAAAGTAGTACCATTATTGAAATTGTTGACAGTACTTACAAAAACTATAGTTCCTCTTTAAATAAGTAGCAAATTGTATTTGTACACTAAACTAGTCCAATTAGAAGAATTCCTTTAGGTTTCTCTAACTTCGGGAAAAACCTAAGATTCGACCTAAGAGTCAGTTTCCAAGAATTATCCTAATCAAAAACGTGATTTGGAAACGTCTTAGTTTTAACATCTCGACTGCCTTTTGAATGATTCTCTTAGCACTCAGTAAATTCATAATTATGAGTGTGAAATGGAAAAAATCTTCACGTCCAAAAGTTTGGAATTCAAGAAATTGGATCTGGGGCAGCTTGTTCAGAGATTATAAGGGAATTAGGACGATGAAAATTGGTTATTAGGTCGTCCAATTAGAAAAAGATTAAAGCTTATTGTTTTATAGATATGAGAGCGAATTGGGCTTAGTATTAGACTATCTCAGTCTTCTTCCTGTATTGCCTGTTTTCGTAAATTTTTCTTAATACTAGAACCGAGAGGTCAAACCGCTGCTGAAAATTACTGTACACTTTATTGAATATTGAAAATACCAGGAAGTACTTGGAAATACCAAGAAATACTTGGAAGTACCTAGGAATATTTGGAAATGCCTGCAAATACTGGGAAATAGTTGATGTTTTTTGAAAGTAATCTCAAAAGCTGGAAATAACTGTAGGTTTTTCGGGGAGTGGTTGACTCCTCGGGATCAATCATTACTGATGGAAACCACTGTACACTTTGCCGGCAATACTTTGGAGATACCTGGGAATACTTGGAAATACGTAGGAATACTTGAACATATCTGGGAATATTTGGAAATACCCGTTTTTTTAAAGTATTCTCAAAAACTAGCTATGACTACGTTATTTAAAGAGTGGTTGACCTCTCGAATAGAACATAGCTAAAATGGAATTCTAAATGACTGCCCAAACTGTACTTCGATATCTCCGGCCATTTAAGATAGATCAAAAAGTATATTTTTTCTTACATCCTCTAGATCTAGATGTCACGTTCGATGTTACCTTGTTATTTGTTTAAGCTTTTAGAAATTCGGTGTTTCATTGCAAAACTTGTAGAATTGCCAATGGAATGGTGTGACAGAAACATAGAGTGAGTCGATGTTAGAATAACAGATATTGAACTAAAATGTAAGCAATAGGATAAATCTAGCACATGAATAATTCCAGGGCTATCCTAGACTGTCAACAGCAAGATGGGTTGGTAACCCATAGTTCCTACACTCGACACCTAAAAAACGCTAAAAAATTAATGGACATTTCTCTGGGTGGACCCGCTAAGTAATCCAAAGAATTGATATCCGGGGACCGGGGAAGACCACGATACCTGACTGACAAACTGAATTTGTTTTTCCTTTTTCATTTGTGTTTCCAGGGTACGAAATATCTAAAATTTAAAAATGGCGTCCGTATGAAAAATGATATGTATGTCGAAGCCGAAGAGTATAAAGATCTACGTGTGTAATGAGATGCGCAAAGAAGTGTCTCAAGAATGTTTTTGAAAAATGATTCTCATAGCGCACCTCGAAAAACGGACACACTGTATTATATACGTTTTCTAACAAAGTTGACGTTATGTTGTTACTTGTAAACCTATAAGAGACACTTAGAATAGAACTCGTTTTTAACTTTGGTTTAGGGTAAATATGAGACACCTTTGGGTAAAAATAAGACATGCTTAGTTTTAGTGACTAAGCCACAGATTTACAATAGGAGACCAATTTTAAGACAGCTAACGAGAAAAAAGACATTGAAGCCAGACCCGTAACCAGAATTTTTCTCGAAATGGGAGAGGGCTAATTTTAAAATATTGTTCATCTCAAAAAATGTGGTAAAAAATTATAATGCGCATGAGGGACGGGGGAGTATTATATCAATATCTGTAAAGAAAATATATATAGTGAATCAGTACTAAATAATTATATAAAATAATTTATATAATTCGTATAACTTAAAGTAAAACTTCCATCTATATTTTCATCTTGACAGAAGGCTGACCTGGAGAACGCATATATTCACCAAGCGTAAGCAGTTGGGGCTAAAACTTCGTAAACTTTACTGGTTAATTGGTAGGCAATCCAAACTCTCACTAAGCAACAAACTTTTAGTCTACAAAGTTACATTAAAGCCCATTTGGACCTATGGTATCCAGTTATGGGGTACAGCCAGTAACTCAAACATTGATATCCTGGAGAGATTCCAAAATAAAGTTCTGCGCATCATTGTTAATGCCCCGTGGTATGTGCCAACAAACTTATACTAAGTGACTTGTGTATGTCTACAGTTAAACATGAAATACAAAACTATAGTGCTAAGTACAAAGACCGACTAAGTATTCACCCCAGTGACCTTGTTCGCACTCTAATGGCTGAAGAGGACGAACCTAGACGCCTAAAACGGTTCAAACCATCGGACCTGCCAACTCGTTTCCAATAGTGACTATCACTTACTCATATAATCTTGTATTATGTTTATTTGTAAGGAGAGGGCTCGCTAGATCTCTACTCCACAAGTCTATCTGTAAGGCAGCTTTCTCAGCCGCCATCCCTTATGAACAAATGTATTGCTTATTGCCTATAACTTGGGTAGATTGCATAATAAACGGAGTTATACAAAAAAATCTATATTTTGAAAAAAAATTACATTATTTATTAAAAGCTGTTAATAGTAGGATAGATTTGGGATAAATGATTCCTACGAGCGCATGCGAAGAAACGAAATTATTTCGTTCTGTATTTATGTCGCATATATGCTATATTGTAAACACTGTGAAAGATATGGTTTACCACTTGGTTACAAAGGTATAGTTATTTTAGAAAATCGCTTATAGAGGTCAGTGAGGGTTATAGATATTAGAGTCACTGCATCTAGTTACCTAGGCCCGCTAGTCGACCAGAGTAATGCAAACCGCCGCCATATTGCAGCAAATAAAGCGCGAAATTGTTCATTATTTGTTCTGTATTGAATTTAATCAAATCCACGTTTACTTTAAAAGGTTTTTCTTATTCTGAAAGATGAAACCTCTAATATGTCAAACACGTAAAACGTTGTTTTAATTTGTCCATTATTAAAAATCACCCTTCTCTCCCCTCTAAGCATCTATAGAGTCACTGCATCTAGTCACCTAGGCCAGCTGGTCGATCAGAGTACCGCAAACCGCCGCCATATTGGGACCGGAAGGATGATATTTAATAATGGGCAAATTAATAATACATTTTATGTATTGAACATATTAGACGTTTGAACTTTCAGAATAAGAAAAACCTTTTCATTACACTAAACGTAGATTTAATTAAATTGCAAATATAGATACAAATAATGAACAATTTCGTGCTTTTTTGTCCCAATATGGCGGCGTTTTACGGTACTCTGAATCGACCAGCGCAGCCTAGATGACTAGATGTAGTGACTCTATAGATGCTTAGAGTCACCTTGGGCGGACCAGCGCGGCCTAGATGTAGTGACTCTATAGATGCTTATAGGCTTAGCTTATTAATTACGGCTTATAGAGGCCTTATATGGTATCTCATTTTAAGTATTTCATATTATATAATATTTGAAAAGTAATTTTAGTACTTTCCAACGGTATACGGCCGGCGGACATAGACTATGAATTGCTCCATCTTGGAAAAGATGGCGAATAAATGAAGATTTCTAAATAACTAGATTTTGGTAGGTCTTAAGTAGAAAACCCCAAAAGAACGGTATTATTACAGAGTGATTGATTTGTAATAGCAGCCCAAAACATGGCCAATGATAGCCTTTGTCTGTACGGCATATCGAATACGTATTTTATTATCAGACATAGACACAGCTTACCCTCAAGCTCCCTCAAAAAGAAGAGTAATGTTTTCCTAGGGAGTAAAATGTTTCCAAGACAAACCTAGGATCTATTATTCTAAAACTATGTGATTTTGGTGTTGGCAGAATGATGATGATGATAATGATTTCGGGAATTTTTGAGATTAAGTCCTTTAAGTTTCTGCGGTAGTTAGCACCCTAGTGCAAGCTGGAATTTCTAACCACAAAATAGTAAAAAGCATATTGCGAAGAAAATTTATTTAGCAAATATAATACAGTACAATATAATTTGTTGAAGTTAACTCAAAGTTTTGGTGGTTCTTCAGTTCAGCCATCCGCAGTCGCACATGCAATATATTTATCTCATCGAGTTGAACAATAGTGTTGAGCACTAGTTTTCGAGATAATCACCAAAAGCTTTTTTGGAAGAGAAGCCATAGATTTCCTTGTTAATTCCGCCCATCCTATCTGAAAATGCATGTTTTGATACGCACGCGACCTAACCTAACCAAAACTAAATTAAAACACTTATGAATTGATGAACAACGAAAACCTAAATTAAACCTAAGTTAGGTTATAGGTTAGGTCAGGTAAGGAGAGGTTAGGTTAGGTTAAGTTAGGTTAGGTTAGGTCGCATGTGCATCAAAACATGCACTTTCAGGTAGTGTAGGGAGATTAACATGCAAGTTTATGGCTCCCTCCAAAAAAAACAAAAAAGTTTTTGGCGATTATCTCAAAAACTATTTTATTCTGGATACTATTGTTCAGCTCGATGAGGGGCATCAAATGGTATATATCATGTGCGGTTACAGGTAGCGGATCTAATCTAAAGTTTTACCAGAGTTTTCTTCATATCGCAATGGCTGTGGTACGCGCGTCAAAGTAAAACAAATTTACCAGATTATTTCATTCTACTTCGTTTTTGACCAATCGCAAGGCTTTATTTTTTGGATTACAGCGATAATTCGATAATTTTTTATTGTCCTTTTCGACTGTTTTTATCTTCGTGACAACGCTGAAAACTAGTGTCACATGTGTCCCATTTTTTACTTTCATGTCAAATACTAATCTTTATGTTAATAAGTAGATGCTTAAATAAACAACTGTGTCATGAAATAATCTTACCGAATTACATGCTCGTGCTTCTGAAATTATCTGTTGTAATACTCAAGTTGATTAAAACGCAACACTCGTGTCATTTTTTGACAAATTTCCCTCCGTTGCACGTCGGGAAATTAAAACGTCAAAAAATGACACTCGTGGTTGCTAATCAACGTTCGTATTACAAATCGATAATTTCGAAGCACTCGTGTAATTACAAGTGATAAATACTGGTATAAGGGTATTTTACAGTAAAGGAGCCGTCCCGGCTGGTACTGCGAGTTACTTACAAATACACCTGCTGGTGTGGTTTAACTTGTAAGATTTTGCCAAGTATTTAGAACCTGTCATAATTTATATGACACACAATAATGGTCATTCTAGTTTATTGATAAGGTGGGAGAAAAACGGACTATACCTACTAGAGTTCCTAAATATCAACTGCCGTTGATAAGTTCGCATTTAGGAACTCTATTTTGGTTTTAGCCTGCTGATATCTTCTTTGTAGTTAATGCTTTTGCATTGTTAACTAGAAATTGAAAAAGTGGCACTAATTGTGAAATTAAGTAGTAGCGTAACTAGGGCACGGTAGAGTAGTATAGGATTAACTGAATTTGGTGGAATTACAATAAAATTATTAGCGTTTTATTTATGTTATGATTTTTTCTTATGGTATATTGATATTATAATTTTTGCTAGTACTGTCATAAGTGTCATAAGCTCTTCGAATGAAATGAAATTCCATTGAAATTGTCTCTACTGATGTCATCTTCTACATCATAGTGCTTCATAGATTTGAACGATTGAGCCCTTTATGCCATCTGCGCATTATGGACAACCTTTGTTTTTGTTGTTTCTATCATTCTGATGCTGCAAACTATTCTGTCCATGTAATTACTGACTGCATTGGGTTTTTATTCAATTACCAGACATTTCTTATCGGTTGTAGATAGTTTCTATAGCTTAAAGGACGGTTTGATTGCCGTCAGGCAAATGTTTGATTTCGTTTTAGTAGGATTACAACTTATGTAAGTCTAATGGGTATCAAGGTTTCAAAAAACTTCAAAAGCTATAAAGTTAGAATTCAAGAATGGATATGGAAAGGTTGGGAACTCAATCAGTAAAGTAAACCAAATCCATCCGTCAATGGTGATATACAATAGCTAACAATAGAAACGACCATTCATAGATTAGAACACTCCTACGATATTGTCTTAACAATATTTATGTGTGAGAAAGATTTAATAGGAGAATTGCGTTAACAGGACAATAATAGGCTATTTAAATTAACGATTATAAACAATATTACTTTAGATTTTTAAAATCCTACATAGTGAATGATTTGTAATTGGTTCATTCACAAAAGAAGCGTTTTTATGTTGTCCAAATCTCATTATTGTGAATTGCTGCTTACTGTTTGACGATCAAAAGTTAAAAGATATATATGCACAACATGCAATTATAGTATACAGTGAAAAAATGATGAATAAGCTTAAGTAAAAAAGACGGTTTAAAATCATTCCTATAGTCATCTCATTAATCGTTAATGCCAAAAATGAGCCACACCTATAATTAATAATTTTTAGCAAATATTTAGGCATAATATCAAAGGAAAAGAAAATAACTTTACTGTTAATACTCTTTAACTACTTGTTAGTCACAATAATTTGATATAATTTTGCTGTACTAATTAAATTTTGATCATCCTATCTACAAAAAAAGGGGTTTCCTATAACAAGTGTTTTTTCGACAATATCAATATTAACTTTAGATTATTTCATAAATGCTTTTTTATCTCAGAGCAAACAAATCGTGAGTGATTTAGCCGACGACAATAGTTACATTTTTATTGCTCTGATTCATTCTTACAATATTTTTTAATGTAATTGCATTGTTTACTTTTAACTGCATTAGAAGAATTCATGAAAAAAATAATTTACTGTTATCAATTATTTTCAATGATATTAAAATGATTTTGAATTGAAAAATATTACCTTTCGATTAAATTATATTGAATGTCCATAAATTAAGCCAGAAGATTAATTATTATTAAATCCACCTTGACCTATGAATATAATTAAGAATAAAATTTCTTTGGAAGAGTTATTTATTTAAAAAAATTCGAATTTAATAAAACGCCCTTACGAGAAGATAGGTACAAAAAAGCGCTTCATTTACACCCGAGAACGCAATAATAAACCCGAAGATTTCATTAAATTCTTTGTCGGGAGTATAGCATATTCTGTTGTAAGTTCATAAAATGCTCTGGAATCCAACTGCACACCTCAGTTTTTTATATATAGGTATAAAACATACATAACAGTCCGCCATTTTGTATGAAACAGGTATAAATGTAATCAACAAAACGTTCACATGCCTTCATTAAAAACTACCCAAAAAGGTCGCAGATATCCTTGGAACAATTGAAACATTCCTTATAAATGCTTTTGTCGTATCGAGAATAACAAAACAATAGCAATTTCTGTCATGAAATCTAAGAACTCTATTTACCTGTAACTGGAAAAGAATTCGATCACATTTTCTTGTATACACCCACAAATCCTTAAAAACCAGTTCACTAAAACCATAAATACACTTCTTTCGATTATATTATTCCAAAAGCAAACACTTTTTGATTTAGAATTTGAAAGAAAAATGACTAAAAAGAAAATTTTAGACTTGCCGTAGTACAAAATAACACTATACTCACTAAACCTGTTTTGATTAAAATTTTTCTTGAATTCACCCCGAGAATAATATTAAAAACCTTTAAGAAGTCTTCAGGATATTTTAAACGAGATTTAGCGCCGTTTTTTATTTATAAACACGTAATCAAATTTTTATTCAAGCGCATCTATCTAGTGATAAGGACACGTTCGCACATACACACATGGGGTACGAATTCTGTGTGAATTCTACAGCATCTTTGGTTTGGTGCGCTGAACTCGACAATAATCTTTAGGTACGTAGCCGGGTTTACACCGCACAAGCAGATCATTTCATTAATTTATCCTAGAACGCCTCCTTTAAATTTTTATGCGTTTTTTACAACATAAAAGCAATCCATAAAATTATTATTAATCTTAACTAAAATATTTTTAGATATTTAAAGGACCCTTTAAGTTAAAATTTTAAATTCAACGAAATCCAATAACACTCCAGCCCTGTTTGAACGCGGCTCTTGCACATTCTAAGCCTCAGTGCTGCCAATAACGTCAATGTCACTAAATCAATCGAAATGAAATTCACTATGGATTGCAACAAAAAGTTGTTTTTAACAAGTTGCTTGAATTTTTATAATCTTCCTTTTTTTAGAAGAATATTATTTTCTTAATTATTTTTATTTTTGAAGCATAGACTGTTTTTACCAATATGTAGCAGGAAATACCAATAAGCTCATTGAAGATTTTTCGAAAAGACTCCTCCCAAATTAGATTTTCGAACTGAATTTCGCATAGTAGTACTTCGCCTGTTTTTTCTTTTTCGGCTACCTTAATGGTTTTTCCTACTGAAACCAATAAGTTAATTCCTTTTTATTGATCGCTTCTAAGTTTTATATCCAAAATGAATTTTAAATTACTAAAAGTCGTATAAATCGTATAAACTATTGCAGACAAAAGTAAACCCTTATTAAATTACAAATTCGTTAAAACATTTCAAGACGGAGTTTAAATTATTACTAGGGGAAAATAATATTAAATTAACTAGTCTCGTCTCTTCGCTAGTAAAACTCGCCTTTAATCTTATTTCAGAAAATATGGTAAACTCGATCTTTTTGCTCGTTTTCCATACGGGTAGCTGCGATAAGTTTTGTGTGGGTACAACACGCTGACAAGTTCTTTAAGTTTTCTAGAAAATAGTAATTTAAATAAAAACTTGTTATCACAATTCTACCAGAATTAGCAAACATCGCAATTTTCAGTCCATGAATACAACTTGTCCTTGAATCTGACTATGCATGCACCAAAAATTGAGATATCTGATAATGAGCAAAAATGTAGTAGAATCCACTTGCCATAGAGACAAAAATAAACAATAATTTATTCAAGTCAAAACGCAGTATCGATAACGAAAGATAAACAAAATTCTTTCAATCTTATCAAAATTTTCGCTTGCAGGTGTTATAGTATAAATATTTGATATAGATATTAACGTATGATGTTATGAGATATTTGTATTGGATTTGAAAAACGGTACGTCAAAAAAAGTAATGTGTACCAGTGGCGGATTTACCCATAGGCGCACTAGGCGCGCGCCTAGGGCCCCGAATCGAGCGGGGGCCCCGAAACGTTGTACAAAAATTCATATTTTTCCTTCAAAGTATTTAAATACAGCTGCATGCATGGAAAATATAGATGCCAGAAGGCTACGAATACAAATTTATAGTTATTAAACAAGAAGTGGCTGTTTAAAAGTATTTTTAATAAACTTATACCTTTTTAACAAAGAGTAATTCTTTCATTTAATTTTTAAATCTTGCAGGGCCGCCTTTTAGATTTTGAGACCCCGTGCACAAATATCGAGTGGGGCATCCAGTAAATAAACAAGTGTTGATTAAAATAAGGTAGCTCGTTGCGGGGCCCCACTAGCTCCTGGGGCCCTGTGCATACGCCCGGCTGACCGACCTTAGGGACGCTTCTGAAATCTTGTGAGAATATAATTTTATTGTTTTGGCTAAGGAAATATTCCCAGAACCAAATCCACATGAAATGAAATCGAGAAAAGTTTTTGTTTAAATATTTCTCAACCAAGTACGTAAGCCAAGTTTCATTAAATTTTATTAGCAGGTTCCCTCAGCTCACACCGCTTCTTATCGCGTTCGGAAATTAACAGAGGGTTTCCAAAAAGTTCGAAGGGGTGGTGCGAGGGAACATCCTAATAGAATTTCATGAAACTTGGCATGGGGCAGTATTTTAACAACAAGAAACGGCATTATCATGGACCACAACAAAAATTCGTTATAAATGTTGTGGCCGAACTATTATATAATGTCCGAACTATTATGGGCCTGGGCTCGTTTATTATATTTTTACTTATTTCGTTTACATAGGTAGAGTGTAGTTTTATTTTATTTATTTTTTAATCTCATTCATATTTGAAAAGAATCTTTAATTCCTATTTTGTTAGATATTAATTTTAATTTTTAATTTTATATATTTTCGTTGTCATGATTAATGTTTTAAATGTGTAGATTGGAAATAAAATCTATTTTATAAAGGTGTTTATTAAATTACACCTATTTCCAATATTTCCTAAAAGAATAGGGGCCCCCTTAGCTAATTGCGCCTAGGGCCCCTCACAAGGTAAATCCGCCACTGATGTGTACTAATCATCTAAAATGCCGACAAACCGATAAGTAATGACGATTTGGTAGAATTCCATAAACAACAGAAGACTGTTAAATTTCCTTTCAGCACAGTATAGTTATACCAGCACGTGCACTTTAGCAAATATTGAAAGCAGCCATGTGTGACCTTCCCAGCCAGCACACTGACGTCATAATGTCGCCATTTTTCGGCAGTAACGACGTTAACTGGCTTATTAAAGTGATGTTAAATTGTCGTAAAACTGACAGCATTATGTCACAGTATAAAGACGTCAATATAAGACGTCATTAAAACGTTGTTTAATGACGCCATTAAAATGTCTTATACTAGTACTAGGACAGGAATTATAAATAAAAAAATTGAATATTGGAAATAACGTTTATTCTATACTATTTCATACATAATTATTAAATAAAAGTAAATATTCAGTAACAGAAAACACATTCTGTTAAACTCAACATCTCATAATTATTAAACAAGAGTAAGCTTTTATTAACTGAAAAGCTGCTAAAGCAATTTGCAAAATCATGAAATAAATAAAGATTATTAAAAGTTTCACAGTTTTATTAAAATATACCTGACAATATTGTTTCGACAGCTATGCTGTCATTATCAAAGGTAATATAATTATAAACAAACACGTCGCTAAGGTAGATACAAAATAGGTAACTAGATAAAATAATAATAATAATAATAAAAATTAATAATAAAAATCATAATTAAACATCTAATACTTCCAGTAACGGAGAATTACTGAGCTCAAGTTGTTCATTCATTAAAGGTACCCTGAGTTTGTGTTTGTATATCTCAAAGGCTTCTAAAATGTCTAATTTGCGTTTGTTATTACAAAAATGTAGGAATTTAATATTATTTTGAGAAGTCATTGTGTGATTTTGTTCTAAAAGGTGTTTGGCGTAATTCGATTTTTCAGGATGTTTATTTTTGTAATGACGTACGTGTTCTTTATATCTTATGTCAAAATTTCGAAGTGTTTGTCCAATATATACCGAACTACAAAAAGAACAATTTAAACGGTAAATGCCCGATTTCATGATATCATGTGTTCTGTCTTTAGCATTAAATAAAAATGAAAAAGTGTTAGTGTTGGTTTTAAATGTTATTTTATAATTGTTGGTTTTTCTTAGTATATGTGCAATTTTTTCTGATATTTTGCCAAAATATGGTATAGATATGTAATTTGTGTCTTCTGTTTGATTGTCAATGGGATATATTCTTTTGATAGCTAACCTATAATCTTTTTGTTTAATTAAAGTGTCAATCATGTTCGGATTATAATGATTTGCATGTGCTAGTTGTTTAATGGTTGATATCTCTTTGCTAAAATCTGATTTTGTTAGTGGAATAGTTAAAGCTCTGTGTACTAATGATCTGTATGCTGCTATTTTATGTGTATTGTGGTGACAAGATTCATTTGGTATTGTTATGTCTGTTTGTGTTGGTTTTCTGTATATGGAAAATTCAAAAAGATTGTCTGCGTTTACCGTTTAAATTGTTCTTTTTGTAGTTCGGTATATATTGGACAAACACTTCGAAATTTTGACATAAGATATAAAGAACACGTACGTCATTACAAAAATAAACATCCTGAAAAATCGAATTACGCCAAACACCTTTTAGAACAAAATCACACAATGACTCCTCAAAATAATATTAAATTCCTACATTTTTGTAATAGCAAACGCAAATTAGACATTTTAGAAGCCTTTGAGATATACAAACACAAACTCAGGGTACCTTTAATGAATGAACAACTTGAGCTCAGTAATTCTCCGTTACTGGAAGTATTAGATGTTTAATTATGATTTTTATTATTAATTTTTATTATTATTATTATTATTTTATCTAGTTACCTATTTTGTATCTACCTTAGCGACGTGTTTGTTTATAATTATATTACCTTTGATAATGACAGCATAGCTGTCGAAACAATATTGTCAGGTATATTTTAATAAAACTGTGAAACTTTTAATAATCTTTATTTATTTCATGATTATGGAGTTCCACAAAATAAGGCTGGAAACAATAAACAATATGCAAAATAATTGATGATACTAAAATAAAAAATAATACATATTAGTATAAGTACTAAGTAACCTTTCCATTACTATTAACTTATTAACAATACTAATCTCGCAAAGTCGTCGAACGGGTAAAATTGTATAGGTTATGTAGTATTGTGATGGAACACGTAATTATTATTACACTCACCCTTTGTGATAAACCACACAATTATTATGCAGTAGTTGCACCTACACATACACTATAAATGTTAGGTACATCAACAACTTTAATAATAAGTAGGACCGTTACTAACGAAAGAGCAAAACAGTATTCCGGCATGTAGTCACGTGCGGTTTAGTAAAAAAAGTAAAGTGAAACATTATTACCAGATTTGTCTCTCGTACATCAGTGGACCTGACAATTAAAAAATAGTATATTTGAATATTGAAAATATAATAATTTTTTCTATTTACATTCTGTAAGTAAATGTAAAAATAGACATAAAATAGAATAAAAGACTATATAATACATTTTACAGAATATATCACTTTTTGGTTACTTAGATAAATCATAATAATATTAGAACTCTAAAAACGACCTTATTGTACGTCTAAAAGACGTCGTTTTGAAGACGTCTACGTACGTCCCATAATATGACGTCTTATGGACATCATTTATTAGTCATATGACGTCGTCGACCAATAATCACTTAAAGATAACGTCAATATGTCAGTATGCTAGCTGGGTTATAGTATTCTTGGGTTATTAAACAACGGTCAGCTATGCTACGCTGTACGCTCCTTGTTATTATACCAGCATATAAAACGATGACGTCCGGCAAGCCTCGGCGAACTGTTCGCGGTTTGTCACTCTTGTGTGCGATATTTGGAACTACCTTATCAACTTCAAAGTGCCGATAATCGAGTTGGTATACTGCATATTTTTATGTCGTGCTTTTAGTGTAAATGCCACAGTAAAACATAACTGTTATCTTGTTATAAAAATGTACACATGATTCATTATTCATACTCATTGAGTACGAAATCTCAAGTGGTGCGTCTTACAAAGGGTGTAACTATGCAAATCTCCAAGGTAGCGCCACACAGTGGTTTGTAACTGGCAAATGTGGAAATAATTCAATAACTTTTAGAGATTGTTATTAAAATGAGATATTTATATGCGTATCTATAGGTTTTTGGGGTCGCTGAATACGAATCTATGCTAGAAATTTCAAATTCAAAATGGCGGATCGAAATATAACAACTTTATTTCTCAAGTTTTTGCGATTAAAATACATATGAGGGACCCAGAAACCAAGGGGTACAAGTGCAAATTATCACATTCCTAGATAATCAGCTCTAAAGGTTTGATGATTCCTATACTTACAGTATGAAATTAAATATTTAACCCACTATATCTCAACATCTGTCTAGTTTCTGTGGATTTCCCTTGGTAGGTAAATAGGTGTGCTGTTTATGTACTTCAATGCATAACTCCATTTAATAAAAAAATGTCACTTGTACCCCTTGGCTTCTAGGCCTCTCATATAATCTTTATGCTTTTTAATATATTTTTGGGTACACTGAATATGATAATACAAGACTTAGAATTCTAGATGGCGGATCTAATATGGCGTTTCAATTAGTCACATTATCAGTTTATGAATAGATTTTTGAGATCACTGGATTAAGACATTTAGGAAGAATTAAATACCAAATAATCTTCACTAACACATATTATTTATTGGCAACATCCACTAGCAGTCCTAGATAAATCTTGAAGTCGTCTTGGATTTCGTGCTTTCGATTCTTCATGATAATATTGTCATTACTGTCCTGCTGTATTTTATAAAAACAGAGTTGATAGAATTGATATTCCAAAGCTTTCTTCAAAACTTCACAATTTGTTAATAATAGGAAGCTTCAGAAACTATAAACACCTAAAGGTGGCGCTACGGCCCGCAAAACGAAATTAATTTCTTTAAAACTAAAATTTGAAAATGTAAATAGAAACATTATTTGATCGCATCGCAGTTCTTAGCTCACAGTGTTGCCAGACATGCGTGAACTTTCAAAATATTTTAAGTTTAACTAAAATTTTTAATTTTTAAATGCCAAGGAATAATTTAAGGTAGTTGAAATCAAAAAGGGGAATATAAAACTGCTAAATATCTTTAAAAATATCAGTTGTTCTTGCTGGTTTTAAGAAAAAGAAAAGTATTACTATATTAAAATATTTAAAATATATATTCGTTTTAAGAAATTAATCAGGACTAATTAAAAGTGAAATAGTTTATACAAAAATTAACCGTCACATACTCTGAAGTAAAGAAAAACAACATTTACTTCGGGAATTTATTAAATAATAGTTAAAAGATTAGGAAAGTTAAATTACTTTTAAATGTCCCGCGAATATTACCACCCCACGCTTCCTGGTGCAGAAAGCGTTCAACTAAAAATGACTGATTTGCGTGCTGCCATATTTAAATTTCCGCGCCGTGTACATCTATTTTATTTCAATCAACACTAAATAAGTAAGCAAAAGAATTTATCCATTGTCATCGATTTTGCTATTAAACACTGTTATAATGACTGTATTATGTTTAGTTTGGTTATTTTTTTAAAAAACGTTAATAATACAAAATTGGCGATTTTCGACTACGATTATAATATTTATTTTAGATATCTATTCCCTACAAACTATGATCCACACTACCTTAACAGTTTAGCAATCGACATCAAACATTATCTTGCTAAAAAACCGATTATTAAAAGAAAACTGAATGAAAAACGTGAGCTATATTTTGATGCTAATATTTTGCGCCAATAACGCCCCCTTAAATTAAATTTACTAACATGATCAACAGAAGATAATCACTTGTTCTTTGTCCTACACTTCCGATGAATTTTCTAAAAATTTCTTGAAAGCTGTGTGAAGCCATTTGGCTGAAAAATCATAAATTAAATGCTTTTTTCTATTTCACATTGATTTTGGTTTCTTTTCGAAAGCGAAAATAGAACGGAACAGAAATAGAACAGAACTTTTCGATACTATTTTAAGGATTTTTTATTTCTTGATTTTGAGATTGGTAAAATTTGAAGGTTATTATTTTGACACATGGCACGTAATCATAAAGCTGCACATTTTAATAAATTAAATTGAAGTTATTAAAGTAAATTGTTGCTAAATAACAATAGATATAATAATACAGATAAATATAAAAGTGTAAAAAGTCATTCTTTATTGCGCGAACGTTTAGCGCGAACACACGAGCAAAGTACGAGCGTTTCCTTGAAATGTATAAGGAATGTAGTAATTCACTACATTATGGTATCAAATTCAAATGTGGGGTACGAACCCCCCGTCTCCTGTGGTAGCAGAGTGTAGTCACGTATCACGTCGGGTCACCAATTATAACGATTGTGGACCTTTTAGAGGTTACCATTATATTTCTTCTAAATTTCTAGAGAATGTAGTAATTTACTATGGTACAAATCTATGGAAATTGTAATATTGCGCTTTAAATTGAAAGTCCTCTCGGGCAACTTTCTCTGAGGAACGAGCGAGGGCAAAATATTTTGCTGCTTGTTACTATGGGAGATGAGCAGGTATTTTGTCGCTTGCTCAAAACAAACACCAACAGTGATAATCTTCCTTGTTTTGCAAAGGTGACATAAGTAGCTTTTAATGTGCTACTTTGTAATAAATTTAAAATTAACATTTTTTAATATTCTTAGCCAAATAGAGCAGTTGTAGAAACAATATTATCTAAATCTACAACACAGTGTCATGCTACTGGCGCAGGGGCGTTGGAAGTACGGGTCGGAGGGAGCAGCTTCCTCTATCTTAGAACAGGGGGATGTCGCGTCGCCCCCTCTAGAACGAAAGAAATGCGAATTTATTATTAAGCTCAAGAATTATTTCAACAACTATCGAAGACAGGAAAAAATTATTAGGATCTTTTTTGTAAGGGGTGTTCTTAGTTTTATTTTAGAAGTATCTTTGAGCTACGACCAACCATATTTGATATAATAATAATAGAAATAATTGCTACAACCCATAACCTAAAACCAGGCCCCAGAAGCTATGATGCTTGTACGGGAGGGATGGGGCGATTATTATTATTATTATTATTAAGTAGGCCCAACGTGCGGCTACAGCCCATTTACAGATAGAACAGCGCATATCCCACATTTATGTTACAGTGTTACAGCTAAGGAAAACTGCAGAAAACCTTAATCAGATCTGCCGGCAACAGGAGTCGAACGTGGCCCGCTTGGGTGAAAGTGCAGCACGCTAGACATTACAGTACCAAGGCTGATATTTCAAAAAACCAAAAACACCGTATCTTTTTTCGACGTAGCAACTTTAGCTCACCTCGAAGTCGCCAGGTCATAAAATATATTCATCACTAACATCCCCAAACAAGCATGCAAAATTGCAAAACATTACGAATTTTTCCCAAAAAAGTCTTCATTGACTAGAATATTATTAATTGATTTTAACTATACTCTAACAAACAAGTGAAGAATCTAGGTCGCCGCGTGATCACCACCTGGTAAACACATAAAATCTAAGATCAGATTTTAATCAACACTGATATTATTTAAGCTGTTAAAACTGTCAGTGACGTACGTTAATCGCCCGCGTGATTCGTGAAACGGTATGCAATTTACCCCTGGTGATTTCGGCGACGTAGATCCTTCATTTGTTTGTTAGAGTATAATAAAATTATTATTAAATTGAATTTAATTATTGTTTTTCTTAGTTACTTATTCTTAATGATTTGAAAAATATGACTTTAATTCCCCACTCAGTCATTGGAAAGCAGAGATGCTTCCAAAATTGTTTAAAATTTTTAGCAGAGCGCTAAATAGAACGCTCCAGCCAATACCAGAGGTTATTTAATGGAATCTATGGCATGTCGTCGAACGAACAAAATGCCGAAAAGAGACTATATGGACATATCGTCGAAAGTGAACAAATCTCCGAAAGCATAAAATGGCGCCAAATCGCCGAACGTGTTCAAAATGCCGAAACTAATCTATAAATAAATCGCCGAAACATATCTATGCAAAAATAGCCAAACGCGGTCAAATCGCCGAAACGTATTGCTTTAATTATTAATGCTGTCCTAATATATTTTAAGGAATACAATTGTTACATATTACCAAAGCTTCCCTGAATTAAAATTATCTATCATGTTATACTTAAATTGTTTCATTCTGTAATTATTTTGTTTTTTTTAGATTCTTATAAACCAATAGAAAAACTTCCCGAAAAAAGTCCCGACGAGACGCGACGCTGGGTCAAACTCTGATTATAATTATAAGGGCAAAACATTAATCTTAATGTTTTCAACGCTGTTTGGAACAACTTTTCTTTGGCTTAATGAATGACCTCCGCCGAATGTTGCTAAAAGATTCAGGTATCCATCAGCAAGAAGTTTTGTTGACAAATGTTGCTACAACATTAAATAAAATATTGTTTTGATAGACACTTACTTCGAGAGACCGTTGTTCTTTTACCAATAATTTTTGGATGTTTTAATATAAACCTTTCTCACAAAATTATTTTAAATAAAAATCTTACATATACTACATTTTCTTTATATCAATATTTTGTAATAAAATAAAAGCCATGAAATTATATCGAAAACTTGAAGCACTTGTTTTTTAAAACTAAAGATCCAGTATTGGTATATAAGATACAGATACGGATATTTTCTATCGTTTTATACTTTTCGACGTTTTGTTAACGTTCGGCCATTTGTGGAGAAAATACGTTTCGGCTACTTGACTACAGATGCGTTTCGGCGTTTTGTCCGCTTTCGAAGATTTGTCCAAATATACCTTTCGGTCTTTTGATCACTTTCAGTGTGTACAGAGCAGTTTTGGCGTTTTAACCACCTTCGGCAATTTGCCCGCAGATGTATTTCGGCAGTTTGGTCAGTGCCTGTGAGTTCGGCAAATTTGAGAGGTCGACATCGACGTTTCCGATCTATTCGGAGTCGTTTTATGCTTTCGGTGATTTGTCTACTTTCGATGATATGTCCAGTTCTCATTTATGGTTTATCTTATCTGTGAAATCGAAGTTCGCCTCCACCCTAGTGAAAATACTTTCGATGTCCTTGGGCCCACACTCAAGACGTAATTCGGATACATCCCGAAAGGTTTCCTGTTGGTTTTATTTTATGTCTATAGCTGATGTAGAAGTAAAGTACCTATTAAGGAATTAATAAATATCGTGGATAATTTGGTTTAAAAGACTTTAAAAGTTTAATGTAGGTAACCAATAGTACTAAGAATTAATTCAATTATGTGTTGATCAAAATTACTTTCAATACAATAGAGAATTTTACAAACAGCTTAATGATAATTACCTTGCTATGGGGTCGCCATTATCACCTTTAGCAGAAGTTCTTATGCATTCCTTTGATAGTAACTGATTTGATATTATCAACAACCGTTTGAAAAAGATTTACTATTGGTTGAGATAAAATGCAAACCAATCTGCCGTATACATAAAATATAGCAAATGCTTCTACGGTATGTTGATCTCACTCTTATTAATTAAAAATCATATCTTTTTCATTTTACTAATAGAAGTAAAAGCATTTAGGTACTTCAGTTTATATAATAGTTTATATAAAATAGATATTTAAGATACAAGTGTAAAAAGTCATAGGTACTTTATTGCGCGAATGGTTTAACACACGAGCGAGGTGCGAGCCAGTGTCTTAAAGGATGTGAGTACAATGAAGAAACTTTTCACACGTGTATCTTACAACGTTCTATATACGATCATAACGCTTTACTCAAGTATTCATTGTATTTGATATTTTTTTAATTTGTGGCTTATTTGTCATGTATCTTTAGTATCACATATATTAGCGTGCTTAGATTTTTATGTGCTATGTTGTTTAGCAACCAGTTTGTAAAATATTCAAAAATCATTTATAATACATCTCTTATTGACATTTGTAGCGTGCAATAAAAAATTTATAACACTAGCTCAATAAACGTTAACTTTTTACACGAAAGTCAGTGTAAAAAGTAGTCACTTTTTGTATGATCGTTATAGATAAAAACTATAAATAATTTGCAAACTTTGTTGTAATAGACTCTTGTTACAAAAATGAGATTAGTTTTTAAACTATTATTCTTTGTGTTTGTGATTATTTGCAACAGTTAAAGACTTTCTAGAATGCTATCATATACAAATTACTAAAATAATTATTTTGGATTTCCTGATTCTCATCTGTTAAAAATAAAATTGCATGTAACATTCTGTATTACATATACAAGACACGCACTTTTATGATATTGTACCATTGTTTTTGATCGGCGTAGAGTTGCTTACGTTTTAATGAAAGAATTTTATTATACAACAAAACATCTCAAGAAAATTGTCACCAGGTTCTCATAATTAAAATATTTTATATACAACAAAGTAAAAGGAAGGAAAAGAAAATGGTGTGTAATACCGTAAGCTAATTTTACAAATGCGACTTTTGTTAGAAACACATTAACAATTCTTTTATCAAATTCATGTTTTTTATATTCATTTTTATATTTTAGCATTTCCCATCCGCAACCATATTAAAAATACATTATTTTCGTAATTCTCAGTTAAGGTACGTTAGAAGCGGATATAACCACCATAACGCTTAGTACAAAAACAAAATACAAATACCCGGAAAATAGAACAATACAATAAGGGCATTTTCTCGTTATTTTAAATGAAAATTCCATTTTAACCCAACACCTCGATGACACATTCGAACGGAGAGAATGAGAGAGTTTAATTCCCAATATGTTGTGAACAATATGTCGCAGGATTCAATACCGGAGTGCCAATGATTCATCTTATTAAAAGTTCTGCGTAAAGGCAAACTGTATACGAGTTCTAATGTGTTGAAGTGAGATGAGCCCGTTTATTGGATTGTACTTTTCGTTCCAAACTATTCAATATGTACTCGTAATTTGTATGCACCCCCCATTTATTTCATTTTAATCCGGTATAATCTTTATTTGAAAAAGGGTGAATGATAAGAGATATGACAACAGGACAAAATGAAAATAATTTGTTAATTCGCGAGTTATTACTTTATGATGAACTTTTCTGCCTTGTTAACACTGGGATTTTAACGAGATTTTTTTCCAATCGGAATGTATCACACACAAAACACATTAATTCTCAAAGCGTTTTAAAATTTCATCCAACATGATGAATGTTTGTTATCTTTATGTTGGACTTTTTAATGTTATTTATATTTTTATCAGATGTTAAAAGATTTATTGAAGGTGTAGTGTTAAATAACAACTACTGCAATACGTCAAACGAATTTTTAACATCTATATATGTATCTACTATATCCTATATCTAAAGAAGATTCCCTTTTCCTCAAAGTACCCAAGCAGCATTTTTAGTCATCGCTACGTACCAGCAACTACCAGTGGAACTATTAAGTTTTTGCCAATAGTCACAAGGACGTAATTGCTACGGTTTGATTACGTGCCTGGAACCAAAATGGGGATAATTTTTGGGTAGCAGATACGTGGCGGCGTAGTAATTGCTACTTTTCTGGAACTTCTTTTCTCTTATTTCTTCTTCTGTTTTCTCTTTGACACATCGTGTCGCGTGGTTACTCTCTCTTACTCTTTCAACTTAACAAATATTTTATATCATTTTCTATACTAATGCCGCGATGGTGTCACAAAATAGGTTACTATTTTTTTGTAATACCTACTTAATAATACAAAGAGCGATGAATTGTTTGATTATTTTATCATTCCAGTAAACCAAAATTATAAACCATTGCAACTTTTCTGTTGAATGTGATGATGATAGGTCGAAAAATAACAATATATTTTTTAATAAAAAATATCTTTAATAAAATATGACAAAAATACTTATAAGTTGATAAACATGATAGAGACCAGTTTTATATTATTCCTGTTATCTTCTTTTATATGTTTAAATAAAAGATACTCAATTATTGTCATTAATTAATTTTATTAAAATTGAGTGAGCAGGGACATTAGATGACACAATGCATACACTGTACAAGATGTGTGTCTTCCAAGCCGACTCAAGTGGTACTGACGGACGGGTCAGGATTGATGATTAATGGCCTCCAACATTTTACAAGTAAATATGGAGATGGAGTAGTTTACGAAAAATTACTTTAAAGTGATTCTCCTGGGTAGCAAAAACGAAAGTTTTACTTTCAATACTACTGTAAGGTCCTGTTACTTTAAAGGGTTAAACAATGGTTCCAGGCGGTGGCAGGAACTTTCAGTACTACTTTAAAGTTTTAAAAACCTTAAAGTAGCTTCGGGCAAGTTACTGCTACAATAATAATACCACTTTGAAGTTGCAACGACTTTAAAGTAATTATACTAAGTGGCAATTTCGTTTCATATACTTTAAAAGTTACTTAGAAGTAATGGAACTACATAGTTCCAATAAATATTATAAACAACTACACAATTACTAAAATATTCCGAATTGAAGTAATTAAACCTATAAAGTGATAAATTTAGTTGTAGTTACTTAACAACTACTCGATCAAAGTTCCGATCTCAGTTACTACTACTTAGATGCTACTTGGGTAAATACCTAACACACCTAACCCAGCCTTACTATAAACGTTTTAGCCTACACTTGCTCACCGGAAATGAATTTAAACTAAGCTGATCTATCTACCTATACCCTAACATATAAATGAAGGATCCAGGTCAATGCGTGCACATCAGCTGTGAGAACATTACGATAAGATAAGAATGTAGGCAGAATATTGTATTACGAGATACCTTTAAAAAAGTTAGTAGCGTACGTTCGGATAGTACTTTTTAACATTATGTAAATTTGTCATCGTTGAAGTATCTATTCAACCCTAATAACGAGTTATAATTAAAAATCTCATTACGTTTTAAACGGCATAGGGTAATGAATACATTTGTTGACTTATGCCATTCACTTTTGTGGTCTATACGGAATGAAATACATTTTATTTTTATAGGTGGAATGAAATCATTCAACGTGGACGTTAATAATAATAATTGTTCTTATAGTATAAATTAATTTCATTTTCCTTATTTTGTACGTATATTCGATTATAATCGAATACACATTAAGCATCAACGTTAGCCTTATTGAATCACGTTTTGTGACGCTACTGAATCATTCGAGTTCATCTGTTTTTTCTGTTATCACATAAACCACTCGAGTCGACCACATGATCGTGGAGTGAACATTGCGTGATTTGCGATGCTTTTTACATTTCTGCCCTCGTGATATCGGTAATCTTAAATCCTTTATTTGTTGGCGAGAGTATAGATGTGACTAAGAATTGCTTGTTTCGCGTACTTTCCTTTGCAACCGATTGAATTGGTGTACGGAGATTAGATTTAGATCTGCTATCATGGAGTGTGTATAAAGAGTGTTACTTCTAGCAGACTGTAGCGACTCGGTAACCAAGTCAGCCCGGTGCGGAGCCACTTTGTCTCATATTCTGTAATGCAGTATTCTGAACTATAACTGACAGCTAACGTAACCTACTATATTACTCGGCTTTAGTATACTACTTTGTAAGCTTTAAGATAGAAGCTTGACACCGGACTGGATTGATTGTTGAGTTTCTGTGATGGTAGACTGGTAGCGATGGGTAGTAAGATATATAGCCGTTCTTGCAATCAATGGTTGTAGCAGACATACTGCACTGGTGATGATAATGTTGAGGTTGGTGTTCTAAGTAGTGTTGGTTGGACAGGTCTTATGGTCCAGGTTCTATGCAAATTGTCATTCCTGCATCGACTGATTTGTTAGTGAGGACAATATTTTTACAGAGGGCTATCCTTCATAAAATTATTCAATCATTTATTTTTAAACGCATTTAAAATATGTTTGTAATAGTTTGTTTCCCTTGATAAAGTAATACATTAATCCATGTAGGAACTGCCAATCTTGACAATAGTTCCCAGCTTGGCTGAATATTGGATAACCAAATTGCGTTATTTCAACACGTCAACCAACGCCTCGGTACTATACTCACAACTTGCATTCTTTGCGTAGATACGCAATGGTACTAGGCAACAAGAATAATAAACAAGTCATATAATATAAAAAATAAATATCTCATAAAAGTTACTACTTGCGTTTTATTAACTCTTACAAGACATATATGTAGCCCTAACACTACCATAGTGTTACACCCTCGCCACATTTGGTGATCCCGACGTTCCTGAAGAAGAATTTAACAGTATTGGTCTTTGCCTGCTGCACTGAATTCTCCAGGTGAATAACCGCTAGTTCTCCTTTCATCATCTGTCATCAGTTACTACTAGACTCCTGTCATCGTGAGATACTGCTACCTGCTTCGCTTACTTGACTTGTCGTGGCTGGTTGGAGGTGACCGTTGGAACCGAAACTAGTGCTCCTTCTCATCCGATAAGTATTTTTACTTACTTATTTAATATTTCAAATGGCGGCTGTCAAAGTTCCATTTCCAGTTTTTACGAGTAACGATATCGACCTGTATTTTATTTTAGTGGAAAGATACTTTACTCGTATGCTGATCAACGATGAGCTCGCCAAATACAACTTCTTCTTTAATTTTTTTACAAGACCTAACCTACAAAATTAATTTTGTGGTTGACAGTAGTGCTGACTATTCTATTTTACCCACCCACGTTGCAGTTTCCTGTAACCAAAACATTACGCCTGCCAACATTTCATTTATGGCCGTGAACAACACGTCAATTCCTGTGACAGGTATTGTAACTTTGAGGTTACATTTACCGATTCCTGGCCTACAGCCGTGCCCCTGGAAATTTTATGTCGCTGACATATCTACAGCCATTCTAGGCCTGGATTTTTTACAGCAGCACAACCTAACCATTGACTGCTTTTCTCGACGAGTCATTTGCAAGACAGATGTCAATCTCGCCCGAAACCGCAGCCAGGGTTGTCAATTTCCAGCTCCAACAGTGAATCCTCTCACTGACTGCTCTTCTCAGCGGGTCATTTGCACAGCAGATGTCCAGCCCGCCCGAACTCGCAGTCGAGGTTCCACAACCCCCCCCCCCAGTTAAGACTGACTGATCTTCTCAGCGGGTCATTTGTACAGCAGATGTCCAGCCCGCCCGAACTCGCAGTCGAGGTTCCACAAACTCACCAGTTGAGACTGGCACTAAACGCAAACTATTTTCTGCTCAGGCTAATGTTTTGACTCCTCCTTCCGAGTCAATCGTTATTCCTGCGATTTCTTCCCCCTTTCTTCCCTTACCTTCACCCATTAACGTACCCTCTTCAGGTACTGTTAACAACATGTCTAGCGATCTTGATGTTTATAGCAAGATGCTAAACACACACTTCCCGGAGCTTTTGCGTAAGTTCGACTACCATCAACCCGTAAAACATACTGTAGTCCATCACATTGACACGACCGGCCCTCCGGTTAAAGCACGCTGCCGTAAACTGAACCCTAATCATCTTTCTTTTCTAGAAGATCATCTTAATGAGCTCTTGGACGCTAACGTAGTACAGCGGTCATCATCTAGCTACGCTACGCCAATTCACATCGTCGGGAAGCGAGCAGTAGGCACAGCAGAGACGCTACCTCCTGGTGACGACCAAGACATCACAGCCCCCATCGCCCCAACAGACAGTTATCACTTGGTTGGCGATTATAGAAAACTCAATTCAGTGACAGTACCAGATCGTTACCCGATTCCTTTTTTAAAGGACTTTACAAGAAAACTTGCTGGCGCAACCATATTCTCGAAGCTAGACCTCCAAAAGGCCTACTTCGCAATACCAATCGCAGCAGAGGACATTCACAAGACTGCTATTATCACATCTCTGGGGCTCTTTGAGTTCAAACGGATGTGTTTCGGACTACGGAATGCAGCCAGCACCTAGAGTCGTTTCATGGACACTGTATTATCAGGGCTTCCATTTTGTTTTTCATACCTAGACGATATCCTAGTCTTTAGTGCTGATTCGCAGCAACATGTTGAACATTTACACCAAGTGTTTTCCCGATTAAAAGACAATGGCCTAATTATAAACCTACCAAAGTGTCTCTTTGGAGTCAATGAGCTCGATTTTTTAGGACATCACGTTAATACACGCGGTATCAAACGAATGGCTTCCAAAGTCCAGGCTATAATTGATTACCCATTGCCTTCAAGTCAGAAAGCACTCCGCAATTTTATTGGCTTAATTTCGTATTACCATAAATTTGTACCAAACCGTGCGAAAATTTTGGCACCGTTAACCTCTATAGTTATTCCCGGTAAAGCTTCGCTAAAGCCTGTCCAGTTAAATCATGAGCAAATAGAAGCCTTTAGGCACGCGAAGAATGCTTTGATTACCGCTACTTTATTGGTACATCCGCGAATTAATAACCACCTTAGTATAGCTGCAGACAGTTCGTCTTCCACTATAGCTGGGGTATTACAACAGTTTGAAGATGGCATGTGAAAACCACTAGCTTTCTGTTCCCGGAAGTTAACCACCATAGAGCAAAAGTAGAGTATTTTTTCTCGGGAACTTCTTGCAATATACTTTGCTTTAAAGAAGTTTCGTTACTACGTTGAGTGCAGAGACTTTCAAATCTTTACGGATCACAAACCTTTGTGTACGGCGATCAAAAATAATGGTGATCAATATTTACCACGTGAGTTTCGACAACTAGAGTTTATTTCTCAATTCACAACTGACCTCCAATATATCAACGGTCAAGAGAATATTCCGGCGGACGCTCTGACAAGGGTTAATCTTATTAACGTCCCTGGAACTGATCTTAATTACGACGAAGTCGCTCTATCTCAAGAACAAGATCCCGAGTTAAACCAGCTCCGCTCTCGTAGTAACTTTCAATTCATTTCCCTTCAAACTGCCAACAAATCAAACCTCTGGGTGGATGTTAGTATAGGCCAACCACGACCCTATATCCCGCTCAAATTCAGGTATCTCTTATTCCAACAACTACACAACATCGCCCATCCTGGCATCCGTACTACTAAAAGATTGATTACTCAGTGATATCTGTGGCCATCTATGCACCACGATATTCAGAATTGGGTCATATCTTGTGATGAATGTCAGAAACATAAAGTTCGGCGTCATACGAAAACCCCTCTACAATCTATTGTAGAACCAGATGAACGTTTTACTAAGGTCCATCTCGACCTAGTACACCTTCCTTCTTCGGGAGGTTATAAATTCCTCCTTACCATTATTGACTGCTACAGCCGGTGGCCGGAAGCAATTCCTCTAAAGTATTCTTCCGTGGAGTCAGTAATCACTGCATTTGTCGACACGTGGGTGTCCCGCTTTGGAATTCCCAAGTATCTCACCACGGACAATGCAAGAATATTCCTTTCTCATGCATGGATCAACTTCATGGCCATGTTAGGAATTAAACACGTCAAATGCACGGCCTTCCATCCGATTAGTCAGGGCGTTATCGAACGTTTTAATCGGACACTCAAGCAATCCATTCAAACCACAGGAACTTCCTCCTGGTTAACGAATCTCCCTTGGATTCTCTTGAGCTTACGTGCAACACTGAAATCGCAAGTTAATGTTTCTCCTGCAGAAATTCTGTATGCTACCCCTTTACGACTACCTGGAGATTTCTTTGAAGAAGAACAACTGGCTAACGACATGAACCTCCCTAATTTCATAGCCAATATCAAAAGTCGTATGAGGAAGCAGAAGCATTTTTTTACAAAAACGTATTCCGGTCAGTCCTTCGTCCCCAGCGACTTGACCAACTGCACACACGTATACGTTCGTAACGACACGCACACTCTGGGCATGAAAAACAGTTACTTAGGCCTCTATAAGGTGTTAGAACGGACAGTTAAATACGCCACTTTAGAAAATCACACTGGCCCTATCTCTTTAGATAGGCTAAAGCCTGCATATTTTTTAGATTAGTTACTTTATAATGTTAAGCCAACAATGAACTGATTTCAAATGCTACGCGAAGGCATCTTTTGAAACCTTTTACCTGTTGACTTTGAAAATTTGAACACTTTTCTTTCTGTTTACAGGTTCCAAGAGTTGCCGTCGCAAGTTCCATATTGTTAGTTAACTTGAGTTTTTTATTGTATACTACCTAGTGGAGTTTTTGTAGCTGGAGCATTTTACAACTTTATTCAAGTTCCTTTAAAATACTCCATTTTTTCTCCAAAATACTATTCCGTATTTTTTCCTTTTCATGTGTTACCATCGTTTCAGACCGGGCGGGGTAATGTTGTGAATAGCTCACAACTTGCATTCTTTGCGTAGATACGGAATGGTACTAGGCAACAAGAATAATAAACAAGTCATATAATATAAAAAATAAATATCTCATAAAAGTTACTACTTGCGTTTTATTAACTCTTACAAGAGATATATGTAGCCCTAACACTACCATAGTGCTACACCATCGCTACAATACCAATTCTGGGTTCTCTAATATCTGCCTAAGGCTCTGACTAGGAGCCTACCTTCAGCCCTAGTCTCGGTTTAGTACTGTTTCCCCAAACTTCAACCAATTTTAGTGTTTCTAGACTTGGCTTCTTACCCGTGAACCAAGTTTGGGTCAATCTTCACATATTCTACCAAATCAAGCTTGCGAAGTTTTCTGTCTTTATTATATCAGCTAGTAATTAATTAAGAGAAAAATGTGAGAAAAGTTAAACCAAAGTAACTACATTGTTTATAATTATTATTACTAAATATAAATTCAGCTTTCTAATTCATGACGCGCTTCGTTTCTTCGAAACAAGCACAGACATGAAAAGTAAGTAACGCGTTAGGTGCAAGGGGAAGCCTTTACCGTCTCAGTGTTCATCCATCTACGATGAGTGATGTTTCGTTTAAGGTTACGTTCCTAAGATATGTGTGTATAACCGTTTTGTAATATTGTGAATAAAATAATGTCTATGAAATAAAAAGTGTTTATTTAAGAAAAAGCAACGCCAATAAGAATAAATACAATTTTTAGTGGTAAAAAAAACTTGTATGCTTGATAATTGGTAATATTTTAGAATTTTCGTATTAATTTGTTTTTACATCAAAGTTATTTCAGACATGTCTTAAAAAGCTATAGTACTCTATTAAATATTAGGTTGGTCTCATACTCAATGGTCAGTAATAACTCGGGTCCACCATAGGGTTCTGAACATATACTATCAGTGATTGTCAGCCTTGATATCATATTAAGAGTGGTCCAATATTGGTTATTTACCTTTCACCAAGACTCAGTATTAGCGTCGATACTATATTGGTCTTCACTATTGGGCCAAGATTCAAGATATATCACTAATCTAGCGCCATGACTGATTAACAAGCTTGGCACGAAGTTATTATCCCGATTTTAGCCCAGCCATGGGCCAGTCTTGGATTTCAGGCTTGCACCAGAGTTGATAAGCATCGTCACAAGCCTGAGCCAACCGCGAGCCCTTTGTTATTTGTAAAGTTGTAGAAAATTAAAATTCACTCGAAAAAAAAAAGTAGTGATCATAAATAGTAACCATTTTTGACAACTGGTATGGGAGGCATGGCATCTGATAAATCGTAAACGTCATGCATACCTTGATTGACAAATAACTTAAAGTTAGTTAAAGTTTACTTAGTGTTGTTTCTCTTAAAATTATATACAAATTGTTTAAATAATTGTTAATTTTCAAAGACTTGTATTTTAAACCATTATACAGGGTGTAAGTTATAAATCTTTAAGGGATTAATCAACAAAAAATATCTTTTAAAATTATTAATCATTGTAAAATCATTAAATTAATTGCTTATCGACTTTATGTAATTAGAAATCGAATTAGTAATTATTGTAATAATGGAATAAGTACAAAAACACTACATAGCGAGTCAAACAAAATAATTTATTCAATTCAAGTACACTCAAACATAACAGAATAATTCACAAGATATAAGACACGATTGGTGCGTGTTCTTTGTTTTTAGAAAAGTATAATGTTATTCTGAGTAGCATGAACAACTAATTGCACAAACGTTTACAATTGTCTATACGTTTGTTCGTACAGATTGATTACAAAGCAAATACAAAAGGCATTTTCATCTCAAAATGTCTACGTCAGCATAAATTTGTATTTTCATTAGAAACATGTTTGTAAATACGGACTCTTAAGACCTCAAGTTTTATAATAATTAAAAAATTATACAAACTAACATAACTACAAGAATTTTAATAAGAAACCATTACAAATCTTTAAAGTGATCACCATTTTTTAGCGTACACGCAGGTGTCCTAGTGTAACGAAAAGACCCTTCAATTAAAGTCTGGCCAAGGCAGCCATATTTTTATATCACAACACGTAGCGCAAAATTTGAAAAGTACAGAAATGGTTACGTTACACGGCAAAATATTGGCACTCATGTGAATTTGACTCAATTAAAAAACACGAAATAGTGGATTGTGTATATAAAACATTATTTAGCATTAAAATTAGGATGTCAAAATCAAAATATTATATCAGAAATATTGTGATATAAAATGTCGGGAACCGTGGCAACGCATTAGCCAGACTCTAATGTAACGCAAGGTCCGTAGATGCAAAGTAAGCTTAGAAAGATAGGTCATCTCATACACTTCCACTATGCAGTAGCGCGAAAATGGCGGAACATGTTAATTAACATGAAAACAGGAATAATCCACAACTCGACTTAATACTAGGCGTTAATTCAACGTTTTAGAACGTCGTACGCCTCATATGACGATTGTGTCGGCTTCGACAGCAGCCGTATCGCAACTCTTACTGAGCGCGAAAATGGCGGTATTGCGATGACCTATATTTCAAAGCTTGCTTTACATCTACGGGCCTTGATGTAACGTGTTTTGGGGCGGCATCTATTATTCGCTGCTTTAGTTAGTACAATAGGGCCGTACTTAGAATTTTAAATAGGATTTTCTGGAAAACTAACAGGAAGCGACCACATGTTGATCAGGGAAATATGTTCTAAATCATTACTGTTACACTCTTTCCCATTTGCTTGATTATTCCTTATAGTATTAGTTACATTCTGTATACTGTATATTATATGTGAAATATTTTAAGCATGACTATAGTACGTTCAACATTACAGTTAAAATTTTAAGTAACTAGTTTACCTATGCAACTTTAGTGCGAGGTGATTGTAACCCTCCCTTTGCCTTCTAGACTGGTTTGGATCATTATAGTCTTATACAATGATACCATACACTACAAATCTGAATATTTTTTAAAAACCTATAATCATTGTCGTATCACTGCAAACAAAGCACTTTGTTGATATCGTATTCACCGATTTGCGCGGATACTTAATTATATTTACTGTAAATTGTTTCATCAACCAAGTAATTAATAACTCCAGATTCTTGTTTTCATATCAAAGAGGCATTTTCCGGCTTTATGTAACTTAATATATAAAACATAAGTTACTTTAAACTTGCTCATAATCGAAAATAAACGTTAACGTTTAAATGAACTAACTTTAAAAGAATAATTGCGCGTGATTCGGTATACGCTTACTTTAATTATGGCTCTTATTTATCATGCCTCATGCCAGTCATGGTACTGGTGTTATAATACAAATGAGCTCAAAATTACAAAGGTACCTTTGATGGAGTTACTTTTTGCCCATACTTACTATACTTTGATTAAAGGAAATTTAGAGTTGTTAAAGGCTCCTTTTAAACTCTAATACATATCTGTAACAACTCGCTTTTAAAACTGCTCTATGCTTATAAAGCTCTTTATTTAAAAATTCCGCTTTTTAAATCTGTTTTTCCTTAAAACTGTATAAGCTCCCTATTTTAGAAAATATGCTTTGCTAAAACGGATATTTTTGGAAAAGAAGTTATACCATCCTCAATGTTTTAAAAAAGAATGTTTTAAAACTTTTGCAGTCCAAAGTTTCGACACATATCTACACCTTCTTGAACTTTTCGCAAACCACCACTATACCGTAGATATTGTATAAAAAAGCAAATAAATTAGATGAGCTCATCTGAGTTTGTTTAGGATAGGTTAAGGTGATAGAAACGCGTAGATTACATTGCACTAGATAAGTTTTCCAGATTACGAACAGGTTTGGTTGGAACTTTATTTCAAGGTTAATTGGGACTAAGGCAAGCCATAGTCGATTTAAAAATATTAAGCACTTGTAACAAAAAAACAATATATAAATATTATATTGGGAGATCTCAATGCTAAGGTTGGAGAAGGAGAGCTGGAAAATGTTGCAAGAAAGAAATCCAAGAGACTGATTTAATTCTACCAAGAAGAAGTTCTGGTGATAAGCAGTACATGGTTCAAATTACCAATTCGTAGAATATTTACCTATTAGAATATATACTCTCTAATGAAAGAACTAAAATTAACATAATTAGAAACTAGGCAGACTATGCACTTGACTATTGCTATAATAAAATATATTATAGCAATATACTCAGCTGCAAAAAGTTCCAAATTATTCATTTTGAGATAACAAGGAAATGATATAGTCGAATTCCGATAACTTACAACTTACACAAGAGTTTGCCTAAGATTATATAGTCTTATCTCAAATAAAGGTAATGCATGAATATATGCATCGTTTCTTATCTGGTTTTCTACGATGATTTAAGAATTAAGTTCCAATTCGTTTTAAGAGAGCCCAATATGCATTAGCTTGTAAAAGTCTAACACGACTAACGTAAGTATTCATTTTTATTTTATAATTTTTAAGAATTCTTTGCATCCAAAGATATTTAGGTAGGTAAGTAGTTCGGCATTTTTAAAAACACTGAAGGCGGTGTGTTAGGTTCTTATGTGCTGAAATTGAGAATTATTATAACGCTTAGAGCTTCGACGGTTTTTATCTAGAAACAACATAAGACAGCTTTAATCACTGACATTTGCTGATTTCATCGCGATATTATCTTGATAGTAGTCACGGTTTTCTCAAAATCCTGAACCAATGAATTACTAAGTCAACTGATAATGAGAAATTTTGTGATAGTGCTTCCTTTTGTAGTTACAATTTTCCAGTTTTGCTTTTGAGAGATGAAATTCTGTTTATTATTTTAGCAAACCAGTATTTAGTAGTAGATTTAGATTTTGGTTAAACTGGGTATAACTTGATTGAAGCTGCTGCTTAGAGTATTCAGAGTGTTTTCCAACTTGTAGTTGTTTACTATAGAATTATAATCCATAATAAAAGGATGAAATGGTTTATGATAGCAATACTGCCATAATACGACAGTTTTCTGAAGTGATCGGTGTCGTATCAATTAATTGACAAGCCCGCTGCAAGTTTAGAAACGAACCCCTGTTATAAACATCCAAGTAAAAAATCTTGTAGCATTTTAAAGAATCTTTATTAAGTACAACAAAATGTAAATAAAATATAAAGATAAGATGTATATAACACTAATATCAAGATCACAATTGAGGTATTTGAAAAGGCTTTTTCTAGATACATTTAGTTCTGCAAATGATTTTACAAAATTCTCAATATCACTTTTGAGTGTTATTTTCTATTTCATCTTCCATGCTGTAACGAAGTTACTTTATTTTGTTTAATTATTCTGGATGTAAGAGTGGATAAACTTATCATCCGAGCGATCTATAGCCACTCGGATAAGTCGCCGACTCAAGCGATAGCAGGCGTCCCTTCCCTAATTATTTATTTGGCGTGAACTACTCCGTTCAACTCATACGATTTCTCAGAGCACCTATATAAAAGAGTGCGCAAGCCGTTTTATTCAGTTCCTTCCCGGAACTCGAAATCTACTGGACCAACCAGCCAGCCGTCAGAAGGACCAGCCTAGCAGCCAACCGCCGGACTAATAGGGAATATAAGAGTAAATTCTCTTACCGTAGCTTCGATTCCCCTTTCCGCCCCGATCTCATCCTTTCATTCCTTACCCCTTTCCGAGACCTTACTGTGCGTAGCCTGGTGGTCTCATCCCTAACCCTTTCCGAGACCTCGCTGTGCGTAGCCTGGGGTCTCATCCTATCTCCACCCTCTTTGTCCTGTCCGTCCACCATTGTCCGACACCCCTTTTACCCGATCCCGTATTCCGATACCCCTTGCACGCTTGGTTGTTACCGCACGCTATATATATTGTACCCCGCTTGTTGTGGCATATACGTACTTTGCTTGGTGGCTGTGGAGTAAACATACATGTGGTTAGCACATCGAAAGGCTCCGCGAACATGAGTAGAGGTGTTATCCATGCGGTCACTGTATATCCGCCAAGGGCTCTCGGTCAGTTTGTGTGGTGTTAACCGGTGAGTCGGTAACGGCTAGTTCCAGGAAGCAGCACCCTTTCTTCCCTCCAGCCTACTACACTCCATTTTCGGTGCATCACCAAGTGAACCGTCACCCTCCTTTTCTCCAAGGCAGTTGTCAGTCAGCTAAAGGACTGGTAACTCCTTTTTGATAATCGATGGGCTTGGAAGAGCTACTACCGCATTTCAACTGCCAGTCTCCGTATCCTTCTTTTCCCATCCCAGGTACACTCTAGTTACACTAAAAAAACGTGGGTCTTTAATGAAACGACAGCGGAATCGACTCATTGCTTAACACAACTTAAAAACATCCGGAAAGCCATATTTCTGGAATGATCCTGACAAGAGCAGTTTTTTTAAATCTCACCATCAACCTGTAACTAACTCCTCAACGCAACAAGGCTTCCGTCAATTATCAACATTACATTCTAACGGTTACCGCCCATACCAATATGTTCCGCATGCTGCTATGGTCGATAACAATAAATACAAGGCCATGATTCGGAATTATCGAATAGAACAACAATGTGTAGAGGGATTGTGGTTATCATCAACAATATTCTAGCTTATGGTGCAGATTATATCGACAACGGAAACCCCATCAATTTAGCTGTTTATTATTAAATTAATTTAATAATAAACATCTTACACATCGACTGAAGAGGCGAAAACCTATAACGGCCAGTACCCACTTCGGGGGTGCAAAGCAGGATTGAATAGTAGCAGTAGCGGTGGCGCCAGTAGTTAACCGTATGCTTTTGAGACTAGAGGAATCGCTTGTTGGAGCTTTGATGATAATAATAAATACTATTAGGTTCACAGATTGTGTATTTTATTTGTTAGAATCAACACAGTTTTCTTTCGCGAAAGCTTTAGGGAAACAGGTAAAAGTGATCCAACTAGGGTTGACCTCAACGATCCCAGCAGTTTCCTGGATTACCATTTCCCCACTGGCAGCTACCTGGATCCGTGCAGTACACCACGATAGAATAACTGGCGTGCGAGATTTACCGCCGATCATCGAGAGCATCAGCGCTCTTCGTAATCATTTAAATATTCTCATTTCTTAGGGATTTTTACAGAAAAGAAAAACGAAGCCGCAAAAGCAAACTTACATTTAGAATATTTACACAACCTTGGGAATAAAAATGATATGGGATGGGGTGCAAATCATTCTCACACATAGAAATGAAATTCAATATATTGGTGTTATTGTTATACAAAATCAACAGAAAACACGTACAATGTAGTCTACTTTTATTCTATTCCCATCTACATTCTAAAAAGTTTTTAAATGAAACCATAGTGGCGATTAATGCTGAGAGATGCTATGTTGAAGAATTTTTTGAAAATAATGACATCTAATAGATTGTCGTAAACAATGGCCCAGTTAAACAAAATTTTCATCGTGGTAAATTTCTTTAGGCCCACAACATTGCAGGGATAACAGGAGTGGCTATTACGCCGCTGAAAGTGATATAATCAAACATAGGTACTAAGAAATGTCATTATGAACATTGTAGTTTTAATCTTTGTAGTTGTTTGCTACGATTTTAAAACTCCTAAGAATATTCACTTAATAAATAAGAAAACAGTGTCTATTAGTTGCTGTTATTAAAATATCAATAGGAACAATATTGCGATGGAAGCATCTCAATTATTATTTAACTGTAAATAAATTGATATAATAGAAAATTTTATTGTATTGTAACGGGAGAGAAAAGGAACGAACCTCTTTTCGAGCGACAGGTGGTGTGTTCTGCCGCCTTCGAGAAAATGACGTATCGCACAAGCATGTAAATTAGACGTGGTTTATTCTAGCATTTTCTAAGAATACATAGAAGGTTCCAGCGATTTCTGGTGCGTTTATATGAAGATATAAAAGCGGATGGCGGATAAAAGAGAGGCAGTCAACAGCAAGTCATTAACTGTGTATTACAAAATAAATAGTGAATATAAATGTTGTATTAGAAACTCATAGTCTGTAAATAATAGTTTTAATGGTTTATAATCATAGCGTTAATTTATAGTGTATTAGTGTATAGAAATAAATATTTGTTTGTGAATAGACGATTTAAACAGCACTTGTATTATTATTTGAAAAAGAACGTTACAGTGATGTCAGGTGTGAGGTTTTAAAATAAATAAAATCGCGTAATAATTAAATAAAGTGCTGTGAGATTAAATTTTTAGTGTTAACAATAATTTCAACAAACAATTAAGATGGCGATGAAATTGTTGAAAGATCTGAAAGTAATAGACTTGAAACATGAACTGGAAGAACGAGATTTGGAAACAACTGGCCTTAAAAACGTGTTAATAAATCGGCTAAAAGAATGGCTTATAGAACAGCAAGAAGATCCTGAAAGTTTCCTCTTCGAAATACCTGGACCCGCAATTGATACTAGTTTGTTGTTAAGTAAAATGGAAGAAAGTTCTAGAAAAGCCGAAGAAAATTCTAGAAAGTCCGAAGAAAATGTTAGAATGCTAAAAGAAGAACTACTGGAAAAGTCCGAAGAGAATTCTAGAATTTTAAAACAAGAATTACTTGAAAATACTAAAGCACTGGAAGAAAATGTTAAAATGATGAAAGGAGAATTGTTGGAAAATGTCAAAGCGTTGGAAGATAAAGTTTTCGAAGAATTTTTGGAGAATGCCAGTGCGTTAGGACTATTGGAAGGTAGATTGGCGGAACAAGATAGGGTAATAAAGATGGTAGAAGAGAAAATAGCCCAAATGCAATTACCACCAACAACTAAGAAAGACGATATGATCGAAATGCTGGAAGATAGAATGAGGCAACTACGGTTTCCCTCAACTTCTGAGTGGCCGTTTAATGAAGTAAAGAAACAATTTAAAGAAGAAAAGGTTCCTGCCGTAGGGATAAAAGTAAAACCACCCACGTTCGATGGAAAGATACCTTGGTCCACCTACTACAAACAATTTGAGGCGGCCGCTGGGGCCAACGGATGGACAGGCAAGGAAAAGGCCGTTTCTTTAACTGTGGCTTTGCGTGGAGACGCGTTGAACGTCCTGCAAACAATCCCAGTAGGACAGGAAACTGATTATCAATTGTTAGTGTCTAGATTGGAGATGAGATATGGAGACGCGCATCTTCAACAAGTGTATCACGCGCAAGTGAAGAATCGTATCCAGAAGAATGGAGAAAGCCTGCAGGAGTTTGAAGCCGATGTTGCGCGGCTTGTCCGATTGGCGTACCCTACGGCACCCGATTCATTTCTGGGACAGCTCGCTGTGCAGATCTTCATTGATGGGTTAAGAGACGGGGAAACACAACAATCATTGAGGCTAGCACGACCAAGAACAACTGATGATGCGCTTGCTCACGCCTTAGAATTTGAAGCTGCAAAGCAAGCGTCCCGAGGTCACGGGCGTGTTCGGGCCGTTGTGGAGGAAGAAGAAGGTTCTAAAGATCACCTAGAGGAGTTAGTACTGAGAGTTCTTCGGAAGGAAGAAAGCCGTAAGAAGAATCATCAAGAAGTTCGAGGGCCTCGTTGTTGGAACTGCGGCGAACAAGGACATGTAGAACGCCGTTGTCCCAAAATAAGAAAAGTACAACCGTCGGAAAAGTTAAAAAGGGTTGGCAAGAGGGGGCGAACGTTGACTGCGAGTGAAGATGCCCCGGAGATCACGATCCATGCCGTAACATCAAAGAATAGTAATGGCAGTTTGTTTGTAGATGGAAAGATTGCTAACCGAACCGTTCCACTACTTATTGATACGGGGGCGACAAAATCCATCGTACGCCCTGATGTTCTACAATCAAGTATTAAATTGTTACCGACAACTACTCAACTCCGTACAGCAACAGGTGAAGTGATACCAACACGCGGAGTGGTGAAGATGAAGATTGGCATTGGAAGTGAAGAATGTGACCATGAGGTGCTGGTAGCCGATATCACTGATGACTTCATCTTGGGAATGGACCTCCTGAGAAAATTTGGTTTTACGTTGGATTTGAAAGAGGGTGTTTTGAAGGTCGGTAACGAAGAACTTCCTTTGCACCCACGAGAAGATCCGGTTGTAAGGGTTTTGTTGACTGAAGATGTGATATTGCCGGGTCAAAGCGAGATGGTTGTCGAGGCGGGTTTGGATGGAGATCTTCGGGTAGGGTGTGTGCGAATGATGGAGCCTGTTTGTGATAAGAAGATCCATAGTGGCATACTGGTGGGAAAAGCGCTGATCAAGGTTGGAAAGAGAGTACCGGTGAGAATTATGAACGTTAATGTGGATCCGGTGACATTGAAGAAGAGTACCCTTGTGGGACAGTGTGTGCCAGTATTCCGAGTAGCCAGGTGTATGGCTGATGTTCCAAAACCAGCGCCCAAAGACCATGGTGGAAAATTAGTGGGCATGGTTACTAGTTCGTGCGAAGACCTTAACAGAACAGAAGTGAAAGAGGTACAGGGTTTGGTTCACCGATACCAAGATATCTTCGCTCTTGACGATAGCCAGAAGGGACGAACAAATATAGTAAAACATAAAATCAATACAGGCAACTCTATGCCTGTCCGTCAGCAGCCGAGGCGTCTACCTCTAGCAAGGCGAGCAGAAGCCGAAAAGATTATTACTGATATGGAAGAACAAGGGGTCATCGAGCCATCCAGCAGTCCATGGGCATCACCGGTGGTCCTGGTCAGTAAGAAGGACGGGTCAACGAGATTTTGTGTGGACTATCGGCAGCTTAATGACGTGACCAAGAAAGACAGCTATCCCTTACCACGCATCGACGACACGTTAGATACCCTGTCTGGTTCACGATGGTTTTCGACTTTGGACTTGAAGAGCGGTTACTGGCAAGTTGAAATGGAACCTGAAGACCGGGAGAAGACCGCGTTCACTATTGGTTCCGGACTATGGCAGTTTACAGTTATGCCTTTCGGTCTATGTAACGCTCCGGCCACCTTTGAGCGTCTAATGGAGACCATCCTGAGAGGGTTGTCGTGGAAGACCTGCCTGGTATACCTAGATGATGTGATTGTAGTCGGAAAATCATTCAACGAACATTTGAAAAATCTAGAGGAAGTGTTCCGAAGACTACGTGGAGCCAATCTGAAACTGAGTCCGAAAAAGTGCCACATATTCAGAAAGGAAGTGAAATATCTCGGGCACGTCGTATCACAAAATGGAGTGGCAGCCGACCCCGATAAGATTCGTGCAGTTCAAGAGTGGCCAACACCGAAAGATAAACACCAAGTTCGTAGTTTTCTTGGGTTATGTACCTACTACAGGCGTTTCGTTCCTGGGTTTGCCAATATAGCGAAACCTCTGACAAGGTTAACTGAAGATGGGCGCGAGTATGTTTGGAGCGGAGAGTGTGAAACAGCTTTCCAACAGCTGAAGCGTGCCCTGACAACCGCACCAATATTGAGCTATCCGCGGACAGAAGGGAAATTCATACTTGATACAGATGCAAGTAATCTGGCCATTGGGGGTGTACTTTCTCAGATACAGGATGGACAAGAAAAGGTCATCGGCTATTTTAGTAAGGTTTTGTCTAAAGCCGAAAAGAATTATTGTGTGACCAGAAAAGAACTATTGGCCGTCGTGAAGTCCGTTGAGCACTTTTACAAATACTTGTACGGACGGAAGTTTTTATTGAGGACGGACCATGCAGCGTTGAAATGGCTTCTACAATTCCGTAATCCTGAAGGCCAGGTCGCAAGGTGGATCGAACGATTACAAGGATACGACTTTGACACCGAACATCGAGCGGGCACTAGTCATCGAAATGCCGATGCTCTTTCAAGAAGACCCTGTCCAACGGATTGCCGTCATTGCTCTCGTTTGGAAGAGAGGGTTTGCCAAGTATTAAGGACTACCATCGTCAACGACAATTGGTTGCCGGAAGAATTGCAACGACAGCAGGAGGCTGATCCCGAACTAAAAATGGTACTGGAATGGAAGCGCGTGGGAGAAAGGCCTGCCTGGGAGGCCGTCAGCCCTTTTAACAGAACGCTCAAAGCATATTGGGCCCAATGGGAGTCCTTGAAGGTGGAAGACGATCTCCTGAAGCGAGTACTGGAGAGTGAAGATGGCACCACCATTAGGTCTCAGTTCGTGGTTCCAAGAAGCCGAGTGGCTACAGTATTGCGACATCTCCATGACGGTGCCTCAGGAGGACACTTCGGTGTGAAAAAGACTTTGGAGAAAGTTAGGGAGCGTTTTTATTGGGTCAATTGTAAAGAAGACGTGAAGGAGTGGTGCCGGAAATGTGAATTATGTGCCACTGGCAACGGACCCTTGGGGAAGCGAAGAGCACCTATGAGGCAGTACAATGTGGGTAGTCCTCTGGAGAGAATAGCTATAGACATTGCCGGACCATTTCCCGAAACCGACGATGGGAATAAATACATCTTAGTGGCAATGGACTATTTTACCAAATGGCCAGAAGCATATGCCCTACCAAACCAGGAAGCTGCGACTGTTGCTGACGTACTAGTCAAAGAGTTCTTCAGTCGTTTCGGAGTGCCCATGGAGCTGCATTCGGATCAAGGCCGCAATTTCGAGTCTGTACTCTTTGGAGAAGTCTGTCGATTGTTGGGCATTCGCAAGACTCGGACCACACCGTTACATCCGCAGTCCGATGGAATGGTAGAACGCATGAATCGGACAATGGGCAAATATTTGGCCAAGGTCGTCTCCGATCATCAACGAGACTGGGACCAATACCTGCATCTGTTCCTGATGGCTTATCGTGCATCGGTCCACGAAACAACCGGTCAGTCACCAGCGTCTGTAATGTTTGGACGCGAGTTACGGTTACCGTGTGATCTGGAATTTGGGTCTCCACCTATAGAGCAGGAGGTAGCTGGGAATGATTATGTCATCAACTTAAAGAAGAAGTTGGAGGATATTCACGACCGAACCCGAAATAATAGTCGAATCGCGAGTGACCGGATGAAGGCTACGTACGATGTGAGAGCCCAAGAAGGAGGGTTTCAACCTGGAGAGCTTGTCTGGTTATACAACCCGCAAAGGCGTCGTGGCTATTCTCCAAAGTTACAGCGAAATTGGGAGGGTCCATACCAGGTGAAGAAACGAATAAATGACTTGATTTATCGCATCCAGAAATTGCCAAGGGGGAAACCAAAGGTGGTACACTCCAATCGTCTGGCGCACTATGAGGGAAATAATGACGCAGTCCCGGATCGGAAAGATGAGGCCGAGGTGGCTATCAAAATCGTAAGGCCTGAAGATGATCAGCCAACCTTTAGAGAATTTATGGCTGCGTTCTCTGGAACTAGAAAAGCGCGATTCGGAGTCACGACTGAGATGCAACAAGATCTCTTCCGGGTCCCTGGTGATTATTCCATTGCCCACTGTGTCTCCGCGGATCTCCGTATGTCCAGGGGGATCGCAGTAGTGTTTAGAAATAAATTTGGACGGCTGAATGAACTTCGAGAACAAAATCCCTCTGTTGGTAAATCCTTACGCTTGCCTGATCATGACCGATCCATTTACTACTTGGTAACCAAGCAGTTTTACTACCAGAAACCGAGTTACGCCGACTTGTGGAGGGCACTATGGAATTTGAGAATCGAGTTGCTTACCAGGGGAATTAACAAATTGGCAGTTCCCAAACTCGGCTGTGGGCGGGACCAGCTGGATTGGAGAATCGTTAGAAACATGCTGGAAGTTGTCTTTAGAGGTACGGACGTCAAGATCTTCGTCTGCAGTTTTGACCCACAGCCCGCATTAAGGCCAACGAAGAGTGTAGACTGTTATTTCTACCGTAATGGAACGTGTAGTCGAGGTGAAGACTGTCGATATCGTCATGACCCGTTCTACAGGAATCAGAGCATAAAACCTGTTCTGGGACAGAACAGACTTGAAGAGGGGGGCAGTGTAACGGGAGAGAAAAGGAACGAACCTCTTTTCGAGCGACAGGTGGTGTGTTCTGCCGCCTTCGAGAAAATGACGTATCGCACAAGCATGTAAATTAGACGTGGTTTATTCTAGCATTTTCTAAGAATACATAGAAGGTTCCAGCGATTTCTGGTGCGTTTATATGAAGATATAAAAGCGGATGGCGGATAAAAGAGAGGCAGTCAACAGCAAGTCATTAACTGTGTATTACAAAATAAATAGTGAATATAAATGTTGTATTAGAAACTCATAGTCTGTAAATAATAGTTTTAATGGTTTATAATCATAGCGTTAATTTATAGTGTATTAGTGTATAGAAATAAATATTTGTTTGTGAATAGACGATTTAAACAGCACTTGTATTATTATTTGAAAAAGAACGTTACAGTATTATTTTGCTTTCACCAGTTTATTAAATATTGGTTTTCATCAAACAGTAGGTAAGTACAGAAAAATATTAATTGTTTAGTATTCATTGCTGTTTATATCTCTTGGTTGTATAACAATGAGCATAATTTATTAAATTGAATTGTTATTTTTCTTACATTCGTGTTATTTCAATGCAGTTTGTTATTTATTGCTGAAGCAAAATAGTAAGTTGTAGACAAATTATATTCTGTAATCACGTAACTGCTAAAAAGAACGATTGCATCAATATTAGAAATGACCCCAGGAATAATAGAAATAAGTAGTACATATTATCAGTGGCGTAACTACGCCAACAATAATTTCATTAAAACTATTATTAGTTTTATGCCCTTTTTTTCATTTGCTTTTCTGATAGGTAGTTAAAATTGTACAAAAAGTAACGGTAAACCCCGTAGCAAAAATATCTAATACTAAAAAGAAACTAATAATAATTGTAATAATCTTCTAAAAATAGTAATTAGTAAGCAATACAATTAAAAAAAAGTATACGAGGATGGGGCTTGAACCCGCGATTCTGATTACGAATTTGATGCGTTAACCACTAGGCCAAACAGCGTACATCTTCCAGCTTTTCTTTATAGCTTATTACCAAAAGCAATAAATCAATAAGTTTTTTAACTATTTTTCTAAATAGTTTTTGGTTTTCTTCATAAAATTTAATATGTTTTTGACGTAAAATGAATTTTTCTTTCGATTGATACCAAAATTTCTACTTACATTTGCAAGGGCACAAAGTTCGGAGAAAAATGATAAAATTCCATTGAATTTCCTATATTATCGTTTACAAAAAACACACTTAACATAAGAATTGAAAAAAGCGTGTATTTTAAATGGGAAACTTCTCCTCGTTACAGCGAATGATTAGAATAGAGACCCGTTAAAACCGAAATTCCAACATGACCCAAATAAGAACCACCCTAATACACATATACGTTTTCTTTTTAAGTTTTTAAACACATTTTCTTCATCGTCCGTTAAATTACAATCTGTAGCTTCACTCATTTTAATGGTTTAAAAATAATGCACTAAATCAACTAACTTAATACAGATCACAGCAAATTTGATTCAGTTTGCACGAACGTGGTTGGCGGTTAATTTAAAATTTACAATTTGATTCTCGAAAGCTAATTTCAATGATTAAAATAAAATTTAAAATTTTAATTAAAATATTGAATCATTTCCGTTGACGTTTTAAATAAGGACAAAACCCGTCCTTTCCTATAACAAGAAAGGACGAAGGGCACACTGTTTGAAAGAAAAGGACTGTCCTTCCGAAAAAAGGTCAATTGGCAACCCTAAATTAACTAATAATATAATTTATTACCTTTTCATTTGCTTGTATCTCTTCAACGATTTTTTATATGATTAATGAGATTTATTCAATTTTGCCTTAAAATTCATGTTTATTTACTTCTATACAGACATAGATACAGACGGTTAATGTATTGTTAATAAACAACAAAATAAAAACTGTATTCCTCGAGCGGTTTAAAAATTTTATTTAGTATTTTTTGAAGAAGTAGAGCTTTCATAATCTCCTCTGCCTTCTATCATTGATTCTTTTTAATCATTTATACCAGCCATTTCTTCTTCTAAAACCTCTGTTTCAGCCATTTCTTCTTGTGGTTAGTTTTTAAGACTAGTTTATTACTTTTTGAATAAGAAAATGCGGGAAAACGTCTATTAAAATTTTTTTGAATTTTCCGTTTATGTTTATATAACATTATCTCATTGTTATGATTACAACACAATCATGACGATACGATAATTGTGATCTGTGTCTAAAAAAAGCGTTAGACCTCGAACTTCTCTTGTAATTTAGCTATTAATGGTAGGGCCAAAATAGAAGATTCTACAAAAGTAAAATTGATAAACAGTTTTATTACATTAACATTTATATAGATATTTAAGATACAAGTATAAATAGTATATTAAGTATCAAGAACAGTAAGGACAGTTTACCGATCGACGACAATGTTTGGCGACTGAGCGAAGCGAAGTCGCCAATATTGGAGGAGATCGGTAAACTCCTTACTGTTTGAGATGCTTATACTATTTTTTGTACGACCCTTATGAATACAAAAGTATTAACTAAGGAAATATCCCCGAAAAAAATAGATTTAAGATAATTTATTTTTGCCCTGTATATCCACCAAACATTAAGTAGGTTTTGTCGTTACCATGGATACGTTTGTAATTACTATTATTTTTGAATGTCACGATATTTGTCAAACTCGTGAGAATGAGTGAATCTGAAAACGAATATAATTGGGATATTGAAGAGGCCTAAGCAAATTTAAATAAACAACATACATTTTTTAAATAGTCCAATTATTTAGAAAATAAATGATTTCTCGCGAAAGAGACATCTAAAGATCATGCATTTATTTTATAAATTACATATAATTTACTTACCGTTCTGTTTTTGACAGAACTGAACGGTAAGTAATTACTTACCGACGCGTTTTTGCTTAGCAACCAGTAAATATAACCTACTGTTCTAAAACCAAGTATGGTAAACAATCCGAAATAGCATTGTCGTACAAAAAAGTTACTTTTTATTGCGCGAACGGTTTAAGACACGAGCGAGGTAGGAGCGAGTGTTTTAAAAGACGTGAGTGCAATGAAGAGACTTTTTATGTGTATCTTACAACGTTTTATCTACAATCATAACGTTTTACTTAAAACTTAAAAGTATTCATTTTAATTAATATTTTTTTAAATTTGTGACTTATGTCATATATATCAGCGTGCTTTGATTATTACGTGCTAAGTTGTTTAGCAACCAGTTTGTAAAATATTAATAAATCATGTATCATACATCTTTTGTTTACATTAGCGTGCAAAAATTTTATAACACTAGCTCAATAAATGTTAACTTTTTATACGAAAATCAGTGTAAAAAGTAGCCACTTTTTGTATGACCGTAGATAAATAAAGGATTAATTGATTTGATTAATTCGCCTATATGATTCCACTCGCACATCCGTCTTCGAGGAGGACGCATAGGCTCATTATACACTATACGCTCATTAAACCTTTATTTTAAACGTTTGTATAATAAACCACTATTAACACCACTTGAGTTTTTTTCGGATTCTAACGCAGGCGAATTGGTCAATTAAACTGTCACAATCCATTGTTTTTCTATTTCTCCTATAAACCCTCTTAATGTATTTGGTAAAGCTTCAGATTAGGTCAGCCACTCGTACATGCTATATATCATTCGAGATCTAACCCAACCTAACCTAGGTTTAATTTAGGATTGTGTTATTGATTAATTTATACGTGTTTTAATTTAGTTTTTGGTTAGGTTGTGTGAGGTCGCATGCGCATCAAAACATCCATTTTCATGTAAGTTGGGGAATTAACATGGATGGCTACGGCTTCCCTCCCAAAAAAGTTCTTGTCAATTATTTCGAAAACTACTGCCCCCCCCCCCAAATTTCACTTTTATTCAGCGCGATGAGATGCATCGGATGGTATATAGAATATGCGGGTGCAAGTGGCGAACCTAGGCTGGAGAATAGGCATACATTTCTCCGAAGATTATCAATCTGTTGTCGCTGATCCAGTCAGTACATTTATTTTCAAGTTTTTAAACAAGTTTCAAATTTCATTACAATTTGCAAGTACACCACGAAGCATGTAGGACGAAAGTGTTTTAGTTATTGTTAGCGTCGTCGTCAAAGTAGATAAATAATCACTACTTAATAAGTTAATTAATCTTATTTAAACACCTAACTAGGGAGGGAGGGAGGGAGGTAGGGAGGGGGAGAGAGAGAGAGAGAGAGAGAGAGAGAGAGAGAGAGAGAGAGAGAGAGAGAGAGAGAGAGAGAGAGAGTTGTGAACCTATGCTCGAACCTAGTTGTTTGGAGCAATACTATTTAATTATAGATATACTTATCCATAATTCCATTTTATGGTTTTCATAGAATTTTTTTTTACCTCCAAGGCTTGTTTTAAAATTTCTGTTCCCAACAAAATAAAATTTCATAAATGCAGCGCCCTTCGGAGGGTTGCGCCCCCCCTCGCGATGCAGGGTCTGTGGGTGCGCTAGTTACGCTACTGTATATTATTCATTCTTTAAATGATCAATTTAAATACTTTTTGGTTTTTACAAACTTATTTGTGTACTGCATACTATAAACAAAGTGTCTATTTTAGAATTGAATCAAGAAACTAATTATTTTATACATACATACTTTTTAGTATATTTTCAGATAAACAAATTCATTAAAGGTTGTCAAAATGAATATCTTAAAACGAGGTACTACTTATATTAAAAAGTTTATTTTAAAATTCGAGGATATAAAATTTTAATTATAAGTTCCTAAATTATATTTCCTAGTAATTTAATCAGAAAATTGATTAACTACATCTTTATCAATTAATTTTAAGTTAGTCGATGTTATTAAAATTAAGCAGCACAAAATGAAATTTTAATTTTTCGTGGCAAATACTTCTCCATCTATAGCTTTTTCTATTTATTTATAGACTGATACATTTTGATTTTTTGAAACTTATCTACTGAACTACTTTTTTTGCCTAGTATTCCTTTTTGTGTGTAATCTGGAGGTAAAAAAATTTAGGTAATTATTTGATTAAGAATTTAGATGTTCAACCAGCTCGACCATGAAGCATTCAAACAATAAAGAAAATTATATTTATGTAACGGTGCTTATGATTAGAGTTCATCAAAAGTTATTTTAAATAAGAACCGACTACTGTTTTCTATTTTTCTTTTGTACATAACTAACTGTTATTTTCTATTGCTTTTTATATAGATCAAGCTCGTTTGGACGTTTACATATCAAAATTTAATTATAAAATATTAATAATCTAATCAGATTTATTATCTGCAGTTAGAATAATGAAAGAAATGGTTTTTTAACTTTGATGAATGTACTTATTGTACTAGTCTAAAAAAAAAATATATTCAGCATCTCAATTTGTAGAAGTAATATTATATCACATTTGTTATTTATGAGTTACTGTATATAAATCAATTTGTATGTATTAGTATGTACAAAAATGACATATATTTATCATATTTGATAGGTTTCAATCTCTAGTTTATGACATTTGTTATTAAGTGGAATTAATATTATGATTGTTACTACAAAAGCATTATATTTCTTTAATTGTTTAAATCAAGAGATCGAACTATTTGATAAAAACTTTCGATACTTCCAATAAACCATAAAACCTTGATAAAAATTTATTATTTAAAAAAATTAGAAAATGTATATATATATATAGTATTCTTAAACCGAAGTGACATTTTAGAAACATTAAAATTTGATGATACACGGTCAAAGACTTCTGATAAAAATTAAAAATATTTATAGAAAAATACGTTACAGAGTTTACATTGAAATTCAGTTTTTGGAAACAAAAATAGAAAATTTCAATAAAAACAGTATCGAATAACATCTTTAAAGAGATAGAGTGATAGATAGATGAATGCAATCCAATACTACTAAAGTTGATTTGAGTTGATTTGTATGTGTGTCCGAGCCCCATTCTCGCGTTCTATAAGGGCTGGAGAGATGGGCTTGGGCTCATTTTTTTAAATTAGGTTATGTTTTAAAAATTTTTAAATTAGGTTATGTTTTAAAAAATCGATAAATGCTGATTCTATCGTACTATTTAGTGCTATTGAGTGTTATTTGGTACTAATATGTGCTCTATCGATAGAGAATCGATTGGAGATTTATGTAGGTCATGTAAATACTGACCTACTTTAAAAAAAATCGATAAATGCTATTTCTATCGTACTTAAGTGCTTAGGCCCATAGGGCCCATTATCCTAGTTTTAGTACCTATGTTTGACACGGGTGAACGATGAGAAAGAAAAGTAAGACGTCAGAATAGAAAATAAAAAAATAATGTGCCCTACATGGCAGAAAATGGTAAGTCCATGTGAAGTCAACCAAGAACAAATGAAATTTGGAACTTGATGTCATGGATTTAGCTAATACAACAAATAATTTTTTTAGACTTTTCTGTTGCGAATTCTGGAGCTATTGAATTTTTAAAATTGCCTAAATTGCTTAAAAACAGCTCGTCGTTATCACTTTAAATGCAATTTGCAAGAGACCCGTTTTAGCTACAGATCTGACTTGGTCTCATTTTATAGCTTACAAATAGAGCTTTCATTAGATATATTATATATAGATAGATAGATATTACATGGTTCTTGAGTAAAACACTTTTTAACAGTTTTTTAAATCTTTATTTTACAATTCCCAAAAATCGAAGTTTTTTTTAAAATTTTTAAAAAATTCACATATACTTGTACTGAAGGCTTAGTCAGAATTTCAAAATGGTATTTCTATGGTATATAATGTTATATTTTTAACACAAAAATTTAATGAATGTCAAATGTTATAGTCAAAAATAAGTAGAGTCACTGCATCTAGTCACCTAGGCCAGCTGGTCGATCAGAGTACCGTAAACCGCCGCCATATTGGGGTAGAAAAAGGTGATTTTTAATAATGGACAAATTAAAACCACGTTTTACGTGTTTGACATATTATAGGTTTGATCTTTCAGAATAAGAAGAACCTTTTAAAGTAAATGTGGATTTGATTAAATTCAATACAGAACAAATAATGAACAATTTCGTGCTTAATTTGCCCCAATATGGCGGCGGTTTGCGTTACTATGGTCGACAAGCTGATCTAGGTAACTAGATGCAGTGACTCTAAAAATAAGCATATTTGAGCGCTATCTGTTTAGGAAAGTCCGGGGTTATGTAAAAAAATATTAATAATCTAATACTCGTAAACACAAACCGGCATCAAATCTATTAACTTTAATTGAATTATTAATCATGTTCAGTTATGTCAAAAATCAAATTAGTTGAAATATATTTAAAGACTTTCATCAATATGTGGTCCAATATTATTTAGTATGGTTGAATTCAAAAATAGATTTATTTATAAATGAAATAAAAATAAAAGTTAAAGATAAAAAAGTTTTCATGTAAGACATAGTTGTAGATTTAAAAAAATAAATACCCAACGTAAGAATTCTTAATAGCGGGAAAAATATATGCATATACAGATAGAAATCAAAATTAATACATGAATAATTATACAACTTACTCAAACTTTAACAAAATAATATCCTTCAGTTCACAGTACATTGATCGAATTATTTGATTCGATACCACTTCACAAAATGATTAACACTTAGTGCTTTCTTGTTCACGTCTTAAACACTAAATACCAAAATTAATAGCTTGATGAAGATGCAGAATCTGGAAAACACCTTAATTACTGACACCGCTTCTTACTTCAGACCAAAGAATTAAAGTCCACAATAATTGTCTTGTTTTAAAACTATTTTCATTAAAATTCCTTTTTTTAAGTAACCGGAACAACCATATACACTGTAAAAAATGAGGTAAAATTACCTTGGGAAAGAGGTAACTTTTCGCTATTATTTGCGGTATTTTTACCCTAAAATTAATTTTACCTATACATTTAGTAGTTTTACTATTTGTGGTAAAATGCCCTGTAATTATGTAAAATTATACAAATATAAGTAATTCTACTACATTGAACTGGTTAAAATCACTATCCATAATATAAATTTACATAACTCAGACAATTTTTTCCTTACAAATGTATAATTGCTCAATAACTTAATTCATTTTTAGTGTAATATTAAAGATAAGATGAACTTGAACAAGAATAGTGTAATTTTACCCTTAATATGTTTTTAACCGTTGAGATGCTATTTCGCTGATCGCACTTGTTTGTGACCTTCGTTTCGTGAAAGAATTCAGGAATCCATTATGAACAGTCCAAATAGGCTTTTTGGGGAATGGTCGGAATGGTGTGTACCATTCTTTTATGATTTCGGCGAGGCGTACTCTATCGATATCGAACGAAGTGTTCATTGCTCATTAATATTTTGTTTTTCGTTGTAGTGTAGTGCGCATTTATTAAAGGCAAATATTTACACGTATGACCGAAGATGGGAAGAATTTTATTTTATAGTAGAAGTTAAAAAATAATAATCGGTAAGTACCTATATGTTAAAATTACAAATTTAAACCAATAAAATAAAAATATTTAATTTAATGTTTTTCTAGGATGAATCAAAAATTGAAGAATTCGAAATAAACTAGCATAACTGTAATTGAGAAAGGTACTCGTGTATAATTGTTTATATAATTTATAATTTTTTAATTTTCTAGATGGAATCGAAACTTTATCTGAATGTCTTTGAGAGACCAAATATTTCCGAAAGCCCCTGAAAAGAAGTTCTGTTAATGTCTTATATTTTATATAAGTACATACGTTCAATAAAAATTACTTTGATTTTATTTTGTTTCATACAATTCCCAGAGGAACGATTGAATTTGCAAGTACTTTCGCAAGTCATCGTTACATTCAAGAAGTATTTTCACATTTGTATTTTAACCCTGAAAAGTACTATTGCCATGAAATATTAACTTTGTCATGTAACTTTACACAGGTGTTTTAATGTTAAAATGTAAAATTACATTGAGATTGTAATTTTAATCTGTAACTTAATCTTAAACTTAACCTAATGTTGAAATTTTTCACTTCCTATGAAAATTACACTTTGAAGTAAATTTACCCCAAAAAATGGAGGTAACATAGTTGCCTCCATTTTTTAGGGTATAATTCACCGGTAATTTTTTAGAGTGTAAATTCAATTGTTAGTTACTTTTAATTAGTAAAAGTTTTTCTAAAACCACTATTGGTTAATATGATTGATTATTAAATTGTTTTTTTGAAAAGGTAGCACAACACTTAAATATGTTGTTTTAGAAGTTATATAATTTTAAGACTTCCGTTTTCTTTTAATTTCTTTAAAAACAAGATCCCATATAAACTTAATTCACGTTACGTTTAAATCGATATTTATAATTTTTCGTTAATAATAACAATATTATTAATCTCTGGAAATTATTAACAGAACTGGAATACGGTAACAAAATACTTATTACACTTTAGTTATAACTCTTTAAATTATACGAAACTAATTATTAAATTTCGGTACGGTATTTATAATAACGATTCAAATTAAATCAAATTAAATTTCTGTATTTTTCACAACTAAACACGTTACTGTATTTGGGAAGTGCTATCAGCATACAACCTCTGTACGTATACGATAATAGACCGAAGAGCTCCGCACTCTTTTAGTATTTATTGCGGGCTTACTGCTCAAATTGAAAATATTTCGGCGATGGTATGGTTTTGAAAAGGGACAATTTTTAAATGAACCAGTACAAGAAATGGCGCGATCCTCCTAAGCCAATGAAGGATAATTACGTCATATTGTTCCAGAACATTGCCAATGAAAACTTTCGGGGATTCCCCTTAAAATCGGCTTAGTAAAGAGAGCCCAATATTATCTGCAGGTGGCCATCTAGACGAGATTCTGCTTTTGTCTGAAATAGCCGACAAGCACATACAAGATCTATAAATTTAAAAGTTTTATGTGTTTTCTGACAATTTATTTCTTATTTCAACTAAACTTTTTGCTACAAAACGACATTTGAAACCATGAGAATATTTGAAAATTTAACCTTTGGCAATTAATTACAAAGACGACAATTGCATTAAGAGAAATCTGCATTTTTAACTTAAGGAAAGTATTTTATCTGAATAAACATATGGAGGTGACTTTCAATATAAAAAACAACATTTAAAATAAACTGAAGTCTGCAAAATTGAACATTAAGTATTATAAAGTATTATACATACAAATTGCATTTTTCGGAAGTTGAAAAGAAAACGAACCGTTACAGGTATCATGCAAAGATTGAATTTCTTTCAGGCCATTCATCAATTTCAGTTAACATATTTACATACCTGTTTAATTTATGAATACAACTGCAATCACTAAACTAATTATCTTTAACACAATGTACTGCAGCCAGTGGCGTAGCAACACCTTCTGGTGCCTAGAACAATCTTTTCTCGGGGCCCTCATGAATCTCTCCAAATATAGGTACTATATAGAGTATATACTATAAGGCGTATCCGCACAGTCTTTTACCAATGAAAAATCTATAAAAAAAAAGCTTGAAGGACTAATGGAATTCTAAACCCAAGCTTGTATGAAAGTACAGCTGATTTAAAATAAATCTAGAACAAGTCTTGAAAGTGATTTTTGAGTTGATAACAACGGGTGAATCAGGCTTTAAATTATATTTTCAAAGGTAACTACATAAAATTTATTATATATCAAGCAAAATAAAAAGGAATATTTAACCTATGAAGTACTGTTGTGAATGGCTCACAACTTGCATTCATTGCGTAGATACTGAATGGTACTAGGCAACGAAAATAATAAACAAGTCGAATAAATATCTCATAAAAGTTATTACTTGTGTTTTACTACCTCCTACAAGAGAGACATATAAGTAGCCCTAACACTACATTGGTGTTACACCATCGCTACATTTGGTGACCCTATGTTCCTGAAGAAGAATTTAGCAGCACTGGTCTTTGCCTGCTGCCCTGAATTCTCCAGGTGAACAACTGCTAGTTCTCCCTTCATCGTCTGTCATCAGATACTACTCGACTTCTGTCATCGTGAGGTGACCGTTGAAACCGGAACTAGTGCTCCTTCTCATCCGATAAGTTTCAAATTATTTTTACTTACTTATTTAATTTTTCAAATGGCGACTGTCAAAGTTCCATTTCCAATTTTTACGAGTAACGATATCGACCTATATTTTATTTTGGTAGAAAGATACTTTACTCGTATGCTGATCAGTGATGAGCTCGCCAAATATAACTTATTAACACTAAACTTACCTTTCGACGTTTTAGGAGCTCATCGCGACCTGACCATTAACCCCCCTAGACAACGACCATACACTACCTTGAAACGGGCAGTAATAAAATCTGTCCTAGGACCACGAGAATCTCGAATTAATAACCTTTTGGAGACTCTTCAATTCTCTGGTAGTGTCAAAGAACTACTTTTGAACATCCAAAAATTGGCAATTGATCTGGATTTAACTGAGGAATTAACCAAAGATTTTTTAATAGCTAAACTACCATCAGAACTTAAGATTCAATCCTTAAATTTCAATGACTTATCGTTAATATCCTTTGTAGAAAAATTAGATTTAATTTATTCTATGCAACAGGCACCACAAACTTTAACTACTCCTGCATTAGAAACTAAGCTAGACAATTTGACGACTAATCTTACTACCATTTCCAATGAGCTTTCTACCATGAACAAGCGACAATCCTCTGTAACTCCCACCATCTCTCCGAACCCCCAAAATCCTCAGCATTTCAATAAACGCCGTTCCATGCCTTCGGGCAATGCCAATTCCCAATTGCAACCGTGCTATTATCACAGACGCTTTCAAAATAATGCACGTAATTGTACGGGAAATTGTTCATACCAAACAAAAAACTAACTTCGCACTCTCCTGGCCTCCAGGGAGGGCCATGCAGGGTTAATTCAATCCCTCCAACTTCTCCTTTACCAATCACTTATTCTTCAATCTTTCTACAGGACCTAACCTACAAAATGAATTTTGTGGTTGACACTGGTGCTGATTATTCCATTTTACCCACCCACGTTGCAGTTTCCCGATTCCTGGCCTACAGCCATGCCCCTGGAAATTTTATGTCGCTGACATATCTACAGCCATTCTAGGCCTGGATTTTTTACAGCAGCACAACCTAACCATTGACTGCTTTTCTCGACGAGTCATTTGCAAGACAGATGTCAAGCTCGCCCGAACCCGCAGCCAAGGTTGTCAATTTCCAGCTCCAACAGTGAATCCTCTCACTGACTGCTCTTCTCAGCGGGTCATTTGCACAGCAGATGTCCAGCCCGTCCGAGCTCGCAGTCGAGGTTCTACAACCCCCCCAGTTAAGACCGGCACTAAACGCAAACTATTTTCTGCTCAGGCTAATGTTTTGTCTCCTCCTTCCAAGTCAATCGTTACTCCTGCGATTTCTTTCCCTTTTCTTCCCTTACCTTCACCCATTGACGTACCATCTTCAGGTACTGTTAACATGTCTAGCGATCTTGATGTTTATAGCAAAATGCTAAACACACACTTCCCGGAGCTTTTGCGTAAGTTCGACTACCATCAACCCGTAAAACATACTGTAGTCCATCACATTGACACGACCGGCCCTCCGGTTAAAGCACGCTGTCGCAAACTGAACCCTAATCATCTCATACGCTACGCCAATTCACATCGTCGGGAAGAGAGCAGTGGGCACAGCAGAGACGCTACCTCCTGGTGACGACCAGGACATCACATCCATATCCCCAGCAGACAGTTATCGCTTGGTTGGCGATTATAGGAAACTCAATTCAGTGACAGTACCAGATCGTTACCCGATCCCTTTTTTAACGGACTTTACAAGAAAACTTGCTGGCGCAACCATATTTTCGAAGCTAGACCTCCAAAAGGCCTACTTCGCAATACCAATCGCAGCAGAGGACATTCACAAGACTGCTATTATCACATCTCTGGGGCTTTTTGAGTTCAAACGGATGTGTTTCGGACTACGGAATGCAGCCAGCACCTGGAGTCGTTTCATGGACACTGTATTATCAGGGCTTCCATTTTGTTTTTCATACCTAGACGATATCCTAGTCTTTAGTGCTGATTCGCAGCAACGTATTGAACATTTACACCAAGTGTTTTCCCGATTAAAAGACAATGAACTAATTATAAACCTACCAAAGTGTCTCTTTGGAGTCAATAAGCTCGATTTTTTAGGACATCACGTTAATACACGCGGTATCAAACCAATGGCTTCCAAGGTCCAGGCTATAATTGATTACCCATTGCCTTCAAGTCAGAAAGCACTCCGCAATTTTATTGGCTTAATTTCGTATTACCATTTTGTACCAAACTGTGCGAAAATCTTGGCACCGTTAACCTCTATAGTTATTCCTGGTAAAGCTTCGCTAAAGCCTGTCCAGTTAAATCATTAGCAAATAGAAGCCTTTAGGCACGCGAAGAATGCTTTGATTACCGCTACTTTATTGGTACATCCGCGAATTAATAACCCTCTTAGTATAGCGGCAGACAGTTCGTCTTCCACTATAGCTGGAGTATTACAACAGTTTGAAGATGGCATGTGAAAACCACTAGCTTTCTGTTCCCGGAAGTTAACCACCATAGAGCAAAAGTAGAGTATTTTTTCTAGGGAACTTCTTGCAATATACTTTGCTTTAAAGAAGTTTCGTTACTACGTTGAGTGCAGAGACTTTCAAATCTTTACGGATCACAAACCTTTGTGTACGGCGATCAAAAATAAGGGTGATCAATATTTACCACGTGAGTTTCGACAACTAGAGTTTATTTCTCAATTCACAACTGACCTCCAATATATCAAAGGTCAAGAGAATATTCCGGCGGACGCTATGACAAGAGTTAATCTTATTAACGTCCCTGGACCAGATCTTAATTACGATGAAGTCGCTCTATCTCAAGAACAAGATCCCGAGTTAAACCAGCTCCGATCTCGTAGTAATTTTCAATTCATTTCCCTTCAAACTGCCAACAAATCAAACCTCTGGGTGGATGTTAGTATAGGCCAACCACGACCCTATATCCCGCTCAAATTCAGGTATCCCTTATTCCAACAACTACACAACATCGCACATCCTGGCATCCGTGCTACTAAAAGATTGATTACTCAGCGATATCTGTGGCCATCTATGCACCACGATATTCAGAAGTGGGTCATATCTTGTGATGAATGTCAGAAACATAAAGTTCGGCGTCATACGAAAACCCCTCTACAATCTATTGTAGAACCAGATGAACGTTTACTAAGGTCCATTTCGACCTAGTACACCTTCCTTCTTCGGGAGGTTATAAATTCCTCCTTACCATTATTGACCGCTACAGCCGGTGGCATTTGTCGACACGTGGGTGTTCCGCTTTGGAATTCCCAAGTATCTCACCACGGACAATGCAAGAATATTCCTTTCTCATGCATGGATCAACTTCATGGCCATGTTAGGAATTAAACACGTCAAATGCACGGCCTTGCATCCGATTAGTCAGGGCGTTATCGAACGTTTTAATCGGACACTCAAGCAATCCATTCAAACCACAGGAACTTCCTCCTGGTTAACGAATCTCCCTTGGATTCTCTTGAGCTTACGTGCAACACTGAAATCGCAAGTTAATGTTTCTCCTGCAGAAATCCTGTATGCTACCCCGTTACGACTACCTGGAGATTTCTTTGGAGAAAAACAACTGGCTAACGACATGAACCTCCCTAATTTCATAGCCAATCTCAAACGTCGTATGAGGAAGCAGAAGCATTTTTTTACAAAAACGTATTCCGGTCAGTCCTTCGTCCCCAGGGACTTGACCAACTGCACACACGTGTACGTTCGTAATGACACGCACACTCTGGGCATGAAAGACAGTTACTTAGTCCCCTATAAAGTGTTAGAACGGACAGTTAAATACGCCACTTTAGAAAATCACACTGGCCCTATCTCTTTAGATAGGCTAAAGCCTGCATATTTTTTAGATTAGTTACTTTATAATGTTAAGCCAACAATGAACTGATTTCAAATGCTACGCGAAGACATCTTTTGAAAACCTTTTATCTGTTGAGTTTGAAAATTTGAACACTTTTCTGTTTTTTCTTTCTGTTTACAGGTTCCAAGAGTTGCCGTCGCAAGTTCCGTATTGTTAGTTAACTCAAGTTTTTTATTGTATACTACCTAGTGGAGTTTTTGTAGCTGGAGCATTTTACAACTTCATTCAAGTTCCTTTAAAATACTCCATTTTTTCTCCAAAATACCATTCCGTATTTTTTCCTTTTCATGTATTACCCTCGTTTCAGACCGGGCGGGGTAAATGTTGTGAATGGCTCACAACTTGCATTCATTGCGTAGATACGGAATGGTACTAGGCAACGAGAATAATAAACAAGTCGAATAAATATCTCATAAAAGTTATTACTTGTGTTTTACTACCTCCTACAAGAGAGACATATAAGTAGCCCTAACACTACATTGGTGTTACACCATCGCTACAGTACTTACTTTCCTAGATTTATTTGAAATCAGCTGTACAAACTTTTTATTTGAATCAATTATCAGATACCAATTAAAATGACATTAATTATTAATAATAATTAGGTAAAGGATTTGTATGCACTTAAAAATGCTGAAATATGCATGCACTTATGCACTATAAAAACGTGAAATATGCACTTAAAAATCATGAAATATGCGTTTATTAGAAATTTTTAATAAATATATGCACTTTCATTATTAAAAAAACACCTGTTTAGCGTTATTTACATTTTATTTACAGAAATTATTTTAATTAGACATCCTATGCAATAATTTAATTAATTATATTTTCTAAACATAGAGCGTTACAGTTCACAATGACGTACATTTTTAAATTTTCAAAAGTAAACATATGCCTATTATCCCTAAATATTGTTTTATATTTTGAGGAACTCCGTTCCACATCGCAAGACGTAATTGGGGCATACTTAAAATTGTTTCATTCGACAAGCGAATAATGTTTTAGCTCGTCTAAGGTGTCTTGGCCAGATAATGCATCGTTTATGCTTTTAATTAAGTGAAAACCAGGATTTTTGTCTATAACGCATTTAAATTTTTGTTTTATAGTCAATCACTTTGGCCCTTTTACTTTATTCAAAGAAACACCTAACAATTTTACATGCCCAAGAGATTCATCTAATGAATTTCCCTGACTTTCTAATTTCTGAATTACTTTAGCTAAACGCACAAAATTTGTCAAAACAAACAATAGTTCTGCCCTAACCTCCTTAGTATTAAAAGCATCCTGTGCGCTTTGTATGCATAGTGCATCGTGTTTATTAAGTTTATTTACAAATGCTTTAATAATATCAAAATAAGTTGCATAATATTCTACTGCAGAAAGCCAAGTACCCCACCTTGTTATTACAGTCTCAGGTGGGAGAGGCACTTCTTGAGCAGTTTCCCTAAATATTTGTATGCGATATGGAGCTTTACAAACAATTTTTTTTTCATCTGAAATTATAGAGTTTACGTTAGGATATATTTCCCGCACTTTTTCCGCAACTCTATGCATTGCATAGGCAAGACAAGTTAAGTGGATCATTTTTTCGTACAGAACTTGTAAGCCTGTTCCAGCCTTGATCATGTACGGCGCCGCGTCGGTGACGAACAGGAGTACTTTGTTGTGTTGTACTGTATGCCGTCCGGCCACAAACTAGCCATCGAATCACTAAACAATTTTGCCACAGAACAATGATCGGTGCTCTTGAAAACGTCCATTGCTAATAGATAGGATTTGTGATTGTTCTCCGGATTTAAAACGTCAATTATAACGTTAGCCACGTATCTGAAAACAAAAGTTTGATTTTTATTTTATCGAACTACATAATTAGTCGGATACAAACAATTAGCGCAAAACAGTTATTTAACAAAAATTATATTTTAATCAAGCAAAAATATTGTTGTGATTAAATATGTAACTAACAAAATAGAAAATAAAACATCCGTAAATTGCTCTGATGTCTTTAATTAGTTAAATTTTACTAACAAAACGAAGGAAATGAAGTTTCTACGCACCTTCCAGTAGTGTCAGTAGATTCGTCAATGGAAACCCATATGTAGTTATTCGCTACATGTTTTCTAATTGATTTTATGGTCTCTTCGTATAAACGAGGTAAATAATTTTTCCTGGGTGTAGACTCGTCGGGTATTGGCATTTTTGAAATTTCTTCCAGAAAATTACGAAATGCTGAGTGATTAATTTTACTTAACGGGATATCTGCAGCCACTAATGCACTACATAGTTTTTTGTTAAATTCGATCGATCTGCTGGACTCACAGCGCGAATTTTAAGGTACTCCGGTAACAATGTTTGTTTTTTTGATTTCAAGGCAACACACTTTTGATGTCGAACCGTGTTCAGATGTTGTGTAACTTGAAAGCGTTTCGTTGCAGTCACTTTATCGTCGCACACTGTACAATACAACACCTTATCGTCAGTTGTAAGAACACTGAATTTCTTAACATAACTTCGAAGTGTAAAAGACACAGACCGTTTTTCTTTACCCATCTTTATACTCTAAAATTTCAAACTGAAATGCATTTTGCAATTTCTGAACTGTCTTAATTGAAAGATTACAAGATTAGTAAACAAAAGTACAGGCAAATTTTTCTATGAACAGGAAGTTGTCAAAGGGTCTTTGGAATTTCCTAATACCTATTTATCACAATGTAAGTATTTAAATTTTAGTTGAAACTTTTTCTTAGAAAATATTAACAAGTACACAGATGGTTAAGGCAGTAAAATATTTTAAAGCCTAGTATTTAACAATAAGCTTAAATTATGGGTTTCCCCTAGATTCAACTAAGCCGCCCTTGGTTGGTTGTCTAAAATGCTACAATTATTTAAAAAATATTAGAAATTTCATAATTAAAGCATGTAAAACGCTCAAAAAGTGGTAAAATATGCACATTCGTTCAAAAATGCTAAAATATGCATGCATTTATAAAAAACACCTAAATATGCATTTATATGCACTTTCAAATTGACATATGTGATTCATATGTGGCTTAAACATGTAGAAATAAAACTCTGCATATGTTTGCTATAAGCAGAAAAAACATGCAAATGCATAGAAATCCTATACCTAATAATAATCATACAATACCTCATCATATACTGCAGTGATATATATCAGATTATCTGAATGTTTTACGTGGAGTCCCCGTGTGAACATACCTCCACGTTTCTTCCAATGAGGAAGTAATTAAGATACGCTCAATCAGCGCGCGAATTGCATAGCAATTGCTCCCAGTCAGCTCACTGGTCGGAGCGAGGTTGCCTATCCACCCTCTATTAGCTATCCAGGCTAGTACCGATTAACTTTACCGATCGACTTAACACGTTCTCACCTGCCGGTACCCTACCGTCCCCTGTCATACGGGGTGAAGTACCTCGTCCAGCAATAGGACTATTCCCCCAACTTAACTCAGTTGAATAGAGAGAGCCCCCAGTCTTATTTCATACCTTCATAAGCTCCTCCCCGAGACAGGGGTTGGGGCCACTGCCCGATCGAATCCAACCTCAATTGTGGCGGGACTTGGTTTTTAATGGTTTTGCCACCCCGATCTACCAATATATAGGCTTGGTGGGCCCTCGACAGAGCTTCGTTTAAGTCTACACGTTATAGACTCCCAGTGTGTACCCGTTAAGGTGAAGTTGTCTTGATTGTGAGAGGCTATGTATTTTCTTCAACTCTCCTTAAGTGTAATGGCTTTCAGAGCTTCTCCCAATCACTGTACCCGGCTGCAGTCCGGATTATAGGGTGGTCGGGATAGCTCCTAAGCACATTTACCTGGCGGCATGCAGTTTCCCATATGCCAAAAGCGGGATAAACCTCACTTCGCTTCTCCTCACTTAAGATTCAGTCAAACAGCGGATTCCTTTGGTGACCATAAATGACCTCGGTGAAACAGCGGGTTCCGTCGGTGACCATAAATGACCTTATCAAGGCGAGATTCGAATCCGCCCACACCGGTATCATATACCAGGGCTCCCCCTGATCGGTATGAGTAACCATCGAGAATTCTCACGAATTTCTCTACCACACACTGACAGCTTCATCCATTGCCCAGGATCCAGGATCCAAGGATAGGGTAGAAGACAGCCAATTTTACGGGTGAACGTCGTGTGCTCTCCCGAACACCCGAAGTGATTTATACAGTGAGCAAAATGTAAGACCGTACGTATTATCTATTCATTTTGTAGAAAAATGAGGGTTGGCCAAGCTTTATTTTTATTACATGTCACCACTGACAATAATTTTTATTATTTTATGTTTCACTTGCATATTATTTGTTGTTTATACCTGTGATACAAACTACATAAATAATTTCACCATTCCACATAAATAACTCCATAACAACCAAATCATTATAGACGGGCGTTATAATTCACAACACCCGCTCATGCTTTACTATCGGAGCCGGCGTTACGTTCAATAGTAATTTGGATCATTAGGTCAGAAACTATATGTTTGCGTACGAGTATGTTGCAACACAACAAATAACGAGTATTTACACGTAGTTTATGAGCGCGTGATCCACGAATTTTTTTGTGACGACTTAAATGCCGACAAGAACTTTGTCACGTCACCCGTTGTCGTCGCCCTAATGGCATTATCCGCATTCTCACGCCATTGGTAGATAAATAACTATTATGCACAGATACATTACAGTAAGACTATTATTGTTGTATCTTGTGCTTGCTGGCTCTTAATAAATTGAACATTTGAAGTGGACTGTATTTATTTTAACTGGTTGAACTGAATAATACATTTTCATAACATTTATAACATAATAATAATTCTTGAAAGCAAACATGTAAAAACTACATTGTAATAAAAATGTGTGTACATATATTTGCATATAGTCTTTATAACATGTCCCTTTCGACTGACTTCTGCTACACTTCTCGCATGCCTTTTTAACGCGCGCGCATACACTTTGCTTCAAGCCGTAAAACAGGCGGGAAAAACGCAGCACAATAACCGCGAATATTTAAATGTTTACAAAGTTTACAAAAAACTATTTAAAACTGAACATAAACCGGCGGCCTTGAAACTAGGTAGTTTCAAACAAATGAACAATGTTAAATAAAAAGAAACGTTCTGTTAACATACACTTGAAAACTTAATGTTCGATAGGTAGTACACTAATCTTGGTTACGGCTCTCTTGAAGATACCGTGAGAAGTTTGCACCGAAACGACGCGAACTTCACCGTCCTTGCCTGGATGCGTCTCGACAATGCGTCCGGTTTTCCATTGCAATGGTGGTAACTGGTTATCATGTAGTATGACCATTAATCCACACTTGACAACTTGTGGATCCTTGAACATCCACTTGGTCTTCTGCTGTAGATTGTGAAGATATTCTCGAGACCAACGCCTCCAGAAATGCAAAGAAATTTGCTGGACTTGCTGATACTTCGTCAGCCGGTTTTGGGGTACGGCAGATATATCTTCTTCCGGTATGGAATTCATCTGCGCTCCTATTAGAAAATGTCCTGGGGTAAGGGTAATAGGATCGTTAGGATCACTTGAAATTGGACAGATGGGTCGGGAATTCATGACCGATTCGATTTGACAGAGTATCGTATATAAGTTTTCATAAGTTAAACGTTGGTCCCCGATAATTCTAATCAAGTGATACTTCATAACTTTGACGGCCGACTCCCACAAGCCACCGAAGCTGGGCGAGCGCGGGGGTATGAAATGCCAAGTCACCCGATTTTGCATTAAATAATTCCTGACTGAAGGATCGTTATAGATAATATTCACCTTTTTATAGATCTCTTTCAAATATTTGTTTGCCTTTACAAAATTAGAACCATTATCACTGTGTATATCCCTAATAATTCCACGACGCGATATGAATCGTTTCAGAGCACACAAAAATGCGTCAGCAGACAGGTCACCAACTAACTCGAGATGGATGGCCTTGGTGCAGAAACAAACGAAAACGCAAATATAAGTTTTGACTACCTTTCTGGTCTTTAAGGAGCCGTCCTTGACTAATACAGGACCGGCAAAGTCAATACCAACCGAAAGAAATGGTCGGGAGACGTTAACTCTAGATAGAGGTAACTGTCCCATTAAAGGCTTAATTGATTTTGGTTTTACCCTGAAACATAAAACGCATGCGCGAATAATTCTCTTGATGTTATTCTTGGCATTGATGGGCCAATACCTACACCTAACAGCGGCTAACACGGTCTGTACACCACCATGTAAGGTTTTTTCATGCTCATGCCGTATGATTAAATCTGTGAACGGGTGCTTTGATGGTAGTAACATGGGACATTTCTGCTCAAATTGGAGATCTGAGTTTCGTAGGCGTCCTCCTACATGTAAGATGTCATTCTCGATAAATGGACTTAATGAAAGAGTTTTGCTATTACTCGCGACCTGACCCTTAGTCTTGATGTCCTGAATTTCCTGAGCGAATTGAGATTTCTGCACTAATTTAACAAGGGTTAAAGTGGCGTCATCCACTTCTTGGATTGATAAAGATTCTAATTTTCTTTTGGATTTTTGTGACTTACAATTTGTAATAAATCGCAGGCAATAGGCAGTGACATTAACCAACTTGGTCAAAGATGAGAATCTGGTAAATAAATTGAAATTTTCGGCATTCGCAGTCATAATGTGACATGATAAATTATGAGTTCCCTTTTCGGGTACGTTCTCTAAATTGGTATAAAGTTTGGATTTGACCGGCCAAGATTGCGGATCATGCCTTAACCATTTTGGACCTGACCACCATAATTCGCAATTGATTAAAAAGCTAAGCGAACAACCACGTGATATAACATCGGCGGGATTATCTGCCGAGTCGACGTGACGCCATGACTGTACATCACTAGCTCTCTGAATTTCGGATACCCTATTGGAAACGAAAATCTTCCAAGTACTAGGTTCGCGCGATAGCCATGCTAGTACAATTTCTGAATCGGTCCATAGATAAATGTGTGATTGAACAATGGTGATTTTAAGGGCTTCAATACATTTTACTACTAATCTTGTCAAAAGTACCGCACCACAGAGTTCCAGTCTGGGCAATGAGATTACTTTGATCGGGGAAATACGCGATTTTGAGCATAATAATTGGCAGTAACTATTTCCGGACGAATCGGTTGTTTTTAAGAAAATACAAACGCCATATGCGGACATAGAGGCATCGGTAAATCCATGAAGCTCTATTGTTATATAAGTAGATAAAGTTGCATGACGCGCTATAGAAACTTGACACAAATTAGGTAGATCTTGGCAAAACTGAACAAAACTACCCTGAAAATTCTCTGGAATTGGATCATCCCAATCCAAATTAAGTTTCCATAATTGTTGTAAAAGGATTTTGGCTTTGATCAAAACAGGCCCTACCAAACCAAGAGGGTCAAAAATTTGACTGATGATGGATAAAACAGCCCGTTTTGTTAAACTTTGAGAATAATATTTTAAATTGGCAACATATTGAAAGGTATCTTTATTAGGATTCCATAAAATACCCAACGTACGCACTGATGAATCACCAGAATCTGAGAAATGAACATTTTGCTGTTGCACATTACTATTTTTATTGAACATCCACTGGGATAAAACAAATCCCGCTGAACTTAATATTAGTGAAATTTGAGATTTTAATTCTTGAAGTCTTTCACTGGTGTCAGCTCCACTAATAACGTCATCGACATAAAAATCAGATAATATGACTTTACATGCCTCCGGGTATTTATGTATATTTTCTATAGCAGCCTGCTGTAAAGATCTGATTGCCAGAAATGAAGCGGAACCCGTACCGTAAGTGACGGTGTTTAGAACGAAATGAGAAATATCTTGATTTGGATTCTCACGCCATAAAATGCGCTGTAAGTTTCTATGAGCTGGGTGTACATTCACTTGGCGATACATTTTAGTAATGTCAGCTTTCATAACAAAAGTGTGTTTTCTGAACCTTACTAATATCGAAAATAGATCCTCTTGCACGACTGGGCCTACACACAACGCATCATTTAATGAGATGTTACCCTGTTCCTTTGATGAAGCATCAAAGACTACTCTTAATTTCGTTGTTTCACTAGTAACCTTGAAAACGCCATGGTGTGGCAAGTATTGCTTAATCTCTCGTGAATGCACTTGATCGCTATTTAATTTGCTCATATGACCAAGCAACTCGTATTCCTTCATGAAATTCTTATACAAACTAGAAAAATCCTCGTCCCTCTGCATTTTGCGTTCTATGGTAAATAGCCGTTTTTTGGCTGTTTCGAAATTATCATTCAATTGAAGGTAATTAGCTTTTAAAGGTAACATAACCTCGAAACGACCAGTATGATCTCTACTATGGGTTTGCAAAAAATGACTTTCGCAAAATTGTTCTTCTTTAGTAAGGATTTTGGGTTTGCATTCTTGAACGTGTTCTATTTCCCAAAATTTTTCCAAAGAACTTTGAATCTGTGTGTTATCATTGTTTACTGATAAGAAACAAGACGTGTATGAATCAGATTGCTTATGAACCTGAAGAGGACCGGCTAGTATGTAACCTAATTTCGTTTTGGTAAGTATGGGCATGTTTCTACCAAGTTTGATCTGAGTATTACCGTTTAGCAATAATTCATAAAAAACCGATGCGCCGAGTAAAATATCGATTGGCTTGGAAATATAATATTCAGGGTCTGCCAAAGGAACATGCTCTGGAATTTTTAACTGAGATATAGCAACCGCTTGATAACTTTGTGGAATGCTACCCGTTATTTTATCCAAGATTAAAAATGATACATCTTTGCTGAATGTATTGTGTATAGATCTAATGACCGTATTGACACTTCGATTAATTCTAGTAGACGTTTCACCTACGCCTATGATTGACTGTTCCACACGTTTAGTCGACAACCCTATTTTTTCCACCAATTGCTTTGACATAAAATTACTCTGAGACGCTCCATCAAGTAGAGCTCTGCATGCAACCAATGTATTTGTATAATCTTTGACGTAAATCATAGCTGTACCTAACAATACAGTATTGGAAACGCTTGTCTGACTGCAGTGTGCTGAGATAGAAGAATTATCTAAACCTTCTGAAATCATTTGGACCGCTTGATCGTCTGAGACAGAATCGTTTTGATCGTTCGACTTATAAACGGGACCTTGAACAGGTTTGTATTGAACACGACGATTTGTATTGTTTTGATTATTTGAACTAGGAGAAATGTTGTCGATATGTAAAAGTGTATTATGGCTTTTTCCACATTTTTTACACTGACCTGTGCAATTGCTCGTGTGATTTGGGCGTAAACAGTTACTACACATGTTTAATTTTTTGATTTCTCTGGTGCGACTTTGAGGTGTCATATCGAGAAACCTTTTACAGAAGAATATGCAATGGTTTTCTTTACAAAAGAAACACTTTAACTTATTTGTACCTGAAAAATGACTAAATTGCGTATTGTTGTGTTTATGACCTTTTTCTGGATTGGCATTAAGCCTGTTAACGAATAAAGTTTCTAAGAACTGACAACGTGAATTAAGAAAATTAATGAAATTTTCCAAAGTTGGCATATCTGTTGTGTCCTTAATTGAATTTTCCCATTCGCGCTTACATGAAAAGTCAAGCTTTGCCACGCACAAATATATCAAAATGCTACTCCATTGATCCACGGGTTCACCGAGATTTTTAAGCGATTTTACATCCTTTTCTAACGTGTCAACAAAATTTCTAAGTGCAGTGGAGTTTTCCCTACTTAAGGTAGGTAATTCAAAAATGGATTTCAAGTGACTGTTGATAATGACCCGTTTGTTTTGATACCGCTTTTTTAATAAATTCCAAGCAATGTCGTAATTTTCATCAGTTATATCTAAAGATTGTACGATCTTCAACGCATCACCCTGTAGATATGATTTTAAATAATAAAATTTTTGTATTTTGCTGAGCAAATCATTCTCATGAATAAGTGACGTAAATGTATTCTGGAACTGCATAAACTCGCTATACGAGCCGCTGAAAGCTGGTATTTTTATTGGGGGTAATTTAATATTAAAATTCGAACTTGCAATCTGAGTGACAGGTGTTGCCTGTGCAGACGACGCATTCTGCATGGAATTTTTATTTGTATCGTCTATGATTTCTTGTGCGCGTGAAGTTATATCAAAAAATGTACTCTCGAAAGTATCGCGTTCTTGATCAGATTGCGTAATACTTTGTACTTCGTTGGATTTATCAAGATCCAATAATTCTATTTGAGCCTGAATTGTATCAAAAGATTCGTATAATGGTTCTATTTTTTGTAAACGCTTTTCTAGTTCTTTTACTGATTTGTTTGAGACCGAAAAGCTATCAACAAAGGAAATGAATCGTGTTACTTGAGCTTTCAATAACCCGCGATTATGTTTTAATTCTTTGAGCTTGTCAACAGACATTTTGATCACTTGTCAATATATTATAACTTGAATAAATCGATAAATAGTTTCAATGTAAAATATACCTGCGTTTAACTTGTAAAACTGTATAAGAGAAAATTATTCACAATGATCTTGTGACAAATAAATGAACAATATTAGATAAATATTAATATATAAATGTCATGAATTAATTAAGGATAAAAGGAACGGACTCACATTGATCACATGAAATCTCTTCTTTATGACCTTATTGAACTGCAGCTTGATCAGCCTTTCTTATCTTGATTGATGCAGGTGTCTGCTTGTACGGACTGATCTGTACCATGTGTTCCCTTCTTGAGAGGAATCCGGCGAGAATTGACCAAAAATGTTGTATCTTGTGCTTGCTGGCTCTTAATAAATTGAACATTTGAAGTGGACTGTATTTATTTTAACTGGTTGAACTGAATAATACATTTTCATAACATTTATAACATAATAATAATTCTTGAAAGCAAACATGTAAAAACTACATTGTAATAAAAATGTGTGTACATATATTTGCATATAGTCTTTATAACATGTCCCTTTCGACTGACTTCTGCTACACTTCTCGCATGCCTTTTTAACGCGCGCGCATACACTTTGCTTCAAGCCGTAAAACAGGCGGGAAAAACGCAGCACAATAACCGCGAATATTTAAATGTTTACAAAGTTTACAAAAAACTATTTAAAACTGAACAATTATTGCTAGACTCATCTAAACATAACCGTCTCTTTATGGCTCAAGAGCCTCTTTATGGTCCGACGGGCAATAAAGAAACGTCAATTAAATGTCAGGACTGTTTTTTGTAGAACTTGATTTGTTTTTAATATAATTTGTAAACTTATCACCAACGAAAATAAGCTGAAATTAAATATTTTGGAATAGTTACTATAGTAACGTACTTCGTATAAGCACATAAGTATAATATAAGCATACACAGAGAAAAATGTATTTAAATTTCATCAACAATTGTGTGGTATTGTAAAACAAATTGGTCTTAAAAAAGTGACAGGGACAATTTGTGTACAATTATAAAAGAAGATTGTGTCATTTAGTTTGTCAAGATTTTGTGGAAGTCAATAGTAATTTTGTAGAATCAAATGAATAGTTGTCTATAAGTTTCCATAACAAATTGTGTTACTTATTAAAACAGAATGTGTAATGTTATTGCATACAATTTTATACAAAATTGTACAATTGTTGCGCTAGTTGTGCCACAATTGCTTAATAGTCTTTAACACAATTACTTGTTCACATTTATACAAATTGTGCAATACTCTGGCACAAATATTCTATACAGAAGGTTAGGTATCACAAATAAAATATATATTTTTACATATATTAAAATATATGTAACTAATATGTATATAGCTATACAATGTATAGTATTTACATACTATACAACGTGTAGTATATACACGTATAACACTAAAATTTACTTTTGCCGTCGGCTGTTTATATATAAATCTCGAATTTACATTAATAGCGACAATTACAAGTGGTGACATCTATAGGATGTCATCCATAAACTTTGCGAAACACAATAATTAGTAGCAAGCAGTTTGAACACTGGATTATGATTTCATTCAAACAAAATATTGTATTTTTCTAAACATTTTTTACAATTATACTTCAACATAATATGCTAGCTTATCCTTTACAACATTGTTCCAAAGAATGAAGAATGTCCTGTTAGACAATTCAGTAACGAAAACCTACACAACGCTGGACAATACGATTCTACAATTATAATATAAATTTCTCCAACACCGTTTTAAACAATATTGTGGAAAGCTCTTATGAAGTATTTCTCTCTGTGTAAGTATAATATAATACATCAAATTATTTAATTATATAGTATGAGCAAAAAGTAACTCAATCAAAGGTGCCTTCAAAGAAAATAATCAGAGTTCTTTGACAGTGACAGTTGTTATTTATTTGATATAATTTTCTGGTGTTATAATACACATGAGTTCAAAATTCCAAAGGCATTGATGGCGTTACTTTTTGCTCATACTATATTTTTTACACAATAATAGATTTGAGGTAAAACCTTAATCTGTGCATAAAATAGTGTATGTATAGCGGGCGTAACTTGCTTTTATGGCCCTACAGCCTTTTCCTAGAAATAACTTTTCCGGCCATAAAAGCCTCCTTACGCCCTTAATACATAAATAACTATTATAGTTGTAAGATGCAATCATTTGATGCAATTTCTTTATTTGTGTAATGTTTAGATATTTACGAAAATTCAATCGGGTTGATGAGATTACTATAATTTCTATCATTGTTATTGATATTAAAAAGGAAAACATAGAAATAGTGGTCTGACCCTCTGACCGAGTTGATTCAATTTTCGCAACCGCCTCTTGTATTTGTATTATGTCAGTTAGCTATATACAATTTTTAATTTATTCACTGTGATATTAAGAAACATATTAAGAAGAGACAGACCTATTAAGAAACAACAAAACACAAGCAACCTTAACTAAATTCGCAATGTTCAATACTCTCTATAACAACCGTCATTACAAGGTGATCTGATGTACAGTATTATATCTATAAAGCTCATTGTACGTATAATAAACTTAAACTAGCTGTTTCGAATAATGGTAGAAAATTATCAATGCCGGATTTACTTGACATAGAGCTCTAGGCTGAATATACAAAGTAGGGTCCCGGGGCCTTATTGTAAAAATGAAAACTAACATAAATCTATTTAAAGAACAAAAAAATTTCTTATTATTATAATTCATATTTTGCATAAATACAATCAGTACATTTACAATAAACACACTTACAGTACAAATAAGTTTTAAATCGAAATATGATATGACACATAATTAATATATAATTGTTCTATTAAATATATACAAATCTTACCAGAAGTGAAATTCATTAAAACTTAAAATCTACTGCTCAATCAGTGCGGGGCCCCTCAAACTTGGAGTCCCTAGGCTGAAATCTTTTCAGTTTAATGGTAAATCCGTCGCTGAAAATTATTGTGTCAAGAAACTGGTTAAAAGTATTCTCAAATGAGGTTAGTAAATATCTATTAACACCATTTAACATCCATTTTTAGAGAGAAATTCCATAGTTTGCAGAAAACACGTACAATATGAAAAAACGTATTATTGAACAGTGAATTGTTGACAATTGCTTTGGTCAAATTGAGGTAAAAGGAGGTAATCAAAAAGTACAAATAATCATAATTTGTTCCAATATTTCCTATAGCTTAAGAAATAATGTCATCCTGCGATTTTTATCTACTTTTCAGTAAAGATAATTTTTTATAACCATTGTTGTGTTTCACATTAAGCATTCCTGAATTGTAAATAATATTGAAAAATATGATTATTTAAAATGTAAATTTTAAAATATTTACAAAAAATATGTAAAATTAAAAATATTGTGTCGCCCCCCGCCCCCCTTGCTATGCCTTGGTATTTTTTTAATAGGTTCTCATATCCTGAAAGTGTTATTATACTTTATGAAAGTTAACCGCAGCCCGCAGCTATAATTAATTAGCTTAACATTTTGGTGAGTGGTACAAACACATACAGCATGGGTACCACTGACTTCTGCTATTATGCAGTTCTTTTTGATCATAATTCTGAAAATGTTGAAAACTCAACTGTATAAGTGGGAAGTTAGCTTTCAAAAGTTTGTATATTTCTCGAAAATCCCCCAGAATCAACCTATTTGAACGTGGATACGTTTACCGTCTGGTCCTTCATCGAAACGTAGTCTTTCTTGCTAGGTATTTGCATATTAACTTCATCACTGCAGTAAAATCTCCAACCAAGTGGTAGTTTCTTCTGGCAAAGTCTTTGACGCCAGATGAAGGCAAAATTCCCTTCTCTTCTACAAGTTTCTTTACTTTTCTAACAATTTCTGGCACCAAATTTCTCTTCAATCCTTTCAAATGAACAGTTTTTTTTGGGAAAATAGTCAAAATTATTAATCTGTCATTTTTATTTGCTGTTTTAATCTTTCTTTAAATTGTTAAAGTATTTCTAAATTTGAGTTGTTGCAGTGGCATTCATTTTCTTAACTGTATTCTTTCTCAATGCAAATTTTACGGCGATGAATTATTCAACGCGTGTGTAAAGTCGCGTGATCGTACCCTTGTCTATCTTGTAGGTACTTAACTTGATTTGACTGCTCCCGAAAAGGAAATACATGATCACACTTTACTGAAACTTAAGAGGGGCTAATGGTTTCAACCAACCACACAATATGTTTAACGTCAGTAATTACCGATGAACAATCTGAACGAAATTTCGCCCTAATATCGTATAAACAGTACATAAAACTGTTATGCTCAAAATTACAAACAATATTTATCAAAATGCAACCAATTACCAGCTATAAAATTGTCTCTCAGAACACGAATTGTTTCCAAAAGCGATTCGTTGTTCTATAAACTTTTGAAATTCAAAGAAACTTAATGCAATATAAGGCATTATTTATCCAAATTAAAATTATAAAATCAATAAATCATTTAATAAGTTTCTCATCATAAGTTTCTGTTGCACCCAATTTTATTACCTGCAAGTTAGCTTTTTAAATAATTTTAACCAGAATTGGAGTGCATGACTAAAACAAGATACTATCTCGTGGGAAATATAGATTTTATTTACACAAGTGTCAACTTGGTTTTAATTATATACCACAAATTCTACAGTTAATTGGACTATATCTGCATTTATAGAAATTTCTTGAAATACGCACCCCAGAAACAACAACCTTTTTATATTTTTATGCCAAAGGAAATTAAAAACAAAGGGTAATAAATATCTGCAATAATGAGTTCGTTACAACCCCCAACAGCTTTCTATATATGATTCATTTTTTTGAGAATTATTATTTTCAATTTTTTTAATTTTTTGATAAAGTTTTTATTTTTTATCATTTTTTATGATTCCTTTAAGGCTGTTTTACCCGATTCTGAAGATAGGGAAACGCAATGTAAACTTACTCGGTTTTTATTCAATAACCGCTCAATATTTTTTGATCGGGTTTTTACCAAAAATTTACCTACAATGTAGTGTATGATGTAATGTTTTTAAAAAATAATTTTTAACGTTTGAAACCATAAAAAACTTAATTTAAAGTTGAAATTTTCGTTTCTAAAAAAAATCTTTACATTACATCATAGCATTTGACGCACAGATTACGGGAAAAATGTTTAAAAAAATATACGTTGATAAATAAATGAATAAAAGCATAGTAAGCGATCCTATTGCAAATTAAGTTTTTTATGGTTTCAAACGTTAAAAATTATTTTTTTAAAACATTACATCATACACTACATTGTAGGTAAATTTTTGGTAAAAACCCGATCAAAAAATATTGAGCGGTTATTGAATAAATAAATAAATAGTTTACATTGCGTTTCCCTATCTTCAGAATCGGGTAAAACAGCCTTAAGGTTTCTTAACGCAACCGCCGCGGACGGTGGTTGTATACTACAAATGTTATGCGACAGCCCATCGTCACGTACTGCCCCTTTCATTGCCCGCTATCGTGCGGTGAATATATGCAATGCTCTGATAATAATTATTGATAATAAAATAATAAATAATATAGTTAGCTGTATCTTAGAATGTAAAACTGTAAGAAGGAGCATAACTACCCGGCGCAATGAGCTTTAAAAAGCGACTGATATGACATCACACTGACCGCCATTAGACACCACCTAAATCTGTTTTTCTCCCAAACTCCGACGAATACGAAGAAGTGAATTAATTACATTTCATAAGTAAGTATTCGAGGCCCTCCGTGGTCGAGTGGTAGAGATCCTACCTCTCGTTCAGAGGGACAGGGGTTCAAATCTCGGTTGCGACTGCATTTTAAAAATTTAGTATCTATCGTTAGTAGTTTAGTACCTATTTATATTAGACTATCGTGTGTGAGCTCCCTTTAGTTTAGGTTAAGGTATTAAAGTTGTATAAGTGATAAAGTAATGGGGGAGCGTAATATACTTGCTACAATAGCTCCATTACCTCCGTTGCACTCCCATAAGAGTTTGTGTGGAACCCCGACACTGCGAAATGCGGTAAAAAGGGAATAGATTATGTATGTAAGTAAGTATTCGTTTGTTTAAACCATTAAATTAAAAAATGTAAAATTTATATTAAATTATATTTTGAATGCAAATTCATATAGAAAAATGTATCATAATGATCATGGTGACCAGGTCAGTACTGTAGCGGGTTACACTGGGGTGGAGTGTTAGGGCTACAATTATTAATTCTTGTAGAAGGAAATAAAACGCAAGTTTACTTCTATGAATTATTTATTTGACTCTACTAGTTTATTGATTCGCGTTGCCTAGTACCATTTAGTATCTATGCAAAAATATGAGTTGTGAGTCGTTCACAACATTACCCCGCCCGGTCTGAAACGTGGGTATTACATACACGAAAAAGAAAAAGATACGGAATGGTATTTTGGAGAAAAAATGGAGTATTTTAAAGGAACTTGAATAAAGTTGTAAGATTCTCCAGCTACAAAAACTCCACTAGGTAGTATAGGTAGGTACAATAAAAAAACTTAAGCTAACTAACACTACGGAACTTGCGACGGCAACTCTTGGAACCTGTAAACAGAAAGAAAAAAAACAGAAAAGTGTTCAAATTTTCAAAGTCAACAGGTAAAAGATTTTCAAAAGATGCCTTATTTATTTGACTCTACTAGTTTATTGATTCGCGTTGCCTAGTACCATTTCGTATCTATGCAAAAATATGAGTTGTGAGTCGTTCACAACAGTACCGTTGTTACTAACCTTTCTCTACCTACACAGGTATCCTCAGAAATTGGTAACAATAACGATGATCGCAACGTCTACACAAACCTATTACATAAGAAGTTTTCTGAATTACTACAACCCTTTAATTACAACAGACCTATCCACCATTCGATTACTCATAAAATTGACACAGAAACTAATTCTACTGTTAGAGCTAAGCCTAGAAAATTAAATCCTAATCAACTACTCTTTCTAGAAAAACACTTGAACGAGCTCATGAAAGCTGGTGTTCTTGAACGATCAGCTAGCGATTGGTCTACACCGATCCACCTGGTGGCAAATAAGAAGAACACACCATCAGCGAAACCTTATCGAATGGTCGGAGATTATAGGCGGTTGAATTAAATTACAGTTCCTGACAGATATCCAACACCATTCTTAAGTGACTTCACCCGGAAAATAAAAGGCGCTACCATTTTCTCCAAAATAGATCTGAAGAAGGCGTACTATGCAATCCCCATTCACCCTGATGATGTTCACAAGACAGCAATTACCACACCGCTAGGCCTCTTCCGATTCAAAAGGATGTGTTTTGGTTTAAGAAATGCAGCAAGCTCGTGGAGCCGATTCATGGATACAATATTATCAGGACTATCTTTTATATTTTTTTACGTAGACGATATTTTAATATTTAGTAAAGATGCTCAACTACATCTTGACCACCTGCAACAAGTCTTTTCACGATTGAGAGACAATGGGCTTTTAGTAAATGTGGATAAATGTAAATTTGGTGTCTCAGAAATTGACTTTTTGGGACACGCTGTAAATATTAGCGGAATTAAACCACATACTACAAAAGTTGAAGCAATTGCAGAATTTCCATTGCCTACTAATCAAAAGAACCTTAGGAATTTTATTGTCCTTGTTTCGTATTATCATAAATTCATTCCAAACTGTGCTGAAATATTAGCACCACTAAATAATCTCGTTATACCAGGCAAGGCCTCTCAAAAACCTATCATTTTAAATAGCAAGCAAGTACAAGCTTTTAACAATGCTAAAAATGCTTTAATCAATGCTACATTACTAACTCATCCTAAACTCGACGCTCCAATTAGTATTGCAGCTGATAGTTCATCTACCACAATTGCAGGAGTACTCCAGCAACTGGATAATGGCATGTGGAAACCATTAGCATTTTGTTCAGATAAACTAACCCCTACGGAACAAAAATATAGTGTTTTTTACGCGAACTTTTAGCAATTTACTTTTCGCTAAAAAGATTCCGGTATTATGTTGAGTGCAGAAACTTTCATATATATACTGACCATAAACCTTTATGTACGGCAATAAAGAACAATAGTGATGCATACTTGCCACGCGAATTTCGTCAACTTGAATATATTTCCCATTATACTAGTGACATTAGACATATTCAAGGACAACAAAATATTCCCGCTGACGCATTAACAAGAGTGCAACTTATTCATATGCCCGATTCTTCAATTAATTACGAGGAAATTTCTCGTGCCCAACAAACGGACAAAGAACTGCAACATCTTCGAGAGCGCAAAAATTTCAAATTGGTTCAAATTCAAAATCCCGGTCAATCACCTATTTGGGCGGATGTAAGCAAGAAAAATCCCAGACCTTACTTTCCTCAACCATTTCGCTATAAGTTGTTTCAACAACTACATAATGTAGCGCATCCTGGTATCAGAGCTTTAAGGAAAATGATTTCCCAACGTTATCTATGGTCTTCTATGAACCAAAATATAAAAAATGGGTTATTTCCTGCACTGATTGCCAACGCCACAAAGTGATTCGTCACACGAAAGCTCCTCTACAACCAATTATAGAACCAGAGCAACGTTTCCAAAAAACTCACCTGGATCTAGTACATTTGCCACCTTCAGAAGGTTATAAGTACTTATTGACCATAATAGATTGCTTCAGCAGATGGATAGAAGCTATTCCTTTAAGAGATGCTACGGCAACTACAGTAATAACTTCTTCTATCAACACATGGATAACACGCTTTGGAATTCCCCATTATATAACAACAGACAATGCTCAAATATTCCATTCTCATTTATGGAAGCATTTCTCAAATACATTAGTGATAAAACACATTACTTGCACCGCGTATCATCCCATAAGCCAAGGGATAATTGAGAGATTAAATCGTACACTCAAACAGGCCATACGCACCAGTGGTATATCTTTAAAGAACCTACCATGGTTGTTACTTAGTCTACGAGCTACGATAAAATCCGAATTATATGTTTCACCTGCAGAAATGTTGTACGGAACTGCACTTCGTTTACCCGGAGAATTCTTTGAAGAAAAGAAACCCGATGAAGATTTCCGCATACATTAATTTCTTCGTCGAATGAAATATCAAATGCACAATCAGAAATTTTTTTTTCACAAGAACACATAAATCAAATTCTTTCGTTCCCAAAGAATTACATAAATGTACACATGTTTATGTTAGAAATGATACACATGACTTAAACATTAAAGACACCTATGTTGGCCCTTATAAAGTGATAAACAGAACTGCAAAGTATTTTATGCTAGAAGGACTAGATCAACCCGTATCAATAGACAGTTTACATGAATAAAATTTTCATTCGCATTCTCTTTTCATTCTAGAAAGAATACCTTCAAGAGATGAACTGCACTTGATGCTGAAAATTAGTGTTATATGTTCAATTTAATTATTCAATTTTAATTCAAGTGTTCAATTTTGTATTTGCCGAGTTGTTTTGCTTAGGTTAAGTTTGTCATATTACTTCGCCTTCAGCAATACCTTTTTACTATTAAAAATAAGGACTTTCAATTCTTTGATTATTAGCACCTAATCCTTAGCGTAAGTTTTATTGTCATAGCATGTAGAGAATTTTATTGAAAAGATGCAAACGACCTCAATTTTTTTGTAGCTAGTATACATTAAACATGCCGCTACATACAAGTACGACATTAATGTATGCTATCTTTTTTTGTTGAGGAATGCATTAAATGCCCTTTTAACTCGCGGCTCATTTCTTTTGGTACATGTTCAGCCTTTTTTTTACGCGGTGTGTCATGTAATGATATTCATTCATAAAAACAGTCATTACATACATATTACCTCAAGAAGGCATTGGATACTAAGTGATTGCCATAGTTACAAGAATAAATAAGAAGTAATAAAAGATATCTAAAATGAACACGTTTTTTATTAACTCCAAGATTAAATATAACTTCTGGTAAACCCTCCTACCGTTATAGTATCATCCTTTATCCAGACTTCTGGGATTGTGTAGAGTCCAATCAGTTTTATGGGTGAACGCCGTGTGGTCTGCACCGTTCACCCCGGGAAACCTATATTAATGCATGCAATTTAATTACATCTTGTATAGTCTCCTTTATTGTAATTTTCTATACATCTGCTCATTTCATAAGCAGACATATTTAACAACTAGAAAAAACGGACAGAGTTGCCAGATTACCGAATTTTCCCCCAAAAATATGGGATTTTCTTTTCTTTTGGGTATTTTCTGGGGGAAGAATATTTACCTGGGGAATAACAGGGGATTTTTAAGTCTGACACTCTACTCACATCTCACCTGGTAATACACAAAATCAGATAAAAATACAAAAATCCAATTAAGATTACTATAAAGATTAGTAAAATATAAAAACTTATATTTTATTCTTGTCATTTTTTTATTTGCACTAAATATTTTCTAGCGCTTGGGGATTTATTTGTAACACATAGCTTATTTTGGGGTATTTTAGATATAGGCGCAAAATATTTGAGTCACGACTATGTATTAAAATCCAGGAATAACAAATCATAATTTACAAAAACCAATGTACGCGGGGACGTTTTTATATTCGCGAAATGGGGGAGGGGTGCTGATGGACGGGGTTTGGTAAACCAATCGTAACGTCTAGTTTGATGTCTTATTACTATAAATACCGAACTGGATTATTATTGAATTAGTGGTGTTTGAGTTATTGTCATTTATACAAGTCAGAACTTGAAGAGATTTTGAGACACGAACAAATGGCATGTTCACGGGCGTTTTTGAAGCTCTTCAGTGAATACCAGAATGGAGTATTAAGTCGGATTGTTACAGGAGATGAAACGTGGGTTCACCACTATGAACCTGAATCCAAACAAGATTCAATGCAGTAGCATAAAAAAGGTACACCCCCGCCAAAGAAGTTTAAACTGTAACAGTCGGGTGGGAAGCTCATAGTGACCATATTTTGGGACACTGAAGGAATCTTGCTCATCTGAGGCTCAAGGGTGTCTCTATAACGGGAGAATATTATGCCACACTTTTAGAACGATTAAGGGACTACATCAAAGAAAAGAGAAGAGGAAAGCTTGCCAAAGGTGTGCTGCTTTTGCACGACAACGCGCCCGTTATTCGAAGTCGAGTTGCACAAGCTGCCCGCTGTCCTGCACAAGGCAGGCTTCCAGGAATTAAATCATCCACCCTACAGTCCAGACCTAGCCCCCAGCGATTACTATTTGTTCCCGAATATGAAGAAAAAACTTCGAGGAAAAAGATTCGTTCGATGATGAAGTAAAAACTGCAGTTTCAGCATATTTTGACGACAAAAATGAATTAATATTTTTTTCACTGGTATAAATAAATTAATTACTAGATCTAAGAAATGTATTAGAGTTAAGGGAGAATATATTGAAAAAGAAAAATAATTGTTTTTATTTACTTTCCTTATAAAAATATAAAAACGAACCCTCGTATTTTCTTTTTGGGGATTTTTTTTAAAAGTCCTAAATTCTGGGGATTTTCAAGTTTCCACTGGGGAAATTGAGCCGAACGATCTGGCAACCCTGGTTTAGGGAAGGGTTGAATTGTTTTTTAGGATTGAGAGACGAGAAATGTCAAAATATTGCCGATAATCGATGAAAGTAACTTTAAAACTGCTTAAGAATTGCAAATTTTGGTGCTGAGGAATATAACAGAATATCATTACTACATTATGGACGATGAATTGTGGAGCAGACGAGGTAATGTCAGAAAATATGAAATAATAATATTATAACCTGAAAATAATTTTAAATAAGTACGTTTTTCTTTTATTAGAATCGGAGTTTAGCTTTAATTACAAAATACCTAAAAAGAATGGCGAAGATACTAGCAGCCTCCAACATTCTCAAAGCACCATTCTTAGTAATGCTTACAATAATGCGGCAGAACTTGATCAACGAAGATATCCATTACCTGAAGGAGACCATCCTCAATACCAGAATAGCTCATATCCTAGATCTGATTATGATATTCCTACTACAAATGAATTTAATCCATTAAAACGTCCCAGAGAAGTACCTAAAAATAACAGCGCACCAACAAAATGTAAGTTTAACTATTAATGTAACTAAGATTTATCTCGGCTGTTTTAACAAGTCGAAGTTTGTTTTTAAAAGAGGTATTTTCAGATGGAGACACATTTCCACAGAGTGATCCAAGTTTACCAAAAGAATTGACACAGTTATTCCAACCTTTATTTTGCAAATTATGTAGTGCAAAATTGAGTAGTAATGTAATGGCAAAATTACATTATAAATCAAAAAAGCATGAAAAGAAAATGCGTGCATTCTTAGTGGAACATTCAAAAACAACAGGAGAACCTTTGCATGACAAAGCACAAATTAATAAAAAACCTAAATGTGATGTAAGTGTGGTAAAAGTTAAGCTTAGCAGAGTAGTTAAGAATGTATTATTTAAATTTTTAAAAAATTTAAATTTTATATGTTATATGTATAAATAGTTGCCTTGTACTGTGCCTGAATCCTGTAGTACGCACATATAACGGGCAAAGTGACCTGTAGAGATGCTAAACTGGCCGGGATCAGCTTAGACAAGTCGCTTGTTGTATGTATGTACTGAACGATTCAGGATCTGCATATTGTCTATGTTTCAGGATGATAATAATCCAAAATTCTTTCATTGTGATGTATGTGATTTGCCACTTACTGGTAGATTACATGCCGAATCTCATTATATGGGCAGAAATCATCATAGGTATGTATTTATAATGTCAAGGTTGATGTAAATTTCTATAAGTAGTTTTAATTGAATGTTCAAGTTTAGTTAGTTGTGCTATTATATACCGAAGAAGACATTACTTATAGTATTGATTAGTTGGACATAGCAATTATTTTTAATGTGGAGTGCTAGAGTCCCTCTATAATAATATTAAATAATAAGAATAAGAGTTGGGACATGTACGATGCCAGATTTTAATTGGCTGGATCCAATGTCAAGGAGTACATGATCTTAATAGTCCGGCACTTTGTTTTTTAAATTGTATAACAACATTTGCATTACTTTACATCCTAATACACATTTTCTTTATGAAATTAAATTTTCTTAATATAATATATGTATTTTTTATAAGTAAATAAATTATTATAATAATGTTGAATCGAAAGACTTATTGACATCTATATACATAGTTTGTCAAGAAACAATTTGTCAAATCAAACAACTGAAAATTGATAAGTGAAAATACTTTATGAGAAATCAAGTCGTTCTTGACATTGGATCCACATGTCCTAACTCTTATCTTATATAACCTATTATTATTATTATATAGCAACTCTATGGAGTGCAGGGTTGCAGCTCCATCTAGCATTTTTGTTTAATCAACAGTCCAGTTGTGGGATCAGTCTTCTGTTTAACTGGTATTGGAGTTGTGAGATCAGTAGTATGTGGGCTGGGCTGAGGGTTCTTGTTCCTTACTTGGTGAATTTCCTTTTGCTGCATGTTCTTGTTTCTGGCTTTGTGAATTTGCCTGGTCTTGTTCCTGAATTGGTGAAATTGCTTGGTCAAGGTTCGAAGAACCGGCCTTATTCGCTAGTCAGTCATTAAGCACACCCACCAATAGTGTTGTATTTGGTTTGTTTATGCTCGCTGAGTAGCTATCACGGGCAGACTTTAACATAATTCAAAGTCGTACATTTCAAAAAGTATTAATAATAGACTTATGCAACATTATATATTTATAATCAGAGGAAAACGGGTTATTCAAAAATGCAATAATATACAGGATATTTCATTTAAAAAAATATAGATGGAGCCATACAACTCTTATAGGAAATTCTTTTTGCCTTCAATAATAACAAAGATAAAGATGTGATCAAAATATAATGAATAACCCTGTACACTATAAAAAGTTAGTAAAGTTGTTTCAGTTTAGGTAGCAACTGTCAAATTGTTAAGTTGGTTATTCATATAAAATTTAAAAAGTGAATTTGAATTCTTAATCTTGTTTATTGTTTCCAGCCTTATTTTGTGGAACTCCATAATCATGAAATAAATAAAGATTATTAAAAGTTTCACAGTTTTATTAAAATATACCTGACAATATTGTTTCGACAGCTATGCTGTCATTATCAAAGGTAATATAATTATAAACAAACACGTCGCTAAGGTAGATACAAAATAGGTAACTAGATAAAATAATAATAATAATAAAAATTAATAATAAAAATCATAATTAAACATCTAATACTTCCAGTAACGGAGAATTACTGAGCTCAAGTTGTTCATTCATTAAAGGTACCCTGAGTTTGTGTTTGTATATCTCAAAGGCTTCTAAAATGTCTAATTTGCGTTTGTTATTACAAAAATGTAGGAATTTAATATTATTTTGAGGAGTCATTGTGTGATTTTGTTCTAAAAGGTGTTTGGCGTAATTCGATTTTTCAGGATGTTTATTTTTGTAATGACGTACGTGTTCTTTATATCTTATGTCAAAATTTCGAAGTGTTTGCCCAATATATACCGAACTACAAAAAGAACAATTTAAACGGTAAATGCCCGATTTCATGATATCATGTGTTCTGTCTTTAGCATTAAATAAAAATGAAAAAGTGTTAGTGTTGGTTTTAAATGTTATTTTATAATTGTTGGTTTTTCTTAGTATATGTGCAATTTTTTCTGATATTTTGCCAAAATATGGTATAGATATGTAATTTGTGTCTTCTGTTTGATTGTCAATGGGATATATTCTTTTGATAGCTAACCTATAATCTTTTTGTTTAATTAAAGTGTCAATCATGTTCGGATTATAATGATTTGCATGTGCTAGTTGTTTAATGGTTGATATCTCTTTGCTAAAATCTGATTTTGTTATTAGTGGAATAGTTAAAGCTCTGTGTACTAATGATCTGTATGCTGCTATTTTATGTGTATTGTGGTGACAAGATTCATTTGGTATTGTTATGTCTGTTTGTGTTGGTTTTCTGTATATGGAAAATTCAAAAAGATTGTCTGCGCTAATCTTGATATTTAACTCTAGAAAGTTTATAGCCCTGTTTTGTTCTGTTGCACATGCAACTAGCACATGCAAATCATTATAATCCGAACATGATTGACACTTTAATTAAACAAAAAGATTATAGGTTAGCTATCAAAAGAATATATCCCATTGACAATCAAACAGAAGACACAAATTACATATCTATACCATATTTTGGCAAAATATCAGAAAAAATTGCACATATACTAAGAAAAACCAACAATTATAAAATAACATTTAAAACCAACACTAACACTTTTTCATTTTTATTTAATGCTAAAGACAGAACACATGATATCATGAAATCGGGCATTTACCGTTTAAATTGTTCTTTTTGTAGTTCGGTATATATTGGGCAAACACTTCGAAATTTTGACATAAGATATAAAGAACACGTACGTCATTACAAAAATAAACATCCTGAAAAATCGAATTACGCCAAACACCTTTTAGAACAAAATCACACAATGACTCCTCAAAATAATATTAAATTCCTACATTTTTGTAATAACAAACGCAAATTAGACATTTTAGAAGCCTTTGAGATATACAAACACAAACTCAGGGTACCTTTAATGAATGAACAACTTGAGCTCAGTAATTCTCCGTTACTGGAAGTATTAGATGTTTAATTATGATTTTTATTATTAATTTTTATTATTATTATTATTTTATCTAGTTACCTATTTTGTATCTACCTTAGCGACGTGTTTGTTTATAATTATATTACCTTTGATAATGACAGCATAGCTGTCGAAACAATATTGTCAGGTATATTTTAATAAAACTGTGAAACTTTTAATAATCTTTATTTATTTCATGAATTCTTAATGTTGGCAATTCTGGAAATTCAGGAATTACGTTTTAAAAATATCAAATTATGAATTAGAAAAAACTACAGATTTACTTTTAATTCTTTTTTAGTGTTTAAACTGTTGTGTACATTTATCAGAAATATATTACAGCCTTGGTAGTGTATTGTCTAACATGCTGGACTTTCACCCAAGTGGCCAAGATTCGACTTCTAGTACCGGCAGATCTGATTAAGGTTATCTGGAGGTTTTCCTTAGCTGTGACACAAATGTGGAATTTGCGCTGTTCAGAGCTGTCATGACGAATTAATGATTTAAATCAAAAATCAAAGATACTTGATCTTTTACGAAATGATTTAAATCATAAATACTTTTGTCTGTAAAGTATTTAAATCATAAATCTTTTAAGATTTAAATCTTTTTTAAAATTTAAAATCATTTTACAAAAGATTTAAATACTTTTTATAGATTTAAATCAATTGAGTATGATTCAAATCATTCTATATAGATGCTATATAAGTTCAACCAAAAATACAAAAAATGAGTCACCCGCGTAATAAACCATTCATATCAACCTGAATAAACAATACGAATTGAAAACACATTCATCTGGCATCTATGACCATTTATCAGTGGCGCATCGCAATCTGTACTCATGTTTAGGATAGTTACTCTTCATACAATTGCATAAAAGGGAGTCGGGGACACAACTGAATGTTGCACTTTACTTGACCTTTGCATGACATGCTCTCAGCGAATGGTATCATTTGTACTTATTACTGATACATCTCTTATTAGACACTAATGTTAAAGAAACGTGTTATTTTGAAGTAATATTTATTAATTCCTATTGCAAATTAAACAATATGGCATGCATTATACTAAGTAGCAATAACAATCTTCTATGTATTTCAATAAAAAAAACTAAAATTAAAAAGATTGCGAATTTGCACAAAATGTAACTCACATTCGTACAGCCGACTTTATCTTAATATATGTGAATGAAATGGGAAAATTACCGATTGCAATGCACTTGCAGAATTCTAAAATAATGGAAATTCTAAAAATAATTATTTTCCATTATGAGAAAGGAAGAAGTTTATGAAAAATTTGTGAAATTGTAGATAGAACTCTGTCCATCGTTCAGTATGTGATAAAAAGGTACAGAAGTGAAAATAGTATCCAACAGTAAGCTTTTGCGGGGCCAGAAAAAAACACTTCTAAATAAACTATTATTTATTATAAACAGCTTATTACATATTATATAGCATCATAGAGTATTACTACTATTAAATAACTTTTCTGGCCTTTTTCGTTGCAAAGTCCTTAATTACTTCATCAAAATTTACAGAATTTGCTATCTCACTTTCGATAGACAAAATAGCCAGAGATGTAAAACGTTCTTGGCTTACTGCAGATCGAAGGTAATTCTTAATTAATTTTAATCGTGAAAAACTACGCTCAGCTGAAGCAACGGTTACCGGCGTTGTCATCATTATTTGCAAGGCAATTAATAAATTGGGGTATGCTTCTGAAAGATTGTTTTTTATAATGTATTTCATTGCGTTAAGAATAGTAGAACAATTTTCTGGTATAATCGTCCGGAACATCTTGATTTCTTCAAATACATCTGCTCCGTCTATGTCCCCTTCTAAATACAGATTCAAATCTTGACAGCATTTTAATAAATATTGCTCATCCATATTTACGATTTCACTCATATATAAAAAACCAAAAATTTTTTCATGGTTTTCATATAATTCAAACCTATTTTGAAATGATACTAATGCAGTATCTATTATCGTCAGAAAATAATTCACTCGGAAATTCGCTTCATCACTGATTGTTGACGACTCATCCTCTCCGTAATCAAACAAATTTTCTTTTTTTTGCCTCTGTATGTAGAGTTAAAATTAGGTGTTATGTTTAATTCTTTTGCAGTTTCTTTTGCTGTGGAAATGGCATTTACGAATCCTTCGTTTCTATATTTTTCAAAAAATGCATTCAGTTCTTTTAAATGATTGTGGCCACATCTTTATGCATGTTTTGGTTCTGCAAAACTTTACTAACGATATTGACCTTAGATAGTATATCGTACCAAATGATGAGACTAACTACAAATTCATTTATTTTTCGGACAATGGACAAAATTTCACTTTTTAATTTACAGTCAGATGTGTTTGTAGCAACTTCGTTTAGAGCATTTCGAAATTGGGGAAGTTGAAAGCTCTTACACTATTAAAACGACATTCCCATCTAGTATCTGATAATGGCTTAGGAGTCATTTTTTGAACATGTTTTTTTAAAACATCCCAACGTAACGTTGATGCTGCAAATGTCGTATATATCTTTTGTAAAATACCAAAAAAGGTTAGAGCTTGGGGTGAAGATTTTGCTATGTCTCCCAGTAACAAATTCAAATTATGACTTCCGCATGGTACATAAAACGTTTTTGAGCTTTCACGCAGTATATTTACTTGTACACCCTGATATATTCCCCTCATATTGGCGCCGTTGTCATATCCTTGACCCCGACAATCAAATAAATTTAATCCCATATTGCTCAAAATAATCATGATTGTTTCGGAGAGTCCTTTTCCTGTTGTATCGTGGACTACTTGAAATTTAATAAACCGTTCTTTTATTTCAACATCATCATTTGTTATACTGACATAACGAAGAATAACTGACAGTTGTTCTTGATGGCTCACATCTGGAGTACAATCCAATAAAATGGAATAATATTTTGCTTTCTTTACTGCATCTATAATTACTGTTTGTACTTTATTTGCCATTGCACTTATTAATTAATTTTGAATTGAATGAGATAAATAATGGTGTCCTTTTATGGCAGTTCTATTTAAATGATCATTTAAAACTGGATCAAATTTCGCAATTAATTCAATTAAACCTAAGAAATTACCATTGTGTGGCGTGTACAAAGTATCGGAAGTACCTCGGAAAGCTAAATTATGTTGCGCCAAATATAAAATAGATGCAACTATTCTTCGAAGAATTTGTTTCCAACGCTCAGTTTCCAGTTTTAAACAATTTGCGATGTCTTTATCGATTAGGTTGTTAGTCCGGAATTTTTGCTCCGTTTGAAGCCATTTGTTTATAGCTTGTAAATGTATTGGAGATCGTTCGTGCATTGTGATTCGCTGGGTTAAATGAGACCAATCACAAAATCCATCTGTCCCCAATGAAACATCACTTACAGAAAATAATTTGCAAGCGAAACAGTATATCTTATCTTTAGACTTAGAATAAAGTAACCATCTTCGTGTTTTTCTTTCTCCATTCACTAATATTCTTGTAAAATATGTTGTAGAAAAACTTCTTTTGTGTTCATTTTTAGGGAAGTTAAATTGGCCGACTTGTACAGGACCATGTTCAATTATTAAACTTACTATTTTATTTGTTCTTTCAGTTGGCCACGTACCAGGATCGTCAATGTCAAAATTCCCGTTTTTTTTCTTCCTCAGGATGGTTTCCAGTGTTTTCACAATTTTTGGTAGTAAGTTCGATTGTTTCCCTATTACCGATGTATTCCATTTCTTCTTCAGAATGGTTCCTGTTTTCTCCTTCCTCCAGACTGTTTTCAGTGTTTTCACAATTATTGTTGGTGGAAAATGTCTTCAATTTTATCTTCGGGGTTAACACAATTGTTCATAGGATTGTGTTGTGTTTCTGTTGTTTTCAAACTCACCTGTTTGATCTGTATACAAGTGGTTTTCAACATCATTTGGTCGTCTAGTTTCAGTGACGTATTTCATAATACTGTTTGCTTGATGCTTAATATAATCAGCTCGCTTCTTCCTTCTTTTCAATTTTTCAGTTCCACCCATGTATTTTCTTCCACAATCTCTATCTCTGCTAGCCATAATGGAATTGAATACTAAAAAAATGATAAAGTAATTTCAAATTTAATTAAAAAAATAAAAATGGAACTTACCGTATAAATTTATAACTAGCAGCTATCACCAATAAATCTCTGATAAAGTCACAACACAACAAAACTAATTAACAAAATTAATAAATAATCATAAATGCAACATGTAATGCATAATGCACGCGTCTACACTTCTAATTTTTCCGAAATATTGAAAATTTGTAATATATGTTTCTTCCTTTAACTCGGACAGTACTCCCATCAGGCAGATATATACATTCTCTGCAGAAACGCATTTAAATATCAGTAACTATTCTTAGTAACAACATTAAACTTAAGACGTCTTTTTTTCGGCAAATTCTTGAGAATTTATATTTAAATCTATTTTACCTTAATTATGGATCGTAACAGTAAGTACATAATATAAGGGATTTACTAAAAAGGGCCTAAAATGATAAATAAATACTTAGGTGCAGTAAACCTGTAAACCACACAATAAATTCTGACAAAAATTGCCCTATTTTATAGTCTGGTTGAATGCCCAATTTTCTTTTATTTAAAACATCCCTTTTTTATCACTAAAAAAGCGATTATTGGGAACATAAAATTTATGACATTTTATAGTTTTCTTGTAGTTATTAGGGTAGGTTTTAAAACCATTAAAAGTAAAAGTTCTTAGAAGTATTAAATATTGTTAAAATAACATAGGATTATTTCCAGGCAAATTACAATATTATAATCTCTACTCACCGGTGTGAGTACAGCATCAGAAAAAAGCGCGTGTATTTATAAATTGTAATGCGACGTCTTATAAATCGCGGGGCCGTCTAAAGCGAGGGGCCGGGTTCCGGGGAACGCGCTGAACCCGCCTCGCGCCGGCTCTGGTATCCAAAACAAACCTAGAGATCTAAACAGAAACATTTTAAATATTCGTGAAGAGGTCAAGTCTTAAGAGAAATAAAGCTAAATCCCAAGATTTCTGCGCCTAAACTAGCAGAAAAATTCCTGAAACAATTCGGAGGGTAATAAGAAAACAAGAATACATGGTTGTGTGGTCCTAATAAAACCCTTTGTCCAGGAACACGTAAATAGCTCATACTAGGGTTCCTAAATATGAACTGAGCTCTGTGTCATTTAGAGTTAAGATACGCATGTCAAATTTTCCTAGTGACATTTCATATTTTGAAACTATTTATTAGAAAGTTGGTAATCATGAAAATTGGTTTAATAAGTTAAACTGTCAGTATGACAATTATATAAATCTGAAATTCGATACAATTAATACTTTATTTAAAGCTGTCGAAAAATTGATATATGTATTGTAGTAGTTTTAAAAATTCTCTACAAACAGTAAATAGATGATAATGTGCACATTAAAAAAATTTACATGCATAAAATTAAACATGACAGAATAACCTAAAATTTATAACTGACAGCTGCTGAATGTTGTCACTAAAGTAAAAAGAGAGAAAAAAGTATCTGTTTCAGACAGCTTAGTTTTGGCCTAGAAAGAGATAGATTTTGACATCCGTGTCCTAACTCTAATATAACACAGTTAGAGCTTTCATTGAGGAACTCTAGCTCGTACGACTTTTGGGAGCATTTGATCTTCACAGATGAAACCAAAATTAATTTATTTCAATCAGGTGGTAGACAAATAGTACGGCGTAGGCCAAATACAAGCCTGGAGAAAACAAAGTTACAGGCTTCTGTTAACTATGGAGGTGGATCTGTGATGTGCGGTGTTTCTCTGCGGTTGGAGTTGGAAATCTCCATTTTATCATTAGAATAATGGATAAAATAATCTATATCAATCGTTTCTTGCAGTTTTTTTTAAGTAAATGTAAATTTTAATACCTCAAGAAGGGTTGGTCCTAGAGATATGCGGTAAAAATCGTTGTACTGCTCACATATCGTACTACATTTTTTAATCTAAACATAATTTTCATAAGATGCTTACTTATGGGTGTGATCAGGGCCATGCCGCCCATATGGGCAAAATCATTCGGCGAACGACAGCTCCAGGTTCTGAAAGGCACCGCAACATTATAATTTGGGGAAATAAAAACATATTCAAAACGCTGTACTTGTAAAAGCAAGCTAAGCCTCCACGAAATTTAAAATTTAAGTTATTTAAGGAGTTACTTGCATTTATGAAAATAAAAATTCAATTCTGAAACTTTTCTAAATTAAAGATAGGTACCCATGGGAATTACAATCGTTTTCTTTTAATTTTTTGCCATGCAGTTTTTTAGTTACTTAATTTTCAAAATTGTGATTTTTCATAGTACCTATATGGGAGTTATAAGCTGATGCATTATTTTTATTATTCCTGCTGTTCTGGAAAAGATTTGTTTACCACTGTAAGTTTAGTATATTCAGAGATCAATTTTTTAACATAGAAAAAGAGTTTTAATTTTTTTCATCGTTTAGTTAACTAATAATGAAGATTTTCTTATAGCAATGTGACAAAAAAAGAATCGTTTTTTTTTTCAGAATTTATCTGTCATTTTGGAGGTTATGAAAGAACTGAACTACATAAGTAACTTATTTATTAGTTATTTGATAAATATAAATTTTAATTATATGTTTTAATCCTGTTCTCATGATTGTGTCGACTTATGCTTTGACAATTTTGAGATAATAAATTTTAACCATTAAATTATTCAATTTAGTACAGTTGCCACTTTAGTCAAATCTGCAACTAAATATAATTACAGATTACAGTGTGAATTACAGCTTTTTTCAAGTAATGGATTATTAAATGAATTATAAACTTAGTGCATTAAATTGTTCTCATCCACAATCTACTTGCGTATTACTAGAATTTATTTTATTTTACTGATTAAACTAATTTAGAACAAGCATTCAACTATCTATTGCTCGTCTGACTACAGTGTGTGTTCTTATGGACAACAGGGTTGCCAAACATCTTGCAAGCAACTTTTAAAAACATTTTCTAAATATTGTAGTTGTAACTGCATAAACCTTTATAATCCCTATTGTTCGAGCAAGTTATATTGCAGGTAGTCACTGCTTCTGACAGCGGTAGTAAAACAAAATTTCAAAACTTGCTGTTCATATAGTGTGCGTATAAAGTCTGGAACTATCGAAATAAATCTTTTATTAAATATTTTTGAGAAAAATCCTCGAACATGTCGATTTTTATCTTAAAGGAGACATATTTTAGTGTAATCGTTATTTGTAGATCGCCTTTTGTTTCCAAATTATGGCGATAACGAAAATCTTTTTAAATGGAAACCCTAATTTTTTATGATGGATTTGGAAAGATAATGCAATGCTAAGACCAAATATGTAATACTACAATACGAATAGTTACAACAAACAACACGACGATGTTAACAATAATTACTAACGATAAAACCCAAACAACTAAGCGAAGATCTCTAGACGCACAAGCTATCAAAATTTGAAATTAATAATTGTTTCTGTATTAAGAAATTTGCTTATATGCATTCGGTGACAAATAATAGTGCCGACAAAAAATAGTTGTACTATAATTTCAGTAAGTACAAACTGTATTATGTAGTTCCACGAAGTAAAAGTAGAAAAACCAGAAGGATTTATTGTTTACTAAAATCCTTTGCATTTGCTGCTAATCCTAAATTTCCATTTTTGCAAGTTTCTTTTGAAACAAGTTAAACAAATGAATGATTTTATCATGATGAATCATTTTACCGTTAAAATTGCGTTTGGGACTTCCTTTATTTACCTGTGAATTAAAAGATTAGAAAGATCATACAGAAGCTAACCAGCCGTTATTTTTATTTTGAAAGAATTTGAAGACAAAAGAATTAAACAAAAAAGTATAAGTAATAAAATATCGAATATTTAGATACATGTACTATGTAACAATCCTAAGTATTGTTTAATAAAATAACAAAAACATGTTAATAAGACTTTATTTTAAATTCTCCTTTTGATGGTTACGATTACACTTTTTCGGTTACTGTTTTCAAAGGTTTAGAACTTCTGGAATCTTAATCCACATTTCTATAGATTCATACAGTGAAATAGGTGGCAATAACGAAGCACAAACTCCCATAAGAAATACATTGGCTATCTTTCCTTCACTATAGTCCCAACGTGAGACGAACAATAGATAGTCTCACCAGTACTTCCACATAAGGATTAAGTATGTTAAGTAAGTAAAAACAATACATTAACCTCGATATTTTTTATACGTAAACTGGTATACTAAGAATAGAGGTCCCACGTTTCCAAATATGCGCAATAGACCTAATTTTCAAATCCAATCAAATTTGATTCAATGCGCAAACAAAAACATGTGCTACACGATGTTGTCGTTTGTGTGAAAAGTTTTAACCAGAACGGTTGCGTATATTCGTAATTATTTTTGTTAAAAAAGATTTCTGTGTTTAATTGACATATTTCGTTTATTAATTATGAGTTATTTATCTAATTTATAAATTAAATATACATTTTATTGCTTTGTATTTATTATTTTCATTCCGTTTTTTTCCTTTTCAAAAATCTTAAAGGATGACTTCACGCCCTGCACTTTGGGTCAATTTTCATTGGTTCATAGATTTTCCCGCCCTCTACAAACCTCTTTGTATATATAGTGGTGCCACAGTATAAATATTATACAGTAGATCCACTCACCTATCGGCACTTTGAAGTCATCGAGCTACCTTCGAACATCACAAAGGATAGATCGCCTGCGATTGCAATATTAAACAAGTATTAGATAAAATCGTACTATTGTGGCAAGTAAATTTTGTAAAAACTAAGAACTTAAACAATTAGTTTATTAACTTAAATAGGTACATCATAATTCACCATTTACAAAAGTTACAAAACTAAAGCTTGTTTTTTGGTGTTAAAAAAAGTTGTTTATTGTAATAATTTTCTATTTTGAGGACTAGCTGCCAATAAAACATATTATATTATATAAAATATTACTACACTTATCAATATAGGCTGTTGCAAGTAATAAAAGAAAATAAAACAGTACATTTAGGTTGGTAAACATGTACAAATTTCTTTTTATTTTATCATTATAGAGCTTTTCTTATTTTATTTGTTGAAAATTTAAAAGATTGTTAGAACTTTTTTATACAGGGTGGTCCAGACCACCCGTACACCCCTTTTAAAATGTGGGGGATTAAAAGTTTTTAAGAAGACGATGGGTGATCTTACTAATGTCGATGTGCTCTTTCGAATGATCCCAGAATGGAACCCCTCTGATTCCCCCTTGTAGGGGGTAAGGGGGGCAACTTTGAAAATTCAAATAGGAACCCCGAGATTTTATTGCATATTTAGATTCTACTCATCAAAATATGAATAATTTATTTGAAACATTTTTTTATCTTCGCAACAGGTGCCGCTGTAATCGCAAAAACCGACTTTCTACATATTCGCCGTCTCTGGCATATTTCCAGGTGCAAATAACAGTTTTTCATATTTTTTACTAAATAGTGATGAAAAAGCTTCGCTAATGTGTACTTTCATGAGAAAAAACTTTACGTTACAATGAAAAACGCAAATGCTCTACCTAAGGTGTTTTCGACAAACAGATTTTTTTTCTAACGTTGTACGTGATAACAATATCTTTTGCCTTAAATGTTGTTAGAATTTGTGTTCCATTCTAACAACATTTTTCAAGTTTCTACTGGGGAAGATGGTTTTACTTCAAAACATTACAAGTCACGGTTGCATTACAAAAATATGCCGACGAGAATTTCACTTTATAATTCACTATTAAATTTCGGTGGTTATCTTTCTTTTAGCGTATAGCAATGAATGATGAAATATGGATATCTCATCCACTCAGCCCATAAAGTAAGAATAATTTAAAAGAATAAAATTTTAAATTGTGAAATAAAAATTATTTATTTGAACAGTTGATTTTCAACAATTACATACTATTTAAATAGAATTGCGAAGCAAAGAATTGTAGCAAGTTATTTTCTCTTAAAATTATATATTAAATTAGTACGATTTAAATATTATTTTGCCATATGCAGAGCAGATTACAATTTACAATGTTTTGTCGATCATTTGTATTAATTACATATGCTTAAAATAAATATTCAGATAAAGATTAAAAAGATTAAGCAATATCTAAATAAGTAGACGTTAAGGTTAAAAACGATCTAAAAATTTCAGAAAAAAAGTTGTTGTCACGTACAACGCAAGAAAAAAAATCTGTTGAAAACACCTTAGGGAGAGAATTTACGTTTTTCATCGTAACGTAAAAATTTTTCTCATGAAAGTACACATTAGCAAAGTTTTTCCATCACTATTTAGTAAAAAATATGAAAAACTGCTATTTGCACATGTAAATATGCCAGAGACGGCGGAAAATGCAAAAAGTAGGTTTTCTGTGATTACAGCGCCGCCTGTTGCCAAGATAAAAAAATGTTTCAAATAAATTATTTATATTTTGATGAGTAGAATCTAAATATGTAATAAAACTTTGGTGTTCCCATTTGAATTTTCAAAGTTGCCCTTCTTACCCCCTACAAGGGGGGCTCAGGGGGGTTTATTTTTGGCGTCATTCGATAAAGCACATCGACTTTAGTAAGATCACCCATTGTCTTGAAAGAAATTTTTAATCCCCCGAATTTTAAAAGGGGTGTACGGGTGGTCTGGACCACCCTGTATAATATCAAACGAAAACTGTTTTAATGCAAACATCAAATCATACAGTATCAGCTTGAGCGATTTTAAAATAATCGAAGTGTTCGGGGACATTTAAAGATTAATTCTTTTATAGAATGCAATGTAAACACATTTTTAAAGTGATCAAGTTACTTTTTGAATGGCTTAGTTCATGCACATCTAAAAAATTAGCTTATATTATAACAAAAAGCAGACAATATACCTTACATTTGGCATACACTCACAGGTTTATTTGTTATTTTTTATTCGTTTTATTATTATTACAATATTAATATTTAATATTTACCATAATTTAATTCTGGTTCAACATAACTAGAAGATCCTACTAATGAATGGAAAATTACAGGAATAGTCTTTTCGCAACCTTTATTTCATACCAGGCCACTACACAACTAAAGTTATACGGCTCTGGATAAGTGCACATAACTGCTGTCAATGTCCCAAACATTTACTCAACATTTGCGAAAGTGAGCCTACTAGTTATTATATTACTGTGGTGGTGCTTTATACATCAGACTAACCTAGGAACCCTACTTTTTGAGAAGCCCTTTCCACTTTAGTGGAATTAGCCTTTTAAAAGAAATCACTATAAATAAATTAAAGGCGCATACATACATTTGCACGATGTCGCCCGTTTGGCTTGGCGCGGACCTGGGTATGATTTAACCCACGATACACCCACAACGGTATGACAAGGCGCAGCTCGATAGTCTATCCTTCTCTGGTTTGTGACGTCAGTGCGAAGCAAACCAGGCTTGTTTCGCATTACGTTCTTATGTATAATGATGTTTTTATCATTTATAATGACAATGGTTAGTAAAGTATGACGTTTGATAATCGTTCTAATATTAGCCACTTAATATTAAAGGCATAATTAATAAATTATAGTATGAGGGAATGTTATTATTTATAATTATGTTAAATTTTAACAATTTACTAATCATGTACCGCCGATATGGATTGTTATGCTTTCTATAAAATATATATAATAGTAAAATTTGTTAGGGAGGTACTTAGAAAAATAATATATAGGTAGATACTAAATAATCGAAAGTTACCATATCACTAAATTTAAAATTGTTTATTTTTATTAATTACAAAGCCAATGTTACTTAATGAGAAATTAAAACCTGTAGGCAACATTCAAATGTATCATAGTGATAAAAATTTGATTAATAATTGAAGTATCCTCTCCGCCATGTTATTTTATAATTTTTCTAAAAATTCTTACCATTTTTTAGATTTATCATTTCTTCGACAAGCAATTTCCCAACGCTTTGAAAGTTCCTTCGTTCTTTGGGAATCGAAAGTATTTTATACCAGTTCCTTTTGTATTCCTGTTATAATTGCAACAGTCAGTAACAGCACAATCAGGCATACTGTTCGATATATACCTGTGTAAGAATTTCACCTTGTTATCTTCGATATTTCACAAGTTTACACTCACCAAAACAAAAGGAATTTCAAAATTAATTATTTAAAGCCGCTTTTCCTAACATACACCCACCGTACTGTGTAGCTGGAAGAGATCAAATGGGAGGAAAGTTAGAGTCCTTGGAAAGTTCCTTCGCAGCGACGTCACATGCGCGCAGAGAACGAGTTTTGGTCGTGAAGCTGGCATACCATTGTGGGTGTATCGTGATTTAACCCCAAAGTTTATTAACAGTTTTGCAAAAATTTCCAAGGGGACATATTTTCAGATAAAGGTAAAGTCTTAGGGATAATTTTCTATTTAAAGGTACATGGTTAGAGGTAGTTTGTGTACAAAATATTTTAAATCTAAAACTTCACTATTTTGCTATTTATAAACTTTTGAATTTCTCGTTTTTTTGCAATTTTGGGCAACTTTGGGCCCTCAATATCTCGGATGGGCGCAAATGGAATTTTTGTATATTACATGAAAATTAAGTAGTATATGATGGCAAACTGTGGTAAAAATCTAATCTTTGATATTAGCCCGAAAAACAGAGTTATGCTTGGTTGAAAACTAAATAATCTTGTAAATAACCATAAAACTCGACCATTATTAAACCACGTATTTTTCAATAAATTACCATCTCCATTAATATTGTTGAGTAAATTTATTTTATTCTAGTGCCTAATATTGTATTTTGAGTCATTATTATTGTTATAATACGGGTGGCTGGGGTTAGAATGCGTTAATTTTGAGGGGTGATAGAAGACATCAAAAGAAACAAAAAAGTCTACTCCCTGTGCCATAAAAAAGGTGCATCTTAAATAAGCAGCTTGAATCCAGTTATATAAGATTTTTCAAATATGAATGTGTTTGATGAAATTTAATTTTATTCCTTAATGATCATCATTTCCAGATTTAATTTCCTACACAACACACGAACAATTTTGTCTTAGTCAGAAAATATTTTTATTATGAATAGTGCGAGTGTCATATTTAATCGAAAGAATTTGTTTTTGGTATGTGATTGCAAAATTCCATGTTTGATTGTAACATACGCTCATAATATTTTTGGTATATTACTAGAGAATTCCATGTAACATACAGTCATAATATTCATATATAATACCATAAGTGGTAAAATTTTGTCGGCAAAGTTTTCTTATTGTTACGAGCGTTTGTTGCATAGCAATTTCTCGAGTGACATTGTCACTAAAAATCACGAGACGTTAGTCGAGTGGTTTTTGATCAATGTCACGAGATGAATTGGCAACAAACACGAGTAAATCAAAAAGACAATTTTGTCATGACAAAATTTTACCACATATCTTATTCGTTATGACTATTTCGCGAATAAACAACACAAAGAATAAAAATATTTAACATTTATTTCAATGAAACGTACAGTTTGTGTATACTATTTTTGTAGGATCGTTACTATAGCAAAAAAATTGTCGGTGAAATAAAGGGTAGGTTGTTTATTTGAACGTTTTCATTGGTAGAACAAGTTCGGAAAATTTTATAAACAAAAAATAGTCGCCGGAATAGAGAGAATTTCGTTCACAGGATAAATTTTTATTGGTTCGTATAACATTGAGTGAAATAGTCAATGAAAAATTACAACCTTAGTAGTTGCTCAAGAACTTTACTTTTAAAATTTGTACTATTTTACTTTATTATTTGTCGTAGTCAAACTGTATAAATATTTTCCATCAATATTGAACTATGTGGAGTTAATAGTCTTCGTATTCTTTATTTTACATTTTGAAAACGAATGTAATTTTCAGAGCACTTGCCGGAAAAGCACCAGCTGGTAAAGGTCATTTTAGTGACGATGGAAAATGGGTACGAAGGTAACTATCCAATCTAGTTTATTTGATCATATTAATAGCAAAGGATGTATTATTCTAGTACAGCAATACCTTCGTTACCTTCGGATCGTGATAATATAGGTATAGCATTTGCCCCCGTTGCAACTACAGAAGTCACTGCAGAAGTAAAGAATATTGGTTTACATTGTGAAATATGCGATGTGAATGTCACATCAGAACAACAAATGGCAGTCCATCTTAGTGGTCACAAACATAAAAAGAAAGTTCAGTTGCAAGCAGATGATAAAGTTGCTGAGAATCCTGAAGGTTTGTATTAAAAATCACAAAAACGTATTAAATAACAATAATTTTTTTATTATCTTTTTTTAGGAAACCCTGAAAATAATATATTGTCAACATTATCATCAAATGTTCCAAGCGATGATCTATCCGTTTATAGAACACCTTCTGGATATTATTATTGTAATCCGTGTAATTTAAGTTTGAATTCTGAAATTCAGTTCAGTCAACATTTAGGTAGTAAGAAACACAGAAAAAAGGCTAGTACTAATAAAGAATAAAACTATTTAGATTATAAGTTTTCACTGCATTCATATTTACACTATGATTGTTTAGATCAGGCGTCGGCAACCTTTTTTGACTGCGGGTCAAAATCAACCAAAAATGTGACTATTAAGGAGACATTTCGGGTCAATGGGTATTTTCATTTCTGACAATGTCGCTGTATTCCGCCTATGTTCATTTCTGCAACTTTATAATCAAACCAAAATGTTAATCTTATTATTTATATTTTCTCAAAGTGTTCGTTTCATGTTTATGTTTTATAATTTATTTTTATATATTATACTTTATTTGCACTCGAAACAATCAAATGAGGCACTTGGTGACCGGTGGGTAATAGGTTGCCGACTCCTGGTTTAGATCATAAGGGAAGATTATATTGATTTATCATAAAATAATTTATTATATTCATTGTTTATTTTTTATTTTCAAATTTTTAATGTATTATTTATTTGCTGGTTACAGTAATACTGTAATATAAAAATTGGGACGTGCAAACTGTGTCTGGGGCATGATTATTTTTATTGGTGTTATTTAATTTAGGTACTTCAGTACTTGTTAGAGGGGCTTTTTGTGTCCACTGACGCTGGTGCTTGTGGCCTGGGCCCGTTCGATCCTCCCCTTTTGCATGTTCCTGAATTAAATTGAAAGTTGTGAAGCTTAAATGCAAATGTTATGATTTAGAAAACTTTGGGTTCAGAAACAAACAAAATATTTCCAAACCTAAAATTAGCTTTTAAATTGAAATTTAAAAATCTGAGAGTCTAGAATGACATTTAAATTTTTGAATAATAAGATTCAAGATTGGACATTTTTTACTGTGAAATATAACTGGAATATCAATGTATATAATAAATAAAATAGGCTTTTACATTCAAATTAATGGTTTGAGAAAATATTTAAAAAGTTTTTACTGAATTTGGAAAATTATGGAAATGCTGAAATCAAAGTTGAAGTACAGTAAAACTCCATAGTCCGAACACACTGTATTCCGAACATCCAGTAATCCGAACAACAACATTTACGAGCTATAATCCGAACAAACCTCTTTAATCTGAAATCCTCTTTAATTTGAACTAATAAGTTCTATGTACTATAATGAAATAATTGGCACAGTAGATTTTTCCTGTTTAAAAAGGACTATCTACATACTATTCCCTTTCACAATAAAAATTTGAAACTATGACGGTCAAAGTCGGTGTAATATGCCAAAATTCTTAAAAACCCGCCTACTTTATAATTCAACTGTACCAATTATTTATCTCGTAATAGTACATACTAAAATTGAATATGTAACGTTCTTGGAAGGTGAATATTATACATGAGATTATAGTAGGTTGCTGGCGCAATTTGGTGACTGATACTGTTACAACCCGTCGGTTGTAGACAAATTCCAATGAAACGATCACATTTTGATAAAGAAATTTCAATCATCAAACAATTAGCACAATCATGCAAACCATTATAACCATAACATGATTGACACTTTAATTCAACAAAAAGATTATAGGTTAGCTATCAAAAGAATATTTCCAATTGACACTCAAATAGAAGACACAAACTACATATCAATACCATACTTTGGCAAGATCTCAGAACAAATTGCAACTATAATACGAAAAACCACCAGTTACAAAATAACCTATAAAACTAACACCAACACTTTTTCATTTTTATTCAATGCTAAAGACAAAACACAAGATATGAAATCCGGTATTTACCGTTTGAATTGTTCATTTTGTAACTCGGTTTATATTGGACAAACACTTAGAAATTTCGACATAAGATACAAAGAACATGTACGCTCTTATAGTCTTAAACATCCAGAAAAATCGAATTATGCCAAACACATTTTGGAACAGAACCACCCTATGACACCTCAAAACAACATTAAATTCTTACATTTTTGCAACAACAAACACAAATTAGACGTTTTAGAAGCTTTTGAAATATACAAACATAAACGCACAGTACCTTTAATGAATGAACAAACTGAGCTTAGTAATTCTCCTTTATTAGAAGTGTTAGATATTTAGTTTTTGTATGTATTGTATCTAGTTACCTATTTTCTGTATGTATTTATCCTAGCAACGTGTTTGTTTATCAATCTTATCTACCTTTGATAATGACATTTAATGACGAAACAATATTGTCAGGTTAAGATACTAATAAAAACCTGTGAAATTTTGAATTAATCTTTTAATTTGATTATATTTCATAAAAATTCTACAAAGATCAACAAACACTTCTATTATTATTTATTAATATAAAGAGTAATAAAAATCCTGAATATAGTAACTGATAACATCAGAAAGCCGCCCTAAATGTTTTGACATTGCAGTTTTGTTCCCATTTTTTATGTAATGACATCATCTACCTTAAAACTTTTTAAAAATTATTATAAACAATTTGTATACGAGACCATATCTCATTTAAAAAATTTCAAAACGTAAACACACGTTATTAAAACTATCAGTGAAAGTGGAAATTATTCAACAATTAAATGATGGACAAAGAAAGCTTAAAGTAAAAAAATTACTGATTTGTTTATTTAGAAATAAGTTTTGTAATAAAATTAGTAAATTACATAAGTTAAGTTCTTTATAATAAAGTACCATGGCATAAAGCAATGTTTATATTCGAACATCCAGTAATCCGAATTCCTCGTTAATACGAATATGCCTTGCATTTATAGGTTCGGATTAAAGAGTTTCTACTGTACTACCGAAAAATTTGTTTTCATATCTTTGTGTAAATAAAAGTGTCTAAAGAAAGTCAATATTATTTCACGTCCTTACTGTAATTTTGATTACCATTATACATTCTATATTTATATGAGGATCATGTTGAAATTTATGAGCTACACCAAAATACATTATTTTTTAAAATACTTCCCTCCGTACTCAATACACTTACTTGCATGCAATTCAACTTTTTTACAAAACTAGTATCCTCGAGCTTGTTTGGTGAAGTTGTTTTAATATCCTCATTTATGTGGCAACTGTTTCCTGACCACTTGAAAAACAATGGCTTTTACTATACTCTTTTTTATAGAAACAAAAAACCAGTGTTTAAATGTTTACCTAAAGAAAAACAATTGTAGCATTTCAGAATATAATAAAAATTAACTAGAGGATATGAAGAAGACATGAAGCTGTACCATTAGGTATTTGAATTGTAATCATGAAAAGCATTTTTTAAACTAATTTTGGTTAATTAACTCTCAGATTTGTGTGGACATATGATTTTCAGTGACGGCTCGTGCATTGAGAGCGTGGGTCACCCAACAGTAAAGATAGTTAGCTTAATTTTTTAGTACTTACTGTTGTAACAGTGAATGTATATGGGTGTTTCTCCCGAAATCCACAATTTGGATATGAAAAATTCTTGGAAAAGAAAAATGTTGAAAACTGTTTTTCTAAGAAAGAGTATGATTAATTGATTGTATAGAATACATACTGCTGATTAGTAGAGCTTAATCTGTACATTTTCGACCTTTACAATGTTTAAATCCATGTAAATGATCCAAATAACATGCAAATGACAGAAAAGATTATATTTAATAAAAAAACTGAACTTTAATATTATAATAAAAAGATGTTTCTAACACGATAATGCTTAATAATGGCGTAGTAATGGATAACAAGTAAAATAAAAATTAGTAATTTTTATTTTACGTGATATGACAGTCATCATGTTTAAGCTTTTCCATTTGTTTCTTTTCTGGATTATTTTTTATTTTTTCTCTTTCTTTCTTCTCGCATTTTCTTTTTCTCTTCTTCTTTTCCACATTTTCTTTGCATCCCATTATGTAAGAACATGAATGTATGTAGGAGTTGTCATCTACGTGAACAAGTTGTATTCCGTGGAGTTATAAATCCACACGAATGATACAATGAAAATGCCACGTGAATGACTATTAGAGCATTAATTAATATAACATAGTGCCTAGACTATTTTCTTTGGAGGCTTCATATTAGCTATAATGAAACATCACCAGTAGTGTATTTACTTACGAAATTTGTTTTTCTAAATTCAACACCAGTAAGAAATTATGATAACCACGTGAATGACATGAAATAAATGTACTCATACATCAAACCACATAAACTACCTCTATAAAGTTTATAGATCAACTGAACAAGACACTACATGTTGATTACATTAAAATTGCATATGCAAACAATACATTGTAGAAACGCTGATACTATACGTGAAATTTAATAATGTTCTTTTCTTTTAGTTACATCCACGCAAATGACGAAAATATCAGGGACAACATTTTATTGATTGCGTAGTAGTCGATGCTTAATATTTTATATATTAATTGACTCTGAATGAGAGCGCTATACTTGTTTTACAATTCTCCTTAACCCAGATATGCCTGAAATTTAACCGACTAAAAAAAAAGTTTTTTTTTTATTACGTCTGACACTTATGGATCCAAGAAACACAAAAATATATTTTATCTATTCTCAGCGACGTTTGGTATGCCCTTCATGATGTACAGCTGATTTCAAATAAATCTAAGATAGTCAGTACTCCATAGTGTAAATGTTACTTTTTATTTTCCTTGATATTTAATAAATTTTATGTAGTTACCTATGCTTGGTTCACACGTTGTTAAAAATGCAAAAATCACTCCTAAGACTTGTCCTAGATTTATTTGAAGCTGTACTTTATTTATAATGTTTATTTGTTCTAATAATATTATTGTTTGCACAATGTTTAAGAATCTTTAGTGTCAAGAATCTTACAATTTCTTCACTAAATTATGAATCATAAATACATCTAGTTTGCGGAGTATCATCCGATTATAACTTTCGTCTGTTATAATACAAATCCAATAATTATTAAACATTAAATAGTTCCAAGATAAAAATAAGAAAAAAAGTAAATCGACTCTTTCTCAGCAGAGTACAGGTTTGAAAAAGGCCCGGCTTAGATCCCCATTCAGCAATTGCTTTTAAAGGAACTGTAACCGTACTGCAATCAGTTGATCAAAGTTAAATATCATATTAGATGAAAATTTGTACCTTGTTAAAAATGTTACCAATTTCTCAAAAATGTATTGACCTTTGTTTTATTAAAGCTAGTGATAGAAAGACAGGTGCTTTCAAGCTTCAGAATTCCTAGTCTTTTGTGTAAGAGTTCATGAACCCTCTTAACCAGTTAATGGTTGCTTCTTTATTTTCTTGCCATTTGTCTAAGCAGTTTGTTAATCAGTTTCATTGTCAGGTCCTGATACATTTCTGATGCAGTTTCCACGTATATTATAAATGATTATTTTCTTGTTTTTAGTGTGAGAACATACCAATTAAGCATATTAGGATTGTGAACCTACGTTCACAATTAATTTCAGGTAAACCTTACGGTTTACCTGAAATCTTTGCTTTTTTCACACACCTGGCCAGATATCCTATTGAAGTGTTAGGAACATGTGCAGTCTATGTTTTTCCAGTTTATCAAATTGAGCTCAACCACTTGCTGAGCTTAACCTTCTGCTTCATCCATAAAAACTCTTTTTGATACTATATTTCTTTCCTTTTATTCTAGATCCCCTAACCATCTTAATCTGTTTAACTTTATTACATCTAATTCCTAGCTCTTTATATAGTTATATCCAGGGGCAACCACATGGTTGCTGAATGGGTAGTTGAGTTCACAATTTCGTGTAGTCGAATGTATAGGTATAAAATTGCATAGGTTACGGTACGGTTAGGTATACATTCGACTACACGAAATTGTGCACTTAACTACCCATTAAGCAACTATGTGGTTGCCCTTGGTTATATCATTTTCCTCAACTGCTCCATAGACCCCACATAATATTTTTCATATCTGTATTCCCAACTTCTAGTAGAATACTTCGAAGTACCAAACCACTGATTGTTGCTATACTATAAGATCATAATGATAGATTCATGTTTTATCACGAATAATAATACTCAAAATGCTTTTGCTATTTCAATTATTAAATCACCTGCCTTATCTAATTGTCTCGACTACAAAGATGTTTTTTTTTAGTTGCTCTTGAAGGAGTAGATTCGTTAAATCTGTAACCAATCTTGTAGCTGCTTATTTAGTAAGGCCTCTTTTCCAATGATAATAAATCATGATTCTAAAACTTTTGTGGTTCAGAATCCAATGGTCTTTCACACAACACTATAATGCTGACTAACATCCATTAATTCAATTGATTCCTATTGTTTTATAGTATATAGAGAATAAAAGGTGATCTTGCAAATATAAGTTTATTCATTTGCTGTCTGGTGCAGTTTATGTGTAAATTTCAGCATGACCCTCCCTCATATTCATGGTGGATTACTTAAACTATCAAATTAAAAGGAGATTTCTTAACACTGTTAAGGTAGAACACCTCTTCATACTGTCACAAACGGAAATTACTTCGCATTAAATAATTCATATATTATTCCGTTAGTGCAAATGTTACGCCAAGGTTACGTTCCCGTCTGCAGCAACGCCACGACTTGGAGACATCTGCCCGGCGCCTCCACCACAATGTCACGTGGGGTTTTTGTGACTGGAGGACGTAGTCAGAGGTAGAGAGAAATTAAACACAAGTCATAGAAAACAACTATATACTAATAACAATAAGAGAGTACAAAGGTTCACATACATACAAAGAATACATCGTGAGGACGTACATGTCCTCCTAAACTAATACAATCAAGAGGGAGATCGGAACCAACCCTGTTCTACAACTAAGCTTGGGTAGCCTAGTCACAACTTCCCATAATTTCGCAGAGAGTGGGCGTTTAGCGCAGCCCACTCAACTAAGCATTATATAATTTAAAGAGTACTCACCAGCTTGCTTGTAGATGTAGTGTTGGAGCCAACTTCACTGACTGACTTGAATAGCTCAAGCAAGCTGGTTATATACTGCTGAACGCGGAAGAAATTCGCATCGTAGTGGGAATCAGTGGGTTTGAATTCCTAGTATGAAACTAAGGAAGTTCACGCTTCCTGGTTGCAGGCTTGTGGGTAGTTTGCATTCGAGCTGCTGGTGCCTGGCACGAATCTGCAGCTGTGCGGAAGTGTGGTAGATTCTCCTTAAGGAATGTGCACCTGCTTGCAAATCGTGTAGGTTGCCTCGCATATACGGAGTAAGTAGGCGGATATGTTGCATGCCAACTAATGCAGTTGTGGGCGATGTGAGAGCGCTTCTTCGAAGACCTCGCAGCTGGCCGCGCAGATGTCTCCAAGTCGTGGCGTTGCTGCAGACGGGAACGTAACCTTGACGTAACATTTGCACTAACGGAATAATATATGAATTATTTAATGCGAAGTAATTTCCGTTTGTGACAATACCTACTATCTAGTTCTTAATAATTAAGGTCTAGACTTTAATTCATTAGAACTTCTCTAATTATTTTATTTTGTATCTTTATCACATAAGAAACGCAGTATTTGTGTAAATTGCATGTAATTATTATTATATCTTATGTTTTATAATTTTATGGTTTTCTCTGTTACATGCACCTTTGTAAAATAAATGACGAATTATTAACAATGTGGATTTATTTCTTTCATGGCAGATGTAGTACATTCACAGGTTAATTTTGATGGACGTTGAATTTCTTGTTTTGTTCAAATTTCCTGTCCCTACTCTGTAATGTATTCTTAAAAATGGTTAAATTGGGAATAAAGGGTTTGAAGAACCCTTACTCACTTCTCTGAGGAAGAATACGCAGGTCACAAATACGAGGATAGATCGGAATGTTTCTAGAATGAACCACAAGATGGCGTTATGCGCGCGTGCTGACATGGCCAACTGCATCAATAAAGCCGGGGGGTTTACCCGGGTTTATTGATGCAGTTGGCCATGGTGCTGATTAGAGTTACTGCATCTAGTTACCTAGGCCAGATGGTCGACCAGAGTACCGCAAACCGCCGCCATATTGGGGCAAAAGAAGCACGAAATTGTTCATTATTTGTTCTGTATTGAATTTAATTAAATCCACATTTACTTTAAAAGGTTTTTCTTAACCTGAAAGACCAAACCTCTAATATGTCAAACACGTAAAACGTGGTTTTAATTTGTCCATTATTAAAAATCAACCTTCTCTGCCCCAATATGGCGGCGGTTTGTGTTACTCTGATCGACCAGCTGGCCTAAGTGACTACTTAGATGCAGTGACTCTAGTGCTGATCACTTGTTTTGAAAGCGCCATTGTTCGTACAACAGTATAATCATCAATAAAAACGAGTTCCGTGTAGTGATAAAACATTTCTTTTTTAAAGGCTTAAATGCTAAACAAATAAAAAAAACGGGGTTAGGTGAAGTTCATGGCGAGTCTTCGCCTTCGTATGCAATAGTTGCAAAATGAATTTAAACGCGGTAGAACAAGCATAGAGGATGCACCATGTTCTGGCAGATTAAAAACAGCTACCGATGAAGAAATAATTGTCTCAAAGTCTATGAAATCGTGATGAAGGATCGCCGAATAAAATTGAGAGAGATAGCAGAGAAAGTAAGCATTTCGTACGACCGTGTATATTGCATCTTACACCAACATTTGGACGTGAGAAAGCTTAGTGCTAGAGGGTTCCGCGTCTGCTGATAATCGACCAAAAGCGAGTTCGAATAACCATTTCTCAGAAATGTCTAGACATGTTCAAACATAATAAAAAAGATTTTTTGCGACGTTTTATAACTGTTGACAAAATGTGGATTCGCCACTAGACTCCGGAGACCAAGGAGCAGTCAAAGTAATGGACAAAACGTGGTGAGCCAACTCCAAAGAAGGTAAAGACGATTCCGTCATGGCTACCGTATTTTGGGATTCCCGGGGAATAATCTTTATTGATTACTTGCAACGCAGGAGGACAATAACGGGCGAGTATTATGCGTCGTTATTAGACAAGCTGAACAAAGAAATCAAAGCTAAAAGGCCTCATTTGGCAAAGAAAAAGGTCTTGTATCATCAGGATAACGCCCCATCCCACAAGTCGGTAATTGCGATGGCGAAACTGCACGAACTACGATTCCAGTTAATTGAACATGCACTGTATTCGCCAGACTTGGCTCCGTCGGATTTCTTCTTGTTCCCAAATCTCAAGAAATGGTTGGATGGAAAGAAATTTTTATCGAATACTGAAATCATCGAAGCTGTAAATGGATATTTTGAAGGGTCTTGAAAAGCGTTGAACTGAATGTGTAGAGCTGAAAGGAGAGTATGTAGAAAAATAAATACGATTTTCCTCAAAAAGTTGTTTTTTCCGTCTTGTTCTAGAAATTTTTCAATCTATCCTCATAAGTTTCTATTTTTAAATTAATAAACTTGGTCTTAAACTGGTTCAGGTACCAATCTATTTCTTTTTTATAAATGGTTACACTAATATGAAAATCACATACTGTAATAAACTAATAAATCTTTCCCCTGCACGCTCCTCTAATTATTTAGTCAATGCATATAAATATCTCATTTAATAGTAATTGTTCTTCGTTCTAGTTTACAGTAACGATAGTGTAGAAGCAATACACTTCTACTGACGTTTAGTATTTTCCTAACTTAATGTCTTGCCATACATTCCCTACTAACAAGATAAGTAGGGGATGAGGGGGTACAGTACACATACTACAGTGTTACAGTTAATGTTTTTAGGGTTGCTTTATACTAAACATTGTTCATATTTTCATGTTAGAAGTACTTTGGTGTTACCCAAGTGTAGGTACATTTTGGTTAATATTCACTGATGGGTTTTCAAGAAATTAAGGTATGTATATTTTTTAATGTCAAAAGTAATTATTTCAAGTAAAATACTGAAACGTTCTTTTTACAATAATATCAAAATGCTGTTTTAATCGTCTATTAATAAAGAAAATATTTACACTTAACACACACTAATTTAATCTTAACTAACTACAAAACACAATTATAAAATAATTATTAACGAACTATTTATCTTGAATCACAATATTTATTTCGTACTATTTACACACACATTTATATTCTATTTAGATATTTATCTATTACAACTTGCGTCTACTAACACGTCTAATTGCACGTGGTTGACTAATTCCCTCTTCCGTGTAAGACGGCGTTTATATACCGCATACAATCTTCTAGAAAATGCACTAGATGGTTTTAGATGGTCTATTGTTTGTCGCGCCGACGATGACTCACGCTGTTGAATCACACATGCAGGTGCCGGCGAACCACACTGGCAGATGTTGATGACTTATGCAGTCTCGAACATTCGACGGCGGCGTTTAGAGTACTGATTGCGTTCATTACAATACAATTTACTTCAGGATTAAATTAATTAAAGCTAGATTATTAAAAATTTATTTATAAGTCGTTTGTAAGCTTATTTACGCCGAAGACGCACGAACTTCACCTCAAAACGAACCTCAAAACTGTTTGTGCCTTTATTAACTATTCGAGTATAGATTTTTGATGATTGGGGTACAGTGGATAGTGGGGCTAGGTGTGACATTATTTATGTATCATTTGTGCAGACAGTGATCAGTCCAAGTTTCAATTAAGTGATAAAGATACATTATTCCATTCAAATGATATCGATGTTGGAAACTTTGTGGTAATACAAGAAGAGGCTACAATAAAACACAGAATTTTGTCAATTAGGGAAATTACACGTAGAACGAATACAGATGTTAATCCAACTTATAAATTCGTACGTACAACGCAAGAATATACTAATTTTAAGTTGTTTTAATAACATTAACATTGGTTACCTTTCCTTGTAACTCTGTACCCCACTATTAGGATACAGTGTTACACAGAGCACCAAGTTGAATAAACCTTAATTTCTTTAAAAGTTGAAATAATCAAAGCAAGTTAAATGTAAAAGTTGAAACAAGATTCTTAACTCTTAAACTAAGAAGAGAATAAATTTTAAAATTTTTATTTGGTTCTGAATTAGATCAAAATATATTTTTTGTGTAACACTTCCCCCTCTTCCCCTACACCTAGAGAATAAGAAATGTTCTTGGAATTCTCATGTCACAAAATATTCTTAGAAGTGGGATACCGTAACACAAATCACCTCCTGCTAGGAGGTTTGCAAAATTGCTTTGCTTTTGGCGGAATTTTACTCACAGTAACTTGCAAGCAGATGAAGGTAAAATAGCTGCTGCTTAATATAATGTGATGGGAAACAAGATGTTAATCTTTTATGATAACGTACTATAAAAATATTAGTATCTAATATGTCATTTGTATGTACAAATTGTTTGTATAGAATAATAGTGAATATAAAAATGTCGATCGTGTTTTTAAATTTTACTGTTGATGGTTTTATATTATTAAGTGTAGTTTTTTATGTTAAGTCAAGCGAAAGTCACCGTCATGTTGGTGAAACACCGAAACTCACAGGTTAGATAAGGTTTCCTGTTTAGAACCACAAAAATTCATCTGCCATAGACTTAACATGTAAAGCTTCAAAATTTCCTTTAAACTTTTAGTTCGACTTTATTCATCGAGTACCTAGTGTTGAAATACACTGGCCCCACCCACCAGAGGGCGAGGCCAACTGCGGAATTTTTGTTAAATTACCGGTACTTTTCCGTTATCGGAGGGCATTTTTAAAAGTCATTTTGTTTGTTTTATAATGATTTATTTATGCAAAGAAATTACGAACAATAACAACCAGCTACAATTGAAAATTAGGAGGCCAAAAATTCTTAATCGCCTCCAATAACGACTCGAACACATTCTCATCGCAGACTTTCTGTCTCCACATTAATTCCGCCGTAACCTCCGAGAAAATAGAGGCCACGAACAAGGCTTGTGTCACGTGATCTGACGTCACGAATGCCGGCTATTGCAGTTTACATTTGCCGTGATCGTAGTCGTGTGAACTAGACTCTTTTTCGGAAGGTTTTCTTTCAAAAACTCTCATAAATAAGTTCAAATAAGTTAAAGTGTTAAATTAAAGGTGTAGAATTTCAGATTTACCTGATTTATGTGAAGACAATTTATAAAATCAGTGAAAAGAGACTGTTTCTCAATAGCCGTATCGAGTGTAGGCGTTGGCAGAAATGGCCGCTAAAATAACTTTCGGTTGGTATCGTTCATAATATGATTGTGTATTGTGCCGTTTACCTATATAAAATACAATTTCATAAATATTTTGATTAGTTAATCAAAAAGGCCAACAGTTTGACGAGATACTTGGGTGAGTCTTGTTTATTTCATTAAAAATGCCTGATAAATGTTGCGAAGAATGAAGATATTGTGGCTCTATTTCCTGTAAAAAAAACTTCTGCCGTTGATTTAAAAGAAATGATTTTAGAAGTAGTTAAGATTCTAACCAAAATTGGTTTTCGGGTAATTTCTTTAATTTGTGATAATTACAGAATGAATCGAACTTGTTATCGACTTTTAAGTAGTACAAGCATTAAGGAAGAGTTAGTTACCTTGCTTTATCCAAAATGTTTCTGATCCGCAACAACAAATTTATTTACTTTTTGATACTGTTCATTTATAAAAATCTATTCGAAATAATTGGTTAAATCAAAAAAATAAAGAACGATCACTTGTTTTTTGCCATTTCGATAATTATATAGCATTATTAATAGCATTAATAATGCTATAGCATTATTAAATTAAATTGTTTAACATCCATTACTACCAATTCAGATTTTGTTATAAATTTTACCAACAGTGGTGAAAATGACTCTGCAGATATTAGCAAATATTTAAAAAATTTAACAAGAGGTGCTCTAAAACAACCATCTGAATTATTCTTTGAAGTCTCTATTCAGGCGTATCAGATATTCAGTGAGCTTATTTCAGATAAATATGAAACTGAATTTCTAAAGACAGGTAAACAAAGGATTATTTTACGGGAATTGACAATGTTAAAATTGGAAAAATATGTACACGAAATCAATGAGAAATGTATTTTATGTAGCAAAACGTTGAAGTCGATATTGTTAAAAAATTGTCATATTCTTGCCAATATATTTCTCAATAACTATTCAAAAATAATCAACGACAAAATTAACACCCAAAACATGGATCTATCAAAGAGAAAACTGATTAAATTTAATGGTTAAGAAGTTATAAAACACATTAACGCATGGAGATAGGGCTATTGGCGAGGCCTCCATAATAGCCAACGCGTCTATCATGGGTACCTCAACGGTGACGTGGAAAACCCTATTCATTGTTTATCATAATATAAGTGCTTTTTTTGAAATAATATTCAGTTTTACTCAGAAATATACAATTGTCTTTATGATGGGTATTTTACGTTTCGCAATTGTTAGCCGGTTTTCGTGACGTCATAATTGCTTGGTCGCGGCCTCTTGCTATCTCGGAGGTTACGATTCCGCCAAATAAGATTTCAAATGGTGTCGTGATGTTCCTCGATGACGTTTGTGCGCCACTTGGTTGAGCCCCACATTCGCTCAACGGCCATTTGGACAAATTCGTTCAGTTGGTATCACACCTTTATCTTGCAAAAATGCGACGGGCTTTTTTTCGGTACGTGGCAAGTTGAAGATATTCATCGATAAACAATTCACAAAAATAATACAAAACTTTGACTTTTTGTAAAAATAATTATAAAACAAAAAAAATTGACTTTTAAAAATGGCCTCCTGCGATGAGAATTTTTGGCCTCCTGATTCTCAATTGTAAAAAATTGACTTTTAAAAATGTTCTCCGATAACGGAAAAGTACTAAATTACCTGTTTTTATTAAATCTTCTTTATGCAACTGGTTTTGGGTCAATTTTTTATATTTTGTTGGAATTGCATGTTCTCTTTTATTAAATAAGTTTTTCTGAAACTGTTAGGAAAAGTAACATGAAAATCTTAATGACTATTTAGTCAGGAAAATATTTTCCTGACTTTTTTATTTGTAATTAACCTTAATGTTTAGCAATGACTACTAGAGTGCCTACTGTTGCTTTGAAATTTGCCTCAAATATTTTAATAAAATTTATTTTATTAATCTTTAAGAGTTTTTTTCAAAAAATATTACATGTATCATATCAATAAAGTGTCTTACGGAATTTCAGGCTCGTTCATCCTGGAACTGTTTACTCATCCTGCAGTTTAACACAATTCTGACTTGTTACCAGTGGCGTGTGGTTCATGGAAGCAATGGAAGCAACGCTTCCCTTGAGAATTTATTAAACATAAAAACCTATGCTAACGAAAATATTTTTATAAAATTATGGTTATTATTTATTTAAATTTGTAATATTTAATATCAATTAATATTAATATCAATTCCGTACAACAAAAAGTATAATTATTTAGAGTACTATTTTAAATTAGGCTCATTAAACTTGCACGGAAAGGTAATACCGGATTCAAATGTGTTACATACACTGAATATAAGCACTGCTTACAACGGCTCTTCTCTTAGCCTTGGCGTGATTCAGTGGGCGTGGTCATTATAGTAGACGATGCTCTTAGCATTGTTTGGCCGTTATTGTTAGTGTGCTTCATGCCCAAATGTTTAAGTAATGTAAATCTGCGAATGAGACTGTATTTTGTCGCATTTTATTATTTCAATTTATATGTATAAGTTGGATTTCTTTAAAGACAAATAATTTTATTTAGTTTGCCTGTATGCAAATTTAAAATTGCATTATCGTCACGACTGCAAATTCAGCTGCTTCGGTGGAAGGTTCGAGTACCTTCGATACATCCGAATCGGGTCGATTTTTTTGTTGAGTTTGTAAATTATTAATAAAGAATTTTCAGCATACAGTTTTGGGGAGAAACTACAAATTATTAAGAAAGGCAGATCAAAACCAGAACTTTCAAATTTAACAACAAAGATTAAAACCTGCACTGGTATTGTGCTAAGAAAGACCGGAAAATCGAGTTGCAGGATAAATACATAGTAGTAGTTTTTTTAAAATAAAGAATAATAGTCAACAAACTCCCTAAGTATAAAGTGTAAAAGTTCTTCTTTGAAAAAACTTTTAAGCTTAATAATTGTAACACTGTTTTTTTATTGTACCTACCAGGGGCGGATCCAGAAAAGTATTTTGAGGGGAAAATTTTTGGAAAAATAATTGTTTTAATAAATAATAATTAAACAAACATTATTTGTTTCTATTCTATGTATACTTATTTTTAAATTGGGGAGGGGGGAATTATTCCCTCCCCGTTAATCCGCGCCTGTACCTAGGTGTATTATAATTAAAATTGTGGTTGCTTTCCTAGCCTACATTCTCACCGCACGCCACTGCTTGTTACGTAAATAGCTATTATATCTTTCGAAAAGAAAAGGTTGACATTTTCTTTTCTTTCATAAAATGTTTCACAATACCTATTGATAATGCAACATTTACGATGACATATATTTAATCCTGTATGTATCAATCAAAATGTCAGTACTAACTGATAACATACAACCTTCACAACAGCTTGATTGTAGTAGCCTATACTTAAAATTGGCGCAGTTACAATTGCGGTCACTACTTGTTATTTCTCAACAAGGCTTAACTAATGTGCAGATAGCAGTATTTCTTACTTTTAATTATGTACATATTCTGTCTTTTATGTCAACACCTTTCCTGTTTAGTGTTGTATTGTTTTAAGTCCGGCAAGTTTTAAGTCATTCACAGCATTTACAAAACATTTTTCCCATATATGAGGACGATTTAGCCAAGCAAGTATCATTTCAAAAATTCGTTTTGAAATTTCGAAATAAACAAAAGTTTTAAATGCATTCATCTTTGTGAATCACTTTCCTATGGCTTAGAAAAGAATACTTAGTATTGCACCCGCAATTTCTTATTATTTGTGGTTTATTGAGTGGTCATAAATATTCTCTCTACGTCAAATGATGCAAATTCAGAAATGTAGAAAAAACACACAATAAATATAAAAGCCCACTATATTGTCTTTACAAAAACTATCAAGACTTTTTTGAAACTTTTTATCTCTTGAAGACAACTGCTTGTTAACGTGATCAAGAGCATACTTCCATATGAATGTTTAAGTAAAAACATTCTGTTTAGATTTTTAGGAAGACTATACTGTTTAAAAATAGTAGTACCTTTTTAATAATAACAGAAAATCCCGAATAGAAACCCTTTTTGTGTATAATTGAATAGAAAGTACAAGCTTACTTAATGAATGAACTGACCAGGTAGTACGATACCTGGCATAGCGGCGTTTTTGATGGTAGTTTCTTACTGAAACTAATCTCTTTCCCTTCATTGTTTTTAGACAGTTGTTAATTATTTGTATGTATTTGAAATGGCTGTTTAGTGGTTTTTATTTAAAAAAAACTGGTTAAGAAAACCACCTGTATGTGTAAGGCGACGTTCTTGTTCAGAACTGCATTTTCTTATCTAATAATTTATTCAAGAAATTGAAATAAACAAAACTTAATTCTAAAGTACGCATCTTCATTGAATACCTGGTATTCAGATCTGTTGTGTCTCGAATTATTTTTCCTGGAACTCGAGACAACAAGGAATTGGGTCAGAGACACTACGCAGGGAGTATTTAGATATTAGTAAACAAGAAAAGTCATGTATCGGTGTACTTTTTGTAGAAGGTGAGTCAATCTTGAGAAATGCTTGGGAACCTGTGTCTTGGAGAATATACAAGTTGGTAAAACTATGAATTTTTATGTGTGATCAAAGGAAAAATAGTCACTCTGACATGACAAGTTTGACAAGATTACGATGGTATCTCTCATTCGCTATTTGTCCTTTGTTCATACATGGAAATTCAAACCAAAACTGAAAAGTTTTACCAACTTGTATAAGATCCAGGAACCTGTACCTCGTGAAATACATATATGTAGATATTATTAAACAAGAAAAGTTTATACAGGCTGAATCTGTCTCAAGCGAAGCTACTCTTTAGCAAAGACTACACGTTAATTACGTGTTACAGTAACTGATGAAGCTTTCTGTAATAAACATAGTCTGTTTTTTTGTAAATGATAATATAGGGAATCCAATGGAATTTTATCATTTTCCTCCTATATTTGTACCCTTGCAAATGTAAGTAGAAATTTTGGAATCAATCGAAAGAAGAATTCATTTTACATCAAAAACATATTAAACTTTATGAAGAAAACCAACAACTATTTAGAAAAATACTAAAAAAGCCTATTGATTTATTGCTTTTGGTAATAAGCTATAAAGAAAATCTGGAAGCTGTACGCTGATTGGCCTAGCGGTTAACGCATCAGATTCGTAATCAGAAATCGCGGGTTCAAGCACCATCCTTCAACGTGTACTTTTTTATAATTGTATTGCTTACTAATTATTTTTAAAACTTTTTTACAAGTATTATTAGTTTTGTGCCCTTTTTTCATTTGCTTTTCTGATAGGTAGTTAAAATTGTACAAAAAGTAACGGTAAACACTCGTAGCAAAAATATCTAATAATAAATTGTAATAATGTTCTAAAACTAGTAATTAGTAAGCAATACAATTTAAAAAAAGTGTACGAGAATGGAGCTTGAGTCCGCGATTTCTGATTACGAATCTGATGCGCTAACCGTTAGGCCAATCAGCATACAGCTTCCAGCTTTTCTTTATAGCTTATTACCAAAAGCAATAAATCAATAATCTTTTTAAGTATTTTTCTAAGTAGTTTTAGTTTTCTTCATAAAGTTATAATGTTTTTGACGTAAAATGAATTCTTCTTTCGATTGATACCAAAATTTCTACTTACATTTATTTGTAAGTGTACAAATCTAGGAAGAAAATGATAAAATTCCATTAAATTTCCTATAGTATCGTTTACAAAAAAACACACTGTGTATGTATATGAATGAAATGTACAAAATTTTATTTTAGTGTCATTTATCTTCGTTTTCTATTTTAAGTATATACGTACAAATCAGTAAAGTATAAGATAATACGGACAGTAAGGTATTTACATACAATAACGTACGTATATAACGTAGGTACATTTTATGGTAAAAGTTAATTATTTTCCTTCATTTTCAGCTGTTCACTTGCAAAATCTAAAACAAAACGTAAGCATTAAGTACCTATCTTCTTATGTAGGTAGGTATTTAACTTGAAATAATTTCAATCTTACTTTCAATATAACTTATTTGATCTTTATGCCTTTCTTTAGCGTCTTTAATCTCTTGCTTAAACTCTTCAATATTATCATTTAAAAAGTGGTACTTTGCCAACAATAGTCGAGCTTTTAAAGAGTTCTCATTAAAATATAAAGCTTTCTCTGCATCTTCTATGGCATTTTCAAGACGATTTAGATGCATTTGGCATAATGATCTATTAGTATAAAACATACAGCTGTCTTTAATTTGTTCTATAGCCTGCAAAAGTTGTTATGAAAGTGAAGTAAACAAAAAAAAAAACACAATGATATACTTTGCTGTATAATGTCAAAGCTCTTTCGTACTCTCCTTTTCGAAATGCTTTTGTAGCTTGAGTTTTAAATGTGTCTGCTCTTTCTTTTCTGATCATTTTATCTTTATACCTTTGTTCTGCATCTTTAGATACTTGTTCCATGAATGCCTCTAAAATAATATACATATACATTAAAAGAGCTAATTAAGCTACTAGCTTACCTTGAGACATAGTGTTCTCATCTTTCTGTTCATTTTGTAAAGCTTTCTTGTTAATAACTGTTTTATTAGTTTTAACTGTTAATTCTACGGTTTCTTCATTTATATTTGTGTAGTCTTTTGTATCTTTCAAAATCTGATCAGCTTCCAACACTCCCATTTCTTGAGTTTGCTTATCTTTTGAGGCAAGTTTCCTTACTATACCATTTATCTCGTTAACTCGGTGCATAAAATTATTAAATTCTTCGTCAACTATTTTTAATTCTGGACTAAAATGAGTTGGAATGGATTGTTCCATGGTAGGTACTTTAATGAAAGAAATTTATGTGACGTTGCTAATGCTATTATCGAACAAACTGTAGTGGTTTTGAAGTTTGTTGACAACAGTCATGACAACAGTTGCCTTGGTTAAGAATAAACATTAATTAGTATAGGGATTTAAAAATGGGGGTTTGATTGAAAAAAGTGTGAAAGTTTGTAATGTTCATGTCTTGAATCAAATAAGAAAAAACGCAAAATCCAATTGCGACTACTGACGCCGCCATCTTGGGAAAATGGCACCGAAATTATTTTCGAAATATTTCGCTTGGAATGGGTTCTACAACAAAAAGAGGCTCAATAAAATTAAAAGACCATTCAATTCCCTACAAAAAAAAGTTCTATTTTCTATCCTATACATATTTTTCTTAAGAGCATACGACGCCACCACGCTTAATCGAATTGATCTTAACGTAATTCTTATTCTATTTCTCAAAAAAATTTCTGTAATAAAGAATCAATTTCTCTTTGTTTATCCTACTGTGCGTTACCTAATCAAACAAAGAAGGGCATTCGACTGATACCGGCAGCCGATAGCATCCGACGCCCGCACACCTGCCACGAGTAGATACGAGCAACATAAATTAGTTGCCCAACTATTTCATTAAGTGAACAGTTTTCACACTATTTTACAATTACTTACATGGCTTATTTTCGGAGATAACAAGCTGTAATGATTCAACCCCCCCCCCCGTTTCATGTGTTGGTATTCTCATTTGGATAAAAAAACAATTCTTTTTACTTTTTATTGTTTAAGGTTAAAACCTAAAACGACTGGCCTACTAGTGCATAGCATATTTTGCTAATAATATTCAATGATGTAGGTATTCTTTGCCAAATATTAAAATCATCAAGAAAAAAAAACTGATCTGGAACGTTCTGGATTATTTTTCAATTTTCAAGAAAATAACTAATAAACTAAGGTTTTATTAATCTTTTTTTATTAAGTCATGTTTGAATAATACAATAATTGTTGTAATCGTAATTTAAGCAATTTAACACGAAACTACTACTTAAAAAATAGTCAGTTAAGGGGCGTATCAAAAAATGTTAAAAAATAAAATCTTCCTTATGTCGAAATATCTCGTCCAAACTGGGTATGTAAACAAAAAATGTCATTAGAAATTTTTTTTAATAAAACTTTTCCATAGTTTATTATACTAATAAGGTCATTCTTCGCCGATTTTTTTAAAGAATTTGACAGATACCTAATCTAATGTCACCTGTCAACTTTGACATGGCATATTTCAAGTATTTTTAGAAGCAGAGGTCGCCACAAATACATCAAGAGCCAGCAACGTATTTCGAGTTGTCATTTCATCAGTCGTGAAAGTTTTGCTACTAAATCTTATATACCTGCTGAACACTAAAAGTCGATTCTGGCAGCCCCCTGCGGCCGGGTTATACTACCCCAATATTACTAAGAGGGTGAGAAATAAGATTCAATTTATTTAAAGTAACAATCATGAAATTTCAGGAGGTTACTTTCGATAGTATTCTTTATTTATAAAAATTATTGCCAAAACATTTCCACCCCTCCTAAATGTTGCCAGAACGCTGTAAATGTTGATTTAAAAAAGTGCCATTTTTGATATTCTAAAAGTCTTGAAATTTTCACAGAATAAATAAAATATATGTAGGATAGGTAATATAAGAAGTCAGAACAAAATTCCATCACTAACTGTCTACCAGAACGAAAAACGTTCCCATGTTAGTGGGAGCGAGACAGTTATATAGCGGTCTGCGGATTAGAGAGAGAACGTATATGGAGAGTAAAACGGTAAAATTTTACAAAATATTCACATACTGTGGGTGGCAGTTGATCTCCCTTAAACCATTTAAAATCATACCGGCCATCATTTAACACCCAATCATTGTCTTCTGGACTCAAAGTTGTTGACATCTCCAGACAGTGGCGTATTTAGGGAGGGGGGGCTATCGGTCTGAACCCCCCAAAATTTCTTAATAGTGTTAAAATCTATGTTATGTGACAATCTTAGTATTTTGATTCGGGTTTTTTATAGAATAGCCCCCTCCCCCGAAAAGAATTCCTAAATACGCCATAAATGTCTCCAAATGTGCATTCCTCCAAATACTTGTAATATATTTGGTCCTTAATACGTGCTGATGCAGTTCACCTTTACAATTACAAGGTACAAGTACGTCAAATCGAGAATTCAAATGATTCCATATTTATTGAGAATGACGACAATCAGAATGATGATTAAGTTGATGAAATTGAATAAAAAATTAATAATTTTTGATGCATTAAATAAATGTTTTTTTAATTTTTACAATAAATTTTATATGTATATCTATCCCGTTTTACTCTCCATATACGTTCCCTCTTTAACCTGCAGGCCGCTATATGATGTATAACTGTCTCGCTCGCACTAATATGGGAACGTTTCTCGTTCTGGCAGACAGTTGGTGATGGAATTTTGTTCTGGCTTCTTATATTACCAATCCTACATATATTTTATTTATTCTGTCAAAATTTCAAGACTTTTAAAATAACAAAAATGGCACATTTTTAAATCAACATTTACAGCGTTCTGGCAACATTTAGGAGGGGTGGAAATGTTTTGGCAATAATTTTTATAAATAAAGAATACTATCGAAAGTAACCTTCTGAAATTTCATGACTGTTACTTTAAATAAATTGAATCTTATTTCTCACCCTCTTAGTAATTTTGGGGTAGTATAACCCGACCGCAGGAGGCTGCCAGAATCGACTTTTAGTGTCCAGCAGCTATATAAGATTTAGTACCAAAATTTTCACGACTGTTGAAATGACACCTCGAAATACGTTGCTGGCTCTCCCTCTAAAAGTCTTTTTCCAATCAATGTCCAATAAAAAAATCCCATATGGATCCAATCTTATGGCAGACAATGTATAACTGTATGTATTGTTACTGAAATTGCTGAATATATGAATGTCCATACATAATGCAGAGCTAATTAATTGAATTCTGCAGTGTTGCAACTCTTGAATTAGGTTATTGTTGCTGCTGTTGTGTCCGTACACTTGTCGGCTTTGCCGCATCCATCGGGCCTATAGCACAGGTGATCCCGATACGCTTGCATTTTATCACTTTTCGTAGTAGTTACGTTGAGTTACTGAATTACGTTTTCAAATGTATTCTTTAAACGTTTAAAAGGCATTTTTGGCATTGGATAAGATCCATTTACCACAAAAGGCATTTTTAAATTAAAGTTTAAAATTTTTACTAACATAATAATTGACATAAGAGATCCGGTTGTGGAAACATTGCTTGAGCAGTCATGCTTAGGGTTTCTGGGTCTCGACAATTTTGCTATTCACGGTACCCGAGACTTTTTTCCGTAAGTCCCGAGAATTCCCGGGAATCTCGGATAGTAATTTTACATAGGTACCTAAACACAAAAATCCAACTATTTGTTTTTAAAATTGCTTTAATTAATCCTTTAATCACTCTCTCCCAGAAGTTCCCTATGGAAAATAACTATAATGATTTAATAAAAAGCTCAGCAGTACATAAAGAAATTCTCCTATCATAAAATTCTTTTTCTCTCTCTCTGATGCCAAAACTTTTCCTGCTTAGTGTTGTATTGTTTGTCGGTAAGTTTTAAGTTATTCATAGCTTTTATTACACATTTTTCCTGAATATGAACATGATCAATATTATTAGCAATAGTTCGAATTGATATTCCATCTTCTGGGACCTATTGAAATACATACCTACAATTCATTGTTTTCCAAAATTCTAAAATGGTTGTTAAGTTTTAATTTTTTTGGGGTACAAGGTGCGATATCTTCTTCAATATTTTTTAAATGCGATCCATGCATGTATTTTAAATGCTGCATGAGCCCGCTAGAATTCGAACCTTACACGAAATTTGTTTCGGGCAATAATTCCATTGGGTCGTTTCCACATTTTTAAAACGATTTCATACTACGATTTGATTTATTTTCATCTTGAAGCTAAACAGAAAACATTTTATTTATAAATTTAATAGGTAAATAAAAGTCAGTTAAAACAAATTCAGGTATATGGTAAATACACACTATAAGCAATTTATTATGAAAGTGCACTATTGTCATTACAAAAACCATCAAAATCTTCTTGGAACCCTTTACCTATTGTAAACGACCGGTTGCTAAAGAGATTAAGACCATACTTCAATATGAGTTTTTAAGTAAAAACATTCTGTTTAGGTAAGAAGACTACCTTACCTGTTTATAAATAAAAGAGGAAATTCCTGATGGAGACCCTTTTTGAATATAATTGAATAGAAACTGCAAGATTCTTTATAAAGAATGCTGTGGCGAGGCATCATACACAACGGTACTTTCTTACTGAAACTAATCCCTTTACCTTTATTGATTGTTTATAGACAGGTTGTAAATAATTTGTATGTGTTTGCAAAGACTGTCTAGTACTTTAAAAAAACTGGTTAAGAAAACCATCTGTGCAAAAGCAACACTTGTTCAGAATTACCTTTTTTAACTAATAATTTGCTCAAGAAATTGAAACAAATAAAACCTTAATTCTAAAGTAACAATTTTAATTGAATACCTTGTATACAAAAGCCCCGTGTCTCGAATGATTTTTCTCGGGACTCGAGACAACAAAAAATAGAGTAATTCCCGGGACTTGGGTCCAGGGAATTTCCCGGGCCAGAAACCCTAGTCATGCTGTGTTAGAAATTTTGAAAAAAAAAGAAAAGGAAAGGTAAATAAGTTAAAAAACTAATCAAAAAATGTCGTTCGTTATTTTAAGGCAATTTGGTACGACGAATGCAACTTGCATCCACATAACCAAGAATATTTCTTGGTTATGTGGATGCAAGAAAACGACATTTTAGTTAGCTGGTAACATTTTTCGAAAAGTCATGCGTCGCCAATGTTAAATATGCATTACTGATTCAATTTGTACAGCATAGCAGCTAGGTAGCGAATAAAAACTTCAGATATAAATCGGATATGCGATAATCTCTGGATTTGGAATTCGGATAATAGAATTAAATCTTGAATACCAATAATATCGGATATGATTTAGGATGATGCCGATAATCGATAATTCGGATAATTTTTTTTGTAGTAGCTTCTTGTCCTATTAAGTACATTACCTGGCCCTTCGGGCTACTTCAAATTAGAAAAATAGTTCGGCCATATTTGTATTTTTTTAAAAAATTATGAGATGATCTGTTGGGAATTCTTCAGTTCAGAGCACTAGAGATCAACTGCCATCATAAAATTAAATAACGTGTTTAAAAGAAAAAAAAACTTGTAAATTTACTTTTATTTAAATAAATTAGAATTTTAAAGGCCATCTTTAAAACAATGTGAAACACATTTATTTAATAATTATTCTAATTAGCGAAGTACACTCACACACATAATATCAACAGGGACGGATTAGCCAATTAAAATCTCTTAAAAATTAAAATAGTAAGTAGCTGAAACATCCAACAGGAAACCATTAATATTTAACCAAGGAAGTTGACTATTTAAATTGTGAAAAAATCTAATCTAGGTAGGCAGCAGCAATAAAAAATAAATTATCGAGCTTGGTGGTGTACGCGGGAAAACGGAGAATGTTTTCCAATCCATTTCTGACAATTTCTTCATTCATTCACTCTTTCAAGGCGTTATACTAGATTCGTTGAAATCCTTACTTGAAACTTGTTTTGGAATAAATTATCGCATTATGACAACACATTTTGATTATTATTACCACTTTAGTGCTGATATTTATATGACCCTGGTCTCTTCTTGTAGTCTAGTCTTTCATTCTAGTTTGTAGTGTGTGCGATTTACGTAAGTACAGATTTTAGTTATTAGAAGTGGTAGTTTGTTTTAGTGTAATTAATTAGTTTACTTCAGTTAAGTATGCACTAATTGATTCAATTTAAGTATAATTGGAAAATCTTTTTAATTTATTTTAATTAATTATTTGTTTTACTGCTCGCACAATTACCGGCTTTTACTACACATTTAATTGATTTTAAGTTGCATTTAATACACTTAGCGAATTACTCCCTTCTTAAGATTTCTGTTAGGACAACAATTAATGATTTTATTATTGCATATTATCAGAAATCGTTTACAATTAAGATAATCTTACTAATATAGATAATTTAATCAATTACAGAGATTGTAATTTATGCGTTTCAGTATCGCTATAAAATGGGATTTTTAATTTTGTTATTTACATAATCCCTCGCTGACTCTTACATAATTATAACAAAACAGCTTTTGTGTAAATTTTATAATAGATGTAAGGTCATTAATTTAAGAAACAAGCTATCATTTTCTCCCAATTTTACGAATAAATTAGTGAATTTCAATTTTTAAAAACTTTTAACATAGGATTTCCCATGAAATCAAAATTTCACAAATATTTAGTATACAACTCTAATAAAGCATTGATAATTTTATTTTTGCTTTACTAATTAATTAGAAAGTAATTTTTTGAAAAGCCTTGTTTGTAATTTAATTTCTATCCCAATTATTTGTGTTTTTTTAATTTTGTTGTTTAATTCGAATTGGTGTTAATCAATTCCTTTTCTAACGCAAATGACCTTTGATCACATTAAAAAATATGGCGACGTGCATAAAGAACTAAAATATATGCTATAACTATAAAATAAAATATAAAATTTATATATCATAAAGCCTTAACCTAGTTTACAAAGGATAACATAACCTAATAAGGCAATATTTGACACAAAACCTGCTTATGGTATGTAACTATTGTATTCAAAGCATTCTAGTACGACAGATGACATCTTGAATAGAAATTAAACAACCTTATTCTGATTTAAACAATGTTGAACTAGTTTCTTTTTACATAAATCACTTTTATTTTTTACTGCAGGTAAAATTACACACCTTTGTAGTAACTTAATTAGACAATAAACTTGCCATAGTGTTATAATCAGTTGCCCTAGATTATTTTTGCAATGTGAAGGCAATTGTACTTACTAAAGAAAAAAATATCTAAATTTGATTCGATATAGTCTGAATTCGTATCCAATCTGATCCGTGTTCGAACTCAAAATCGGTATCTCATATGCAATTTGTATTCGATATCGAAAATTTATCTGAAGTCCGATTTTTATCCGAAGCTTATCGTATATCCGAATCTTGCTCGACATTTGAATTATATCCGATATGAGTTTTATTTATTGTTTACTTTCATCCGATTCACGCCATTCAAATTCAATTAATAATCCAAATCTTTTTTAACCCTTAAATTGCCCAAATCAATGCATAACGCATAAATCCCGATGCCTAGCAATTTTTGGACTTTCGAGTACATACGTCATAAGGGCACTGTATTACCGGGTACGACTATACTAACATAAGTAACTACTAGCATAAGTTCATTATAAAGAACTTTATTTCAAAATTAAAACTACAAAACTTGTAAATAATATTATGGTTTAGTTAGTGGGGTCTGTGGTATAACTCGAAACAACACTGAAAAAAGCATTTAGTTGTATAAACTAAATTTTATTTAACTCAACGAAGCATTTAGACAGCAAAACTAAATTTTATTTGATTTAACTAAATATTTAGTTGATTTAACTAATTAGATTAACTGATTAGACGCAGGCGGTTGGGCGCAAGGACGTTTCAGCGCGAAGACGATTCGGCGCAAGCAGGTTTGGCGCGAGGATGTTTCGGCTCGAGGATGTTTCGGCGCAAAATATTCAATCATAAATTTGACTTTGCTTTATCATAAACTCTCGGAAGAAAATGTAAGGCAAAAACTAGAATTGTTTCAATGTCTTTCTGCAAATTATAATTATAAGTCAAAATGAACAACGTAGTGTCAGACATCCATCAAATCAAATCTGGAGTTCCGCAGGGTAGCGTCCTGGGACCGCTGTTATATTTACTCTACACATCAGATGCACCAATCACAGACCACACTATACTTGCGACATTTGCGGATGACACGGCCATTATGTCAGTTAACCAATCTCCTGAACTAGCAGTAGAACATCTTCAACAGCATCTTGACTTGCTACAAAATTGGTTCCATAAGTGGAGAATTACGGTCAACACCGATAAATCAGCACAAGTAACTTTTACGACAAGACGTGCTGAATGTGCGCAAACCAGCATTAATAATGCCCCAATTCCAATTAATAATGAAGTTAGATACCTTGGCATGCACCTCGACCAAAAGCTTACTTGGAGCTCGCATATCAAAACCAAAAGGAAACAGTTAGACTTAAAACTCAAACAAATGACATGGTTACTTGGAAGAAACTCACAACTCTCCTTATCAAACAAGATCCTACTGTATAAAGTCATTCTGAAGCCAATATGGTCCTACGGGATTCAGCTCTGGGGATGCGCCAAAGCATCACACACAAAAATCCTTCAGAGATTTCAATCCAAGATCCTCCGCATGCTAACCAATGCTCCATGGTACATTAGGAACGACACCCTTCATAACGACCTACGAGTCCCCTATATAGACAACGAAATCAAGAGACTTTCGACCAAATACGCCAATAACTTGACAGGACATCCTAACCAGCTCATAGACCAACTTGCTAATCAACCAGGCATTACAAGAAGACTCAAAAGACAATGGCCACTGGACCTCGTGCTACAACCCAACCAAAACTGAAACACCTTTAGGGAGACTAGCGCTGGCTAGAGCTCCCCGCACGGCAATTATGTTATAAAATTTACTTAAAACTAATACTAATAGTAGATTGTAAATATGCAGTTTAAATTATTAAAAAAAAATTATAATTTTGTTTTCATTAAATCATATCCGTTTAGAAATATATAACAATAACTAAAACAAAGATTTAGGAAGATTTTACTAAATATTTTATTCCCTGGTCGTAATCTGATAGACAGATGATTTAGTCACACAGACAGACTTAATTCAGAATATTTGAACAATTCTGCATATTTTTGTGCATGACACGATACGAGAAAATAAATTAAATCAACCCCCGCTTATAAGAGGTGCCTAAACAAATAAACAATTTTGCCTTGTTGGAAGGGATTACTGATTTGAAGGGATACAGAGAAATATTCCAATAATATTTCCTATGTAATCTTGATAGGATAAGATTTTCTAGTAAATACCTGTGTGAATGCAATTATTATTTTCTCATTATTTAAGTAATACCGGGTGATTTTTTAAATTTCTGATCTAGAAAGCCATGACATAATTTTAAAACAAAAGATGCGGAAAACGTAGGGCGTAGTTTGAATCGTTCGATTTGTCACAACTGTCAGATTTCAAAAATGTTGACATAAACATAACCTACTCCAGTGTTGTTCTCGCTTTTGCCGTCTTTTGTGCTTCACTGTTTCCTCGTGTTTTGAATTCCGTTTCGCCAGTTATTATCTCGGTTATTATCAAAAATCAGTCTTTTTCAAGACTAACCTTTCGTTTGTGATTGAACGCTTAGTTTTCAACGTTATTTTGGAGTGTTTTTCATCACAACAAAATGGTGTTCACACAGGAACAAAAAACATTTATGATCGAAATCACATCGAAATTGCACTTAAACTCGCAATAAAATGCACACTTTGGTAAAAGCATGTTTCGCAAATGATCACTGTTTAAATATTTATCAATTTGTTTAATAAATGTAAAAGTAAGTAGTCAATTTGTCACATAAATGACATTTGGAATAGCAGTGTGATCAACGCTACGCCCTACGTTTCGGTGACCTTCGATACGGCGTAAAAATCACGACTTACTAGATCAGAAATTTAAAAAATCACCCGGTATAAACCTTCCGATATTTTTAGTAGTATTAATATTGTTGTTTACAAGATAAAATACTCCAAAGTGTACTGTTGTGTTCTGATGCGCAGGTTAAAACTTTCTAGTAACTTCAATTTATGTGAAAGTTAAATTACCCACTATTGGTCTAGACCGAATACGTGTATTCCTAAGTAGAGCAAAACCTAAACAATATGCATAATCGCGCCGAAACGGCCTCGCGCCAAAAGGGCTGTGCCGAACCGGTCGCGCAGAATTGGCTGCGCCGAAATGTCCTAGACCGATTTAGAGTAGTGTCCCTAAAAAATGATGAAAAATCTTCATATAATATTTTTAACCCGAATGCCTTAAAAATGCAAATAATTATCGGCTAGGTCCACTTCTCCAATCTGTCTATTATCTCATTTTTTTCGTTTAAACATTGCATAGTTTAATTTTGATCTTATTTGAAATTCATCCCAAATATGCAAAAATCTTAGTACCTACTACTCAGTGGAAATGTTTTTCTGGCATAAACTTGTCGACTTGTAACAGTAACAGACCCTATCCCTGTAATAGTAAACCAGTAAAAGTTTCATTTCATTCAATTAGTTTTTTCTACTCCTACTTGTAAATCACCTGTTTTCTTCACGTTTCACGCAATGGAAAAGTATGCATTTCCAGCATGCTATAAGTATATAATTTGAAAACAACCAATCAAAGGGGTTCAATTTGACACTTCTTCATTTATAATTAATTCATTGACAACTCCTGTTATAAATATAGAGGTAAAAGTAAGCTAAATCAATGTTTCCTTCTTTCAATAACACTTAATGCATTTGCAAATAACGTGATTTGTAAAATTGTAGCTTTAATAATTATACTTTTATAATTAAAAATACATAAATATTAAATCATTTAAATAAGTACAACCTACTTTTATAATAAGTATAGTAGACACGGTCGGTGATGTGGTTTGGTAGCTCAGCCGGTGGAAGCGAGGTATATGTAAACCGAAGCTGTTGCCGACGCAAGTTCGGCTATAGCTGGGAGAATAACTCCTTTTATAATTCTTTTTTATAAAACAAATTTTAAAATATTAATTTTCTATTCAAAAATGTTCAATTTCTGCAAAGTTTTATTAAGACTTTTAAAAATTGTACAATTACAGGAGGATTTTACAAACCATATTTTAGCATGGATAAAAACATAGCTTAATCCCTATATTCGATTCCTCAAGGAGACATGCAATCTATTTTTTAATTGTTTTGCTTAGTCGAAGAAAAAGGTACTGCACAACTTGAGTGAAATGATCATATCGTCCTCGAACGACTGAGGCACTCCGTCTTCGGCATCGTCCATCAAACTTCGTTCTAGTGCGATATAAGTATCATATCTACTCTTGTTGTACAAACTACTATTCCCATTGCTTCACTCTGAAGAGTGGTTTAAATTTCTGTATTTTGAACTACTTAAAAAACGGACACTTTTGAGCAATTTGAAAATTAAAATTACCTGTTTGAAGTGATAGAAACGGAATTTAGTTATTAAAAATGTTACATTCATCAGAAATTTAATCTAGTCGCAATTTGCTTTTTGTACAAGCACCAACCTTTCCCTTTCACTCAGCACTCATCCACTCAACACTGTTTTAGATATCCCCTGACCAAAGATATGCAGGGTTAAGATCTGGCTATCTTGCGGACCGAATTACAGAAAATTGCATGCTGATAACATGTTTTACTGTTTTACATGTAAACTGTTTAACTGGATTAAATATATTTGCACCATCCTGCATTAATATGATGTTTTCAATGTTTTGCTCTCCTAATAATGGTACTGCATATAATAACTAAGTATATTCAAATAACGTTATCTATTGACAGGTGCTACATCACTCCAAAGAACCATATCAAGTCTCTGTGGATTCACTTGAACTTCCGTTATTGTTTGCAGGGCAAAATCAGTTCGTATAGTTTTAGCAGTTTCCTTCAGTTCGAACAGAACTTGCATTGCAGTTTTTTTTACTTTAGAAACCATGTCCATTCAGCCAGTACATTATTCTATGAAACATTTGAAGTTGCCTTCTAAAAACTCGCCATACGCTTGTGTTACTTATCTCCAGGCATCACGAAGTCTTCCTGATTTCTTTTTACTCATAGAACAACCAGAGTCTTTAAATTTTGCTATCAACTTTTGGAAAGCATTCAAAGTTCATGGGTCAGTTCTTAAGTTCTTTAAATCAGGGAGTCGTTGTGATGTCGGAAACTATAGACCTGTTGCACTTTTTTCAGCACCTGCAAAGATTTTTGAATCAATTTTATATGACGTCATCTTTAATCATGTAAAACAATATATAGCACCGCATCAACATGACTTTATATCGAAGCGATCAACATGCACTATTTTGATTGTTTTTACTCAAAAAGTTATGGACACCATTAATGGCAATTTTTAAATGGATGCAATTTATACAAATTTCTTAAAGGCATTTGATAGAGTTGATCATGATATTCTATTGCAAAAAATGAATGAATTTGGTTTATCTTCTAATTTGTTAGAACTTTTTGTTTCCTACTTAAAAGGTAGAAAACAATATGTGGTTTATAGTGGTGCAACATCTACAGTTTTCGATACGTATTGGGGGGTAATCATCGCAAGGTTCCAATCTAGGGCCACTGTTGTTCTTGATAATGATAAATAGTTTAACTAAGGTTATTCGTCATTCAAAGTTTCAATTATTTGCAGATGATTTCAAAATTTACTATGCAATACGCACCCAAAATGATTGCACATATTTACAAAACGATTTAAATCGTATATATAGTTTGTCTTTAGATAATAAGCTTTCTTTCAATACTCAGAAATGTTGTCTAATATCATTTACAAGGAAAACCTTGATAATTAACCACACTTATACATTAGGCAATGATATATTACAACGTAAAAACAGTATTCGAGATTTAGGGGTAATATTTGAAGATAAACTGACATTCATCAACCATATTAATTTCAGCACAAAAAAAGCCTACCGTACATTTGGTTTATAATACGAAATTCAAGGGGTTTAAAAAAATAAATACTTTTATTGCACTTTTTAATACATTCGTTCGTTGTCATCTGGAATAAGCCTCAGTGGTGTGGTCACCGTTTTACTTTAACTCGGTTAATGTATTCGAAAAAATTCAAAAATCTTTTCTCAGATTCCTGTATTATAAGAAGCATGGAGTATATGCATTAATCATGTCATCGATGACTTTGAGAACAGAATTTAATTATCTTTCTCTAAAGAGCAGGCGTAATTTAGCAGCTTTGATTTTTGTTTATAAAGTTGTGCGTCATCTCATCGACAGCCCATGCATATTGCAGTACATATCTTTTAAAGCCCCTACATATAATTCTAGAATTACAAATTCTTTTCATATTACCATAGCCAAGACAAATTATTTTATGAATTCACCATTAGGTACTCAGAATCTGTCGAATTTTCAATCAGTACGCTAAAAACTGTGATAATTTACAGTGAGTCTAAATCAGTTTAAAACTGTTCTAAAAGCCCATTTAGCGAACACGATGCCAAGTTACATTTGTAACTTTTGTAAACTTTTATTATTAATATTATTATTAGGTATTTAATTTTTAATATTATTATTTTTTTTCTCCCCCTTTACTCAACTTTTCACTGGAGATTAACTTCTGCTGCTGAAATTCATGCTTATTTATTATTATTATAATTATAATTAGAATTACTATTGCTATTATTATTAGTACTCTTTAAGTTGTACTTACGAAGTAAGCGCCATAAATTCTCGGCCTGATACAGAAAAAATATAATCTCCCCTAATGTCAATACACCTATTACAACATGGAATTAATAATTCAATAGCCTTATAAAAATAATCTGAAGTTTTTCCTTCAAAATGTTTCATAACAGTTGCTTGTAACTCGTTCTCGCCCATAAGCAACGTCCCTTAAGGTCTTTCTTTTAAATGGAAAATAAATAAGTCACTAGGAGCCATATCGGGACAGTACGGTGGATGATCCAATGCTTCAAAGGCGCATTTGCGAATGGCAGTTTGTGGAATTGCGGCAGTAAGAACGGGTGCATTGTCGTGTAATAATCGAACACCTCTTGTCAATTTTCTTCGAAGTTTCTCAAGAATATTGTTTCTCAATTTATGCAATAAAGACGCATAATATGTACTGTTAACAGTCATATTGCGTTCTTTAAAATCAATCAGTAAAATGTCGTCACAATCCTAGGATATTGTTGCCATAATTTTCTTTGTCGATTGAACGACTTTGGCCTTTTTGAGACGAGGTTCATCGGGTCGCCGCCATTCTATCGATTCCCTTTTGGATAGAGGATCATAATACAGAACCATAGTTTCATCTCCAGTGACAATGAACTCCAAAATCGGCGTTGGGTCGTCTCCACACAAGTTTAAAAACGAGCGCGCACATTCAACGCGACGTTGACGTTGAACACCAGAAAGAAGACGCGGTACCCATCTTGCACTAACTTTATTCATACCCAAATGGTCATGAAGAATTCGGCGAACACTTGTTTCCGAAATGTCAGACATCACTGCTAAACTCCTTAACTTTCAAACGGCGATCTTCTAATACCATGTCTTCAATGGTTGCAACTTTTTGAGGCGTTACCGCTTCAATTGGGCGACCATTTCATTGATCATCTTCAAGAGATTTTTGCCTCAAACGCAAACATTTTGACCACTCTTTTAGAGTGGAATATGAAGGAGATAAATCACCATAAACGCCGTCTAAACGTTGTTTGATTTGATTAGGCGTGTGTCCTTCTTTTGTTAAAAACGTAATGACCGCAAAACAACTTCTTCATCGGCATCTGGAATGCCGAAAAGTTGACCTTGTCTTGTTATCACTTGATAACTTTTTTTCTTGAGCACGTTCAGTTTCAAATTAGATCTTTAAAACAAAGCAGATGCATATTTACTCTTAGCATTTTATGCAGATTTCAACCAAAGATGTATGACAGTTTTTTATTAATTAATGGTCGTTACATACACTCATATTTCATCATCGTTCAAGGTTTATAAGTTTCCAGAAATACACCCTGTATAAGAAAATAAATTTAAAACATCTAAATTTTGTTTTTATATATTTTTCTATGCCTTTTAATATATTTTATTACTTTATTGAATTATCCGTGTTTTTCGACTATTAGGCCGGATAATCGAGTATCTACTGTTATCTCGTATCACATGGCCATGCCATGTATATGTTACGGTAAAAGTACACAGAACGGTAAATGTACACATTCGCCTAGTTGGTAAATGTAAGCTAAACGTTTAATAGTAAAAGTTTGAATACTAAAAAGAATCTTATTAATTAAATTATAATATTACATACTAACCAGTAACCTAACCAAGAATGTTAGACTACTGTTAGAATTTACTATAAGGTTAGTTTCAAGCTGTACAAGTACATTCTTTTATTTTTACTTTACCGGAAAATGTACACAATTACCGGTAAATGTGTACATCCTCCAAATATGTACTTTTACCGTAACATATACATACGGTGACTGCCGTGAGTACAACATGCAATTGTTATTTTTATGGCGTTAAAAATATAGGTCCATATACATACAACAATAACACTTTTATACAATTTTTTAATCTCCAAAAACAAAAAATAAAGAGGCGATCAAAAATATAATCCTTAAGCCATACCCTATGCATTTGAATAACGCAGACTCAAGTTTGTATAATTATGTATTTACTAACTGACTAAGTGACTCATTGTAAATTCAATTAAGCTAGTTATTTATTTTTCTACTTTAACAAAACGTTCCAAGAAAATTATTATTGTTATTAACTTTCAAACATAAATATTCTTGTTTTTCTATTTAATTATTACCAGTATCAATTAAGTATGCATACAACATAAATGATGCTGTCCAGTTGCCAATTCCTTGAGAAGAGGGATTCCCAAAACGGGTAAACATTATGATCACAAAGGATATTTATTTATAGTGTGACCTTTATTAAATTTTTGCTGTAGATGAAGGTAAAACTTTGTGTGTGGTGTGTGCTAAACAGGTATATTTCTGAGCAGAGCAAGGATGTATTTAATTTGTCTTGTATTTTCCCTACTTTAGAGCTTTTTTTGGTAAATTCATTTTATGTATTATACATACAACATACAAAGTACATATTACACAGTACTTCCAGAAGAGGTTTACAAGGACAAACTTTTTTATTACCAATCTTACGACTAAAAATCACTTTTATAAATTATTTGCATCTTCTAAGTCAGGGGTTCGCAACGCGGGCACTTTGGTTGCCGACCCCTGTTCTAAGCTATCTAACAATATTAATAAAACAAGTATTGCATATACTGCCGTGCTTAACAAGAAAGCAGTATCTCCAGAACAGCAACTTAAGGAATATACCATATTTTTTATTAGCATTCATTACAATTCCACATAGTATATTTCTAGATAGCAGTTTATGCAGATACTGCTTTCTTGCTAAGCACGGTAGTATACTAGTTAGTAGAATCTGATAAAGCATCATTTTGTACCAAACAGTAATAATTGAGCTCTTCATAAATATTAGACTTTTAATCGGTCTTTCATCAAAACAAAGCTTTTTTTTAGGTTTTTTTATTAATTTAAATAATTTTGATATTCTGTTATTATCTTGTTCTGGTATTCTGTTAGAATTAATAGTTTTGAGACAAACAAAAACTATGGAGTGACTATAGGAATATTTTAAGGCACAAAAGTTCCAAAAATCTTTTTTCATAAAATCACGGACTTCTTTCGATTATTTTATGCACAGATACATTATAATTAGACTATTATTGCTATACTGGGACCGCTGAACAGATATAGTAATTAAAACCGCCTACAATTACCCCCTCTTTGTAACAAAACCTTTCTATTGGTAGCATTCAAATATACCGCTCAAATTGAAAGGCTTGTTTAATTGTACAAAAAAAGATCAATTTGTTTACTGTCAAATATCCAGCAATCACTTGTTAATTGTGCGTGACGCTTGTATTACACATACTAAAATTTTCGTTCATTCATTTTCGATATTCTGTAGGTATTTGTTTGTTACTTTAGTTTCCGTTTTGAGTGTTCCCGTTTTCTTTTATTGCATTTTGTTATTATTTCGTTCCAAGAAGCCGAGTGGCTACAGTATTGCGACATCTCCATGACGGTGCCTCCGGAGGACACTTCGGTGTGAAAAAGACCTTGGAGAAAGTTAGGGAGCGTTTTTATTGGGTCAACTGTAAAGAAGACGTGAAGGAGTGGTGCCGGAAATGTGAACTATGTGCCACTGGCAACGGACCCGTGGGGAAACGAAGAGCACCTATGAGGCAGTACAATGTGGGTAGTCCTCTGGAGAGAATAGCTATAGACATTGCCGGACCATTTCCCGAAACCGACGATGGGAATAAATACATCTTAGTGGCAATGGACTATTTTACCAAATGGCCAGAAGCATATGCCCTACCAAACCAGGAAGCTGCGACTGTTGCTGACGTACTAGTCAAAGAGTTTTTCAGTCGCTTCGGAGTGCCCATGGAGCTGCATTCGGATCAAGGCCGCAATTTTGAGTCTGTACTCTTTGGAGAAGTCTGTCGATTGTTGGGCATTCGCAAGACTCGGACCACACCGTTACATCCGCAGTCCGATGGAATGGTAGAACGCATGAATCGGACAATGGGCAAATATTTGGCCAAGGTCGTCTCCGATCATCAACGAGACTGGGACCAATACCTGCATCTGTTCTTGATGGCTTATCGTGCATCGGTCCACGAAACAACCGGTCAGTCACCAGCGTCTGTGATGTTTGGACGCGAGTTACGGTTACCGTGTGATCTGGAATTTGGGTCTCCACCTATAGAGCAGGAGGTAGCCGGGAATGATTATGTCATCAACTTAAAGAAGAAGTTGGAGGATATTCACGACCGAACCCGAAATAATAGTCGAATCGCGAGTGACCGGATGAAGGCTACGTACGATGTGAGAGCCCAAGAAGGAGGGTTTCAACCTGGAGAGCTTGTCTGGTTATACAACCCGCAAAGGCGTCGTGGCTATTCTCCAAAGTTACAGCGAAATTGGGAGGGTCCATACCAGGTGAAGAAACGAATAAATGACTTGATTTATCGCATCCAGAAATTGCCAAGGGGGAAACCAAAGGTGGTACACTCCAATCGTCTGGCGCACTATGAGGGAAATAATGACGCAGTCCCGGATCGGGAAGATGAGGCTGAGGTGGCTATCAATACCGTAAGGTTTGAAGATGATCAGCCAACCTTTAGAGAATTTATGGCTGCGTTCTCTGGAACTAGAAAAGCGCGATTCGGAGTCACGACTGAGATGCAACAAGATCTCTTCCGGGTCCCTGGTGATTATTCCATTGCCCACTGTGTCTCCGAGGATCTCCGTATGTCCAGGGGGATCGCAGTAGTGTTTAGAAATAAATTTGGACGGCTGAATGAACTTCGAGAACAAAATCCCTCTGTTGGTAAATCCTTACGCTTGCCTGATCATGACCGATCCATTTACTACTTGGTAACCAAGCAGTTTTACTACCAGAAACCGAGTTACGCCGACTTGTGGAGGGCACTATGGAATTTGAGGATCGAGTTGCTTACCAGGGGAATTAACAAATTGGCAGTTCCCAAACTCGGCTGTGGGCGGGACCAGCTGGATTGGAGAATCGTTAGAAACATGCTGGAAGTTGTCTTTAGAGGTACGGACGTCAAGATCTTCGTCTGCAATTTTGACCCACAACCCGCATTAAGGCCAACGAAGAGTGTAGACTGTTATTTCTACCGTAATGGAACGTGTAGTCGAGGTGAAGACTGTCGATATCGTCATGACCCGTTCTACAGGAACCAGAGCATAAAACCTGTTCTGGGACAGAACAGACTTGAAGAGGGGGGCAGTGTAACAAGAGAGAAAAGGAACGAACCTCTTTTCGAGCGACAGGTGGTGTGTTCTGCCGCCTTCGAGAGAATGACGCATCGCACAAGCATGTAAATCAGACGCGGTTTATTCTAGCATTTTCTAGAATACATAGAAGGTTCCAGCGACTTCTGGTGCGTTTATATGAGGATATAAAAGCGGATTGCGGATAAAAGAGAGGCAGTCAACAGCAAGTCATTAACTGTGTATTACAAAATAAATAGTGAATATACGGGGGACTCAACTGAGGAGACGAAACGAGTCAAATAAAGCGTCCCCGACCTTGAACGTTAATTCAAGTTTGAACGTTACTTCTAGATGGCGCTACGATTCTGGACAACGCTGACAGTGTTGACAGATTATGCGATTTATCGCAAATTTTATCGCAAATCTGGCTAATTTTTATGAAACATTGCGACCCATATGGCACTCCAGCGAACTGTCAACAATGGCCAGCGTGGTCTGAGCGTTGTCAAGGACCGAAGCGCCCTCTAACGAAAATTTTTTAAAATACAGGCCATTGGGTACGCAAATGTTTGGAACGCCCATTGCCGATTCGTCTCCTCAGTTGAGTCCCCCGTAAGTGAATATAAATGTTGTATTAGAAATTCATAGTCTGTAAATAATAGTTTTTAATGGTTTATAATCATAGCGTTAATTTATAGTGTATTCATTAGTGTATAGAAATAAATATTTGTTTGTGAATAGACGATTTAAACAGCACTTGTATTATTATTTAAGAAAGAACGTTACAATAATTAAAGAATTCCCCCACCAAACATTTTTCGACCAAACTGGTATCATTTTAACGGGAATTTTATGCTGATTCTGATTAGGTAAATCATTTTTGGAACGACGCTCCAAAGGACCCTGCACGTTTCTTACGGAAATTGGATCCCGGTCAAATTGTCTGGAATTTGTCTGGAATTGAAAGCCTATATGTTGTAGTTTGTATCATCCTGATCAAAAGTCTCTATGGTCACGAAGCTTTTTTTAAATTAATGGTTTCGTAGTTACAGGGCACGAAAGACAGGAAAAACTCATACTTCGGTTTGTGGATATTTCATAACGGGTAACGTCATTTTAGTGTATGTTTGTTTGTTTTTGTTTCGATTAACATAGGTAGTTATGTTGTTTTGTTTTCGTGTGACTTACGTGAAATATACCGAGTGTCCCATTATATCTTGACCCTTTATAAACCTATATAACTTTTGAACTAATTGAGATAATGAAATGCGTTGTTCACTAGTCTTCTTATTTTTTAAAGTTTTTTTTCTGAGTGTCCGCCTTTTTTTGCCCACTTTCAGTTTAATCCAGAAATGACATAACGCATTTTTGGGGATAGGGCAACTTAATAGGATAGGCGCATGTAAATATATTCTTGTGCGGAAAATCCAGGTAAAACTTTCGGAGATATTAAAAAAAACGTTTTCTTGGAACATCAATCTAATTTTTTGGAACAACCTGCACTGTTATCAGTGAACTCTTTTTTTATTTGTATGTACACACACACCTTCTTAATTCCAGAATCTGGCTTCGGTAGATTCAATTGCGTTATTCCAGTGCGTTATTATTTCCATTTGTCTTTAAGCACTGGACTATATAAGTACTAAGCAGTATCCATTTATAGATGTTACTGTAATATTACAAAGTAAACTGATTTGTCTTAAACAGTGTGATCAAAAATAGTTTCGAAACGGTTGCTATGAAATCTTTAAGTTATGTGTATTATAGAAAAAATATATAGTGGCAACTCTTATTTTTGCATCAGCGTTTGTAATTAACGTTGATTTAATTCCACTAAAATCAGTTCCGGATTATCTATTACGCTGGATATGAATAGACCCGACCCTTCAGGAGTCGCTGTCCTTTTGCGACATTCATTTTCACAGACGCCAAAGAATTTCTAATTATTAAGTTTTTTTTCTCATCATACTATATTTATCCAATAGCGTATTTATTACTTGTAAGGACCTACAGATTTTGTTTATGTAATTATGAGACAATAATACCAAACAATTTTTCCAAATAAAGGTGTAGTACTCTTCGCATGGATGTGCCCTTCTGTCGAACTAAAACGTCGTTGTACCAAAGTTCCCCGCGTCAAACTGTCTCCACGCCGAAGTGTCCCTATGTCAAAGTTGCCTGCATCTATGTAAATGTCCGGCTCTTATAGTTATTTGGATATTCGAGGCTTTTATGGCCAAGAGCGTTATTTCTAACTCGAGGACTAGGAAAAGGCTGTATGGCCATAAAAGCAAGTTACGCCCGCTATACACATACAATATATTTTATGCACAGACTAAGTTTTTATCTTAGCTATATAATTGTGTAAAAATATAATTAAACGAGTACGTAGATATACGTGTATAGATAATATCAACTTAAGGTACTTGATGTACAGTTACAGCCAAAAAAATCTGGGCAAGAGGTTTAGATTATCGCTATTCAATGAATCATAATTAAAACTCTGAATCTTAAATTCAAAGCCCCAATGAGAATTATTAGGTAGGCGACACTACTGTGTATTGATAGTAATATTAATAGGTCAAAAACCTGATCTACAAACAACAAATTTACAAAAAAAGTTATGTAACCTCGAATAAGCGCCCAGATTTTTTTGGCTGTAACTGTAACTACATCAAGCCGCTGTGTTTACACTTGAAGTACTATAGTAAACTATAGTAAATATTCGAACATATTTAGTTTCAGCTTATTTTCATTGTTGATAAGTTGATAAATTATATTAAGAACAAATCAAGTTTTACAGGAAACAGCTCTTTAACATTTAATTGACCACCCGTTGGGTCATAAACAGGCTCGTGGGCCATAAAGAGAAGTTCATGTTTAGATGAGTCTACCAATAATAGTCTAATTATTATATATGTATCTGTGCATAATAGTATATTATATACCAAGGTTGTGAAGAGTTTTTTCTAGAGCCGAGCATTATTAGATCCCGAGATGCGCAGCATCGAGGGATATAAGATGAGAGGCTCTAGAAAACACTTCACAACCGTGGTGTATATATTATTTTTTTCACTACTAGTACTTTTATTCCTTTTATTCTTCTCACATAAAAAACGTACTATCGCGATCACGGATTTTTTCCTGGATGCCAGTGTATAATGGGATGAATTTTTGCCCCGTGTTACACTAAAATCTGGATTATTGACTAGTAGTCAATAATAAAAAATTATTTACCACTAGGCAAGAAGGCTAACTTCACAAGGTGACAACAGACTAGATAATAGTATGTTTTAAAGCTAGTAGTGAAAAATAGTTATTTATGTACCAAGGGCGTTAGAATAATGATAATGCCAGGAGGACACCGATGTTCCAGCCCGAGGACCTGAAAGGTCCGAGGGATAAGTCGCCCGAAGATTATCGAGTATTATCACCTAGTAACGCTCGTGGTGCATACAAAATTTTATGTTTCACGAGAATAATTAGCTTTAATTTATAATTAATTGTTGGCGTTGCCAACGCGTTGTTTATATATTTATAAAACTAGGAATTTTTATGTTTGTCGGATGGTAACAACTTTTACTAAATTTACAAAAGTCAAACAGATAAATGACAATTTCAATTCAAATGTTTTGTGATGTTACCAACATAAAAATAAAAATCCTAACAGCACTAATGTTATCTAAAAAATTAATTAATTTTAGCTACGGAGTTTTTGTCGGCAATTAAGTCGGCACAAAAGAATTCGTGGATCACGCGCCCAGAAACTACGTGCAAATACTCGTTATTTGTTGTACTGCAACATATACAACATATGTACAAACGTATGTATATTGTACAAACATATACTTTCTGACCTAATGATTAATAATAATAATAATAATAATAATAATAATTACTACAACCCATAACCTAAACCAAGGCCCCAGAAGCTATAAGCTTGTGCGGGAGGGAGGGGGCGATTATTATTATTATGTAGGCCAAATGTGCGGCTGCAGCCGACTTACAGATGGAACAGCGCAAATCCCACATTTGTGTTACAGCTAAGGGAAACTGCAGAAAACGTTAACCAGATCTGCCAGCGCCGGGAGTCGAACCCGGGCCGCTTGGGTGAAAGTCCGGCACGCCAGGCATTACACTACCAAGGCTGTAATCATAATTCAAATTAATATTGAACGTAACGCCGGCTCCGATTGTAAAGTAAACCATGAGCGGGCGTTATGACTATAACGCCTGCTTATAATGCCCTGGTTGTTATTGCAATGGTCACTTTTGCACTAAAGTGTAAATAATATGAGCAAGTGCATTCGATTATAAACTTTGGAGACTCATTGTTCGTCTGAACAATGATTCCAACCACATCTGAACAAACTACGTCTGTGGTTCTTGGATATCATTAAATAAAACATAAATAATGTCTTAACGTTATAATATTAGAAAATTCAATATAAAATTGAAATACGATAAATCAAGTTGGAATAGCATATCTTTATTAAAGTATAAGTGTTTACAATATTAAATACAAATTAGGATGGTAGGAGAAAGGAGATCTTAGTCAAAGGTCAACCTGAAAAAGAAGATTATGTATATTAGTTAAGGATATTAAAGGATCATATGAAAATCAAAACTGCACTTTCAATAATAATGCAAAATTGAAATTTTAAATAAAGAAATTAGTTTATCATAACTATAGTGATAAGCATTGTTATTGAAAGGGCAGTAAGAATGATCATAGAAAGGTGATATTTTTGGTGAAAATAAATATAACAAATAAAATAAATGAACTAGAGGTTTCTCAGAGAGATGAATAGTTCTGTGGATGAATAATAATAAGTTTTGTTTGATAAGATGGATGATTTTGTAAAAAGTTCTTAAAAAAAGATTATAAGTTAATAAATATTAAATGAAAGTCTAGTGTTTTATTGAAAAAAGAAGAGTTAAGTGTAAGAGTTGAAAGAAGAAATATAAATTATTAAAATAATACTGAAGAGGGAAACATATAAGAAATTCTAAAATAAAACATAAAGGGGAGAAGTTAACACAAATAATAAGTAATAGAAGAAATATACAGAAGAGTTGAAGAACAGTATTTTAAGTAATTATTCATGGATAACTAAATAACCATAAGGAGTACCATAAGTAGTTCCTGTAGCGGAGGAGTACCATTAGGGTGAGAGGCCATTTTCAAGATTCATATAAGATATTTAATGAGGTGCTGAAGAAGAATAGCCGTAATTAGATTACTGTCAAAGAAGACAATCACAAGTAACTCATACGAAGGAAGTATAGAGTTTACCTACACATGTAGTTCGTATCATAGGTATAAACAACAAATAATATACAAGTGAAACATAAAATAACTAATATAAATCTTTATTAATAATTGCACATTTATATGTTTAACAAAAAACAAAATTATATTCTACAAAGATTTTAAGATTCATTGACGTCTTGATGTTTGTTATATTTTATGCGCATGTCTATGTACATTTAATCTTTAAGTTAAAACTAGTTCAGAAAAGTCAAATAAACAAAATTAAAGATTCATAGCATACTGTCTATTTATTTCGTGTTTCTTATCAGCATAGTGCAATCTTCGTGATATGTGGATATTCTTTCCTATGTTATATGTATTAATCAACGTATTTACATATATGTACCTATTGCAGATACCTGCGCTATGAATGTAAATTTAAATAAGAGTTTTTAAAAAAGATATCAGTTAATGATTCAAAATAAATAATACACTGAAAAAATCTAAAAAACAAAAACAAGAATCTAACAAAAGTACAGTACCATAACCACAGTACCCAAAACATAAAAACATTACGAAAGAAAGAATTAAACTGAATATGTATAGTATTTCTATTTAAGTATTATAAATTAGTTGAATCAAGTAGTGGTATTAAATATAGATACATTGCATGTAATATTATTATCTTTAATCAATTTTGCCTCATAAAGTCATAAACAACAAAATAAGAATTTTATTCCTATAGCGGTTTAAAATTTTTATTTACATGTACTTTCTAAAATAAATTTTTGGACAACCACTATTACAAGTTTTCGATTTTTTCAATTATTTATAAACATTCTCTCGTTGCTATGATTACAACACAATCATGACTATGCAATAATTGCGATTTTAGAAAAAACGCGTAAGGTCTCAGACTTCTCTTGTGATTTAACTATTTATGGTAGGCCCAAAACAGAACAATTAATAAAAGCAAAATTGAATAAACAGCTGTATTACACGCGCGTTTAAAATAACGGTTTAATTAGCGTATATTAACCCTTTCGCGCTTGCGCGTTCTAGGGATTAATCTAGACGTTCGTTAAACCTTTATTTTAAACGCTTGTATAATAAATAACTATTATTATAGATATTCCTAATTTATTCTTTTTTTATACAGAACATGGTGCCTACAACTTACTTTGGATGGTTGCTGCTTTTGGCAATCCACTTAGCAATATCAACAGCTCAAGAGCCACCACCATGCAACCACAGATTTTGGAAAGCAATTTCGTGCAATTCTGTCAATAACGTGGAACGACTAAAAAAAGGAATCCAAGATTCTGTCAAGAAGGATTCGGTCAAACAAGCAGACTTTGAAGGTCTTGAAATTGAAAACAGCAACATTGGGTATCTGAATCCAGAAATGTTTGAAGATCTACAGCATCTTCAAAAATTTAAAATTTTCTCAAGCAACATCACAAGCTTGCCGCCTGGGTTATTCCAGAAATTACCATCACTCAAAGAAATACAAATTGGTTTTAGTACGATAGAAACTATTGATGGTAAAACATTTGCGGGACTAAAGGATTTGACAGATTTAATAATTTTTGGTAATAAATTAGAAATTTTACCGGATGGTTTGTTCGATGATCTTAATTCTTTAACTCAGTTAGATTTGCATAGCAATCATTTGAAAGAAATTAAAGTTGATGCGTTTAAGAATTTGAATAAATTAGAAAAACTAGAGTTATTAGATAATGAGATTAAATCTTTGCCACATAATGTGTTTGAAAACCTTTCAAATCTTTCTGTACTGTGGTTAAGTCATAATAAGATTAGCAAAGTTGAAGAGAATTTATTTAAAGGACTAACCAATTTAAAGGAATTGATGTTTTCAAGAAATTCATTAGCTAATTTACCTTCTGGTTTGTTTAAAGATTTAACTGCATTGACTTTACTAGATTTAAGCAACAACAATATTGAAGAGCTAAATGTTAAATTATTTGAAAACCTTGCGAATCTGAAGAACCTAGACATTTCCAACAATAAAGTAGCTGCACTACCAGCAAATATTCTTGTAAAGTCTTTGCAAATCGAAAGTATTAATTTAGGGGACAATTTCATATCTGAAGTGGATGTTGGTGCATTTAAAGGCATGAACCTATTGAAGACTCTTCATTTGAACAATAATCGAATTAAAGTTATACCTAGTGGCTTATTCAAAGATAATACAGAATTAACCGTAATTAATCTAAGTAATAATAAGGTAGAATCAATAACTACTGAGAGCTTGAAAGGACTAATTAATTTGGGAGAACTGTATTTGGATAACAATGACATTTCGAATATTGAATTGGGCGCATTAAATGATCTTACATCATTAACAGTTTTAAATTTAGAAAATAATCATTTGAGTTCTTTCACAAAAGATACATTCCAGGGATTGACGCAACTAAAAACTTTGACCTTAAAAGGAAACAATATAACAAACTTGCCTCCAGGTGTCTTTGCTAGCATGCAATACTTAACTAGCCTTCATGTAAATGAGAATAATTTGACTGCACTCGAAGCTGGTGCATTTGATGGCATTTCCAAATTAACAGAGTTACCTTTATACGATAATCAAATTGAAACTATAGCTCCAGGTACATTTAAAAATCTCAATAATCTATCTTCCCTTTATCTTTCTTCAAATAAGTTGAAGTCTTTAGAGCCAGGAGTACTCAAGGGCTTGTTATCTGTGAACTATCTGACATTGGAAAATAATGAAATTGAAGTTATAAATCCTAATAGTTTTGAAGGATTATCAAGCCTATCTTTTCTACTTTTATCTAAGAATAAAATACCACAATTGGCAAATCATACATTTGCAGGATTATCAGAAGTGAGATATTTATATCTTGAAAATACAAATTTGCAGACCATAAATGCAGGTGCATTCTTAGGCCTGACTAATTTATTCCAATTGCATCTAGCTCATAACAAAATTAATCAAATAGAATCGGGAGCATTCGAAGGGCTTTCTACTTTAGATTTCCTATCCTTATATGATAATCAAATTCATGAATTGAATAGCAACACATTTGTCGGACTTGAGAAATTAGAATATCTAGAAATAGGTAAAAATCAAATTAAATCACTGACAGCTGATGTGTTTGCACCAGTTCCATATTTAAGATTTTTACGCCTGGGTGAGAATCAGTTAGAAAACTTAAACAGTGATGTTTTTACAAAAATTCCTGGTTTAGTGCAGCTAGATTTATCTAGTAATAAAATTAAGGAGTTACCAGCAGATATTTTCCAACCTCTACCAACTTTTAACAGTTTCTACTTTGGTAATAATGATTATAAAGTGTTAACCAGCACAACCATTCCAAATGCACCACAATTGCAACACTTGTATTTACATAATGGCAACATTGAAGAGATAAAACCTGATGCCTTTGAAAATCTTAAATCTCTGCTGGAAATCCATTTGAATGATAATAAGATTAAGCATTTAGATGAAAAAGTATTCCAAGGAGGTTTGAATGGAGTGTATCGTCTTGATTTAGCAAATAACAGCATTAGTGATTTAAATCCACATATATTTGATCCTCTTCCTGCTTTAAGAAACATTCGCTTAGAAGGGAATAATATTCCAGAAAGTGTCCTTCAGGAAATCAGTAGAAAGTATCCTGAAGAAAAACCTATAATCTTAAATTAGGTATTTACTATAATATTGTAAATAGTTTTGATAGAATAAGCAACGTCAAGATCTTGTTGGCTATTATAAAGCACGATCTGTTAGTAATTTAAATAGTAAGTATTTAAATAGTTATGCTAGATACTGTATTATTAGAGTATATTATTTAGAATTTTAAATTATTTGAATAAATGTGGTTTCTAGTTGCTGTTTATACACGGTGATTCAGTACTCAATGATCGGACTTTGAGGATAAGCTTCTCTGGTTATTAGAAACATAAAACCTTAGTAACTTTTTTTGATTAAATGAACTTAAAAATTTCGAAAATTTTGACCGACGTTTTCAGAAAAGTACATATAATTGATGCAGGTCAGTGTTGTTAAGTCGAATAGAAATAAATGCAAGATCTTTAGAAATTGACACCAGCAGTAAAAACGTGACATCTGTTTAAACAAGCACAACAAGAATGCAAACGACGCACATTCCATTTTAGATGTTAAAACAAAACGATCTATTAATCCGGGGGATTCCCCTCTATTCTAATAGTAAACGCAGACAGAAATGACATCATTTTAATACAGATCCATTCGATATCATTAAATTCGATGTGTTATGCGTTAATAAACAGATATTAGTTTTAATTAAGTAAAGACATGTTTAGCTAATTTGATCTATCCATCAATAGGTATTGTTTTTTATTGGAATTCTAGAATATTTCATTATTAAAACCTTATTATTCTTTTTGATGTTTTAATTTAACGACCCTGAATGCTTGATGGATTTGTTTACATAGTCAAGTACAAGTACTGTTACGTTTTATTACTTAAAGCTGCAGTGTAAGGGGTGTGCAATTTGTTATCATTTGAGAAACCAAATAGTATCGGGTATCTCGGTAAAGATGTGTTTATTCACAAACCTGCAGTATTGTATTACACATAGGGGTTAATGTGCCTATTAAAAGAATTTGAAATTGTCTTTTAGTAATCAGAAGCAACACAAAACAAAAATACCATTTTTGAAACAATATCCATCGAGAGGTCGTTCTCAACATGCTTTGTTTATTTAATTCTGTTTATCTGTTGTTATTCTACGAAACACTTGGCCAAAATAAAGACGTTTTTATTACTTTATTACGCTATCCTTGCACATTCTAGTAGTATTGAATATCTGCTTGAACTTTTAAAATATGTGTCATGTGCATTCATACTATTAAATTTGAAAACATTAGGCTGAACTTCGATGCCGTTTTTCTCCAAAAGTATAGAAATACGAGAAAAATGGTATATAGGAATTTTCTTTCTTTAATGGTTATCTAACCACTGGCAAAGTCCGATTACTCCGTAATGACTCACCGTGTATAGTTTGAAAAACCTATGTTAAAAGTACTGATAAACAAATATTTGGTTTAAGTATGTTCTACATTTAGAATCAACCTAAAATATCATGGTCTTCATTGTAGCTAGTATGTATTAGTGAATACTTTAACATTCTAAATGATCTACATTTTTTTATATGCAACACTTTTTACAATATTTTTTTATGCTGCATTTTAATAAATGTTTATAAATTAAAATTTCTTTTATTCGTTGTATTTCTTGTGTAGAACAATTTTTAATTATTTTATAAGATGTAAAGTGTATAGTAACATGAAACTTCTACTGGCCTCCTATGCAGCTTGCTACCTCTTTGGTCATGTTGAAAAAACAGAACTTTTGAGTGCCAGCCTAATCCTTGCAGCTGCATGTACAAGAACGAAACAGCAATCACAGATGGTTTATTTATATTACTTTTAGGCTGACATGACTACCTACCTAACCTAACCTAACCTAACCTAACCTATGATATGCAATTATGTACTTACCTAACAAGGTATAAAAATCTACCGTAGCAATTTATAAAGCTAATTTTCTGTAATGAGTTATTTTACTCATAGGGTTGCCAAGTGTCCCGCTTTCTCGAGATCGGGTTAAAAACATCATTATAATAAAATTTAATACCATAAAAACTCTTAGAAGTTCGACGCACTTAATGAATTTAAAACTATCGGTGCGGTTTATAAATTTTTTAAAGCTGTTGGTGCAAGTTACTTCTGCTGGACAAGCCAAGATAAGAATCAACTTTGTTGTTTGTCCTACGTTTTTGTATTCAGTTGCATGGCCTACCGAGTGGTTCGTTCTAACATTCTATTCTGTGCACGTTTCTGAGTTCAAAGTTGTTCGGAATTTTACAGCACGTTTTTACAAAACAAACGTCTCCTACACCGACCTGGATTAACACTGAAGCCTACGAAGCTCGGGCTTCAGGCGCTACATTTTTGGGGGCGCCAGTGCCAGACATGGTTTTCAGAATTGCAAATTCTTAAAAAGGTCTGAGACTGGACCGCCAGAAGAATAGAATTGAATAAAAAACATGAAATTACTGTTTCTATGATTTTTTATTGAAAAATAGAACTTGCTTGAAATGTTTCTAATTATTCTAGTTGTGTTGTTAGCCTGTTAAAGTCGCGTCGCGATAGCTATTCTGAGACTGTAAACAAACCAAATGCAACGCTATTGGTGGGTGCGTTTAGTGACTGATGACGTTTGCTTACGCGGAATGCAGATAAACGCCCACTACTAATCTTCATGTTACACAGTTACACGTTTTCCAAAAGTAAAACTAAAATTTAAATACGTTAGTAGATGCAGGAATGCCATGCTTGTTGACCTAATTTGAAAATAAAGGGGCTATTTTCTTTCTTCTCCAAAACAGGATAGATCGACCGGACAAGGTCGTTATAGTAACGCTACTATTTCAAAATAAAGGGGCTATACTCTACACTTCACCGAAGCAGGACAAATCGACCGGACAACGCCGTTATAGTGTACTATTGATTGATGATAATCATCAAAAGGTGCCAGCCGTAGAAGTTCAGGGGTCCAAGGAAATTAATCAGCGTCTGCTCCTACATGCTGTAAAGTCTCAACCTAAATAGGTACTCATTTATTAGAAACACAAAGTTATTGTTAAAAAGTGTTTGTTACATTATTTTTTTCGCGTAAACTATTAAACCCAATAATTATATATTTTAAGTTTAGTTTTTTAGATTTTACTATACCTACCGAAGAACGTTTTAGTTCAAACTTTTTTGTTCCTATAGTCCGTTTGAAATGATACTAAAAGGAGTACATCTTGTAATACATTTTTTGATAAAATTTCACAAAAATTGACAATTTTCTGTTTGCAACGAATCTCATTTTTAATCCTAAATCTGTCAATCGCGCATGCGTATAACGTATTTTTCTAATGTTATTTGTGGTTTCAGAGTTTGTTATTTTGTTATAACCAAGAGTTGATTTCATGTTTGTTTATATTTTTAATATTACGTTTTGAGGTTAATTATGTTTGGGTTTGGTTCTGGTTACTTATTATTACGTTATTTGGAAAATGTCTGATACTAGTGAAGACGAAATATCGGCTGCGGCAGCTGCGTGTACTGATTATGCTATCAATAAAAAGGAGAAAAAAACAAAATAAGCCAAGAATGTATGAAGTTAGCCATGTGTACATACGTATGATTATTTAGCTGTAAGTACTAAATAGTAGATTGACTGAAATGATACAGATATGCAATCATTCTTAATGATTTTGGTATTGTTGGATTCACAATAAGGACATCTAGGTTAGTACAGGAATATTCATGGTCGAAGTATTCCATTAAGCTATAGCGGTGACTGTTGTTGCTTGACAACTATAAAAGACTGAAGCTATTCAATTTTAATGTTTTTATTTAACCATATGAAAAAAAAAGTTTGAATTTAAAGTCTGCCTTGTTTTGCTGCAATAGTAGACTTTCAAAGTACTTTGAAGAATTTACCAAATAGTTTTAGAAATAGTTCCAAAATTAGTCTATCTGTTTTTCTGTTAAAAATTGTTAGTAATTAATGCAGTAAGTATAGTCGGGCCTGCAGAAATTGGTTTTTATAGCTCTGAGATTCAAGTACCGGCAGTAATAGCTTTTGTTAAAATATCTTTTTCTAATTTGCGTTTGTAATACGTTTATTAACGTCTATCAGGAGTCGTTAATGGCTATCTATAAAAGTACACTGTACTTTAATTAATTATAGGGTTATTTAGTTTTTAAGGGTTGGATGGGTAATGCGTGGAATGTGACAACTTCAAACTGCAAGTATCTGTCAAAATTGTCAAACTCCGATAAATTTTTAATTAATATCGTTGAATTGGTTCGCTGTTTGTTGATTGTTACTTACATGAAATTTCACTTGAAGTTATGGTCTATTTTTACTTGGAAAGAAGGTTAGGTTTTGGATATTCCTAATTAGTAACATAAACAAGTCTCGTACCTACATCAAATCTGCTTGGACAAATCAGTAAGTCCAATTCATGTTTGTAATTTTATGGTACTATAAACAAGACACGTATCATCGATTTAATCATCTTTGCTTTTTTTCGCGAATTTCGGGCGGAGTGCAAATTAAGTTGTCTTCGCTCATATTTTATTTATTTGTAACACTAATAAAGTAACAAAAGTAATAACTAATTTATTTGAAGTGACGGATGATGACAAATGATTCAAAAACTAAAGTGGGCGCCGAGTGTTACCAACTGTTACCAACTAACACAAAATTCTCTAGACGACCAAAATATATTTTTTTGTATTAAAATAAGAAAAAAGGGGGCGCAAATTAGATAAAATACTCGTTTTATAAGGGCATTGGCGCACTCATCCCATAGAAAAACTCGCCTGCGGCTCGTTTTCTAACTTGGGATTCGTGCGCCAAATCAACCCTTATAAAACTTGTTCTTTAATATGCTATTAGACTCAAGTACCGACAGTAACAACTATTGTTAAATTATCTTAGAAAGAGCATTCAACAACAGTTGTATAGAATTGCATTCAGAGCCGTCTTCTTTTTTTTTAGGATATATAATTTAAGTAGTACGAGATAGAAACAATTCATGTTTTTGCTAAATCGCATTTAACAGGTATAACAAAACAACAAGGAATATTTTATTTGTGTTTTTTATCTTTTAACTTTCTTTTTTGTGCCTTAATAAATGAAGTCTATACAAATTTAGAGTTATACATTTAAAAAATTTCCTAAATATATACCTGATAATATTTGACAGTAACCTTTTATTTAAGGCTTTAAGCAAATACTTTAATACTATTAATACCGGAAACTCCATATACTTTACCATATCTTGACTTTACCAAATGAAAATAGGCGACATTTTTGTGGCGCCAGGGGCGCTATTAAATGTTGTCTCCCATTTTTCGAAATAAGTTTCCGGTATTAATAATATTAAAGTATTTGCTTTAAGCAGTAAGCTGAGTAAGCCTATAGCTGTTCTTCGTTGGAATAATCACTATTGTTGTGAAATACCGGTCATAAAAACCAATTTCTGCAAGCCAAACAATACACCTTAGTGTAAAATACATTTTCATGCGTACAATTGGTTGCCTATACAGAGTATAAAAAGAATTGGAAACGACCACTTATCTCTGGTTTTAGTTAAATTCTGATAACATTTTATATCAAATCCTTGAAACTGAGGAACTTTTTAGGCCTATATTGCAATTCAGCTACCTCACAAGCTAGGGAGTAATTTTTAGACAAAAAGTAATCTTTTGCTTTAATTTTTGTAACTTTAAAAATATATTCAATGAGAAAAAAAAATAAAAAACTGTCTAAGAATTGGAATTGTTAGAAGTGAAACTGGTTTTAAAAATTAGAGGAAGTGTGTGTACCAGGGGACGTTTGTACTAAGGGACTTACATCATACATACTTGTCTTACATCAGACAAAATTGAATTTCAATTGCTCTCATGTAAAACAATGTGCTCCCTAACATACCCTGCTTAATCCTAATAAATAAGTGTTGATGTCGTCTGGCGCTGTTTATGTGTTTTGTGAATAATTTGTGAATTTTAAAGTAAAAAGTAAATTCGAAATTGTCCAAAGTAAGTGCAATTACTTTTTTTAGTATGACCTTTTACTACTTAGCCGGATATGTATAGTTTATAGTAGTATTAACTTCTTTTTTAGTGACGAAGTCCAACATTTTTCATAACCTATAGCTTTAGAATTTCGTTTGTTTTATTACAGTACATATTGTTATACCTGGGGACAACACATGTAGATGTACTAAGGGACGTTTGGATGAAGTAGCACAAATATTTACTATTTCAGGAGATGTTGTTAGTAAGATTCTTCACCTTGTTTTTTTTGTTTTTTTTTCTGTTGATTTTATAAGTTTTTTTTATGGGTTAATGACATATGTATAAGTTTCAGTTAGTTTTTGGCTAATAGTGTGTAAATTATGTTTTTTTTGTAGAAATTATGTTAATACGTCATATTTCTATTTAAATTGTAAGGGGGTGCCCCGGGGTTTGACTCGGTAGGCGTTTCTGCTCGGGCGCCGGATTTGTAAGGGGCTCGCTTACGAAGTGGCGCTGGGTGGTTTTCGGTGATATGCTCCACGGATCCGGGTAACTACTAGCAGATAAAAGTAATCCAGGGAACTGCTGGGGTCGTAGAGGACAGCACAGTCTGGATGGCTCCACCGGCTTCCACCTATTTCTACTAAGACACTTAGAAAAGGTAAAATGTGTTATCAACAAATAAAACATACGATCAAAATACCAAACAGAAATCAATTTATTATTATTACCTCTAATTCCTACAAACCTTACTACTACCTTAATAAGCTTATGGTTAATAACGGAGTTCCAAGCGAGGGGGGATGCAATACAGCGTAGCAAAAGCGAACCAAGCGTGCGGGTACGGTGTTAAAATACGGGGCCGGATAGTAACGGACAGGCCGGGTACGGAATGCAAGGGCCGGTGCTTCCCGAAATACTAGCAGTGACGCCTCAGAAAGAGCGGACAGGGTGGACGGAATGAGACTCGCAGTGAAGTCTCGGACAGGATGCACAGAATGAAACCTCCCGGAATACTCGCAGTGAGGTTTCAGACAGGGTGTAAGGGATGAGAATCCCCGGAATACTCGGAGTGAAGTCTCGGACAGGGTGGATTGGACGGGATTTGCGGAATGAGACTCCCCGGAACACTCGCAGTGAAGTCTCAGACAGGGTGTAAGGGAAGAACTTCATAAGAAGAACTATATAATTGGCCCCTGGTATAATAATTGATGGGCCCTGGCATAACAATTGATGTCTCCTGGTATAACCGCATGATGTACCAAGGCACAAATATCATATCATTACATAATTATATGTCAAAATTTAAATAATTAAAATTAATCAAATTCAAAGTGAGATTTCAATTAACAAATAAATAAATTTAGAATTTTACTAAAAAGAATAAATTTGATATCTATTACTGGCGATAATTTAATTCATGTATAAAAAATCCCATAAGCCGCGATACATTTGTCACTTTGACATCGGATAAAGTTAGCCCTAACTTTGCATCTGGATAAAATGTGTTTAAACTTCCATGGCTAACTTTCTCGAACCTGATTATTGTTTTTAATAATTGTCATTTTCAAGTTAATAAATGTGTTCTTGACTTCTTCATAATTACCTAGTTATTCCTTTTTATTATTCATTAAATTATCTCATCGAATTACGCTCGAGGTTTTTTTCTCCGGGATAAAATTGATTTTTTAAACTCTAATTTGGTTTCTTTTTGGTAAACTGACTCTACAAACCACCAGATAAAAAAACTCGTCCTTCGGACTCGTTTTTTTATCGTAGGTGGTTTGTATCGTCAATTTACCAAGCAACCAAATTATCGTTAAAAAAATCAATTTTATCCGGACAAAAAAAGACCTCTCGTGTAATTACAGTCGAAAAATAAATAATATTTAAAAACTGGCCTCTGAAATTCTTTGTTATCATATCCTTTCTCTAAGTTTTTAGATTTTGAAGATCTTTCTTTACTAGCCTTTGAGAAAATAAAGATAAGGGTTAGTTCTGCTAAATACCTAAATCAACGCTAAATCTAAGAAAATCAACGTTTAATACTACTGTAGAACAATCTGAAAATGTTCATAGCAAAAGTAAGTATATTATTTTTTGAAGGAGTTTTCTCATCTTCATATAATCATGAGTAAGTGGATAATAAATTTTTGTTATAAGAAAATAGTATAGACAGTGATTTTTCTTTATAAATGCAAATGACTTCTCAGTACATGACCTGTCTAAGCATTACCCCGAATTCTCCTGTATCTAAGATTTACAGGCATCCTAACTAAAAATGTTTTAAATGGATAATATGCTGGGGAATCGTGTGATAAAATTGGTGGAAAATCGAATTCGCAAAGTTATCGAGTTTGCAAATGACGGACAGAAAAACTAAGAGGAATTTTATTTTAAGACAACATTTATGTATATTTTCAAAGTTAATGATAAGTAAACAATCCGATTTTTATTTAGGGAAGTGTTCGAAATGTGCCTCTTGTTCAGTTTTACATTACCCTGATTGATGGTAGAATGATTCAATCGTATATCCACCTATCGCTGGAAAATAGTTGAATTTCATCGATTATTCGTTGCTTCAAATCGTCAAGACTTCCAGGTTTGGTTTGTTGCCAACTATTTTTAAGATGTCCCTAATAAAAATAGTACATGGTATTAAGATACCTTGTAGGCTTAACAGTACTCGCCTACCAATTCATCGTTGAAAAATACTTTATTTTAATAACGACGAACATTTAACATTAAAATGACCAGGTGCTCCAACTTGATGAAACCAGATCTAGATAAAAACGGCACTAAATTAGTTAGCCATTTGGCATACATAAAATGATTTATAATCTGTCTAGAAATAATCAGTAAAGGTAAATGGCATTAGTGATCAGTTTCAGTAAGAAACTACCGTTATATCCGTCACCTGTTATTCATTAAATAAACCTGTACTTTCAATTTAATTATATTCAAAAAGGGTTTTCATTCTGAATTTCTTATCTATTTATAAACAGTTGCCAATATTTTTAAATAGTGGTCTTCTTAAACAGAATCTTTCTCTATTGCTTTTTCTCTTTTGTCAGTTGCGTTTCCCTGTTTAGCAAATGACTTTCCAGATTATGAAATGTTAAAGCTGTGTTGCAAATGACATTTCCTATTTGTTAAATCTCTTTCCGTTTTTAGATAATGCTTTTCCCACTTTTTTTATTACATATATACCTTCTACATTTCAAAATTGAAATAAGTTCTAGATAAACAGAAAAGTCACACATTTATTTTGTTTTTAGTCAGACATGTAACAGTCACACACATAGTAACACCTATCGTATACATACATATATAGGGTGGAAGTTAATTTTAAGAGGTGATAGAAGACATCTCTGGATATTTTTTTCTATGTTAATTAGCTTTCGAATAATTTAGAAAAAAACATTGCCATATCTGGCAACCTTGCTTAAGTATAATCGCATTCTACAGCTGGGTCTTGACCTTGTTTTCAAAAATCAAGCAAACAAACTGATGATGCAGATTAGTCGGGTGACTAATTCTACGAGAATTATAATCAGCACTATTCATTAAATTGTAAGGCTGTAAACAAACCGTGCTTTATTCCAAGTTCAACAAACTACATCCTACATCAGCATTTTTGTTGGGCAGATTTTATTACAAACTTTACAGGGTTGTCGCGTTTCTTAATTGAGTAAAATGAATTTTTAATTGTAAAAAGAATTCAATTTTACGCGGAAACGACATACGATACGATAAGATGTTATTAAGATTTTGTTGTTGTGATAGATGAGATGCAGCTGCCGACAAAGCCCCATAATTAAAGTACTATTAGTAACGCAACAAAATGATGTTAAAGTTTTCAATTTTATTATTTTTTTCTGAAAAAGTAGTACGTTCTAGAACAAAGTTGTATAAGACTTTCTCATTCCTTTTAATGTCTTTTATTACCCCTTAAAATTAACACATCGTATCTGCTGCTCGTACCCTGTATATGTAACCGAATTAAAAATTTAATTTTATTGTAAACAGTCGTGTAAATATGATTTCATATGTTGAACATAATGCAAACAATTTTCTAGGCTAATATGCTCAAATGCATTATGAACTGCCTCATTTAATTCGTTTTCATTTGTCTGCTGAACTCTTTTTATTATCTGTTTCCACTGACTGAGAAAAGGGCTGTAAGGAGGTACAAACACTGAAAAATAACCATGGTCTTTAATGAGAGCCAATACTTCTTCATTTCTATGGACTCTGACATTGTCCTTAAGAATATGCGCTCCTTCTACACCGACCCGATGTAAATGGTTTATTAACGTTGTGAGAAATTCAGAAAAGTGAACTGCATTGTAGGGCATATCTTGAATTTGAAACACATACAAGGAATTTGTGTACATGGCCGCAGCATCAGAATATTTTCGTCCTTTTAATTTGGTTGTTATTTTTGATACTCGGGTATTTTTCATAGACTCTCGAGTTTACTTGAATGACGTACATAAATAATATTTTTCTCCAACCGCACGAATATGACACTACAATATCAATGTATTTTGTATAAAAAGTAGACTATTTAGGAACTGTTACTTGTTACCATAGCAATTGTACAAAAAGTAATCACTTTTTGTACTAGGACAAAAAGTAGTCTGAGGTTATGTATGAACTATTTTCCGCGGTGTTCTGAAAGATTTTCTTTTATAGCAATAATGCGAAGTAATAAGTAGAAATTTTTATTTAAATAATAATCATTTATCTTTTCTGTGGCAATATTAAAATATTAAATTAATTAAAGACATAAAAACAAAAACAAATTAGACATTTCTATTAAGATTTTTGTTGCTGCTCGGAACGACACACACTGGGGACCTCTCATATAAGTAAGTGCCCAAAATGGGATTTCTAATTTGTAGCCATTTGAAAAAAACATAATGCAAGCATATAGACAAGTATTTGACACATTCCTATGCTAAATATTGAAAATACTCGCGGTTTCTATGTGTTATTTCCTAAATTCTGTGACGAACTGTTATAAATAACACTATGTCTCGTTTAGAGCAATGTATGTAGATAACATTATCACTTTGAAAACTGTTTTAAACGATTACTTTTGTTTTAAAGACCAAAATCTAAAGCAGGTCTATTCTTTCATTACAGGTAACTTTGAATAAATTGTTTTTTAATTAGCGCAAAAAGGTCGTTGCCATTTTAGTATAACTGTAATCTAGGGGCTTTTGTTGTTATGAAACTGAATAAAGTTTTGCAATACTTTGTTGCGCTAATTAAAAAAATCTCATTTAAAGTTAACTGGAATGAAATAACAGACCCGATTTAGTTTTTGGCCTTTAAAACAAAAGTAATCGTTTAAAACAGTTTGTTCACAGTGATAATGTTATCTACATACATTGATCTATACGAGACATAGTGTTATTTATAACAATTCATCGCAGAATTTAAGAAATAACATAAAAACCGCGAGAGAAAATAAAACTACAAAAACCGAGCGAAAAGAGTGTATAGAGAAGGTGACAACTCCGATTCACTATTTCTCATAGGAATGTGTCAAATACTTGTCTACATGCCTGCATTATGTTTTTTTCAAATGGCTACAAATTATAAATCATATCTTGAGCACTTACTTTTTTGAAAGGTCCCCAGTGTGCGACGGCGACGTCGCAAAAACAAAAACCAATCCTAACATCTAATTATTTAACGGTAAACATATATCTTAGACAACGCCTGTCGAAATTTCTTCGAATTTTCGACTAAATGGGAGTGAGATTATACATTTTTGAGAATTTCTTAATGATATTAACTCTTAATATTCAAATTGTAACTTTTTACACATATGAGAATTACAGTAAATAAAAAGTAGTTTAACGTCATGTTGTTTATTCTAAACAGTCCTCTCACGGATTTTACTAGTTAAAAATAAGCAGTTGGAGAAAAAAAGAGTATGTTTAATTCGTGCAAAAACTGTGTTTTTGGGACTCATAAGGTTGCCAGACTCCGATAACGCGTCGTCCGGCAACTTTGTTATTCGTCCCAAAAACATGCATTTTTTGTACTAAATAAAATATGATAAATATACACGAAATACTTATAAGTTGATACACATGATAGAAACCATTTTTATATTATTCCTGTTATGTTCTTTTATGTGTTTAAATAAAAGATACTCAATTATTGTCATTAATTAACTTTATTAATATTGAGTGAGCAAGGCGAATTACATACACAATGCATAGACTGTAGAAGACGTGTATCCTCCAAGCCGGCTCAAGTGTTACTGACGCTCGCCCAGGGGACGGGCCAGGATTGGTTAGTTACATCACTACAAATAAATGTTGCCAACTTCAAGCTACATACATAACAATCCCTAAGGCACAATTTCGCACCAATTGTTATTTTTATTGAAGGTTATATAGTAAAACATCTATTAACAATCATAACAAATTGCAAATTGATTAATGATTATTGATTAATCCAACATTTTACAAGTAAATATGGAGATGGAGTAGTGTTACCAACAAAATGGGGACTGCTTATTGGGAAACGGTAACAACCTTTAACTGCAGTTAAATCTGTCGGCTGCCAGCTAACTAGTGGGAGGTCGTGGGTCTCACTAAAGGTCTTCTGTAATGGGCGCCAAGAATCGTCTAAGATAGCTACAGTATTGACCGACAAAATCTGAAAAGAACAACACATTTGCGACTACTACCAATGTGGTCGACTTTTCCCAATAATGACTCCTCGATTGCTGAAAATATAAACTCCAAATACCACACATATAAATAATAGATCTTCAAGTAAGTTATGTACAGTGCTTTATTATTAATTAATTCAAATTAGCAAATTATTTAATGTGAAATAACCTTGGCAAAAATTGAATAGCGGTTATTGAATGCTATACACAAATTGCAAGGGGAAAAAGATTAATGCGAGCGCGATTACTTACTCTAAAGTTGATTTAAAGTCACAAAAGCAATAAGCAAAGGGCACGGTAAATTTAACACGTCTACAGGTACCAATCAGATTGCGCAATCATCAGCTCCAGTAGTGAGCTATTCATCTATTACGGAGCAAAGACTTACGTACACACTCGCAAATAGTCTTGACAATATCATACAATAAATGGTATGCGATAGAATTATAAATATGAAGCAGATATCTAGTAATGAGTGCTACACGCACACTGGTGAAAAACCATTTAACACAAAATCATAATATACAAATATACATAAATGTTTTATATACAATAAAGAGTTGTCAAACGTTATTGTTGTTGTAACCAGTTGCTAAATTATAACCAACTCACGATACGGTGACTGTTCTTAGAGCTGAAGAGGAACGTCTCCAAAGCTTGAACGTAACATGATCCCGACAACAGCAACCAAGTCCGTGTAATGGTCTTGTACCAATCCAAACATTCAACGTATACTTGTTATACGGCAAGTAATAAAATGAGTAAAGGACAAACCCAAGATAAAAAAAGGTCTGTAACAAATAAATCGCAATAACAGAATGACCATCACAACACTTTATAAATACCTTCGATGGAAGTTGACCTTAAGAGAGATTTATATCGCCTCCATATAACGACGATTATACATAAAAACCTATCGAAAGGATTAAGTATAAGAGACTGAATGATAAAAAAAGTTAATCAATAAACTTACGAAAAGGTGTGCTTCCATAACCTCAAAAGAACAAGTGGAAATATATCCCATAAACGGCTTCCAATAAACTAAATCGGAAAACTAACGCCACAATCAATCATCAAATCTGCACTAAGGCAATTCCCATAACTCAACATAAAAGGAAAAGATTAATTAGACGGCGATGTCCACGAAAAGGTTCTTCAAGGAACTCCTAGCTTCACAAGCGGATCAAACAAGAGTGACAATCTCTTATCGAACAGGAAATTAGTTCCACAACAAAATGGCAACTACAAGGAGAGAAAATGCAAAAATCCCTAAACGCTATACAACTTAATATAAAATACAAAGCTATACACGGTGCTACGAAATTAGCACGTAACAGTAGTTTACGAAAAATTACTTTAATGTGATTCTCCTGGGTAGCAAAAACGTAAGTTTTACATTCAATACTACTGTAAGGATTTAAAAACTTTAAAGTAGCTTGGGGCAAGTTACTGCTACAATCATAATACCACTTTGAAGTTGCAACGACTTTAAAGTAGGTATACTAAGTGGCAATACCGTTCCACATACTTTAATAGTTACTCAGAAGTAATGAAACTACATAGTTCCAATAAATAGTAGAAACAACTACACAATTACTAAAATATTCCGAATTGAAGAAATTAAACCTATAACGTCATAAATTTAGTTGCAGTTAAGTAACAACTACTCAATCAAAGTTCCGATCTCAGTTACTGCTACTTAAATGCTGCTTGGGATGTGTACATATATTAGAGTGCGTAAATTTTCGTGCTAAGTTGTTTAGCTATCAGTTTGTAAAATATTCATAAATCATTAATTAATCATACATCGCTTATTGACATTAGCGTGAAATAAAAATTTTATAACACTAGCTCAATAAACGTTAACTTTTTACACAAAAATCAATGTTAAAAGTGGTTACTTTTTGTATGATCGTAGTTAATAGTTAATTTGTTTAAAGACATTTCTTTACTAAAAAATATATTTAAAGAAGGCGCGTTGTTATTTTTCGATCTATCATCATCATATTTAACAGAAAAGTTGCAATGGTTTATAATTTTGGTGTACTGGAATGACAAAATAATCAAATATTTCATCGTTCTTTGTATTAAGTACGTATCACAAATAAACTGGTAATTCATTTTGTGACACGATCCAGCATTATATAGTATAGAAAATGATAGAATGTTTGTTAAGTTGCAAGAGCAAGAGAGAGCAACCACGCGACACGATGTGTCAAAGAGAAAAGAAGTTCCACGAAAGTAGCAATTACTACGCCGCCACGTACCTGCTACCAAAAAATTGTTTCCCATTTTGGTTCCAGGCACGTAACAAAACCGTAGCAATTACGTGCTTGTGACTAGTGGCTAAAACTTAATAGTTCCACCGGTAGTTGCTGGTACGTAGCGATGACTAAAAATGCTGCTTAGGATTACATAAGTCACAAATTAAAAAAAATATCAAATAGAATGAATACTTTAGTAAAGCGTTATGATCATAGATAAAACGTTGTAAGATATACGTGTAAAAAATCTCTTCATTGCACTCACATCCTTTAAGACACTCGCTCGTGTGTTCGCCGTTCGTGCAATACAAAATAGCTTTTTACACTTATATCTTAAATATCTATTATCTACGTCTGCTTGGATAAGAACTTATTATGTCATTCATTTGGGTGATATAATGAAGTTTATTATCACACTGTGGATAATAAACTTGGAGTGGGATAAGAAATCTTGATCATAATTACCTGGTTGCTACAGCTTCGAATTCTAATATGTTCTGATTTATATACTGAATTCTGAGGAGAGTCATGATAGAAACACTAAAAGAGTACGGTCGTTGTTAAATTTGTGAAGAGAGTTCATATTATACGGCGTACGAATATAACCGTCGATAAAATTGTGTAAGTTAGTTAGTTAGTCCACAGTGTTAATAGTGTTTATATTGTTCTAAAGAACAATCCGTAATTATTAATTAAAATACTTACTAAAGTATAGTAAGTAAATAAATCTTCGTAAATGCTTAAATTGGTGTTTTATTTAAATAAAAGTAATAAGTAATAATATTCTACGAATAAAAGGAAAATATTATCCGCGCTAGGAAAATATTATAAATAAGAAACGTGGTTTATCATTATTACTTTTCCATTGTGAAGAGGGTCTGATGGTGAGAATATGGGACGTCCATATGGCTTTTGGCTATAATAAGTTGCAAAAGAAACATACCAGCATTGGAACAGTAAATAAAGTGATAAAAGGTAACTACGCAGCCAATGGTTTGGTGAAGGAAATTGGTGACAAATTTCAAGGAAAGGACCAACTTATGCAAACGTAGGAAAGTTTATTTCCTTTTATGTGACCGTCCACAGTAAAAGGGACCTTAACTGTGTATGGCTAATTTTGATTGGTAACACTGCTCAGGCATGTTCTGCACTTTGGTTTTAGGACGATGTACACAACATTATTAATTAAATTTAGTAATTTGTATTAATTTGTATTTTTAATGAATATAATAATATGATATATATTATAATATTAATATAATAATTATATCATAATTTATTAATTAATTGATCATTATAATTATATTATAAATATTATGAATAGTAGGGCTATTAACAATTAATTAAAAAAAATTCGTCAAATCAAAGAACAATTTTGTATTTCTGTTATCTATTAGTTACAATAAAAATTAATTAATTATTAATTTATATTAATTAATTATTACTTAATATTAATTTAAAAAAATTCATCAAATCAAAGAACAATTTTGTATTTCTGTTATCTATTAGTTACAATAAAAATTAATTAATTATTAATTTATATTAATTAATTATTACTTAATATTAATTAATTTTGTTAGTTATTATTTCATTTTACTTTATCTTGGTTGGGATGGGTAAATCAGATTACCAATCAATTAGTAGAAAATGAAAGTGTTAATAAAAATTAATTAATTAATATTAATTATTTAATAATAATATTAACTAAATATTTTAATATTAATTTAATTGTTGTCTTTTGAGATTTTTCAGTAAACGCTTGAAAATGAAAATAATAAAATAATATAAGGTATGAAAAGCTGCATTCACATTTATCATACCTATGTTTTATAGTAACAAAGTACAAAAGCAAGGGCAAATTTGAATGCATATTTAAAATCTACACAAAAAATCTTACAAGATAGCGCCATAAGTGTGGGGTTGAAATAGAATTTTTCATTGTAAAAACGGTTGTTGAAAATTGCCAAACTTTGAATCGCGATAACAACAAGATTTTTGCATTATAGTTAAAACTTCAAAATTCATATCTTGGTCAATTTTTGGAATTTTTTTACGAAAAAGGTGGCATTTTGTTCAGAATCTTATCTACTTTTAGGAAATGTAACTAACTCAATTTCGACCTCGGAACAGTTAAGGTCCCTTTTCCTGTGGACGGTCACATATTATTTGGAACCTACTAAGAAGAAGACGACCAAAGTGGTGTGGAAATAAATTAATTAAACTACCTTCGTCGCCTTGCCCGTAACATCTTACTCGTAAAATTCCAATTCCAGGGCTTGTAACATATAACGTAAATAACTTTTTTCACACTTTTTGGATGAAGAATGACCGAAGTAGAAGTTTTTGAAAATTTCGATTTTTTTGTAAATTCTGCTACCCGACACTTTGCATCATCTGATCAAAATTGTCATAACTCCCTTATTTTCCGAGTTATCTGACTCATCTAGGTGTCAGATTAAAGCTAGTTTTTGGATCTTTCAGATTATATCAAGAGATTATATATTATCCGATTCAGATTATATAGAGACATTGCACTACTTTTCTACTGTGCAATGCCTGTACGTTCCTTTAGTATACTCCGAAAGATCCAAAAACTAGCTTTGCTCTGAAACCTGAATTAGCCAAATAACGTAAAAGATAAAGGAGTTATGAGAATTTTAGCTAGATGATGCAAAGTGTGGTATAGTATTTTGCTTTTGAAATTCTGCTATGGACACTAACAATTAAATAACTAAAATGTTGTTTATTCATGTTAATAACCCAGATATCTGTTAATGGGGCCTCATATAACCTAAAGTGCCATGGGCCCCCACTTGACTTAAGACGGTCCTGAGAAAAACTCTCAACAACAGGGGGAATAGATATAATGATCACCATGCCTTGGCTAAGATTTAGAGTACAAGGCAACAAATGTAAACAAGGAGTGAGAGGTCAATTCATAAAACGAATAGTCAAAACATTAATTCGCCCCTCTGCAACATTAGATGCATAAAGCTTAGAATAACAATCCGTCTTTTAATCAACGCAATACAGCAGATAGCTATTAGTTGCACCAGTAAGAGACCAGCCACCAGTGAAGGAACAATCACACTTATTTTTCACAATAATAAGCATATTTCCTTTTCGCATGCAATTTTTGCAAAATATTAAGGTGTAAAGTTGATACTTTTTCTTTAGCTTTCTGCGGTTTGTAGCATGCTTAACTTATAATTTCATGTTACAAAATCAGAGCCAATTACAAGCTGCGTGAAGACGTTTCTTTTATGAGATAAAGATTAAGGTAAGAGGAGTGCAGTGTTCACTATAGGTTCAGGTAATAAATTAAAAAATAATATTAGAGCTTTTATTTTTTTTACTTTGTAAGATGTACTTCATTGTGTTGGCTATGTGTTAAAATAATAACGGTTCCGGTATCCGGTTTCCCAATGCTTCATGCTCAAGTTCTTTTGCCTGTCCAGTTATTGTTCAGAAAGTCACTTTAGAAACAAAGCAGGATAATCCATTCGCTGATGGAAGACCAGGAAACAGAGGTAAATAGTGATATGAAGACTAATGACTGAGGAAACAGGGGGTTAGAGCAACATTAAAAATATTGAAGAAACAAGAGGTTATAGGAACTTTGAAAAGACCAAAGAAACAATTGGTGATAGTAACATTAATAAGATTGGAGAAACAGAAGGTGAAAGAAACATTAATAAGACGACATTGAAAAAACAGGAGGTGATCTGGATGTAATGTAAGGAAGAAAAAAGAATGACAAAATAATACATTGTCTGCATACGTGCAAAAATAAATACATTGTTTAATACTGTTGTAAAAGAATCTGTCTCCGATGTATGGGATAAACACACTGTCCAAAATTAAGAACTACACAAGCAAATAAAAGAAAAAATAATTCTTAAGCACTATTTGCAATAAATTTGAGACAAATTGAATAAGAATATTATATGATGAAAGAAGAAGAAAAGCAAAAAAGGTAAATAAACGAAAACTAAGGTATATTCTTGTTTCGTGCGCCGACGAAAATCTACCTGAAACTTTCTGGTTTCGTGAAGAATTAAAATGGCGTTAATGACTTCTTATTTCGTGCGTTATTACCTGAACATGTTTACCTGATCTTATCTGAATATCAAGTATAATATCAACTTTAATATTCTACATTTCACAGAGTCAGCTAAAAAGTAAGCAAATTCCTCTGTCTTTGGTAGTTTCTTTTCTAAACAAACGGAAACTTTACTCAATTCAGAATATTGATGGATAATACAGATCTACATGCCTACTTTGTTATGTACCGCTAATATTATCTGCAATTTCCTTGAAATTCATAACATAACTGAATTTGCAATGTGAAACAGCAATTCATAATTATACAGGATTTAAAGAAACGCTAATATAGGAAAACCTTACTTTCCTTAAGTGTCGATGTGGATGCTTTGTAAATTGACATCTGTTAAAGCTGATACATTTTCATTCTTAATATCTAATAAATTTCTTATTTATATTGAGGTGATATTTAAATATTAAATAAATATTATAATATGCCCCACCGTTCCAAATAAAACATAAATTATATACGGTGGATTAAATTAAAAATACATCCCAAATATTTTTCTTTATTCCAATCAGCCAGCTCAGGGTTATTCGATAGAGCATAAATTGTTTGAATTATGAGACTCTTATTAACTCTTATGCCTGAAAAAGGAGAAAAACTTATACCGCAAACACTAGGGCTCCTGTAAACTGGACAATCACTGCTAAACTTTAAATTCAAAAAGAAAGAAAACTGGATGCTTGTATGTGCACCAATTAAACACATAAGTAATTTTAAAACACATAAACTTTATTTAATCCAAAAGAAAAATGAATAGAAATGTTAAAGATGAAAGAAATAAGAAGAAAAATTTTTCAAATTTGGTATATTTTAAAAAGATTTTCCTTTATTTATAATCCTAAATTGGTATCACTGCAATGTATTTGTAGACTGATTTCCTGTTTGAATACGTCAATACGTAAATCGATAATGGAAATAAATTTTCCAGAATTTATTTAAACAATCTCGTTCACTTCAAATAATTGTGAAACAACAATAAAATCTTTTTTAAACTTTTAAAAATCTTCAGGTAAACACTTTAATTTAATTCAAACTTGTTTATTTTCGCCGTTGACATATCAATCATATGGTCAAAACATCTAACCTCACTTTAATTTACAGATTTATATCCGTCACAGTCAGGCATAGATTTGCCGAAAGCGTTTTGTCGACTGACTGTTAAATTTGGCTCCAACTTATATAGGTTTAGTCAAAACAACTGCCTGCACTGACATTTAAAAAAAATCGAAGCACGGGAAATTTATGACGTCACTATTTTTTCACAGCTGTTCATAATTTTCACAAATCTTAATTCTATAAACACAGGATTGTAGCACATAAAACAAGGATTAAAACAATGTCACACACTTGTATCCTAACGAAATGCATCGTAACGAAGATATGGAGCGAAAACGATTGACAATGTACAAATCTCGTTATAGGTTAATTACATACAAAATTAAATAAAACAGGTTTATCATTTACAAAATAGATGCATGATCACACAATACAACCAATACATATAAATTTTTACAATTTAAGAAAAACATAAGTTAGAGTCCAATACAATCATCGAATCAACCAATTAATGCATTTGCAAGTTCCAGCTTTAATATTGATTCATATAAAGTCAATTTATGATCAAATTGTCCAGCATACAGTTCTCCAAGTGTTTACATAAAAACAATGGTGAAAAAAAACAGTATAAGAGTTAATAATCGTCAAACTGAATCATAACGACAAGATTTAAACCTTCAATAATGAAAATGCTCAGGATTACTATAACAAAGTTTAAAAACTAATTGTACTATATAAGTCATAACACGATTGACCCAAATTATCTGTTTTTTGTTAACTGACAGCGCGAAACTAAGTTGGTCTCTTGGAAAGTAGAAAAATTCATCCTACGTTAAAGATCGTAGCCTCTAAATTTAAACAAGAAGATTACTTCTTCTCTACAAGTGAAAAACCCATCCCAATGTGTAACTTGGGTTGTATAAACATGTATTATGATAAAACAATCTAAATGATTGATATCTTTTTTTATAAAAATCAAACCTTTTATATGCATATGAATTGAAGTTATGTTTGCATGAAATTTTTATTCTTGATTTCTATTTTAAATATTGACGAGCCTAACTGTGACCCTATATGTAGCCTTTATATTAATTATGCCTATCACCTAGCATTATCTAGCATCTGATATGTAAAATATTTGTTTTCACGTTTACGATCTATCGTTAATTAAAATTTTCAATGAGGTGGTCTATTATCACCTCAATATGTACTTATCCATTATTATTTCCCTTTTATTAATTAGGATCTAAAAGTAGCTAAAATAAATAGCTTGAATTTAGAAAATCAATATAATTGATGAAGCAATCGAACTGGTTTAAAAAAATCACATGACTGTTTAAAAAATTATGAGAATAATTACTTATTCGTATCCGGTCTAAACTAATAATTTTTATAATACTTTAGATTTTTGTATTTGGTGTGAAAACATACATGAATAAAATACTGAAAAGATAATCAACAATTTGTATGTAGAAATCTTATTTTAAAAAGTATCCAAAGTCAGCAGGTAAATTTTGGGTGAGCGCACGACAGCAGAAGTCATTAGTACCGAACTTGATTGTACATCTGGTTGACGCACGGAACGCGACGCACGAAACGCTAACAAATCAAAATTAAAGATAAAGAAGGGCGAAAATAAGTCGGTGAAGTAGAAACAAAAAAGTAAAAATTATGAGTAAGACTGACGAAGTTAAGAAAAAGATACAAAATGAATGAATGAACTTGTTCAAATATAGTACAAAAAGATTGATATAATAAAAAAAATGGTAAACCAGTATCTTTAAATATTTAAAATTCCTGAAATTAACTAAATATTTTATCTAAATTTTTAACGGCATTTTTATACATACTCAATAATAATTTGTTTTGATATTTATAAGTTACCTACTGAAGCATTTCTTAATTTACCTAAGATGGCTAGTTCACTTGTTGCTTTTACTAAAATATATACTTAAAATACGAAATTTTTTTGAAAATTTCAAAAAATAGGCTTCTGATTTCCATAAGTTTTCTTAGTTCCTTTACTGGTCCTGCTTTGTTTCTTAAATAGATGCTGCCGTTTCTTTACTGGTAATTTCTTACTTTTTTACAATAATTCTTCCTGTAATATTACTGTAAGGATAATGCTTTTGTTAATACATTTATCTTATAGAAAACCCTTTAAGGTATCTGAAGCAACCGTTACATGATTTACATGAGTGTTTTACGTGGGGTTCCCGTGATAACATACCCCCACGTTCCTTCCAAATGAGGAAGTAATTGAGATACGCTCAATCAGCGCGCAATTGCACAGCAACAGGAGCGATTGACTTAACACGTGCTTACCCGCCGGCACCCTCCCGTCCTCTTTCATACGGGGCTAAGTACCTCGTCCAGAAATAGGACTATTCAGTACACTTAGGTCAGTTCAGTACAACCGAGCCAGAGTTGGGGCCACTGCCCGATCGAGTCCAACCTCAAGTGTGGCGGGACTTGGTGTTTAAATGGGTTTGCCACCCCGATCTCCCACTCCACTCTCCGATTAGTTATGGGCCTGGTGGGCCCCCGACAGAGCTTCGTTTCGAGGCTACTTTGTAAGGCCCATCAAAGTAGCGTCCCGGTGTGTACCCGTTAAGGTGAAGTTGTCTTAAACGTGAGAGGCTATGTATCTTCGCATCAACGTCCTTTAAGTGTAGGTCTCTAGACGATTTCTGGGAATCCGACGCTGGAACTGACAGCATATGCCAGACCCCCGTACTGTCACCTCCGAAACGCTACCTGGTGGCTTTCAGTTTCTCATGGGTTAGTGAGCGAACTCCCTAACCGAAATAAACCTCACTTAAATCTCCTCCATTCGTCTAGGCCAGACAGCGGGATACTTAGCTCCATAAAAGACCCTACGTCAGGTAAGATTTAATCCACCCACACCGGACCCTCTTGTTAGCAGAGCTCCCTCCGCAACATTTTAGAGTCGTCGTCGAGAAACACCTCGGCATAACTCTACCACACATTTCATTCTGATCGCGTCATCCGTTACCCAGACAAACCTGGGATTGGGTAGACAACGACCAGTTCTAAGGGTGAACGCCGTGTGGTCTACCCACAAGCTAGTCTCGAATCCTAGTGCTTCCCGACACCTCTAACGACTGCCCTCCCTCTATCTTCGGAATAGTCTCGGATACTAGTGAAGTCCGACATCTCCAACGACTGCTTGTCCGTTCACCCTAGCAACCGTTACAATGAAAAATTTAGTTTTTATCAAGGTTTTAGAGATCAGTAAGACTGATAATCTCTAAACCGTTCCTTCATGGTTGCATTTACCCTATTACAGTACTTACTGTTCTAGAACAGTAGGTACACTATACTTACATACCTGCGGTGGCTCGTCATATGTGGCAGGTGTTAGCGTAGTTCACCAACATTTTCTTGTAAAATCTCATTTTTTACTAATTACTACTGTTTTAGAATATTATAATTCATATTTTAGAAATTAGATTAGAAAATATGAAGTGACGCAGATTTCAAAACCAGCTTTTGCTGCATCAGTCGCCAGCAGCTGCACGGTACTTCTCACGCAGCGAAAACACGGTTGCCATGACAACTGCACCCTACACCAGTGCAGGATTTACGTATAAGCTACACAAGCTATAGCTTAGGGACCCCACTTTATTGGGGGCCCCCAAAAAAATTGCTCGAGTCAGCAATTGTCATATATACTTAAATATACTGCAGCATTATTTGTTCCAATGCCGCACGTCTAGAACGTCCCATACTAAAGGGCCCCATATCTCAAATAGCTTAGGGCCTTATCAAGTCTAAATCCGGCCCTGTGCTACACATGCACTTGTTACGTTGACACTGCGTTAGCGAAGCAGACATTTAACCTGCTTCATTTGAACTGTCAAGTGCAATGTTAGACTATTGTGTCGACATTGCGGTTAATTATTTATTTTCAGAATAATAATTAATATTTTAATAAATTTATTTTGAATTTAAAACAACTTTCTATTTATAATAGAAATAATTTAAAGAGCGTTTTCTGACAAGCTAAAAGTGTCCCCCCCCCCCATCATATCTGGATATTTTAAAATGTGAAAATTGAAATGATAACGTAAATTTTATTTTAAAAATGAAGCTCCATCTATTTTGGCCAATATCTTTTTAAGCAATTATTCAAAACTACTTAATGAACATAAACAATCAAATTGTAATAAACGAAACTTAAAAAATCAAATCTAATAAATAAATTCAGTATTAATCATAAATGTATTAAATAAATTTAGTGGTTGGTGCACTTTGTAGGAACGATGGTTTCCGGAGAAGAGCAAACAGACTGCCAACTCCCACTACTTGTTCATGGCCTGTGTTACAGCGGGAAGTGTATAAGGGGATTACGTACCTACCTAATAGTCCTTAAGTAAAGTACTATTCAATTATATTCAAAGAGGGATTACCATCTAGAATTTCGCATCATTTTTATACGTAAAATTGTAAAAACGAGTTAGGAGGAGTATGATTGATACGATGTGGTTTTTCTTAATAATTATTATTCTGTTCATTAATAATAAAACTTTACAAATACTAATATGAAGTCTTGGGAGGTGCTTTTGACCCAAAAGCACCCTTCTAAATACGCCACTAAATAATCCATACATTATGATTTCTGCTTCACCTGTTGGCAGGCGCACGAGCCGCCACTGTTACATACAATTTGGTTGTGTTTATTACCTGCAGTAACCAGTAAAAGCTACTTACTGGCATGGAGACAGAGGTGGTAAATAAACAAAAAGGTCTAATTGTGCAAAAGAAAATTCATTGAAATCTGGGACGCTGGGGTACAAAGGGTGTGTTAAATTGACCCAGTTATCTAAATCACTAAAATCCATACAAAAACAAAAGTTAAAAAATATGTTTATTATTAAATAAATTTTCAATTTACAATATATACACTGTTAAAAATCGTTATCTTAAGAATGTAAGACATCTTAAAAGTTTTCGTTTTACAACATTATAAACATACATTTATATAAATAGTTACACTTAAAACAATAAGGGAACTTATTAAGTACTAATAACACTTTTTGTAGAAACTATTTTGAGTTTTTGTTATTTTCTAACAGTAATTATTAAAGTTATTGTTATTAATTTATATTTTACACCACAATCACGTTCATCAGTCACAGTCACATATAAATGTAATAATAATTCTATTTACTTTTATCTTTTACATAATAATAATAGTTACTTTTTGCTCTAAATTCTAAGGAGTCATTAAGTAGAATCGCAGTCTTGTTTTCTATAATAAACTACTTTCTAAACTATTTTATGTACTTTAGAAGTTTTCCATGGGATCTTTTCTTTCAAAAGAATAAAATTTAAAAAACATACAAAAAAGATCAATTTATCTATTAATATTTGTGAAATTATTCTGTGCCAATCGTGCGTTGTAATCTCTCAATTGTTCGTTGGTGAAAACCACCTTTTTTCCAACAAAACTCGATCGAGGATCGTCAATTTCTTGTAGGTGCTGTCTTTGATGTCTGATGTGGCGACTGGATGGTATAAAACTACTTGTTAGTGCTGCAGGATTATCTGTTGCTCTATGGGCTTGTCCATGCAATTTTTTTAAATCGCATTTTCTTAAATTGTGTATCTCGTCTGTTCCAAAACTACTCATGTTCAAGGGATATTCTAGAGTACATATGTCTATTGTTGGGAGCAGTGATACGTGGTTATGCAAGGCTGCTGTTGAATTTCCTCCAGCATTGCTATTACCTCGTTCCAGTTCATTTGCCCGTCTTGCTGCATCGACAATGACGGTTGGGATAGGTTTTGGGGTTGCTGTAACGAAAGAAGCATAATATAGAAGTAGTTAGAGAACACAAGAAATTCAATCAAAGGTATTTTGAACACCTTCTTCAAAAGTTTGAATTATTCAAAAAACTTCAGCTTCAAAATATCATTTAGCAATGCTTCAAAATAACACTAAAACTAGCAAACTAAAGCTAATATTAACGCAAACCCAACATGCGCTTATCGGTTAATGACTTCCTCCTACGCTATTGTTTGTCTAGTGTCTGTCTTCTGGGGAAAGGTCAATTGGCAAAAAGATTCCAAAGCCGTTTTCTGAACCAAAGAATACATTTAGAAAAATGTGACACACGCTCAAAAGTCTACCGCCCATGTAGAGAGCAAAGGTTAAATCTGACCTCGAGGTCTCCAGAATTAATTACATGTAGACCTGTTGTCACCTTTTTCTAGGTAGTCTCAGTGAAAAGCCGTAACAGGCGGATAGACATGCCAGCAAGAGCTGTACACTCGACCGTGTATATACAGGGTGGTCCAGACCACCCGTACACCCCTTTTAAAATACGGGGGATTAGAAATTTTTAACAAGACGATAGGTGATCTTACTAATGTCGATGTGCTCTATCGAATGACGCCAAAAAGAAACCCCCTTGACCACTCCTTGAAGGGGATAAGGGGGGCACCTTTAAAAATTCAAATGAGAATCCCTAAATTTTATTGCATATTTAGATTCTACTTATCAAAATATGAATAATTTATTTGAAACATTTTTTTATCTTAGCAACAGGTGGCGCTGTAATCGCTAAAAACGAATATTTATCATATATTTATCTTTTTCCGCCGTCTCTGGCATATTTACAGGTGCAAATAACAGTTTTTCATATTTTTTACTAAATAGTGATGGAAAAGCTTTGCTAATGTGTACTTTTATGAGAAAAGATTTAACGTTACGATGAAAAACGAAAATTCTCTCCCTAAGGTTAACAAACAGATTTTTTTTCTCGCGTTGTACGTGACAACAATTTTTTTCTGAAATTTTTAGATCGTTTTCTAACCTTAACGTCTACTTATTTAGGTATTGCTTAATCTTTTTAATCTTTATCTGAATATTTATTTCAGACATATGTAATTAATAAAAATGATCGATAAAACATTCTAAATTGTAATCTGCTCTGCATATGGCAATAGTATATTAAAGTATTAGTTTCATAAGACGCGTTTTTAGCGCACGCGTCCGAGTTTAGAAAACGACCCGCGAAGCGGGGAGTTTTCTAACGGACAAGTGCGCTAAAACGCCTTATGAAACGAATACTTTATACTATTTTTTATACTTGTTTTAACTATGTTTTTTATAATTAGTTTTAAATAAGATTTGTTAGTGAAATTTTGTTAAGTACTTTTGACAGTTGGCTACACTGAAAATTCAACTCGGCATTTGTTATTTAAATTGTTTTGTTTTTATAAAATTAATTTAGTTTCTGTGACAAGAAGGTAAAATGGTCAGATATTCTCTCCCTCCATCTTACTAAAAAGAATTAACTTATCTTAATTAATCTTAATCTTATTAAAATATTGGAATTTAACCATATTGATAGATTTATAACAACTGCAGAAAATAACCAACATTTAGCTATGAAAGTAAGTAAAATTTTGTGCTAAATACTTTCAATTTTTAATATATTTCAATTATTTAAGGTTGCGTTAATAATGGGATTCTGTGGTGCCTAACGAAGAGATGAATGGACCAACATGTCATTAGACGATATTGTGGTCAAAGATCATGTGTTCACTGTGACTGTAACAAAAACAAAAAATAAAGTTCGAAGAGAATTCTTAATTACAGAGAAACTGTGGATTGATTTAATTAAGCAATATTTGAGCCTAAGGCCTAAGAAAATAAACCACAGGCGGTTTTTTATAACCTACCGCAATGGAAAATGTATTTCTACTCCTATCGGTATAAACACCATGGGAAAAGTTCCTTTTATTATTGCCACTTATTTGCATTTAGCCAACCCGAAGCTTTTTACAAGTCATTGCTTTCGACGTTCAAGTGCTTCCCAATTGGCAAACAAAGGTGGCGATTTAATAACTATAAAACGGCATGGAGGTTGGAAGACTTCAGCTGTGGCTGAGGGCTGTATTGATGCTTCAGTTAAAAAAAAATGGAGTTAGCTGAATTGCTATCTAATAAGCCATGTACTTCCACTTCAACGGCTCAAGTGGTATTTGACCAGTCTTCCACTGCTTCATTTTTACATGAAGAATCACACACTTTTAGCAGCAACCCAATAACGAGTCAACAAAACATTGTTTAGGGGCAAAATTTACCTTCATTTAAGATTAATGCCCAGGACACTTCTGCTGTTACAATCAAAGTGTATAATAACTGTACTTTTAATACAAAAGATGTATAAAGAATAATTTGTGAATTTATTAAATAATTTTTAATTTAATTAATTTATTTTGTGTATGTTTATTTTATATTTTAAAAGTTTGGCATTTTATCACATAACAACATAACTGCACTTTTAAATATAATAAGTTTGACATTTAAGAACAGCTGTTAGGTGCTACCAACTTTAAAAAACAAAATTTTACTGTTTCCAGTACTCTAATAAATCGCATTAGGACACGCAAATGCGTGTCCTAATGGAGTTCATTAGGACACGCAAGTATAAAAAATAATATTTAAATCGTATTAATTTAATATTTAATTTTAACAGAAAATAACTTGCTACAATTCTTTACTTCGCAATTCTATTTAAATAGTATGTAATTGTTAAAAATCGACTGTTCAAATAAATAATGTTTATTTCACAATTTAAAATTTTATTCGTTTAAATTATTCGTACTTAATGGCCTAAGCGGATGAGATATCCATATTTCATCATTCATTACTATACGCTAAAAGAAAGATCACCGAAATTTAATAGTGAATTACAAATTCTCGTCGGCAGATTTTTCTAACGCACAATGACTTGACATGTTTTGAAGTAAAATCATCTTCCCCAGTAGAATCTTGGAAAATGTTGTTAGAATGGAACACAAATTCTAACAACATTTAAGGCAAAAAATATTGTTATCACGTACAACGTTAGAAAAAAATCCGTTTGTCGAAAACACCTTAGGTAGAAAATTTGCGTTTTTCATTGTAGCGTAAAAATTTTTCTCATGAAAGTTTTTTCATCACTATTAAGTAGAAAATAGTAAAAAATATGAAAAACTGTTATTTGCACCTGTAAATATGCCAGAGACGGCGGAAAGAGTCGTTTTTTGCGATTACAGCGCCACCTGTTGCCAAGATAAAAAAATGTTTCAAATAAATTATTCATATTTTAATGAGTAGAATCTAAATATGCAATAAAATTTAAGGGTTCCTATTTGAATTTTCAAAGTTGCCTCCCTTACCCCCTACAAGGGGGAATCCTGGGGGTTCCATTCTAGGGTCATTCGAAAGAGCACATCGTCATTAGCAAGATCACCCATCGTCTTGTTAAAATTTTTTAATCCCCAGCATTTCAAAAGGGGTGTACGAGTGGTCTGGACCACCCTGTATATATATATATATATATATATATATATATATATATATATATATATATATATATATATATATATATATATATATCATACACAGTAACAAATCGTGAACAATGTATATAGTACTGGGTATAGATTTTAGAGTTAAAATTTAGAGTAGAAAAGCATTTCTTGCACTCTATTCTTGTAACAAAAATGATCCTTCACTACTGAAATCTATATTTTCTCTATATTATTAATTAAATCTATATAGATTGACTATTCAAAAGGTAATTATACTTTAAAACTATAAAATTTACTCTGATTTCAATTTTAATGTTACCCCAGAGTAAATAAAACGAATTGTCACCAATATACACTTGACAGTGTATTTGACAAGACAAACAATCAACTGTCGACTGCATTCGAATTCGACTAGTTAAAACTGTTGAAAGTTAAATAACTTAATGTAGCTGTACAATTTAAAACGTAAGGAACAAAACCTGGAGACAAAAATTATATAGACTAGACCAAAAACAGGTACCTGTACATTACAATGTATCTATATTCAGTTTAGATTTGTAAAATTTTGAAATTCCTGATAATTTTAGTAACTTTTCAATTCGCAAAGTTTTAGCAGTTATAACTAGACACCTGTTAGTGCAAATATGTTGACGTCTTTTTATTGCATGTGAATGTGAAACTTCCCAGTCACTTTTAATAATTAATATAAGGTAGCTTAAAACAATTTTACCAGCATGGGCAGTAGTTTGTCTAGCAACAATTAACAACCATGCCATGGACCAAAAAAAACAATTTCAAAGTAATGGGGGTGTTCTTTAACCAAAATAGAAGTGTCCCAACTGAACTCCTATATTATTTTTTTTCAATACATTCTTCCAAGTCCGTTTTAATAATTACCTACTATAAGGTACCTTAAAACAATTTTACCAGCATGGGCAGTAGTTTACTCCAGCAACAATTAACAACCATATTATGGATCAAAAAAACAATTTCGAAGTAGAGGTTCCGGAGTGTCCTTTAACCAAAATAGAAGTGTCTCAACTAGGCTCGTATATATATTTTTTTGTAAATATGTTATGTTTTAATTGTATATACAGAGTGTTTTTTGTAAACGATAATATAGGAAATCCAATGGAATTTTATCATTTTCCTCCTAAAATTTGTACCCTTGCAAATATGCAAGAAGAAATTTTGGTATCAATCAAAAGAACAATTCATTTTACATAAAAAACACATTAAACTTTATGAAGAAAACCGAAAACTATTTAGAAAAGCACTTAAAAAGCTTATTGATTTATTGCTTTGATAATAAGCTATAAAGAAAAGCTGAAAGCTGTACGCCGATTGGCCTAGCTGTTAACGGATCAGATACGTAATTAGAAATCGCGGTTTCAAGGCCCATTCTCGTATACTTTTTTTTAAATTGTATTGCTTACTAATTATTATTTCTAGAACTTTATTACCACTATTATTAGTTTTATGCCCTTTTTTCATTTGCTTTTCTGATAGGTAGTTACAATTGTAAAAAAAGTAACGGTAAACCCCTGTAGTAAAAATATCTAATAATAAATAAACTAATAATAATTGTAATAATGTACTAAAAATAATAATTAGTAAGCAATACAATTAGAAAAAAAAGTATAGAAGGATGGGGCTCGAACCCGCGATTTGTGATTACGAATCTGATGCTAGACCAATCGACATACAGCTTCCAACTTTTCTTTACAGCTTATTGTCAAAAACAATAAATCAATAAGCTTTTTAAATATTTTTCTAAATAGTTTTTGGCTTTCTTTATAAAGTTTAATATGTTTTTGACGTAAAAGGAATTCTTATTTCGATTGATACCAAAATTTCTACTGACATTTGCAAGGGTACAAATTCAGGACAAAAATAATAAAATTTCATTGGATTTCCTATATTATTGTTTACAAAAAACAGACTGTATATACTTTCTATGTATGTTTGCATTGCAATAAGTAAATAAATCACTTATTTTATCATTGACCTTGAAAACTACACTACTTTTACTCCAAATTTTAATCTAAATAAGAAACAAATTAAACAAAAGTTGTATAACAATTCACTCTATGATCGAACAATTCAAGCAGTCCTGAACATGTTCAGTTAACGTTCGCGGAAATATAAAATCCTGAATAAATGCAGAATCGGACATGCACTGATAAATCGCTCAGAATTGATCCTAGATGCATTCGGAATTAATCTGAAATTAGTACCGCGAACAAAGCTGATTATATCAAATATATTATGATATGAAATGGCGGGCACCATGGCAACGCATTGGCCAGATTCTAATGAAAGGGTCTCTAACAGAAACTAGAGTCACTGCATCTAGTCACTTAGGCCAGCTGTTCGATCAGAGTACCGCAAAAGGCCGCCATATTGGGGCAGACAATGGTGATTTTTAATAATGGACAAATTAAAACCATATTTTACGTATTTGACATATTAGAGGTTTGAACTTTCAGAATAAGATGAACCTTTTAAACTAGACGTGAATTTGATTAAATTCTATACAGATAAAAATAATGAACAATTTTTGCCCCAATATGGCGGCATTTTGCGTTACTCTGATGGACTAGCTGATCTAGATGCAGTGACTCTAACAGAAACTAGAATAGAAACAGATATATCACGCCATCTACGTTTGGTTGGTTTAACAGAATTAGAATATTTCAATTTTGATAATTCAAAAAGGTTGAAAATTGATAAAAAGTAGTTGAAAAAGACGTATTGATATTGCAAAGGAATTTTAAAGAAGAAATTTAGAGACCTTTTCCTGGTTATGGTAAGTGCTACATTCTCAAAGTTACAAAAGTGCTAACCGGAATGTTCCTGCATAAAAATTACAAAGAAATTTGATAAGCACATTAAACGTAAAGCAAGAATTAAAAATTAGCTGCTACTTTCTGGTTCTGGTACACTTTATAATAACTTAGCAATAGTTTGGAAACGTCATTAATAGTCTATATTGAGATTTCTTCGGTGAAAATTCTTGTTATTATGGACGATAACTAAGCTAACAAACATATAAAACACTATCTATTTTTAAGATTATTGAAAATCAATAGCATATTAAAGAAGTTAATATAGTACTATTAGAAGGAAAAAACGTGCCTGGTCTATGGAAATGTTCACTAAATTTTATCTGCTACTATTTGACTTGCATAATTTATACAAAAGACCAATCCAACACCATTTATATTAATTTAAAACAAGTCAGATAAAACTTTTCGTGAAACCATTCCCATTTGCAATATTAGTTTTGTTAATGCACACTCACACGTGCCGACCGTGCATGAAGCGCCCTTGAAGTATTTGTCAGCCTTCAACACTGTTCCATCTTGATCTTCAACCAAAACTGCCAGCCCCAAATTCTTCCCTACTTTGATCCAGGATTTCGTTGCTGGCCGTACACTTAATTCTACCCATTTTGCAGTCTCGCCAATGACTTTACTATCGGATAACCTGCGCTTCACTGAAAATTGATAATCTTACTAAATAACATCTATGTGTAAATAGATACAAACTTACCTCTATGCTTCTTCAAAGATTTTGTGTACCAATAAATCGATATTCTCAATAGCTTCTCATCAGGAGTCGCAGAAGTGTTTTCACAACTTGTATCTGCATTAGTAGCAGCGCTGGTGCTTTCTTGGGGCAATCTGTATAGTCTCAAAGTGGCAGTTGCTATGGTCGCACCATTTTCTTCAGATGTGTGGTCGACATTAAAATATAAATTCATGGTGTTTTCGTCATTCCATACCTCTTGGTCAGTATTTTTTGGTATTTCGCCTGTAAACAAAACAAATAGGTAATAACAAGTTTTAGCGTACAAACTAGAAACAAAAAAAAACTTACAAGAAGGATAATAGCTTCGAATCTTTTCAGTAACATATTCATCGTCAACATTGATGAGCGGTTGAATGGTTTGCATGTATTGGGTAATATTCAATGATGATATGTCTCGTTCTTCTCCATTATTTGGCATGGTACCATTAACTCTACCAGTTATTCGTAGGATATTGTCTTGGATGAGTTTTATCCATGTTTCTTTGTTTCTAAAGTAAAAAAGAAGAAAATAGTTTAGTTATTTTTGTTTGAATATTGAATTGTTTGCATAAGCTGTAAAAACTGTCAGGTGTATTCGTTTCAATAAGCGTCTAAGCAAAAACTTCAAACTTTTAAAAACTTTATCATTTAATTATCATTTGCAGAGTTCAGAGCAAAAATTAAAAATTCAACATAGTTCTAAGTAGAAGTATTTCAAAGTAAAGTAAAATAGGGCGTAACCCGCATAACCCGGGCGTAACGTAAATCGCAAATTATAAAAGACTAAGAAACTTTTGAATTCTTGAATTTTTTGGACTATGGAACCTTTAAACAAAATACTTTGAAGCTGTTTAACATTACAGTTCTAATTTGCTAACCTTAAATTAAATATTTAAAACGTTACAAAGTTGTCAAGGTTCTGAAAATTTAATCAGTTGATCGCTCACATGTGTTGCAATGTTTAAATCCTTATTGCCTTTGAAATTCTAAAGCTTTGAAAATGGAAATCTCAAAAATTTTGACTTAACATTTTTTAAACCTTAGATTGTGAATGATTTAAAATTCAAGCGTTCTTAATCTTTGGATATCTAATACTGGAATTTTAAACCTCTGAATGTCTAAGTGGTTGAGTTTCTGAAATAATTTATATCCCGTATAAATACAAAAACTTTGGTATCAAACTCCAGTTCTTTCCACAAACACAATTAAGCACAATACAACAGTTTATTTATTTTTGGACGAGAAATCGGGATGGTGAAGCATCCTTCGTACCTCATGGTACCGATTATTAACTATGATAGTTTGGCCGACTCTACTAGAATTTTGCCGAATCTAAGAGAATTCGACCCCCAGTAGGGATTTTTATCGTGCCAAACATCGCATTGATATGGGACCTACAGTTTTACTTGATATCTTTTGGGAATGGAGTTTTCAGGTCGCTTTATTTAAAGTTAGGCAAAAGGTCGCTACTGTCAGGATTGAATTGCTGGACTGTCCAAAGCCAAGTCGAATCCCAATTTTGAATTTTTGTTATCATATCTGAAGCTTCCGTATTTTACTTTTAACGAGTGGGTTAACAACCCGAAGATTGGTAAATTCTAGGTTTTACTGGGTAGTCCTAGTATTTATCACAGTGAGGTAGTAAAAGTCCGTAAAACGGCAGTAAACGCTTTCATTTCTTGCGTTTACCAACTTATTTTGGAAAATTTACCAATCCCGATTGGAAAAAGCCCGAAATAAGCAGATTTTACAATGGTAGGTAACTATAGCAAGGGGAGTAAATTTTTCACAATAAGCGCTAGATTAGGTTAGGTTAGGTACAATAATCTCGATTATTGTTAATGTACTATTCATTTCATAATGATCTAGGACAGCAAGACTAATATGTGGCTATTTTTTTAAACTTTTTTTTTGTATAAAAATGGCAATGCAATTTTATTTTCTTTTTCAGTGTAAATGCATAGGATAAAATAATAAAAAATTGCATCATACTAGCCTTGCAGTCCTAGATCATTATGAAACCAATAGTACATAACTTATTAATCAAAATTATCTAACTTAAGTAAGCTGGAGTGACTGCTAATAGAGTAACGCCTGCATATGACCGGTCAGCCTTTGGAGAATTTATGACTGCTTTTCCGGGATCAGAAATGCTCGATTTGGAGTAACGACTAAGGTACAACAAAAACTCTTCAAGGTCTCTGTCGATTATTCCATTGCCCACTGCGTTTTCGATGACTTTCACAAGAGGGATTGCAGTAAAGTTCAGTAAGAAAAAAAATTGTACGGCTGGACGAACTCCAAAGTCGGAATCCTTCTGTTGGCAAAGCCTTACATCGCACGAATCATAGACGTTCAGTTTATTACTTGGTAACGAAGCGACTTTACTATCAGAAAACAATTTACGCTGACCTGTGAAGAGCATTATGGGATTTGAGGCCCATAACCTACTCACCAAGTTCGAAACATGATGGGTGTTGTCTTTAGGGGTACGGACGTGATTATCTTGGTTTGTAGCTTTGATCTGAAGTCCACATTAGGGCCAACAATTGTTACTTTTATTGCAACAGGGAGGCAATGTAGTGAACGCAGAAAGACGTTTCTCGATGTTTCGATAATTCGACACACGGGATGTAAATATTGCGACCACACGAAAAAGGGGACGGACAATTACGAGCAGCGTAATCTATATATATAAAAGGGAAAGATTGTATATATGTATGCGATTTTCTCCGCAACCACTGGAACGATTTGGATGAAATTGGTATCATTGGAAAGGTCTTGGCCCAGAATAGAAAATAAGACCAAATTGGACTCTGTCGGCCATCGTGGTCTCGATTTATACCAACAGCAACTTAAATAGATAACAATAGATGGCGTTCTGTTCATCTCTTGCACTTAATGTTAATGTGTGCGACTATAATATGTGTGCGACTATTGAAATCATTTCCAAATTTAATTAAAAGCGCAGCAAAGCGCGCCGGGTATTTGCTAGTATAAAATAGACTTCAGCGGAAGTAAATAATAAGTAATAACAAAATGAATAAGTGTTTAAATAGTTTAAGTTTGTTTAGTGATAGTACATAGTTTGTGTTTTTAATTAGTTTCGACTTAGTTATTGTAAATATTCTTCTGTATAATTAAACAAGTGGTGAACGGACAAGCAGTCGTTTGAGGTGTTGGACTCTATTAGTATCCGAAATTAGTTCCAGGAGACAGAGGCCTGGGCAGTGGTTAGAGGTGTCGGAGAGCACTAGTATCCGAAACTAGCTTGTATGGCAGATCACATGGCGTTCGTCCATAGACCTGGTTGTTCATGATAGCACTAGGTAGCGTCTCGGAGATGACAGTATGGAGGTCCGGTTTTGGCTGTGCAGTTCCAGTCGTCGGATTCCCATAAATCTTATTTCCCATAAATAAGACCTTCGCTTAAGAGGCGTTGTTGCGAAGATATATAGCCTCTCGCGTTCAAGACGGTTTTTCACCCTAATGGGTACACACCGGGATGCTACTTTGATGGGCCCTATGAAGTAGCCTCGAAAAGAAAAGTGGCTTCAACTTAGGCTGAGCGAAGGAACTTATAAAGGCATGAAAGAGGGCTGGAGGGTTCTAATCTAAACTAACTTGGTTTGGGGAATAGTCCTAAGGATAGACGAGGAACTTTGCCCCGTATGAAAGAGGACCGGAGGCGGGTGAGCATGTATTAAGTTAATCGCTCTGGCACTAACCTGGTGAGGTAGTAGAGGGTGTATAGGTAACCTCGCTCCGACCAGTGAGTAACTGGTAGCAATGGCTATGCAATTGCGCCCTGATTGAGCGTATCTCAATTACTTCCTCTGGAAAAAACGTGGGGATAAAGTTAATACAGGTGCCCCACGTATAACATACATTATAATCAATGTATAATTAAACAATTAACACGGCACCCTACTTTTAATTAAATGATCGTTCACGTTGCTATAATTACCATTGTAAGATTTGCCTATTTCGGGCTTTTACCTTTTAATTGTTACTGGGTATAACAATTATACAATACAGAAGTTTCTAGCTTTACGTATTATTAAACTAAAAAAAAATTCAAAAAGATTTTGACTACAATGTTGTTGTTCTCTTTGGTAACATAAATAAATAATAATATAATCTTGTTAGTAATTATTTATGACTTAGTTTTAATTATCAATGTTTATCCGACATGTTAACATAACTAATTATAATTCCGGATTATTTATTTTTATTTCAGTTCAGTGCTTCTGATGTTCTCAATAACATAACACATAATATTGTATAATTTAAATTAATCTATACAATTTACATAAACAATATTGATTAGATGGATTTAACATTCAAGTGAGTGACAGAAAAATCAGTGAAACAACAATTTAAATAATTTTATAAATCAAACTGCAGGTAATAGTTGGAAACTATTATTTAATTTTAATTTGAGGATGCTACAAGATTTATTTTTTTATATTTTTTTACTAGTCTTAATTTACATTAAAATAAGAAAAGGTTTCTGTTTTTTATTTAGGAAGTTGGGAACTTTTTTTATTTTAATTTTATTTACGAAACTATTGCTGAACATTGACCTGTTATGCATTATAAATAGGATGGGAAAATTCCTAATAATACTGCAACCACTTTTTATTTATTTATTTTAATTTATTACTGTCCAAATTTGCTAAAAATTAAATATCATAACTTCTTGGAATCGTTAGTAATAAATAAAATTATAATTTAAGTGTATGTAAAAAATATAAAAGATAATTAAACAAAATTAAATAATGAAAACTATATTACTGATAGCAACTTATGCAGTTGACAAAAATTAAAAATCTAAAAACCATTGAATTGAAATTCTTTATTTGCAGATTCTGCAACAATACCATTTTTAATGATATTTATCACTGCAATCTTTTTATCAACTATAATGTCAATGTCAACAGCTTTTTATTATCAACATTACAGCTTTTCAAAGCTGTTTTAATTTGTACATTTAATTTGATATTACTTTTATTCTTCAACGCATGCAACGATTGCTACTTGATACGTATTACATTATAGATTTGTAGTTTTAAATGCTTGGTAAGGACGACCCTAGAAGGGTTTGGTCTAATTCCACTCAAAATCAGGCCCATAATCATCCATAACGCCAGCACCCCCACTTCAATTAAATTAAAAATTCTTAGCCTATAATTAAGTACTAATTAAAGATTAATTTGTACCAATAAAAAAAAAATTGTACCTATCCCCGTTTAGCCGTAATTTAAGTTTTAAAAGTAGGAATGCTGGCAGAAGCTATAGCTAACACCCACACCTCAATTAAATTCAAAATATATTAGCCTTAAAGCACTAATTAGAGACTAATTTGTACCAAAAAGTCTTAAAATTTATGGCAATATAAACGTTATTAAAATCAATTGTTTCAAACTTTCCCCCTGGCAAATGATTGAACAGAGCTAAAAAAGTACAAATTTAAAACAAAAATAATTTGTACCAACAAAATGAAAAAGTGATTTTACAAAATTTATTTAACAAAAAACTGGGTACTAATTAAACATCTGACGAACTAAGAAAAACTAGGGTCCTCAAATATGGGACGGAGACTATAAAAATAGGAAACATCTGAAAAACCGACAGAATTGATTAAAACAAATTTAAAAAAAGTATCATTTTAATCGCGTTTGTACATCTCAATGATCCCATAATCTGTTTTGTATAATGCGCATCATACTTGTATAAATGATTGGCAAGTTTGTGACTGACTAACATAAAATCAACGTTGAATTCACTTTGAGTCAATATCGGAGTAAGGGTAGTTCAATGTTGACTTAATTAAACGTTCATTCAAGATTGACAGTTACGTTAAACAACCATGCATCAACGTCGAATCAACCTTACTTCAACGGACATTTACTATTGGCAGACTATTAACGCAACGTTTCGTCAACTCACTGTCAACGTTGATTCAACGTTATATCTTATCTTTCAAATAGTTAATATTTTATTTCCCTCGGCATCTGTATATTTATTCATATAACAAACTTTACAAAAGTACGCTTTTTACACAATTCTGTCCGTTTTTTCATGTTTCCTATACTTACAGCGAGGGGGTACTCACTGCTTAAATACTCGAACACTTACCATGCATTTCTGAAATATTAGAAATTTTTTAAAAATGTTACGAATTATTCGGAAAGTTTTTAATTTTTTTTAAATTTTAGAAATATCATATTTTAAGAAAGCAAATATTGTAAAGTTTTTATTTATGTAATATAACGAACTTACTTTATTTTGGTTAATTATTTTGGGTGTAAGAGTGAGTAAGCTTATCATCAGTACGATCTGTGGCCGTTTGGATAAGCCGCCGACTCAAACATGAGCACGCATCCCTTCCCTAACCGTTTATTTGGCGTGTGCCGCTGCGTTTCACTACTACCATTTCCCCCACGCTCCGAGAGTACTTATATAAGAAGCTGTTTTATTCAGTTCCTTCCGGAACTCAAGCTAACCGGACCAACCTGCAAACCGACCCAGAGTGAGCAGCCAACCGCCAGACAGTTTGTCCGGTCCGTCCGCCATTATCCGACACCCTGTTTTCCGACCCCGTACCGTTTGCACGCTTGCTTATTACCGTACGCTGTATTGCAATCCGCTTACTGTTGCATCATAGCTAACCGTATACTTTTAGGATGTCCCTGCGCCGAACTGTCTCCGTGCCAAAGCGAAATTTAAAAATCATTTAGAAATTTCTTAAGAAATTATGAAGTAGTGAGTATCCCCTCGACTTACGCTCTCCGTGTCATACATCTGAGAACCCTAGTTTTTCGTAGGTCGTCATATGCTTATTTAGTAGTCAGTTTCTTGTTAAGAAGATTTTGTAAAACCACTTACAATCCAAACAAACCAAAATAAGCTGCTTCGTGGCAAGCTTCAAACAATTGTTCTTAATAACATTTACATTTAGATAATCATAAAAATTTTGTTGGTGCAAATTAGTCTTTAATTAGTACTTCATTATAGGCTAAAATCTTTGAATTTAATTAAAGTGGTTAAATTTAATTGAAGTGGGGTGCTAGTTTCAGCTTCAGCCAGCATTTTCCAGCCTATTTTTAAAACTTAAATTACGGCTAAACGGGAATATGTACAATTTTTTTGTTGGTACAAATTATCTTTAATTAATGCTTAATTATAGGCTAGACATTTTTAAATTAAATTGAAGTGGGAATGCTAGCTTCAGCTTCTGCCAGCGCCCCACTCCCATTTTTAAAAATTAAATTTCGGCTAAACGGGGATAGATACAAATTTTTTGTTGGTACAAATTAGTATTTAACTATATGGAACTTAATTATAGGCTAGAGATTTTTGAATTTAATTGAAATGGAGGTGCTAGCTTCAACTACTGCTATTATCCACACTTTTAAAGGTTAAATTGCGGGGATAGGTACAATTTTTTTTGTTGGTACAAAGTAGTCTTTAATTAGTACTTAATTACAGGCTAAACATGTTTGAATTTAATTCATGTGAGGGTGCTAGCTACAACTAGAGTCAGCAACCGTATTTTTAAAACTTAAATTAAGGTTAAACAGGGATAGGTACAATTTTTTTTATTGATACAAATTAGTCTTTAATTAGTACTTAATTATAGGCTAGAAATTTTGGAATGTAATTAAAGTGGATCAAATCAAATCGACCTTGAAATATTTAAATCAACACAAGGAACTGAATTTGGCCTTTATATGGTAACCCTTACCAAGTTTTATAAAAATAACAGTGGGCTGTAACGTATAGGGGGCCATTCATTAATTACGTAAGGGTCCCGAGGGGGAGGGGGGGTTCTCAAAATCTCTACATGCCCTTTTCTCGGGGGAGGGGGGGGGGTGTCAAAGCCATTATTACGTAAGATTTTATAAGTCGAAATAAGCGATTTTTAACATAGTTTGATGAATATTTTTTAGAGCAAAATGTTCGGGAAAACAAATATGAGAACTATTTTTTTAATGTACAATTCTATTTATACATATTTTTATTTTAAAAATTTTTATTGCTGATTAAGTTTTTAAAATCTTTGATGTGTCTATTTTAACACATTTTGAAGCTTAAAAATAAAAATTATATTACGTTCTTTTTGTATATTAATCTTACTTTTATTATTTGAAAAAAAAATTCCTTTTATTATCACGCAATAATAGCATTGAATGATTAGTCACAATAGTATATCATTTTAATCAAACTAACATCACTTCACAACTTTGAACTGAACTGGCTTTTATTGTTTAATTTATTTTCTTTAAGATTATTGCAATTCTAGTCGTTCCTAATTTTACGCAAAAAATTATTCGTTTGTAGTTTGTTTGACTGATTTTTTTCCTTAGTTAACGATTATTTAAAAACTTACTTTTAATTATCAAGTAGATTCTCCAAAGACTAGATAATTATCTAATAATGATATAGCCGTAATCTAAATCTAATAATAATATAATAGTATAACCAAAATTATCTTCTAAAAAATAAAAATCTTTGATATACTTCAAATTATGAGTTTTAGTGCAATGGATCCATTTCTAAAACCTGATAAAATCTTACGTAAGAAGAGGGAGGGGGAGTCCGAGAAATCTTACGTGCCCTTACATGGGGGTAGGGGGGGGTCAAAATGGCCAAAATCATCCTTACGTAATTAATGAATGGTCCCTAGTGGGATAGGAACTAACAGAGCTATCAAATCATACAATATTTTGATTATTTCAGATGACAATTAAACAATGCATTCCAAATGGAGCTTACTTCTTACATTTTTCTTGTCAAGTATAATCCATCAAACAACCTCTCAGTGCACTTACGATGATTATATAACTGAACTAGTCTGCACTCGTATAGATTCCACGACAACATTAGAAGATTCCATTAAAAAAGAGAAAACCCAAACAGGAAGACAAATTACAAAATTGAGCATAACCCACTGTAATGTTGATAATTTAAACTCAAACTTTTTTGATGATATTGAAGGACTAAACGAAATATCGATCATAACAAACAATATAAAAACATTAACAAATGGTTTATTCCGAAAAATCGACACTTTGGAAGAGATTCGCATAGGATACAATACAATAGAGACCATTGAAAGTAATCTGTTTGGAGGTTTGAAAAATTTAAAAGTTTTAGAATTTTGGAGTAACAGATTTCAAGACTTACCGGCTGATTTATTTAATGATTTATCTTCTTTGACAACTCTACACTTGCATAGCAATAATTTAATAGAAATAAAAAATAATCTGTTTTATAATCTTAACAATCTTATTCTTTTAAGTTTGTCTTACAATAATATTAAAAACGTACAGGCTGATTTATTTAAGCAGCTTTCGTATCTAACATCCTTATCTTTGGAATCTAATAAAATAGTAAATCTAGATAGAGAAGCTTTTAAGGGATTGAATAATTTACAAGAATTAAATGTTGGTAGAAATTATTTAACATCTTTACATTCTGATATATTTATAGATTTACATTCATTATCAGCACTTGATTTAAGCAACAATGAGATTCATCTATTAAATATAAATTCCTTAAATGGACTTAACCATTTATTTAATTTAGATTTATCCCATAATAAAATTACCGAGATACCCAATAATTTATTTGAAAATCTTAAACTATTAAAACATCTGCACTTATCCAATAATCTCATAGGAGAAGTTAATTTAAAAACATTTAAAGGTCTAAAACATTTGGAATCGTTAAATTTAAGTAAGAATAAAATTAAACGTTTACCTAATCAACTATTTGAAGATAATATTAATATAAAAAGGCTTATTTTAGATAATAATGAATTAGAATATATAGACAGTGAATCATTAAAAAGCTTAAATAATTTAAAACAGCTTCAGCTGGAGAATAACAACTTAAAGAATATCAAACGGAACGCTTTTGAAGATCTTTTAGCAATTAATTCTATAAATTTAGAAAATAACAGTCTTAATTTATTAGAAGAAGATATATTTAAAAATTCTAATTATTTAAGGGTTTTAAGTTTACAAAAGAATAAAATAGTAAATCTTCCGTCAAATATTTTTAAAGATTTGCGTTCAATCAATGACCTTAATTTATCGGAGAATAGTTTAACTGGTTTGAATGAGGAGATTTTCGATAATTTGCAGAGACTAATTAATTTATTTTTAAATGATAATAAGATAGAATATTTAAACCTTGGAATATTTAAAAACCTCAGGTGGCTTCAATATTTACATTTAGATAGAAATAATTTAAAAATCCTTAAATCGAGCAATTTTCAAGGACTTGTTTCTTTAACGACACTAACAATAAATTATAATCAAATTAGTGTTTTAGAAAAAGATTGCTTTAAAGATTTAACTTATTTAGATACTTTGATCTTATCACACAATAAAATAGGTGATTTAATTCAAGGTTTATTTAGGGATCTTGAAGGTTTAAAACATTTAGAAATGGATAATAATAAAATAGGTAAGCTTGAATTGGGGACATTTGATGGTTTAAATAAAATTCAACATATAAATTTAGAATATAATCAAATACAAGAAATAAAACCTAATTTGTTTAAAAATTTAACATCGTTACTTACACTTTACTTAAGCAATAACAAACTAAACAGCCTTCACGATCAATCATTCATCGGTTTACAAAATTTAGAAAATCTAAAATTGGGAAATAACGAAATTGTTACTATAACCCCAGAAACATTTACTCCTTTAACATCTTTGAAATATTTATATTTTAATTCAAATAAATTAAGAAATTTACAAGATGGAACATTTAGGGATATACCACAATTAATAAAACTAGATTTATCAGACAATAATATAAATGAGCCTTTGAACCTATTTAACCCATTAGAATCTTTAAAATATTTATATTTTAATAATAATAATCTGAAGAGTTTACGTAATGTAACATTTTTGAATTTAGAACAATTACAACACTTACATTTAAAAGACAACAACATCGCTAAGATAGAGCCGAATGCATTCCAGCACCTTCCGAATTTGAAAAAAATTAATTTGAATAATAATGAATTAACTGACACTAGCTTAGCAACTCTTGCAGAATTAAGCAGTTTGGGCTGGTTGTATTTAGAAAATAATAACATTCAAAGTTTTGATTTAAAATTACTGGATAGTTTTGTTTCGTTGCAACATATTTATTTGAAAGGAAATAGGGTAAATTCTACTATAATAGAGAAAATTAGTCAAAGATATCCTGAAGATCTCCTAGCTGTAGATTAAAAATGTAATTTGGAAATGTATTATTTATTAAATCTAAAAATATGATTATTGAATTACTCTTACAATAATTGTTGATGTAGCTATGATTTTAGTAGATAAAATAAATTGTAAATAAGGTAATGAATTGCTAAATGTGTAAATCCTTTCGTATTGCGATGTATTTATTTATATATTTACAAAGTATTTTAATATTTTTGTCGTGTACCAGTTCATCTAAGATAATTGTTTACGAAATTAGTTTATATTTAAGATGGTAATGTATAATGTAATAACAATTATAATAACAATGTAAAACATAGAAATATTGAAATGATTTGCAGTAATTTTACGAACAATTTCAAAAATGTAATATGTTATTATTGCAAATAAACATTTTGTAAATAAATTTTATTTTTTATTTTCAATAATAAAGAATACTAGTTCAACTACGTAAATAACAAACTTATTGTGTTTAGCCAGTTTTCTCTTTCGTGATTAATAATAATATAGAATTAGTTAAAAGGTTAGAGTTAATTCAATTATTGGATCTTTGTACTAAGTCAACTTTACCTTCAATAATTGTAATTAAAGATAATTTACCTATAAGAAGTTACTCAGTTCTCTGTTAGCCAACATGTTTATGGATAATTTAGAACAAGAAATATATATGAGTTAAACCTTTCTAGACATATTTTATATTTTGGTTTCGTTAGATTATTTTGGCAGTTCTTGTGAGGTTGTCAATCAATTTTTATTTTCTTATTAATAGTCTCCACTAAAACATAAATTTTACATCAGAAACAGAAAAAACAGGGTTATTAACTTATTGGACTTAACTATTAAGATTAACGCACCCAATCTATTTGAATTTTCCATATACTACAGAAAACCTACAAATACAGACATAACTATCCCAAATTAATCCTGGCACCACAAATCACTGTACTAGCAGCTTACAGATCCTTGGTACACAGAGCTTTAACTCTTTCACCCACACAGCCAAATCTTAACAAAGAGCTTTCAACCACTAAACAACTAGCACAATCATGTAAATAGTTATAATCCAAAAATGATGATGATTATAGATTATCTATCAAAAGAATATATTGACAATAAAAACAAATGATACAAATTACATAGTGGTATGATATTTGACATACAAAAAAGGAATTCACCCAATCTGTAATTTTAAATAAGCATATTTATGAAATTTCAGAGCGGCACGTTAGATGAATTTTCAGTGATGTCTTTTATGAAGTTAAATATGGTTAATTATAATTAACATGTACGCTAGTGCACTATAGTCGGATAAAGCTTATCTGAAAAATGATTTTTCCACAGAATCTAGTTAATTTTCTTTGTCCATTAACGGATGTGGGAGACAGTTATCTAATATTTCATTTTAAATGAAGTTTAGGTCAAATTTAAAATAAAATTTAACCTAAAACAGACAAGGTGTATTTGTAATGGTGAGGTATACAAGTATTTACTACCTTATCTTATCAATTAATAGTAAAAAACAGTTTTCATGTTAACGAGATTCCTCAGTTCTAATAAGTTTCTTGTATTTCAAAATCTTACAGCTTTTGCTTAAATAACTTTGATGGAGGAATGTAAAGCTGCTTCATTACCACATAATTGTTACTATTTTAAATGTAGGGGTTGGCTTTTATTAATGATATCAGATAAACAACATATTATTATGTTGCGCTTTTGGATCGTACATTGAAATACTGTAATTGCCTAAAATTATCCAAATAATTTGTTAGGATATCTTGCGAAGAGAGGAAGATGTAAAAAAAGTATTTTTAAGTAATTAAGGTAATACATATATAGTTGTTTGGAAATTAGGTTCCATCGACATTTAATGGGGGCCTTATTTTGTAGAAAAACATAAGTTCAATTACCATTGGATTGGGAACTTTTTTATCTATAAGATTATCTAATTCCAATTAGTAAAGCCCTTTATGTAAAAATAATTAAAAGAGGTCGTTGACACACTTTCTTGATTTTTTTGTCAAGACGAATGAAAGCAGATGATATTTGGAAATTTATAAAAATAAAGTTGGCAATCTTGTGGCGAGAAATATTTAAAAAGGAATTAAAATATAAACGTGAGTTTTTAATAGAGTAGTTAGTTTTATTTTTAGTAATTAAGAAACAAGATGATACCAACAGTATTAATCTCCAAATAAAGAATACTGACTATTTTGGGAATAATATAAAAAATTAATCATAAGATTAAAAAGATAGCATTTAGTAATTAGATTTTTTTTATAATTGCATTTAAGTATTTAGAGATAAATTCATAATTAAGAAGTGTTTCTATGCTTTTACTTCACAAAAAAGAAAATCTATCTTCTGGTAGGTACCTATTTTCAATTTTCATTTTGTTTTGTTTGTTGTTCTTTGGTATTTGTTAAATTAAAAAATAAAGTTGTGTTGTTATTATTTTAAAAATTACTTTGTGTATCTGTTTTTCTATTACTGTGTTCCTAAATATAAGAATTTAGTTATTTATTATCAGTTTGTGAAGTTAATTGGTGTTTAAATGTGTTTTTTCACATTTTAGAACATTTTTCACAACAATATATTTAGCCGGAGTATTTAAGTATCAATTAAAGGTAAGCAAGTAGCGAGTTGTGTATTTCATCTCTGTTACGATAGCATCTAGCATCTGTGTCTGATAGGATATATATTAAAAAACCCCGAAATAAATAAAATATTATAACAGTATTTATACCATATTTTGGAAAAATGTCGGATAAAGTTGCACATATACTAAGTTACAAAATAGCCTTTAAAACCAATATTAACTCTTTTTAATTTTTATTTAATGCTAAAGACAGAACACACGATATCATGAAATCGAACATTTACCGTTTGAATTGTTCTTTTTGTAGTTCGGTATAATTATACATATATACTGAACAAACATTTCGAACATTGACTTTGACATAAGACATAAAGAGCATGTGCGTTATTACAGAAATAAACATCAAGAAAAATCTAAGTACGCCAAACACCCTTTAGAACAAAATCATACAATGACTCCCTAAAATAATATCAAATCCCTACATTTTTGTAATAACAAACGCAAATCAGACATTTTAGAAGCTTTTGAGATATACAAACACAAACTCAGGGTACCTTTAATAAATGAACAGATTGAGCTCAGTAATTCTCCGTTACTGGAAGTGTTAGATATTTAGTTCTTTTTATTTTTATCTTTCTATTTAGTTATCTATTTTTTGTATTTATTCAGGTAGATTAAAATAAACTTGTTAAACTTTTTACTAATCAGTTTGATTTATTTTATTAAAAAATTTCAAGTTTTAGAAAAAAGATTTTAAGAAGATGGAATCAAGTAAATGATTATTAACATCAATAATGTTACAGCATTATAAAATGTTAATTTATAATTATAATTAAAATTACATGCTAAAACAAAATGTCGATTAAATTAAAAACAAATTACGTTAATTTTAAGACTTTTCAATTAAATCTAATTGATATTGCTCTAATTTACTATTTAAAACCTCAAAGAAAAGAAAAAAAAAAGAGAAGAAAAAAACCAAACTGATATTCTTCTTAAATAATCAGAATTGTTAAAATTCTGAGATAAGATTCGAAATTTTATTGTAACATAAACGTCGTAATGTGATAGCGAATCAGTGATGTTAAAAATTTTTCAGTATGTTTTAAAACACTGAATATAAGGCCCAAATTGTCATATTGGAAGTAATTTTACAATATGGCATATTGAGACGTACTGAAATATTGAGATAATTATTGTAATTCAGAATGTTCGGCTAATTTCACTTCAAACCTTTGCATATAAAGAAATTTAGAATTTTTGAACAAAACTAAATAAATAAAAAAATAAATAAAATATAAAGAAAATATATAAAATATAAAGAAAAAATTATTATTAAATTATGAAACAAAAATAAATTTACATATTTGGAAACCAAATAGTATTGCATTTTAAATTATTACATCCAAAGGTAAAATTAAAGATCCAAATAGATGTGCTAACTATAAAACTAAATAAAGTACTACTTCTAACCTTAAAATAAAAATCGGAATCGCAGAATTTCGCTATACCTATATCTTAGATTTTGAAATTTTATAACTTTTAAATTTCTAAATTTTGATTTAAAACGACAAAGTGTTTTAAAGCAGGGGGACTGCTTGACATCTTGAATTTAAAGATATAAGGTTTCTAAACCGAGAAATTCCGCATCAATTTAAAAAATGAACTTGAAATCAAATGTACAACAGAATTTAATAAATGAACAAAATAAATAATTCAAAAGTAAAACTTAAAAAGTTCACGATTTTGTTTAACATTTCGATGGTTTTATTGAGGATGATGGTTTTTTTTTAAGTAGAAAATTTAATTTTGATAAAAACGAATTTCTAAAATAAACTTAAGACTCCAAAAATTCAAAAAAGAAATTTATTAATATTTCTTGATTTTTCTGTCGATCTTGAAAATTTTTTAAACCAGTCAGATAGGTTTTAGGTCAAAAATGGAAAGTTGGGAAAATTTGGAATATAATTTTTTGCTTCATAATATTTAATAGTGAAACTCAATTTTCCATTATTAGCTATTCTTGCATTCTTATATATTAGTAAGAATTATATAATAACAATAAGATAGGTAGTTATTTTTGTTTTATCTTTAATAATTATAAAGAATGAGCGACTCTTCGGATATTTTCAGACATTTTCGGTAATTCCCTACCTATCTTTTCTGTTAATTGAATTATTTAATTAAACCGTATACTATAGAATTAAACAGTCTTAAATCGGTTTAAATTTACCGGTTCTTTAAGGGCCCGTTATCGCCGCCAGTGTTAATCATAGGAAGCTTCATTAACTATAAAGATGGCGCTAAGGTCGGCAAAACGGAATTAAATTCTTTAAAATTAAAATTTGAAAATGTAAATAGAAACATTATTTGATCGCATCGCAGTTCTCTGCTCACAGTGTTGCCAGACATGAACTTTCAAAATATTTTAAGTTTAACTGAAATTTTTAATTTTTAAATGCCAAGGAATAATTTACGGGGGACTCAACTGAGGAGACGAAACGAGTCAAATAAAGCGTCCCCGACCTTGAACGTTAATTCAAGTTTGAACGTTACTTCTAGATGGCGCTACGATTCTGGACAACGCTGACAGTGTTGACAGATTATGCGATTTATCGCAAATTTTATCGCAAATCTGGCTAATTTTTATGAAACATTGCGACCCATATGGCACTCCAGCGAACTGTCAACAATGGCCAGCGTGGTCTGAGCGTTGTCAAGGACCGAAGCGCCCTCTAACGAAAATTTTTTAAAATACAGGCCATTGGGTACGCAAATGTTTGGAACGCCCATTGCCGATTCGTCTCCTCAGTTGAGTCCCCCGTAGAATAATTTAAGGTAATTGAAATTAAAAAGGGGAATATAAAACTGCTAAATATCTTTAAAAATATCAGTTGTTCTTGCTGGTTTTAAGAAAAAGAAAAGTATTACTATATTAAAATATTGAAAATATATATTCGTTTTAAGAAATTAATCAGGACTAATTAAGAGTGAAATAGTTTATTCAAAAATTAACCGTCACCTGCTCTTAAGTAAAGAAAAACAACATTTACTTCGGGAATTTATTAAATAATAGTTAAAAGATTAGGAAAGTTTAAGTATGGGAAGGGATATAAACAATAATCTGTTACTTTACATCCACAATCACAAAAAAGTATGTAACAATAACGAAAATGCGTTAAATGTATTAACAGTCAAATAAAACTCGTTGAAACTTCCCGCTTTTTTAACTCGATCGGCCTACATCGCGGTACGTGAGCAAAAGCCTGAACTAAGAATGATAGTTGTCATTTACCAAAATGTTTGAATAGACGCGGGATATGACCTTTTCTTAGTTCATAAAGTTCTTTTATACTGTCGTATATTCCGGCATTTTTATCTCAAATAACACCTGAACGATAATTTAGGAAGTATACCTTACCATTTTTAAAAGCTCGCTAGCTATAGTTTTGTTTTATAAATTTACACTTTTTTATTCGTTAAGGAAATAGCTTTTGTAATTTTGTATTTGCTATAAAGCATAATATAAACTAGATAACACTCTTAAGAAAAGATCTCATGCACAATAAATGTAAACTAAGTGCAATTTTTAAAAATTGTAATGAAATTCTTCAGAGCTGTTTAAGCGGTACTTTACCTACGCGATAACGGAGCCTTAATTTGAATTCGTTAGAATTTACTTTATAAAGGCGTCCTAACCTAGAAATGTTCTACAATACCGCGGTGACAAATTCGACTATAATTTAGATAGAGTCCGTGCAACTGCAAGTTCTAATATCCCTTAAATCAGAATTTAAAGGTCTGCTACTTCCCCAAGTATCGTTTCTGAAACTGCACTTATAATTTAAAATGTTTAAAAAATATATTCAATATAATTTCTCCCTGAGAGTTACTTTAATAATTTATTCCTTGTGTTTATTTCTCTTATAAATTCTTTCTCCATACAAGATTTAACCGCCAAAAAATCTAGGAATCAATAAAAGTTAAAACCAAAAATACACAAACGTTCTCACCAGACAAAAAACATTAGATATATAAAAACCAGGCGTTAAAAATAGTAAACGCCAATAAAATTATGATAGATAAAAAATAATCAAACACACGACGCTGATATTAACATAGTAAAAAGATGTGCAATAAAAACATTAATGGATTTTTATATAAAAAAATCTAGGCGTGCAAAAACCTCGTCTGGAGATACTAGTTTGCATAGGTATTCAATTAAACTTTGACCTCCTGCAGCTACTTGAACGCTCTCTCAGGATTTGGTGTCTACTTGTCTAGCTAGGTCTAGATCAACAACAGCAGCAGCAGCACCAGCAAAGGCTTGTTCACTTCCGTATTCAGTAGACTGGTAGACAACTTTTTATTTGTCTTTTTTCTCTAATCGTTTATTGCTAATAAATTACATAGTATATATGATTTTTAATATGACCGTCTAGACTAGTAAGGTGTATTGACCTTTACTTACTAGTAGTGATAGGTTACTTTATACTTACCACTATCCTGAAGTTAAATGTCCTTATTAATAAGAACTATTTTTTCCGATTAATTATAAAAGGGGAAAATTACATTGAGTAATTCGAAAAGGTATACCTACAAATCATGAAAAGGAGAGAAGAGGAAGAGAAAAAATTAGAAATTCAAAATGGATCGATTCGTGATCAAAAATTAAAATTATAATAGCATCGTCTAGTAAATAGGTAGTAATACCTACGTCGATGTGGAATAATTTTTATGTCGACGCTTCTTTCTACCGTAAAACGATAATAGGAATAACATTATAGTATTTCCGCTCTCATTCGTGCATGATATACAATAAACGTATAACGTCTGGGTTCTGTCTAGGCTTTTTACGCTTTTTATTTACCTCACGGCTTTACATTCCTAGACAGAAGCAATAAGAAGGTTGCAGACAAGTACCTACTACTTTGTCTGCTTACGTAATATCTGTTTATCTTAAGATGATACTTCGCTAGGTTTTTTGCGAATTCACCAGTTTTTCTGAAAAAGTAGAAAATTCATTTTTGACTGACTACCTACGTACAAATGCGAGGTGACGTGTGAGGTGGTTTTTTCATTGAAGTATCACAAATAATTAAAAAGATTGTTATGAAATTAGTTAAGCAATTTAATGTAATAACAGTCTCTAAAAATAAACAACCTTGACTGAGACAAAAATTATGTTGCGAATATCCTTCCCACTTTCATCACAGAGCGCCAGAGAAAAAGAAAAATGGGAAAAATTCTAGAAAAATGGGAAACTTTAGATTTGTAAGGATATAATGTTTGAAAATAGTATTTAGTAGAGGTTATGGTAATTGATACTGATTTCATATAGAAATTGGAATTTTGTGCAAAATAAGACAGTATGTATTCTCTAATCAGTGTTCTTATTAATATTCCTTTACGAAATACTTAACATCCTTAAGTCCCCCAATTTTATAAAGTAAAAGATACATGATGTACTCCTAATGACATTCACAACTACATCTAAACTTCTTCTAATGTGCGCTATAAGCTAGAAGCATAATGTTTGATCTCTTGGGATCTGCACGTTTGCTAGCTCAATTTGGGCTTGTGTCTAAATCTAATGATAGGATTTCGTCATAGACGTCCTTTAATCAAAGATTTTTGTCGTTACTTTTGGACTTACTCTTTGATCACTTAGACGGGCGTATCCGGTATGTTCAGAAGCGGGACTGACCAGGATATGATTAAAAACTTGTTGAGAGTTAAAATTATACGCGAGACGAATCAGGAAAAAACAACTCACTTTTAATGATTGTCGGGCCAATAACACAGACCCACAAAAAAATAAATGTTTTGACCTGGGACCGTGACTATGGTATTCATATGTATCTTTCGATGCAAAAACCGAATTCGACTTCAGAAAATCAGATATAATCTCAAAATCTTGCGCTAGAGCCAAAAACAACCCACAAAATGGAGTAAAACCACTACTGACTGGTGACAATAAAAAATGCAAAATTGGTTGAAAACCGCGAATGTTTTGTATTTGCAAATAGACCTGTGGTGTATGGCCAAGAACCCTACTTCCTGAGGGAGTTAAATACCCCAAAATGGTATTTTTGAACCACCCCTTAGATCAAAATACAAAAAGTAGTCAAGATGAGAATGGAGGAAATGTAACAGTGGTTTTGGAGACGAGGATTGCATGCACTGTTGAAAGATGCAATCCTCTTCTCCAATGCAATGACTGCACTTGAGAAGGAAGCTTGGTTGAGTTTTAAGGAGTGGTAAAAAACTAAAAAACAGAACACTACCAAGAAATCATTACAGGTTTGTTCGAGAATTATAAAAAATTAGGTTGTAACATGAGTGGAAGTTACATTTCCTCCATTCTCACCTTGACTACTTTCTAGATAACTTACGGGAAAATACAGCGAAGAACAAGGGGAATGGTTCCAACAGAATAAGAAAGAAATGGAACGGTGTTATCAAGGAATATGGGATGAGCATATGATGGCGTATTACTGCTCGTCTGTGAAAAGGCAGACTTATTAGTACTTTAGTAAGTACATAACAGGCAGTAGGCACAAGTAGGCAGCCAGTACGCAGATCGTTTGAAAATAAAAGGAAGAGATATCGTAAATCGTGAGACTAGTGGATTAATGGGGTTTTATTGAATTTCTTTCTTTGTCTGTATTTATTTGCATGCATTTTCTTGCCTCTATTTGCATGTATTTTATTTTGGGTGTATTTATTGTAACCTTGATGTAAGAAGTGGTGATACCCCAGTTTGAGGTGGTTTTATCCTCGTCAAGGGGGAGGGGGGTGTTGGCCATATACCAGAGGTCTATTTCCAAATACAAAATATTTGCGGTTTTCAACCATTTTTTACATGTATTTATTGTCACCATATGTCAGGAGTGGTTTTACTCCATTTTGGGGGTTGTTTTTGGCTCTAGCGCAAGATTTTGAGGATATATGTGCTTTTCTGAGGTCGGATTCGGTTTTAGCGTCAAAAAATATATATGAATACCATAAACACGGTCCCAGGTCAGAACGTTTATTTTTTGTGGGGCTGTGTAATCCACAAGGTAACAACAGTTGTCATCATCGTGTAGTTCTTTCAATAGTTAACAATGTGCCTTATAGTACCGTTAGAAAATACTGGACTTTTATTTCCACCCCTGGACATAGCAAGCCAAACTCGCAAACTTAATGATGTTTCTACAAAATCATGATATAAAATCACTGTCATGTTACTGTCAATTTTCTAGCAATAACAGAGAGTGATGAACAGAAATTACAGTACACTGTTTTTGAGTATTGGGCCCTTGGAAAAATCTACTACTTACAATAATACAGTTAATTTAATCCATTGCCTTCAGAACTGGGTCCATTACTTGTAATTTTACTACTGTTAACTTTATAATTTAATTTTTAGACTTTAATAATCATGTAAGTTATTATTCCTTACAGCAAAGTAGAGTGATGAAAAACCCAACTTGCTTTTGTATCGTTTTTATTTAAAAAAAGTGTACACACTTTACAAAAGTGTAGACATTTTAGAATTTCCAGTTCTTTATCGTACAATTTACAGTTAACTTGGTTATACAATCTTCTCAAAGATCTACTATATCTTGTAGTGAAGCGGTTGAAGAGGAGGAATTGTTTAGTTTAAAAGAGCACCGCAATGGCCCAGCTCAATTTAAAAGCCCCGACCGCTCCTTCGTATAAGTTCGAAATTAGTGTCAACATTCGAAAGATGAAGTGGTGAATGGACTAGCACTTAATATAAATGTTAGACTTACTACCACCTTAAAGATCAAGGACAATAAGGAAATAAAAACAAAGGCAGCAATAATGTACTAGTATTTTATTGTAAGTATATTATGAATGCTGAGCTTTAGATTAGAATTGCTGGAGCAATGAAGCTCACAGTCTGTAGATTATTCAATATATTTACACAGCATTGTGTGAAACAAAACCTACAGTGATTCTTGTATCCCTTGAAGCAGGAAGACACGCGGTTATATTCGATATAGCTCCGAGGTGCGGAAGGCAATCGCGCATCCCGGCTTCGGTCATATTTGATATAGGTCCGAGGTGGGCACTCGTGCTGGAATAGCTGGAGCAGTTTGCAGCCCACCGGCAAAAAAAAACAATTTATCCCAAATCCCAACAGTAATACCTTGGGCAGGATCCTTACTATGCATGTATTTGTTAGTAGGAAAACGTGTCATCATATCCGATGAATTTTTAGTTCTTATACGAATAGATGTTTTGAAAAAGATACGTTATTGACTAAAACTTAGAAAATTAGAACATCCTTGGTGGTTGGCGCTCATGCATCTTGATTACTTCTTGCTTGCGATTGCTACATTATAATCATCTATTAATACATTGATCAATTGACGAGGATTGTTCGTTGGCTCACGATAGTCTTCGTTTAAGATTTTTCTAATGGATCATTCTACTGTTTTGGCAGATCCCTATCATTTCCTTCTTCGACATATTTTAAGTGGTTTATTTACAAGCAAAAAATTAACGAATCAACTTTCCGTTTTTGTTAGACAGTTGGTGATAAAGAGTTTGGCCCAGTTAGACAATCACATCACATCATACCACACATCACATTCCATCACACTGGTTCACAATCCAGTGGTACAATTATGTATTGCAAGATGATTGACAGGTCGAAGAAAAAAAAGAAGATTTTGAATGTTGAAATTGTCATTTTAGGTAAATACGTTTACAATTTCGTTTAAAAATATTTTCGTAGAGTACAAGGAAATTCCTTAATAAAGAGGATTAAAAAGGTTGAAAGCCTTCAACCTATAAATCATCTTTCAGATAGTTGCCCCATTTAATTAGGAACAGTCTTTGCCATTTTCCTGTTCTTTTTCAGATGTACTCCTTCTTACTACAATTTTCTAAATCTACTAATTAGAGGCTTTCAATTGAACTATAGATGAAATAGAAACAGACAGCTTCAACTGGAGCTAAAGTATCCAGAAGGTACCATAAAAATGCATAAGAATAGCTATTAACATACCTAGGACCGTTATGAGTATCAAAACTGCCGCAGATGTCAGTTTAAAATATGAGCTCGTAGAGCGAGAATTTTAAGGAATCTAAGGCTTGTTATGATTCATATAAAATCCGTGGTTTGTTCAATAGTTTATCGGTTTCAGAAAATGAAGACGTCGTTAATAAATATTATTTTTTGAAATTCTTTTATCAAGTGATCAAGTCTGTATGGGTTGAGTTGACGCAATGGTTATTTTCATTTTGTTGTCTTGTTTTTGACTTGTCAGTATGGTAATATTACCGTACAGTATTACGTACAAATACAAAATAGTTATTACTTAGTTGGCAGCCAATCTTTGTATATATAAGGGTCATTCTTTCTGAACTCAACCACCGGCTAGGGCCAAAAATTGGCGCAACTTAGAAAGGCCAGCGGGGGCTCATTTTAAAGCTTGAAACCTCTACTTTCGAATGTCACCTGGCTCCTATATGAAAAAGTTTACCCTAAAACAGGTTAAACACGTATCCAGTTCCAAAAGAAAATTTTAAAAGGTGAAAAAATTAGAAAAAGAAATATCTTTTCTAGTTTTTTTAACGGCATCGCATTCTTCTTCAGAGAATACATAAATTTTATCCCCTGCGCTTTTTTCCTAGAGTGCTTCAATTTTGAGCAACATTTTTGAAATTTTATCATTTTTTTCATCGAAAATGGTGTCATATAGAAAAAAAATGATAAGATTAAAAAATGCTTATTTTTACTCGATGAATACGAAAAAAAAATTACAGACCGATTTAAAGCGATTTTGAAAATTTTCATTATTTTAGGTTTTAATTCTATTATACATGCCCAGAGATAGGCAACACCTATAACCGTAATTTTCAAAATCGCTTTAAATCGGTCTGTAAATTCATTCATGTAATTTTTTCGTATTTATTCAGTAAAAATAAGCATTGTTTACTCTTATCATTTGTGCTGATCTGACATCAGTTTCGATGAAAGAAATGATAAATTTTCAAAAACAGCAAATTGTTGTTCTAAATTTTGCTTGAAATTGAAGCACTCTAGGAAAAAAACGCAGTGGACAAAATTTATGTATTCTTTGACGAAGAATGCGATGCCGTTAAATAAAAATTATAAAAGATATTTCTTTTTCTAATTTTTTTTTGACCTGGATATGTGTTTACTCTGTTTTAGGGGTGAAATATAAATTTTTTCATATAGGAGCTAAGTGGCATTCGAAAGTACAGGTTTCAAGCTTTATAATATGCCCCCGCTGGCCTTTCTAAGTTGCGTCAATTTTTGGCCCTAGCCGGTGTTGAGTTCAGAAAGAATGACCCATAAACAAAAGCTTAATATCATGAAACCGATAAAACTATAGGAAAACAATTACAATTTAGGCCAAACTCGTTCTTATTGTCCGCAGCTTTTCTTCTTTTTTTTGTTTAATTTATTTTTTATTTTTTTTTAATTTAAATTTTGATCAAAATTCTTTGAAGATCTACAAAATTCTAGAGAAATCCTGGTAATTCTTGAAATTAAAGTCGAGTGTAGATATTTAAAAAGTGTGTTTTATCTTCAACCTCTCCACTGTTGGCCAGTATTGATTTATTTTTTTCACAACGACTTCACTTTAAAAGTCGGTCGAAACAGACAGAATGGTATCGATTCTAGCTATTTAAATATGTCGGGGAATTCCTATTAGAAATCATTACCTATTCTTAGCATTTTTTTCGAATTAGTTGCCATATGGTTACATAAACAACGTTTTTTTTACTGATATTTGTATTTTAACTGCTGATATCGTTGACTGCTTTGTATCATAATTTGGTCAGTTTAACGATTTGGCTACACTATTTTAGGTACCAATTTGTTAATATCTGAATAACATAATAATTCTGGGAATTGCTAGAACAGTTTGGTGCACTACAACCAGTCATTTTTTGGGGAAAAGACTTCGACGTTTGACGTATGTCAGAAACTGCAAGATCGAACTTGGGCTCAAATATGGTCGTCTAAAATTTGATGAGATCACCTATGTATGTGTATTAGGTGTACATACACATTAATGGACCTTGGTAAAGACATTTTTCGGGTGTAACTATTAAGTACTATATTTTTCCTGCGCCGTCAAAAATTGAAATATATATTAATACAATTGCATTTTTTAACATAAGCTTTATTAAATATCACGTATTGTAGGTAGTGCTGGTCGTGATCTATCCCAATCCCAATTAATCTTGGAATCGGTAAAAGGTTCTGTATTCGTTTTGTCAGATACATAACTGGAAAAGTAAAGTGTCACAAATGTATGAAATGGCACAATATACTGCATTTCTAATATTTTTCTGATTAAAATGGCATTTCAAGAATTTTTGTGCGATAAGTAGGACCGGAAGTAAGTGAATTTGAGAGGAGGGGCAATATTTGAAAGTCTTTTTACCAATCTTTGCTGACCATCCGAACCTTGTCAGACCAAGATAATAATCTATGAAACGCTTAGAATTAGTATATTTTAGAAAAAATTAGTCTTTATTTTCCTTTACTACTTCTAAAGAACAAATGCAGATCTATAGAAATAGAGAAAATCCCAGGAAAAACGCAAAAAATCAACCATTTGTGACTTTAATGTTCTTTTATTTCGTTACGTCACGGATCATCTCTTCATCATCCCTTATATAAGTTATTGTATTCTCACACGTATATAACAATTTCCTACATCTATCCTACATCTTTTCGATCTTCCTACTTGGTAGAGCTTTTTTATAGTTTAGAAATAATTGCGAAATGTTTGACATTTAATAGTTATTTGTATAGCAAGGCCGCGAAATTTCTTGTTAACGTAGCGAGAAAATAATTGTCGCCGAGGCCGTTTACGGCCGAGGCAGGACAATCTCGAGGACGCTAACGAATTTCGCGAACAAGGTATATACAACATTTATGTGCAACCGTAAAAAATATGTAACTACAAATTCCATTGCTTTCAGAAACCAAAAGAATAATTCATTGTAAATAGAAAGCCGGCTTTCATGTTGCAGCATTTCTATGAAGATTACATAAATAGAACAATTAGTTGTTAGTTTAAAGATCTAAGGGTAACGCTACGAGCAAATAGGGGTAACGAACTTTAAAGTACATGAAAGTCCGTTACCCTTAGTAACTGCCGCGAAATTGCATTTCGTGTTCTGTATGGCGTACGCGATGTGCCCACTTCGCGTACGGTTGTACATAAAAATCCTTTAATCACTAAATTACAATTATTATTTAAGTAAATATCATTAATTCATAGAAATTAATAGTATTTATAATACTTCAGTCATGTCAATTTGGAAAATAAATAAAAAGTTGTATTATTTTCTAGTTATGTTACTTGGTATTTTCTACATTTGAGTAAGAGAAAAAAAAATAAAATGTAATCAGCGAGTTAAGATCTTTTTACGTAGACAACACTAGAGGCGCACAAGATGCATAGCTTGCGTAAATAGGTTTCAGAGTCTTCTTCGAACTCGTGTTTCAATAGATTTATAGTTTTCTTTTTTTAAATCCTAATAAATGAAAACCAATAAAAGGATTCCGACCATATTTGAATCTGGCAGTGCAAAATATTTGACAGTTTGTAAAAGTCTTCTCAAACCTGCGTTTCTCAATTACTGCGTAGAATACTTGAGGTGCAATTTTAATCAGAAACATATGAGAAAGGCGGTGTTGTGTATTACAGTTGGTAGTACTTAATCATCCTATATCATTCCCCATAAGACTCTTGTTATCCATTTTATTTCTTGGTCAAAATTATTTAGTACCTACTATAATATTAAGCAATAATGGTGAACTAACAGACATCAATCAGGGTAGTCTTATCAACCTTCGCCAAACTTTCAAGTCTTAACAGGAACAAGAAATGAGCTAAATAAAGATGACATGACATTAGAGGTTGGTATACTGAAGAGTATACTTGCATTTGCAAAAACCATTGACATGCCACAAAACTCAATATTTTTATAACTATGTACTACGTTGAAGACTGTTTTGAGCGACAACATTTGTTACGGGTCAAAATCTCACAAAAATCATACTAGCCTGTTTCTGCTACTTCTATACTTTTTTCTTGCCTAGTGACAGACTACTGTCAATTTTTTGTTGATTTGTAGAATTTTCTTTTTTTCGTATCTTGAAAAACTTATCTAAGTCAAGTGGATGTTGTCTTCGAGTTAAGATAGATTGATTTGGATTTTGAAACTCACGCTTATGGAAGTGGATAATTTGGCAACCATACCACTCATTCGTTCTGCATAAGTTAAACATTAACTTGTCGTGTGGGTTAATGTAGTAGAACGTAGCCTTGTACGATTGTAGACGCTGTTAAGTTTGATGGACCCTCGTTAAAGGGGTAAGATTTTAGAAATGTCATGCAGTTCTATTTGAATACAATTGCTAATCATTTCATATTTTATTCTAGTCCTTTCCTTTCCCATTCTTTCTTTTCATTATCCTTGGCGCTACCTACTTTTCTGCCTACACTTTTGGCCTGGGAAACTTCACTTGTCTGAGAAATCCAGATCCGAAACTTAAAGGAACTGAGCCTGAGTGAAAATAGATAAAAGAAATAGAATTTGGCGAACTATTGTATTTACCTTGAGCTGTCAGATAAGAATACCTATATCCTTTTTTTTATACTGAAGACTTAAGGACAGAAAACCTAACTTTATTATTTACCAATTAGTCATTGACTTTGTTTTGGACGTTAAAAGTGCTCAATTTATAAGTTTTATATTTTTTTTGTGTAATCATATACTCCTTATAATTCATATTTGATGTATTGTAAGGCCACTCTTTGTAACGCAAGTTCATTTTTAATGAAATTTTTTCAAATGAGCAAAGATACTGACTACTAAAAGGAAATGCGCATTTTTTTACCATGGTCTCTTACGCTGTTACCAAACTCCTCTTATATTAGTTTCGCCCATTTAAAATACTAAGAGAGGCTATTAGAGTATTTTGAATTTCTTTAATTTACCTAGTTTTTCTTTGAAATTCTCTACGTTTAATTTATAATTTTAATAGTTGACAGGTACAGGTTAAATTTGATAGTTCTAAAACCAGAGGTTACTTTTGAAATTTGTCAGTTACTACCTTTAATGTTCCAATGATAATTTAATTCTACGTGGAAGTGGTATGTAATTATGAACTTTTCATAGAAGATGTGATTATAAGCTAATTGAAGTGATTGGGTTTCAATTTCAACAATTCTGTATATAGTCCCATAGATTAAACAAACATTTTGAGTTGGAGTATCTAGTTTTATTTGGTGTTACCTGTAGCCTTAATACGGTACCTTCTTTGAGGTTTTAAGAAAGTAGATCATTTGGTAGTGATGATTTTGTAGGAACATTCACGACTAGTTACGCTGACGTACCCATAGATAATATAATAATATACTACGTATATAGAATGCAAACTGAATACAATCAAAATTTTATGAGCTTAGCACCAAAAATACAGATGGCACCTGTAATGCGGTCTACCATGACCATCTCCATTAATAAAGCCAAGACCCGATGCAACTGGCCATGGACCTACTAGACCTACAGCTTGCTTTATAACTTAGTGACAAACCACAGACAAACCGTATCAATGCTGTTTACATAATATCTGTACAGTGTAATTGAAATGAAAGGTTCAACAACTAGCGTATTTTCAGCGATTGCGTATTGTTGATTGCATTTGAAATTATTATTTTTTAATTTGCTTTTGCAATATAGTACGCATATTACATTTTAATTTAATAGCACTGTATAATATAATCACGTGGGCTGTATCCTATAAATTCAGTTTTTTGTTTTAAAATTGAAACTGACATTTCTCAAAAAATGAAATACTCCAAAATATAATTGTGCCGTTTTAAGTTTTCGCTACAAAATTTATTTGGGAATCGATTTTTAAATTCTACAAAGGACCTGACGACATTCTTTAAATGGAAGAACTTTTGTCAACACTCTTACATTGAAAAACTAATTGAGAAGAAAATTAACAATTACCGTATTTGTGATAGGTATAACTAGCACCGAAAAATTAGTTAATAGTGCCTGTTCTAAAGGTAAGGTATTTAATGCTGATAACTTGTAAAGCAGACCGAGTAAATGTTTCGTCGAATTTCTTTAAATAAATTAATTACAATTTTATTATTGTAGCGCAGGAAGAATTTAGAGATGTTATAAAGTATTGCTGGAAAACCATACATCAATTTCGAAGACACCGCATGTTCCGAGGATACAATTTCAAATTTTAAGACAGGCCAACCAAAAACAAAACAGTGTCCAAAAGCAAAAAAAGTTATATCAGAAAGTTAACAAGTTAAAACAAACAATCAATAGACAATTTATTATACGTGTTGTAAAAAAATAAGGTACATTTTCTTGTAGTCATAAAGCTAGTTTAAAAGATAACATTGTTTGCAAGATAGTTGGTTTAAACAACAATAATAAGGCAAATGTAGTAGAAATTGTAAATACAATCTGAACTATTTAACCAATCAAGAACAATGTAGGTATTTGTTACGATGTAAGAATAAATTAATTTAAATAATTACTTGGATTTCTTTCTAAGCCAAAAGGAAAAAATAATTTAAATTCTTAAAGATGAAACCGTACAGGTAAAATGCATTTAAGATACTTAGCCCCAAAAATACAGATGGCGCACGAATTATTCATCGAACAATGCTTGGAGTTTGCATTCTATATACGTAGTATATTATTATATTATCTATGGACGTACCTAGAGTCACTCTATATTACTTATAAGAGTTGGGCCAACGCGGGAATTGACGCTGATTGGTTGGATCCATTTACACTAATGCCAATTTAAAAACATGAAGTTTGACAAAATTAGGTAATAATAGGACAGGTCTTTTACTTCTTTATAAATTTATGTGGAAGTTACTTGCTATGGTTACAACTGTTTGTACAATTATATCCATAACAATTAACTGCCAAATAAAGCTACAAGGTGGTGAAAAGATCGCCCTTAATTTGACAAATAATATGATGTTTAGTAAATCGAAGAATTTTTATGTATTTCTCTTATCTATTTCAGGTTTTTAAGAAATATAAATTGCAATTGAAGGGTTGATGTCAAACACGGTATTACTATAACCCTTAGGAGAACCAAAAACTAATGTAAGGCCAGAATTTTTATTATTTGGAACTTTGTGCAGTTTATGAAACATTCTTACAATATCCAAAAATCTGTGATTTTTGACGAAAATTTGCAAAACAGATTTGTTACTTTTTTATTAAACATAAGATACTTTTAAATTAGAATATATAGGTCTGGCAGATTTAAAAAAAACTAAAATATATACTGTTTTAAACAAAAGATTCATATCTCTAGCATGAAAGAAAAAATATGTATAAGCACTGCTGTTGTCGCCCTCGACAATGTCACCTGGGTCTTTATTAGTGTCCAGAATATCATAGAAACCACGGTGTTCTATATTATATAATACTTCACAGTAAGGGCTTGAAGATCTTTTAGTTTTGCATGATTGATCTCGATAGGTACAAGTTGTAATTCACTAGTAATTCCTTCTAATTATGCATTGTCTCCACGTTCCAGAATAGCTATCTCTTACTTAGTCTATAAATTTATTTAACACAAAAATGTTATTGCCTGAATGTATGCCATACATTTGCGAAAACTTTAGTGGAATAGGTGGTCGAGGATTCTTTACAAAAAAACTTATCAGTCGACAGTTTGAAGTTAAAAATATCTTTCTTAGTCGACCCATTAGATAAAATATGTAAAATATGTTACTGAGTAATAACTCTGAAATAAAACGATTTAATAAAGCAAAATATTTTCACTGCTTTTCAAGTGTTTTTATTACGGAAATAATTCAAATGGAAATTGACTTACTAGAGCACAAGAGACATTAACAGTTTTTTTTTTGTAGCTGAGAGTAGTTACTTCTTTTCTCAATTTTGCAAATAAAATATGAATATATATTACTCTATTTAGGAATTTTATTATATTAATCAATTCAAATAAGCTATGGTAAATTATAATGAAGTAAATGTCAGGTTATGAAACATTTGACATTTGCCAGGCAAACATAACCAATAATTTTTGCAATGTATAGTTTTGGATCCAAAATGGCGGATTGACGTTCGCGTTGGCTCAACTCTTATAAGTAATATAGAGTGACTCTAGACGTACCTACTACCTGGCGCCCTCTAATTCTTGAAAACCCAACTCTACTCTCCGTCATCAGAGCTAGCACGGCGTAATTTAGAGCGATCCTCATCTACTGGTAACAACAATAATAATATTAATAAAAATAAATTAATTAAAAAGAAAAAGTCTTCTGTTGTTATATTAGTTGTGTAGTAGTTGTTATGAGAAGAGGGCCAGATTTTTGAAACGTAACGCATTGGGAACGTTACGTTGCACATTGAAACGAACAAAGGTGTCATAGTAGCCTCATTGACTGACAATAAGTATGTTGTAGTAAGTAGAAAGCACTTTTTGCGATGTTCACTCAATGTTACCATTTATCTAAATTTACCATTCAACAAGAAGGAACGCCACTTCCTTAGACTTGATTTCTTCGGGAGATCTTTGTTGACGATTTGGTCATGTCCTCTAAGATTCTGTGACATAATGTCAATAGACTTTTTGGGGTTATGTTATAGACAATGTAATATGTAGAACTTTTGTATTATTAGACCCGATGTCATCTCGGTTGCCAATATATTAGTATGACCACGATATTGCCAAAATGCTATTATACAGGGTGATATCCATTATTGTTTGATAAATATCCTTTCTATTTTATTCAAAGAATGAGCAATACAAAAAGATAAAAATCCGTATTATGATTATGAATACAGCTTTCTCAAATATAAGAAACAAATTAAATTTAATCCGGTCTAATGAAATTATGTCCACACTACGACATAATACAGACACACACCTAAGTCGTAATTTATCTCACTATCAAGGTAAGAGACGGTTAGAAAAAACATGGTCTGTACAGTGTTCCGTTAGTTCGTTGTTAGGAAATAATATGAAATGTGAAAAACATGTTTACTACTAATTCAGCAGACACAGAGAATAGGAAAGGAACCATACACACTAAAACTACTAATAATATTCTAATATGATGCAATATTTACGAATAATTAATTTTTTCTTTTTCCAAGTTTTAGTCATCATTAAAATTTTATTAATTAAACATAAGTCTGTCTAGTCGCCGCTGAATCGGTCATAAAAGATTTCGTTTCATTCATAATTTTCACATGATTAGATCGTCTGGCGGTGATATCATTTCGTATGGAATCTATGTTATTTTTAATTGACGCATAATAAATTACCTTTAGTTCGCCACCTGCACCAAAATTCAGCTGAAGGTAAAATCAACAGGTGCCAAACGAATTTCAGATAAATCGAAATTCTTTTAGATTTGGAAACACCCAAGTGTATGCGTTATCACCTGCACTATTTCTGCTAGCCCAGTCTGAAAAATTCTTTTTTATTTTCTATAGGATGTGATAGTTGTAGAAATTAAAAAATTTCTTAAAACTGCTGTCATTCAGAAATTCCATGTAATATCTACTAACACTTCCTGTCTTGCAGAGTTCACTTTTTCATATTACACGTTACAGTAGTGCTGTGTTACAATATCACGTTGATTACTTTTTATTTATTTTCTAGTCTTTCTTATGTTACCGCTTGATGTAAGACACGTTTTTGTTAAGATTTTTTTACATTCTCTTCATGTTGCAGCATTCATTAGTTGTAGGATTCCAGAAGTTTAATGTATTATTGTGTTACTTTTATTTCCTTTCCATTTCAGATTTAGAATCAACTTAAAGGGGCTCTAATTTTTTGACAAAATAGGGGACTGGCTAGTGAAACTTATAGTTTAGAAAAGAATTCATAACAGTTCTAACATTGTAGTTTTAACAAAACATAAAGATATAATACCAACAAAAACCTTTTTGGGTAAACAACATTTAAACAAAATATGATTTCAAATCAGGCAAATTAATGGTTGCCATGGGAACTTAATTTTCTCTTGGGAGAAAATTCCACCAAGAAAATAGTGATAATAAAAGAAAATTGTGTATATTATCCAAATAACTTTTATTATATTAAGAAGTTATAAAAAAATGTATTTCTTCCTTTAGGTATTTAGTTATGTTTACAAAAAACAATATTCATACAAAAGAAGATAACCACAGGTTTTTGAACTTTAAATTCTTGTGAAATTCACAACACAAAAAGAAATAACAAATTTTGTTTATTTTATTTGATACACGATAAAAATAATAATAACCATTAATATATTGACGATAAATCAATAAATGAACAAGGTGGATAAATGGATCTATTTCGTTTTATATGATGTTTCCTGTTTGTGACCAAAAATTTTTAAGAAATTATGTTTATACTTTTAAATTATCTTCACAAATAAATATCTGTGTTTATTAATTCGGATGAATCAGAAGTTCAATATACTACGACAAAAATCACGATAGCAATCAGTACAATTTAAATAAATGCTTATTTAAATGATTATAATATGACACTAATGGTACATACATGTATTTTCTACGTTAAATTATTATTTTATCAAAATGATCAGATTAGTAAAAAAACATCAAGATGTACATTTATAACAGTGATCCTCAAGGTACTGCGTTAGGTCCATTGCTTTTTTAGCTTAAAATTAACGAATTCTTTAAATTAAACCTGGACAAATTAATACAAGCAGTAGTACCTAAGAAATGTCTTCTGTTGTGTTTATTCTTATTATTTATGTATTAACTGTTACTTAAGTGATTCAATTTTACTATATCAAACAAATCTAACAGAACAAATAGTAATATAGAGAAATTCCGTACAGCAATCTTCTAGCGTCACGGGAATTAATGATAAGAGCTACCCTTTAACTACTTGTTAGATAGTTTTCGAGTATTTTTGAAGCTTTCTTTTGCTTTCTTACCTTTTTTCAACAATTTTCACGCGTCAATTATAACTTTCTTCGTTTCTGCTTATAGGCTAATCCCATTGTTTAACCAGGTTATTTTTATAACACGAGGCAGAAGTTTTAACAAATATACCTTTAAAATATTTATTTCATCATAAGTAATTTATAACCTTAATTGCAGCCTTACGTAGGTCAAGTGATATACGATTACTGTGGAGGGTATCTACATATATTTTACGTCCTCTATGGCTGATGATTGATTGATTGGGAAATAAAGTTTAAGAATTAAGAAATTGACAGAAACTTTTTCTCGTGTTTCATATTTCAGTTCTAGAATCAGTGTCAGCATGTATGTACAAAGACTAATCAAAACTTCACCTGGTCCGCCTACGATTCAATTACAGTAGAGTTGTTCAAAATATGTATTAGATGAAATGACTTGTTCACATATCAACATATTCAATGAGAGAACCTTAAAATATGTCATATTATAAATCATTTAAAAGGTAATTTCAAGTACTTTCCAATGGTATATGACACGTCTGCGGACATAGATTATGAAAAAGTCGACGGCCAACAGAACAGTAAAATTAGATCAAAACATTGATTTAGGAAAAAAATAATAGGAAGTGAATTGGCTGAAAATTAGCATAGATGTTCGCAAATACTGCTTAAGAAACCGATGAGTCCCGTAAGATTTTTCACAAGTTGGTTTCTGTTGTATTTAACCACTAACAGTTTCGGAGATATTATGGCATAAAAAATGTACCACATCCTTATTTTGTGCATTTTTTGTGGGAAAAACAGCTTATCAAGCTGTGCGCAGTAGCTATGAAACTTGTGCTGGAGGTAGGGGCGATTATTATTATTATTATTATTATTATGCGGGCCCATCGTGCAACCGACTTACAGATGTTATAGCATAAATCCCGCATTTGTGTTACAGCTAAGAAAAACTGCAGAATACCTTAACCAGATTTGTTTATTATTAACATTTGTTTATTACAACATTATTATTTGTTTAGTGAGATTTATTACCGGAGGATATTGGAGATCGTTATAGACCATGCAGTGGCAGCAGCAAACCGACCTCACTCGTATTTAGTAGTTACAAGAATTCTCGGCAAGGTGAGGTGGGTAAGTGCATTATGGAAAAAGCTTGCCTCAACTTCAGAGTGCGCTTGCCTCAATGGACTAAAATTGTTGGGCTGGATACGCAGCAAAGTTTAACCCTGTATACTAAATTTCAAGTTAAAAAAAATCAAAAACAAACTGGCTGAAACTGTCTTATAAAAATAGGAATAGAAATTGCAATACTTTTCCAAATATTCTTTTTGTAGTGAATTAATAATAGATTAGTGACAGAGAAATGATGATGGTTTTACCATCACATCAATGATATTTACTAAAAAAATAAGTAGCATACGCTCTTACCCCAAAAACGCACTTGTTTACACTATCTCATATTAACATAAAAGTCTATAATGGCCCATCGGAACTTTACTCCCATTGAAAATGTAAACAAATAGGGTTCGCCTTCAAAATCGGTAATTTTAAGAAAATGAGCAGGCGCTATTAATGATTATTATTGAGTCCCAGTGCTTATAAAAGAAAATTATGTTAGGAAAAATTTGGAATCACTTTGAGTTTCTGATAGTTAATACAACAAGTTTTAGTACTAGGTAAATATTACAGCATTATGAATCATTACCAACTTGAGTTCGGTGCCGAAGATGACGATAGTCTCAAGCGTTATTATCTCGGAAATTAAAACTCCTAACGAAAAGTTTCTTGTAACTTTCGATGGTTATCATAGCATAGTTATCTTTAACATTCTTATGAAAATGCCAAGTTTCCCAACCTACATCAGTAATGACGAATCGAGATTGATCAAACGTAACACTGTCAATCATACCCAACAGTATCAGAGCTTACATAAGCTCGTATTATTGAAGGAGGATATTTTTGTTTTCTATAAGAATTGTTTGCCATGCATTTAATGATTCTTAATGTCTATGGGAACAAAAACAGAAAAACACGTTAAATAAGTAAATGACAACCATTTAAGATTTGATAATATGAGTCTTGGTTTTTAGTGGAGACAAGATTTAAACTTGGAATATCAGGCAGGATTGAAGCTTTGGCAATTCTTACCCCCAGATATAATTCTACCTTAAAGGAGACATTCCACCACACGTCACGTTAGGGTTCAGCGAAGTCGCATTATGTCGCTGTACGTCGACATGCGCATTTAGACATTCTATGGAGTCGGTTGGGATCGTTACGGCAGTGCTCTAATTGTTGAACCAATAACAAAAATATTGACTCTCCGTCCAAGAAGAAAAAAACTCGATATTGAGTTAACCCGATTAATCAAAAACGACCAAGATATGACGAATTTAAAAGTCTTTGTAGCGAATTAGGATCGTTCCCAGATAGATATTATACATCCTTCCAGGCAGACACATGAGATTTTCAATTTTTATAAGTACATATTTAGTGATTTATCATACACTCTTCTATGATTAATTTTTCTTTTATTTTGTGATATTTTATATACGGCAGACGCTATTGATTGCTCTAGTCATAACATCCGTCAACGTAGTACATCAGTGTGACGGAGAGATTTTGTATTGACGTGTTCAGTGGAATGCCTCTCATTTCAATCTATGCAAGTACTAATGCACATATCGCTGTATATGAAAGTGACGTATACCGCCTGACTTGGTGGAATGTACCCTAAGTCTTAATGTAACTAAGATAGCTGTGAGATTTCTTATTATGTTCGGATGGCACAGCCCTGTAGGTCGGATTTGATTTTTTTGGGAATATATCATTAACGCTTTACTGTCCTTACTGTGCATCAATGATAGTTGCTCATTTTTGTACTGCCTCTCACTCATTGCACTTCATCTAGAGCAGCTCTCTAGATTATTCTTCATCTCGCTATATACCTTCAATTCAACTAAAATGTAACTTTGAGGTTGAGATGACTTGTTTATAAACCTTAATGTTGTAAAAAAATGACACATTAAAATCAGTTGAAAAAATTACAACGATTTTAAAAAAGCTTCTATGGGTAGTTTGTAAAAGCCTTAATAAACAAATAATTAACATTTTAGGGATGTTTATACAAATAGCAACATATAATTAATTATTAGTCAGAAAGTCACACCTATCTAACAGGTTCAATAAACACTTTTCTACAATTGAATTTTTTAGTTTGATTTAAACATTGATATGCCCTTTATTATATCCAATGGAAATCTCTTAGTTTTACGCACGATACCAAACACAAAAAAATAATTAATATTTTAAAACCAATTAGGAATGAAATAGTTCAATGTATCTATTTATTTATAAACATTTGCTATTAATACAAATATTTGGAATTTTACGACTTGGCATAGAATATTAAAAGACGGCCACATATCCAAATAAACCAAATATATATAACCTAAATTTCAGTGGGTAATTCCAAAAGTAAATGGAATTTAGATTTTTAAAATTATAAATAAAAATATATTATTTACTAATTAATTAATTTGAACAACTTGAAAAGAACTAGAGCTGCTTTTATTAAAAGAGAGACAGAGAAAAAATGTCTGAAAGAACTGAACGAGTTTTCTGAAATTATATAGAAGAGATTAGCTAAGGTTTTAATGGTTTACCATTTTAAATGTTAGAAACATTTTAACGGAAATTCTTATTTAGTCTTTTTAGCATTTTCTGCGTCATTTCCTGTTGATGTTTAATTAATAAACGTATAATTCAATTTCCTTGCTTTAGCAAAATAAGTTCTAATAGTATAAAAGAAGAATTTAAATTGCACTTTAATGCGCGAATATTAAAAGCCAGACAGACGATAATGTTATAAAAAATGTTTGTTATAAACGAGTTTATAATAATTTTAAAAATTTAATTTCAATTTTCTATTATTTATAATTACAAATTCTTTCTGCTTTGCAAATTCGATTTGTAACAAGATCATGCACAATAAGCTGAAAAAGACAAATCATGCAATTTTCAATATTTTCAGCACAAATCTGTCATAGTTGAAAAACCATGCAAAGTGTTCAATTCTCAAATTGCATTAAAACTTAAAACGATTATAATTGTAATCAAAATCAGGTTTTGATAAATCAACATGCTGAAAATGCAACGTTTTAAAAATGCATGCGGAAAACACATCGTACCTGTCTTCTATAAGTTGATTATCGCGCCTTCATGTAAAAAGAAAGAAAAATCACATAAAATAAATTTAATATACTAATTAATTCTTTCATTATTTTTAAAATTTTGAAAAATCTAATTAAAAATGTAATCCAAAAATTTCCTTACCTTTCACGCACACCCTGATCGTATCTATCCTCTTGTAAAGAATTTGTAAAATTAACAATCGATGATAAATTCACATGTAAAGGACTGAAATGATCGAATTCCGGTTGTTTTTGCAGACCTTCGTTTTCCTCGTCGTCGAAAGGAAAGTTTTTCATAGTTGCCGGTTGATCGGCCTGCATGAGATCGTGAGGATCAAAAATTTCTTCTTCAGCGGAACTTTTATAAGCATCCTTAATATGATTTAATTGTTTATGTTGATGAACGTGGTAAGTTTTAGGTCGCACATGGGTTTCATAATACCAATCAAGGAAATCGGTCAGGCGCTTTTCGAACTCTTGCATCGAAATGTCACTTTTTAATACAGGAACCGGGTTTTCAGTTTCAGTCTTTCGCGGGAAATATTCGTCGTCATTTTCAATAATATTTTCATCGTTATTGTTATTACTAAATTTAATATTATTTATAGGCACACAATAGATAATAATAGTTCTTGTGAAAATTGTTAAGAGTAAAACTAAACTTGCGTATTTTGACACCATTTTTATTTTTCAAAAATTGGTATTTTGGAGAATTCACTATTATTTTTTATTTTCAGTCGTCTTCAGCACAACTCTGAAAAACAATGTTTTAAATTAGTCACAACACACACTAATATTTATGTCTATTGAAGAATGAGACACAACACAATATTTCAGTTTTAAATTTAGAAAAAACAACTCGTGAAGATTTCAGGTTAACAACCTTCGCTCAAGAACTTCATTTTTAATCTGTAGCATTAGCAGTATTTTTTCGAAAAAAAAATCGCTTATTAGATGCTACCAATTTTCCCTCTTGTCTGCTCTGACGTACAGTGTATACTAAGGTGTTCGATTATAGATTCTTATTCGTGAATGAGTAAGACGAAGAAGCAGACCTGCGTCGCTCCTCTCTCTTCTACATTATGAGACAGCTATTTATATCGCCTGTTTAGAGACGTTCTGTCTAGCAGGAAATCTTGCTAAATTGTGCAAAAAACAAGCCAATTTGCTGTAATTTTATACGTGTACCAGTATTTGTAGATACTTAATTTACCTAATAAGAAATTTTACGGTATCTCTTTTTGCTTGCATGTATAAACAAATTTAGTGTATTATTAAAATTAACAGAAAAAAAGCAGCGGTGCCCCGTATACCGCTGTTTCAGTTCTAATATTTTTATACTTTATTATTATTTTCGGGATTTTTCAGTTATTTTTAATAGTACTTACGTACTTACTTAGTTCGTAGAATAGAATTTTTAAATTTACTTCTGCTTCACATATACATGTTTTCACTACCTACCAATGTTTAAAATTAAAAAAATATTTTCAAGAACTTGAATACTTTAGAAATATTCCTCGAATGAAATATTTATTTAAAAAGAAGGTCTGTCGGGAAATGTATCAATTACTTTCAAAAACTAGTAATTATTATCAACCTATTAAGTTATAACAATTTCAAAAAATTTTTGTTGAGAATATTAAAAATCTCAATTTTTCATTTAAAGCTGTGCATTGTAAATTTTAAATAAATTCGATATTAGTAATTTTCTTGTGAATGGTGATCATTCAAAATTCAGTTAGATCCATCCGTATTCAAGATTCCACAAATTCTTTCATATTTTTAACTGAAATTAATTTTCCAAGAATCCTATTTTGTCAGAACCCATCATTTTATAAAAGGGCCTAAATTTATGGCTTGTCAAAAAGAAGCAGGTTTGCCAATACAACTTCCTGGTAAAATATAGTACATACTATAACAAAGTTCTAAGAAGGATTCTAACCCTGACGAATTTCTTAAAACCACTCCAAAGATGCTTTCGATTAGCTTCCGATTAGCTCTCACCTAATAGTGAATCACTTTTCATTAGTAAATTCAGAGAAATTTGTAAATTCTTTATTTTGAAGTTTTATCCTAAACAATATAGAATAAGGAGATAACAATAAATAGATTGCTACAAAAAACTTCTATTTTATAAATTTTGAAAAATAAAGCGAAAGTTTGAATATGAGAATTAAATTAGAGTCTTATTGCAACAAAAAAGAAAGATGATAAACATTAATTTTAAATAACTTGAACTAAGAGTAAATATATTTGATAATTTGTAAAAGCTCTTGTATAGAATAAATAAGAAAAACTTTAAAAAGAAAAAAAATCATTTTCTACGCTACAAAATTTAACCCTTAACTACCCGGGTGCTGTAAGAGTAACACAAATGCCTGGGACTGGTCACGGTGACCGCTGATCTCTAAGCGCTAAAAAATTCAAAATAAGTCATTTAAATTTGTTGTTATAGTTCTTGAATAGTGTGAATTCTCATTTAAAGATTTTTTTTAAATTTTTATAATCAGAAATTGATATAACTAAAAAAATGACTTAACGGTGGAAATTACGAAAAGACATCCTAATTGATTCTAACATCAAAGTTTATTACAGACAGAAAATAAAACAATTTTCTTACAAAATAGGATAAACTAAGTTACAATAGATATATCTAGTAATGATTTTTCAAAATCCTTATCACCAAAGCGAACTTTCAGTGAAGAGCTAGCCATAACTTAAATACCCGGGTCCGGTCACTATGACCGCACGAAATATTTAAATTTAAATAATAACGCAACGCGTGAACACAGATCAATGTGCAGCGGGCTACGAACTGAAAATGATGCTATTTAGGAATACCTAAAGGCACAAATCTTAATTCTTCCTAGAAATAGGAAAAACCAAAAATCACACAGATACCTGCGGTCACAGAGACCGCACCTGAGTAGTTAAGGGTTAAATCTGTTATGTTAAAAACGCACATTTTTATGTTAAATTAATCTTACAGCATTCATTTGTTTTGACATTTTTTTAAATAAAAACCCCTAAAATCGTGATTTTAATAATGATTCTTAATACCGGAAAATGACGATATCATATCATTTAAAAATCTCTTACTGCAATTCTGAAATGTGACAATGCTCCATCTTGTTGGAAGAAGCGTTTGGATGGAGGATAAAATGTTAATATTTTCTCAGAGATTTGCTGGTGTAAGATGCGGAAATTCTTATACTGCTGTTTAGACTGTTTAGAGAATTACAGAATTTATCAAAATCACGAAAGAAATATACAGTTTTCTGTTTAAAAAATGTCTATTTTTAATAGTGCAAATCGACGTGTTTCAGGATTTCAAAATAGTTTTAAGAAAAACTGTTGGATTTAAATGTTTCCATAAATTACGTAGAATGCTCTCTACACGTGTTTCGGTTTGTTAGATCTTTTTCAAGAGATACTCGTAAGTTTCTGATTTGAAACTGTATTCGACAGAAGTTGCCCAAGCAGCATCTAAGTAGCAGATCGGAACTTTGATTTAGTACTTGTTACGTAACTACAACTAAATTGATGACTTTATAGGTTTAATTACTTCAGTTTGAATTATTTTAGTAATGATGTAGTTGTTTCTAATATTTATTGGAACTATGTAGTTCCATTACTTCTGAGTAACATTTAAAGTATGTGGAACGGTATTGCCACTTACAAGGGGACCTTACAGTTGACGTGTCGCAGATTTCAAAATGTAAATTCGCAGGTTTATAGTTTTTAATTAATTTTTCAGGAATAGTTTAATAAGAAATAACTACCTAATCGTTATGTCAATTATTCGAATATATATATATAAATAAATCATTTTATTAAATTTATGGTAACTTTTAACTATATACATATTATTCGTAGGTTCGTGTTCCAATTTTCTGCATAATAATTAGGGAGAGTTACAATTACGATCTAGGATCTAGGCAAAACAAGACTTATAATCATAATAATTTTTATTGAATTATTTAAAAGTCTAAGAAAAGCTCAACTGTAAACAGGATGCATTTTTACTAAAAAACTAATTTAAAAAAAAGTAACGGAGCTAGTGGGAATCGAACGTTAGACCTAGGTACCGTATATAACGCTACTACGTTACCCACGCGGCTACCCTGTCTGTTGCGAGTAAGATTTTTATTCCACATAAATACTTTGCGTTTTGTTTGTATTAATCTGTTATTTTTCAAATAAGCCGCATTAGATTAAATGCAGAAACACGTATTTCCTTATTCTACTACTTTTGATTTACTTTTATTTAAAGTTCTTTTTATATATCAGCGCCACGTCAGCTGTAAGGTGCCATTGTTAGTATATAGTAACATTAAAGTTGTACTGAAAGTTCCTGTCATATTTTACTATATAACCTATAATAAAAATAACAAATTATTGCCAAATTCTGCCTTAGGAATATATAAAATAGTTTCTATCATGTGTATCAACTTATAAATATTTTTGTCATATTTTATTAAAGACATTTTTTATTAAAAAAATATATTTAGTTTTTATTTTTCGATCTATCATCATCACATTTAACAGAAAGGTTGCAATAGTTTATAATTTTGGTATACTGGAATGACAAGAATTAAACATTTCATCGCTTTTCGTATTATTAAGTACGTATTACAAATAAAATAGTAATCCATTTTGTGGCACGATCACAGCATTAGGTATAGAACATGATAGAATATTTGACAAGTTGCAAGAATAAGAGAAGGCAACCACGCGACACGATGTGTCAAAGAGGAAAGAAATTCCACGAAAGTAGCAATTACTACGCCGCCACGTTCCCGCTATGTAGCTGAACAAGTTCCAGAAAGGTTACTGCAACGTATCTGCTACCTAAAAATTGTTCCCATTTTGGTTACAGGTACGTAACAAAACCGTAGCAATTATGCGCTTGTGACAAAAACTTAATAGTTCTAATAGTAGTTGCTGGTAAGTAACGATGAGTAAAAATGCTGCTTGGGTGCCCTTGTCACTTTACAATCCCTACCATCTGGTTTTAAAATTTTTTGTTAAAAAATACATCTCTTAAGGAGGTGTTCGTAAAGCTTGTTTGGTCGTTTACAATGAATGTGTTCTTGTTATAGGATTTTTTAATTTCTAATTGTTCTAGCAAATCTAACCTATTATCTTTCTTTTGTACATGCAATAAGTCTACTCTATCTACATCTACGAAATGATTATTATCTATACAATGGGTGGCTAGTCCGGACGATTTCTTATTATATAAAATATCGCGTTTATGTTCTACTAGACGTTCTTAATGTTTCTCCCACTTTGCCCGATATAAAACGCTACTGATAGAAGTACAATTGTAAATTCTAAGATCATTCATAGGTTGATACTTATGATAATTGATTAATTGATATCATGAAATAAATAAAGATTAGTAAAAGTTTCACAGTATTTATTAAAATATAACCTGACAATATTGTTTCGACAGCTAAGCTGTCATTATCAAAGGTAATATAAATATAAGCAAACACGTCGCTAAGGTAGATACAAAAATAGGTAACTAGATAAACTCTGTACAGTACTCTGACAAGTACTTTGACAAATAAATAATAATAATAATTGCTACTACCCACTGCCTGGAGAACCAGGACCCAGAACGTATATGAAGCTTGAGCGGCAGGGAGGGGCAATTATTATTACGCAGATTCATCATGCGACTGCTATTTATAATTTTAAAGTGGAGCTAAAGCACTAAATAAAAATTTTTAAATGTTACACAAAAAATTAAAAAAATTAATCAGAATCAGAATAAAAGTGATACCATCGAAAAGCCCTTGAATTTGTTAAATATGTAAATTATTTTAGCCAAAACGCCTGCAGAGACTTTGAAATAAGAACCCAAAGTTAAAAACTCGCGAAAAATGAAGTTAAGGGAAAGGCTCAATATGAACTGGTACTGTAAGCAGTTAAAGATCCACAGATGCTGGTATAATGTATATTCTATGGTGTAAATATAATAAATATAACTTTTTAATGCCAAGAAGTTAGTTCCTTTGCATTTTGGAATTCGTAATGTCAGCAGAGATTAGACACACAGATGATTTACACATTACATTCCACGACACAGTATTGTCAAATATGTTACTCCACACATATGAACGGCACAGGCAATATCTATAATGAAGATTTCAACGTTTCCTCTCAACGGCAAACTTGTCCGTGGCCAAGTATTCTAGATCAAGAAATCTTGCCTCTTGTTATCTATGATCGTGGATTCAGTCCTTGAATGATGTACTTAACATACTCTTCAAATATATTTAACAGGCTGATTTTACAGGAACATATATGCCATATTTTCTTCGCCCAGATCAAAAACATTTCTCATTGCATCAGTGCATCAGAAGTGTCGTAGTCTTGAGGATGGAGGGTTTGGGTTCAAATCAGCCTTTAACTAGACTTATTCTACAATTCACACTCAAATCTTTTGAGTCAACATCAAAATAAATTTTGTATGACAAAGACAAACTTGCACTTGTTTTGTCATCTGGAGCAATGTGGGAAGGCTCATTAATCGATATATCGTATTTCCTGTTGATAACGCTCGGAAAGAATTTAAAAACGAAGTATCGGAATCACATCGAATAATAATTGGATAATATTAGAAGTGTAAGATAAATCTTAAAAATTTAATAGGAAGTCAACACAGAGATTTATGGATTTAATTTTCTAATTATTTAACTTTCTTGGACATTTTGACAATATTTGCGTCTAAAATAAAGTGGGAAATGTTATGAAAGGAAATCAGCAATTACGAAAAAAATTGAATAATTGGATATAATTCATAATTCTAAAGCTAAACGTCATAATTTACGTAAACGCGGTATCTTAGAATCTTCTTATACTAGATTTACAATTTTATAAGACGTTGAAGCTTAAAAGTTTAAAAAACTAAAAAATTTTATTTATCATAAATATTTTATTGATTTTGTTGTTTTGATTGATTTCACAATTGAAATATTTAACTGGCTAAAAATTTTAACAGATTTGATAATAAATATATTTCTGTTTAAAACTACGAAATAGAAAGAAGATACGAATAGATTGTATAAAATAAACTTCTTTTCCTTTCCATCATAACTGGTTGACCATATATTGAAAAAGTACTTTGTTATGTAGTTATTTGTATTACAAGGGAAGAAAGGGGAAGTTTTTCTCCAAATCAAACAAGAGAGAAAGCTGCTTTGTTCGAGTCCATATTATGCACTTGTACTTCGCTCTATATAATAACCTTCAATTTATTAATTTATAAAAATTAAAAGCCCCAACAAATATACGATGTTCATTAAAAAATGACTTACTTAAGCAGAATCCATACGTCAGAATCAGAAAATACAACAGCTCTTTATTTTGAGGCCACTCTGTACTCCAGATGAAAGAAAAAGAGTATCCAAAAGTAGACTTCCTTGCTTCAATTTGTTTGTGATTTATATTTGTTCATTATATTATAATTAATTAGTAGTTATATTTTAGGGAAGAAACTGGTTAACTGTTGGCGAAGCCATCGATATTTTTGGTTGATCAGAATCGTGGATTACTGTTTGAGATGTAGTATTCTAAGCAAGTTTACTGCTTAGGATACTATACATATAACTACTATATAAACTACTAAATTACTAAAAAATGATATATTTCTATCAATAATTTCTAAGTGATGCATAAACTTTGTAGTGAAGAATAACAATAAATAATTAATTCAGATGAATTTGTGAAATTTTAAGAATTTTAAAATATTAAGAAGCTTCAGTATGAAAATCGAGTTAGATCCTTATAAACCAATCCGATACGTACGCATGGTCTAAGAGAGACAACGAGAGTTGAATTGAACAGGTATTAGATGACCATTACTACTACTAACGATTTTAACCCAGACACTAGTTTCCTTCCTAGTACATTTACGATAAAATATTCTCAGACAGTCTGGGGGGCCTAATTTATTAATTAATGCAAATCACTTGACAAAAGTCTACAATAACAGGAATTTCAAAGAAAATCTCAACTTGTTTTTCACATATCTGTGACATCATCATCGTTGTGAGATTCTGCGAGATCGGAATATCTTGTCTCGCAGCGGGTGGTTACGACTAGTTGTGGATTTGTAACATTAGAATCTCACGGATTAGAATTGTCTAATTTATTTATATTTCTAAAACCAATAAAGAACGCAAATATACACAGACACACAAAAAGACAATTTACAAAACAGGAAACATTCTTCTTTTGATAATAGGTAGGTTTTTAAGATTTGGCTTATTGGAAATTAAGTTTTATAACGTCTAGTTTTGTTAATTATTCTAATGTTATTTTTTAGTTTTTAATACTTCTTAGAAAAGGTATATATTGATTATTGCTTGATTATATTTTATGTTACATAACAATCAATTCTGTTATTTATATTTTTAAACTAAATTTTCAAATTAGACTTAATGGAATTATGTGAGTTTAAATGGTTTCTAAATAGATTAAAATATTTTTTAAATAAGCAGTCTGGCACTGAACACTTCCTTCCGTCTGATGGTATATCTCTTACGACTGCGCCATATCATATCTTTGTATTTTATGTTATAATACAATCTAGTGTATATGAAGTTTTTGATATTATTAATCAAACTATTTGATATTAACTATTAAATATTCAGAAAGACTTCCTAATACGCTTATAATGATTGTCACTGATTAAATGAACCATATTAAATATTAGTTTTAAAATCTTAAATTTCTGAGAGAAATGTTCATATATATTTCGAAATACTTGTATGTCATTGTCTTTGTCAATAAAATTGTATATTTTATAAGCAAATCTTTTCAATATACTGCAATTTATAATAATGTTAATCTTACAAGAAATAAGTGATATTTTAACAAATTAGAAATCCATCTACAAGAAATGCTATCTGAAGGAATATTAATTTTGACTGGAAACAAATATGCATATGTTCTAAATGTATAAAAAATTATGAACTTGGAGAAGAATTTATATCCATTTAGTTTTTGAAAATCCTACAAAATGTTTTATATAGTAAATATTTGATAAAATTATATTTCTAATATTTTAATTAGAAGTAAAAGTTTATATGAAATTCTATTGTTTTATGGAACATTTATGGTTTAATTTTTTAAAATTGAAAATCATTTTAAAAATTGTTTAATATTTAATATTAATTTTTGATTTGTGTGATTAATTTATAACATAAAAATAATTTAATTAAATATTGAATTTTAGTTTTATTTTTTATTTCATTTGCTTTTTCGGCTTATTTTCTATTACTTACAGTTTTATGAATGTTTCAAGTAGTTTTTATCGAAAATATAAGTTATAATATAATAATAATATAAGTAAATATAAATAATTAAGTATTCAATGTATTGTTTTAATTAATTTGAGCAATTTTAATTTTAATTATAATTGATATATCAAATATTGACAGTCAGTTTAAACATCAACTCGTTTCGAAAACTTGTAAAAATTATTTCAGCAAAAATCTAATTTTATAGAGAATTTAATTTAAACGGAGTGTTCAAAAGTATACTTCAGTTTATAATAATATTAATCTTACAAGAAATAAATAAGTGATATTCTTAACAAATTAAAAATCCATCTATAAGAAATGCTACCCGAAGGAATATTAATTTTGACTGGAAACAAATTTTGCATATGTTCCAAATGAATAAGAAATTAACTACTTGGAAAATAATTTATATTCATTTAACTTTTGAAAATCCTAACTAAATGTTTTATGCAGCAAATATTTGATAAAAGTATATTTCTAATATTCTAATTGGGAGTAAAACTAACTTTATATGAAATTCTAATGTATGGTACATTTATGGTTTAATTTTTGAAAATTAAAAATCATCTTAAAAATTATTCAATATTTAATATTAATTTCTGATTTGTGTGATTAATTTAGAACTTAAAAACAGTTTAATTAAATCTTGAATTTTAGTTTTATTTTTTATTTCATTTACATTTTCAACTTATTTCAATTATATTACATATATCTTTATGAATGTTTCAAGTAATTTTTTATCAAAAATATAAGTTATAATGTAATATTCAATGAAATAATGTAATTTATTAATTAATTGGAGCAGTTTAAATTTTAATTAATATATCAAATATTGACAATTAGTTTAAACATAAATTCGTTTCGAAGATTTGTAAAAATTATTTCAGCAAAAATCTAATTTGATATAAAATTTAATTTGAACAGAGTGTTTGAGTACAAAAACTACACACAGTACGTATTATATTTTAGTTTTTAGTAATACATAATTTAATTTAATTTAATTTAAACTGAGTGTTCAAAAATATACTGCAATTTATAATAATATTAATCTTACAAGAAATAAATAAGTGATATTCTTAACAAATTAGAAATGTTAAAAATTGTTCAATATTTAATATAAATTTCTGATTTGTGTGATTAATTTAGAACTTAAATATAAGTTAATTAAATATTGAATTTTAGTTTTATTTTTTATTTCATTTACATTTTCAACTTATTTCAATTTTATTACATATGTTTTTATGAATGTTTGGAGTAATTTTTTTTATCGAAAATATAAGTTCAATGAAATTTTTTAATTAATTGGAGTAATTTAAATTTTAATTGATATATTAAATATTGACAGTTAGTTTAAACATAAACTCTTTTCGAAAAATTGTAAAAATTATTTCAGCCAAAATCTAATTTGATATAAAATTTAATTTAAACAGAGTGTTTGAGTACAAAAATTACACACAGTACGTATTATATTTTAGTTTTTAGTAATACATAATTTAATTTTTATTTATCAAAACAGTTTAGATTATTGTATGAAATTATGATAAATCTCGAAGTATTGGCATTATAAAACTCTAATCTCTATAAAAAGATTAATTAATAAGTTAAAAATTAGTCATTATTAGTCAGATTTAATGCGAAGATTTGAAGATATAGAGAAAATTGAATTGACCACGTTACTAAGGACAACTATCTACTTATAAAATATAAATTTAATTTTATAAGTGAAATGAATAATGATGTCAAGTGAACAACTATTGCAAGTAAATTATCATATCTATCTTGTATCTATTCATTTTAAAAGAAATATTTCTATTATAGACACAAGATTTAATATAGTAAAACATTATTTTAAATGTGCTAACGCTTATTAATATTATTAAATTAAATTATAGCTACCTTGGTATATTTAATTTCTCAATAAACTGTTCTGAAAATAAACAAGACCGTGATTGTTTATTAATCATTAATATCACTTTATCAAAACTTTTCGCTGAAACATTGGTAGTGTCTAATAAATCAATATAAAAATCAAATAAACACCATCACACATACTTACTATATAATATATATACTCAAAATAACAACCGTAAACACAAATTCTCACTTAAAAGTAACTAAATACATATATAGTATAGGCAGTTTTCAGACCGTATGAAACGGATATTAACGTAATAATAACGTGGAAATAAAAAGGGCCCCCTATTTATATACGTATAGGTTAGATAAAATTATTCAGCGACTACCTGAAACATTAGCATAACGTAGTACTTTATGCATTATTAAATGTTTACATTTTCGCCATCGAATTCAGAAATAAAACATGGATCTGCGAATACGCACCGCACCAGGTCTAATCTTTTTTATAACGGGGTAGACGGCGGGGTATAAAAAATTTTATCTTTTGCTTGCAACCGGGTATACACTTTCAAAAACCCAATTAAATCTCCTTTTTGTAAACAACTTTAAAATGCTAATTCTTACAAAATTGAAATATTTTTATAAATTAATTTGCGAATTTAATTAATTTATATGTTTACAACTCCCACGCTTTATCTTATATCATTTCCCAATTGCGTATATTTATTCATGTATTAAGTAATGCCAATAAACGCCTAACTATTATTTAAATAGCATAATTTTATACAAAAGAAAAACACAGAAAGGAAAGAAGGATATTCTGTCCGGACAATTTCCTGCATTTCAAAATAACAGTGTACTATTTTACAAATATGAAAATGAATTCGTAAACACGGGGCCGTATTAAAAACATTAGGGCGTCTAGACTTTTCTATAAATATTTAAAAATCTCCGTTTAACTGCTTATAAATGTTTAATGGATTACGCCACTCTTTGCTTGTTTAATTTTACGTAGAATCTTGTAAACGGCCTGTAATCGCTGCACTGTTTATAGCAAATTAACACAACACATATGATATAATTAATTAAATTACAGTTAATGATTCAATTTTAATAGCAACCAAAACATTTCCTATAGTTTTGGAAATATTTGATAATTACTTGGGGAATTTGTTATTGATTGACCATAAACAACTTTTCTTTCCTCCTTATCATTTTTCTTTTGTCGTTCTTTACTATGCCTAATTGGATAAATAGAATTCATTCTGTTTTTGGAAAATGAAGATAATAAAGAAATTATACTAGAATATTTAATACAAATACAATTGTTAGTCTAAAATTCTAGTAGCGTTAGAAAATAAATAAAACAAGAACCTTTTTAGGAGTAGGTGGAAGAGAATGTTAAACCTAGCGCAACCAATTAATTAAAAATAATAAATTAATGATATCACTGTTTAACTCTCTGTTTCAAATTAGTTGCCATATTTGCAAATTTTTACTTTGATTATCCTTAGCTTTTTCTAAAGTCGTTATTTAATTTTGCTGGTGAAAACTCATTAAGATTACATTTTTAATCAGGTCACCAAGGATCAGTAGATGTTTATCTGTTTATCAAAGCTAGCTGAAAAAGAATAAGAGAAAACTGGCGTTTTTAAAAGTGCACCAGTTGTAAGTGTCAGAATTTACGAATTTTACCAAAAACTAAGCAAAGACGTTAAGTGTAACTTGGTCAAAATTAGTAATGGCACACAAAATGAGAAGTATGTATAAATAAAGCAAAAATGCAACGAGAAAGTAAACTTCCTGCAAGTCAATATAACCCTAATGCTGTATTAAACGTCAAAAATTGTCTAAATATTAGCCAAAATATTTTATTATTATTTAAATTTAATTTTTTTGTTAAATACATAAATATAACTAATATAAGTATATTTAATTAAGATCTTTTTTAAATTCCATTTAATATATTATAAATGTGACAACTAATTTGGACCAAAGGGAGTAACAAATTTCTGCTGTTTCAAGTTTCAACACTCTGCTGTATCAACTTGCTCTTCATTAATTTCACTTTCCTTTTGTGAATCTTGAATTGTATACAATCTATTCAATTGTGTAACAAAGTTACTATATTTTTAATTAATGGGTGTAAGAGTGAATAAGCTTATCATCAGTGCTATCTGTGACCGCTCGGATAACCCGCCGAGTCAAGCAAGAGCACGCATCCCTTCCCTTCTCCGTCTTAAGGTAGGATTTCCTATACGCGTCTGACATGTGCGTCGGACGCATGACAGCCGATTAAAGGGAAATCAATGTTTTTCATTTCCTATAGATGCGACCCAAAGCAATATATTGCGTCTAACGGATGCATCACGGAGTTGTCTGCTGTAAAACCAGTCCAGACGTGTGTCTAAGAGACCGCTGATTGTATTTTAGTTATTATTTAGTTATTGCGGCAACACGATTTGACATCGAGACGGCAACAAAATTTTGCTTTACCAATGAAGAAGATGAACGGTTGATTGAATCCGTGTATAATTGCCGTGCCCTATACGACAGTAGCCACAAAGACCATAAATATCAAAGTATACGCGAAAACAGATGGAAACAAAATGCGGAAATAGTGTAAAGAACAGGTAATAAAAATAATTTGTATTTTCTTTATTACTTAAACAATAATAACAGAACAAATTGATAATATTAATATCGGTAGTCTCGTAACTATAAAATAAAATATTCTAAATTCTTGTGAGAGTAGAACAAAAACGTATTCAGATACTCTTCTGGCCGGCACAATCTATTATTAAAGGTAGCTTTTGAATTATCCTGTATGGCCTGACTATCTGGATATGGTTTTATTATGTGTTTTCCAAGGGGAAAAGCTTCATCACCTACTATAACATGTGGTAATACCATGTCTGAGCCAGGTAGAACACTTGCAGAGGGAAAACTAAATTGCCCAGAGCGAATCTGCTGATCCATAACGGATTTTTCAAAAATACGACTATCGGCTTCTTTTCCCTAGAACCAACGACTATTATTACAAACTTCTAATTAGAATCAACAAAATTAATCTCGAGAATCGCCTCTCGATGTAATCGATTTCTTGCACGTCCCTGCACAACCGATGAAAGATGGCAACAACCTTCCAGCAACGACAAGAAGACGAAAATTACTGGTTTCTTCAGAAACCGCTTCGAAAAAACGGAATTATGATAGCAACAAAATATTGGAGATACTATAGAAACGATTTTCCGAGCGGGAAAAAGTAATGCAACAGCTTAGTTGCTCGAGGAATGACGCTGAAAACCCAGTATTAGTATTTTTCATAAGCATGGCATTAACAGTTAAAACATTTAAACTGCACTTAATAGTAGAAGCTAAAGCTAGAATATTTCAAATAGTAAACAGTACTAGAAGTGAAGTCGCTTCAAATAAAGCAGAGTCTGACTCAATCCACAAACACATTACCAACATCTCGCCCAGGAACATCATGTAGCGATACACCTAGCGATGTAGGAAGTTGCTATTCTCATTTTTCTCTATCATGCTATGATAATGACCTCATCCAATAGTTATACTAATAGTTAGAGTATTGTTACAGTTATATTTGTAGTTACTATCTATTAAGAAAAACCTACATTAACGTCATTGCTAGTTTTTCTTCTGCTGCAATTGGTTCTTTTACCCTCCTTGATGAAATTTTAGTCAAATTTTCACCAACAAGTTGAAGAAGTAAGTTGAACTCATGTTTATTCAATCGAAAAAATTGTTTAAACGTTCCTTGGTCATTCATCAAATGGTTTTAAATAAGAATCTTTGAATAACCCTCGTTTATAATAAACCTTTCTTCAATTTTCGTTTCTTTCTTGGCAGCAATGCTAATATAATTTCATCGTCATCATGCTCCTGTAACCACAAAAAAATTGAGTATTCATTTTAGACTTTAAATATAAAACGTTTTATATACAAAGATTTTGTAAGTGCGTTTAACATCTGACAATTTCTATATCTCTCTTTTAATGCATGTGTTCGACGCTCATTGGAATATACCGAGTTGTGTCTGAACGTCGCGTCTAAATACCTGCGTTGGACGTACGCGCCAAACGCAAACATCTGACGCGTACAGGAAATCCCTTTATTAGTCCTACCATTTCCCCCACGCTCCGAGAACACCTATGTAAAAAGGTGCGCAAACCGTTTTATTCAGTCCGCGTCCAGGAATAATCAGGACAGGACAACAACAGGACAACCTGCCAGCGTCAGCAAGTAGTTAACCAAGGATCCAAGCAGCCTACCGAGGAGTCAAGCAGCTGGGCAGGATTATTAGAGTAAGGACTCTTGACCATAGTTCCGATTCTTTTTTCGTCCCGTCGAAACCCCGTTCTGTTTCCACCATATTCCGTACCTTACCCGAGATCTCGCTGTGTGTATGCCTGGGTGTCTTATCCTAACTTTCAGCCCTCCCGTTATCCGATTTTACCGCACCCTCACGTTGATTTTGCTGCTTACGCTTTACACACGCTTGCTGTGCTTTACCGTAGAGTAACGTATGATTTTGCTGTTTTTGGCTATTAACACCAGGCTATATCTCAGCTGCTATTACTTGAGGAACGAAAGGTCAAACAGTTAGAGAAAGTAACTGAGCAGAAATCAACTATTTCTACCCAGGAAGACGAAGATTATCACTTCTTGATGAGTCTGTTGCCTCATCTTAGGGATATTCCCAAAATACGAAAATTGGCTGTTCGACTAAAATTGCAACAATTATTGATGGATGAAGCAACTGAGGAATCGGAACGCAGTGGAAGGAGCTCTGGGACATCTTATTACTCAGATAATGTTCCAACGCCATCACCATTTGGAATGCAGTCTACAGACACGGAATATACGTTTGACAATAACTCTAATAAGAGTAGCAATGCTCACTTATCGTACTTATCTTTTGAATAAAATACTGTTACTTATTTCTTAATTATTAGTGTTATTTACCACTTACCTTAATGTTACTGCTAATATTTCTTCAGGAGATACGCACTTCCGAAAATTTCATTGCTTTTGTATATCGTCTCTAATCTCGTTCAATATATATCAAAATGTTTCAGGCATCATTCTAAAGTATTCAAAAAACTTGCAAGGTTGTTCCAACAACTGCGGGAATACTTTATGAAATTCGACACTTTTCTCTCTTTCTAAGTAAATTTGGTTTACCCACATATCTTTTTGGTCCTCAAAGATTAAAAGTTTTAATAGAGGATTTGTGTCTAGTAAATAATACATGCTATGCAAGTTAATATCCATTTTAAACGAAATGGCGTGCTTTTCTGAATATTTACACAAAAATTTGATTGAAACTGTTTGGTGTACTGCCGTAGCTTATAAGGCAATGTGACCACGTTGCACTGGGGTGCGTTGTCGGCCGTATACGGCAGAGCAGAAATACTGCCGAATACGGAACCACTCTGACCGCAGCCTAAGGGTTAGGACGTTAGGTTTTAACAAATAGTGAAATTAATAAAACTATTTGTGTTTTATCTTTTGGAACTAACCCCTTTCTTTTGTGAAGCCTTTAGAGACTGGAAAAGTGATCCAGACAGTGCCGACCTATACGGCCCCAACAGTTCGCTGGAATACCATTTCTCCACTAGCAGCTACCCGATTCGATATCGATATCGTGAAGCATACCATGTTAAAATAACTGGCGCCCGAGAGTTACCCCCAATCACCGAGAACATCATCGTCCTTCGTAAACGAGTTGTGCCCAGGGCCGAGACACTTACAAATTTGGCACCCGAGCAGGGACGCCTATCGAATCAAACACTCTTATATACAATGGTGTATTGTAATTTTCCTCTTTTTCTATAATGTTAAATTAAGCACCTTTTTAAATATTATACAATGTCCATTTCAACTTCAAATAATTTATTTTTGCATCTTTCTTATATTACTGAATTACGACATTATATAATAAATAAAATCGTAAATGACAATCTTCAAATTTAGATTTGATCAGATTTACTAAGATTGCAGAAATTTGAGAAATTCCCAATTTTTAGTTCAGAATCTTCATTTTGTTCAATTACAATTACAAATCAATAAAATTATTTTTTTAGTAATTTTATTTTAGTTTCTTATATTACATAGTTTTATTTCGAGAATGTTACACAAATTTTCATTTTCTTCTCTAATTTCATTTTTAATTGGGAAATTGATTTTATATAACTGTATACGAATTTTTAGCATATTACTACATATTTTCCATAAATTTATATTGGTCATTGCTGTTTTGTTAAGAATTCTCTATTTTTTGTTTGTACTGTTTGTACGAACACGTACAGTTATACATACAAGGAACGATGAAAAGATTATAGTTTTTTGTACAATGTAAATGCAAGTTTATTATAAGGTATTCAAAAACATATCATTTTTTAACATTATAATTGCTCAGTTCATAAATAGATCGAGTTACAGCGTACTTCGTACAAAAAACTAGAAAACCGGTGATCACTATTTGTCATCGTTCCTTAGCGAATGATCGTAACGTACACTTCAATTCAAAGATTTTATAAATAAATCAAAATCAATGCAACTTATAATTGAGAAACGTTTAATAAGTCTTGATTTCAAAGCAAGATCAAATACTACATACCTTGATTTAAAAACATATATTTTGTTTCAGAAGCAAAACCTTTTTATTTTAAATAACTCTCTTATAAACCTTAATATATCTGCATTTAAAAGATTTAGCATTCAAATTAAAAAAATCAATTGAAAGTAGTAAACAAAAGAATAATCTAGCAATTTAGTTTAAATCTACCTGCATTTTCTTAAATTCTAAAGTAAATGCATTTATTTGACCGTCGAAAGTAAGAATTTTTGTTATAAAAACTGAAATTTCTTTCAGTGTATTAAAACTTCTTAAAATTAAATTATTGCGATTTTTATTAAGTTTAGTAAAACAGTTGGTTTAAATGTCACTTTCAATTCGAAAGGTGGCAAATTTAAATTTATAAATACAAAACCCAATTTGTGGATTTAAGAATAAAAATAATAATAATAATAATAAGGAATTTAATAAAGCATATAAACAAACATATTTAATCAATAAAATTAAGATAAGTTATTGTTTTATTTTAATAATAAACAATTTTTACCTTTTGTTTTTGTACTAGATGTGATGTGATATCAATAAAGTATTAATAACAGTAAGTTGTTTTTTTTATTGAAAGAATACAACACATTCAATTCATCAGTGTTCTGTATTTAACGCCATTAACTCAAAAGAATGTTTCATTCAATAGGAAAACAGCATATTATTAAATTAAAAACAACATGACATTCATATAAAAAGCACTGCATTTAAAAGTAAATACTGGTACTTCCTGTTTAAAAGCAGCAGATCTATTAAATTCATTACAATCTACCATTCAAATAACGTTTATTTTAATTTTAAATTAATAAAAAACTATTTAAATCAACCAGCGCAATAAGTTTTTGATTTAAATGCACACTACCTTGAATTAAAAACTCGAAACACTCTCAAAAGTAGAGCTACTTTTAAATTTTATAAACACTTCGTTGGCGCATTTTGAAAGTAAAAATTTTTTAAGTTGCTTGCAATTTTTTTAATTTAAAAGCAAAATTTGTTTCAGTGTAGCTTATAAAAATAAATTATTTACTTTTATTTACCTTCAATTTGCTTTTAGGAATGGTGTATTGCAAAATACTTTACAAGTGAGTTTCTTTCGTAAAGTATTTAAATAGTTGATGAACACATTCCTGATAAGTAAATGTTTTGTACCTTTTATAAATTATTTAACTCAATCACGAAAATCACGGAGCTTTAGTACTAATATGTTAATGTTCCAAGCGTGACTTAAAATTGGTAACAGTTCCAACACTATTGATTTTCTACGACTCTGTTATGATGCAGGATACAAATCTTCTATTTTCAGAGATAGACACCAAGAATTATAAATATCTTTATGATTGTACTATTTACACTGGCTGCAAATAATAAAACAGTGATTTCTGAAAACTCAAGTAAGATCATCTGCTTTTATACTGCTTTCAACTTTGTTTACAATAATAATGACAAATTCCTTACTTAATAAATTAACAATTTTTTAAAAACGTTATTCTTTCGTTTATTTATAAATTCATTCTTTCAGTATTACTTTTACTCTGGTAACGTTTAATGAAAGTACCTTTCTATATCCATTTTACCTGTCTAAACTACAGTAGCATCATTTATAACTGAAAAATTTAATCTTCCATATTTGCCAAACATAGAAAACGACAGTTAATTGTTTTTATTTAAAAAACATTTAACATTTATATAACATTTAATATTATGTAAATTGAACTATTCCATTGATATATCCCATAAATACTGAATGAATATTTGTCTGACTGAAATCTGCATTCAAACATAAAACAAACAATTCATTTATGCTTGGTTTATTGACAGGAAAAACTAAAAAAATATAAAACATAAAACTTGCTAAAACTAAAAACATTAGTTGAACGTAATATGTATGTATCTATGATGTAATATTTAATAAGAAATATTATTAAAACCTCACAACACAAAGTTATATCCATAAGGTTGTATAACTAACAACTAAAAAAAAGTATACTATTTTATTTGATTTTGCACTACCCAAGGGTTTACCAGCGCCATACACACTTTAACAGGCATAATGTAATTCCAACGTACTAAAGCCATGGATTACCGAAACTACTTTGACAAAGGACGTTGTCGTTTGAGAGCCTCAAGTTTAAAAATGTTGTATTTTCACAATATACCATTTACAAACGTTTTATAAAATCAAAAAGTTTTCAGAAGTCAACACACGTTTTGCATATTTTTCGTTTAACTTAAACATTGATAAGCCGAATATATATTAAATAATTTTACGATATACATATAATTAATACTTAGATTAAACATATTTTTTGAAAATGCACTTTAAATATTTATAAAATATGAAGATTTAAATGTAATTTATCTGTTTGAAATGAAATATTAAATATTTCTAATCATGCTATATTTGATCTTAAGTTTTATTTATATATACGGAGTGTAGAATAGCCCGACGCACAATACAGTTTTACGTGCATAAACAGCTATCTTTCTTAAAATTCTAATACAAATTTTCTTTTTTTATAAGTTTAGTGCTTGCAACCATTCCTCAAGAATTAAAAGAAATCCACGTAACAAAAATGAAATCAACGCACGTTGGTGAAAATATCCTGAAAGTACGACAAAATTATTTTTTATAAATTATTTTTGTTATATATTTTGAAATATTGTACAATAAGGTGATAAAACACATTGTGGATTATCTTAGACAAAAATTTTAATCATAAAATGAAAATAAAAAAATTAGTATAATTTATTACATTTCATTAAATAAGACAATCTTAAAAGACAAAAAAAAAACGTACAACAGTACTTTTATAAGCTTACTTTACTTTAGTAAAAAAGTCAATATATGTCAAAAAATATGTCAAAAATGAAATTAAGAAAACGTTAGAAAAAATATTGGCGTACATACATATATTGCTGTCTAGTGTACTTGTTTTCCACAAATACACATAAAGCTCCATCTCTAAAAAGCAACCTACGAGGTTCATTATGTAATCCTTTCAGTAGTTTGCCGGCTCTTGTAAACTTCCTATTTGTTCCTATCAGCAAAATATTTTTAAAAAAATTTCAATAACGAAATTTGCCAGTTTTAACCATACTAGCATAGCTTTTCTTTCCTCCCACACCTAAACTATTGACCATCTCTAAATGGCTACATGTGGTAGCTGGAAACACAATAAGCACATAATTAACATAATGTTAATTTAATACTAATATATAATAGTAATAATAACTATTTAATAGTCACTGTAAAGGAATACACAAACATTAGCAAAAGCAAATTTAGTCCAGTCAAAGTAGCTTTTCACCTCCGGAAAAATCCAAAAGTTTTGAAACTTTGCACACTGATTTATAGGTACCTAGAGAAGAATATACTAAAAGTCCTGACGAATATGACACGAGCTCTAGCGGCAATGACCGAAAACCGGGCTCTTTTTTCGGTTTTTCGTTAATATCTCGAGAACTGTAGGTCGGAGGTAAAAGTTCACTATATACATAATGAAAGCTGATAGAATTTGTAATAAAAGTGATCATATACATTTTTCTTGTATTCCCAGTGGTTACAGAGTTATAGGGCGCTAAACATTGCGTTCTTCCAAAAAAAAAGGTTAGCGCGGCACAAAATGGAATTTCTTGAAGATGCCAAAGCAAGAACCACCTTCTTAATAATTTAAATAGTTTCTATACTTTGAGTTCTTAATTGTTGCGCTATGAAACGTCCAACGTCCAATACGCAAAACTATTAGGTGATGTCAAGCAATAAAGCCCGAAATGTACTTTTTACCATCATTCGTTAGATACTCGTAAATCAATATTCGACAACATACGTTGGATCATTGTGGAGACAAACTTCACAACTTGGTAAAAGAAAATGAAATCACCTATATTAAACAATAAATGACAATTTTTAAGAACACATAAAATATGGAAATTCTGAAGAATATAAGAATTATCAGTATAATCAATCAACTCTCGATCGCTTGTTTCTAGAAGGTCCTGCAATCTGTACATCTACTTGAGTTGTGATACTTGCTGTCTGAAACACACAAATATGAACCCTATATATAACAAGAAGTAAGCAATCAATCAAACAATGTATGAACATTACTGATTACCACTGCTAAGCTGTACATAATCACTGAATAATAAGAAAGTGCAATCTCACATGATTTCTGGTTATAGGTCCAGTAAACTCAGCATTTTGGTCCTCATTTACAAGCCTTTGCACTGACTGTTGTGTTTCTTCCAGAGGTATGAAGAAATCCAGATCATCAGGTCATCGAAGTCTTCTCGGGAGTGGAAGTAATGCCATTCAAGCATTCTCCATGGCAATTGTGGCAAATGCTTGTGCACATTATTCCTGCTTTTCGGCAGCCACATCTGTTACCACATCCAGCTATACATTTGCAAGAAATGAGGTTGAGGACTGCCTCAGGTGCTGCTGCGTCTTCTGTAGTTACTGGGATCAGCCGGCCGTTCTCAAACTTCCAACCCCACTGTTCTGGAGGAAGTTCATTCCCTAGCCAAAATTGGATTTGGTGGTATACACGAAAAGCATGCTGCCTTGCTGCTCCTTCTGTGGGCGGCAGCGCAGAAAGGTCTGGTTTAGCATTCAAAACCGATTTGGTAAAAGCATTGTAACGATGCATGTTAAGGGAGGTTTGCTTGTGGGGTGCATTGTAGAATGCCAGGAATATTTTGTTTCCAGCTTCAGCCACAGCCTCATGGGATAAACTTGGGCTGTTGAATGCATCAATAATACTTTGCAGTGTAGCTCGCTTCTTGAACAAATTGAAACAGACAAGTTTCCCTTTTCGATATGCAGCGGAAGTCGTATAACATCCGCTGAATGCATGCACAAGAAGTATGCAGTCCTTCATTCCCATAGTTTGCTATTGCTGACTCGAATATACCTTCCTTTCTATTCTGCCGTGGCTTGGTTTAACAAATAATATCTGTCTTTCAGATGAGGTTAAAGCCATGAGGAGAACAATAAGATCAACATCTTCACCAACTATTGCTACTTTGTCACTAGTTAAGGATTTCATGACTGCTGTGCGGAAGATCAATTTATCAGCGTCATTAGGTCGTGAAAGGCAGTTAAGAAGAGTGAAATTAGTCTGGGTTTATGGTGTTCATTAGAAAGAAAATCATCCTGTTTGACTGTGATTTGTGTTTCTGATTTCTGGCTCTTTCCGTTCACAACAAAATCCTGGCTACTACATTTTAAGAACCCATGCAATCTGACATGCCTCATTCTGCATGAATTATCCTTCAATTTATCATCACTGAAAAATAACAATGATGTTAGAAAAATTTCATTGGAATTTCGGTGTAATAGTTCTTTTATTTGCACTCTTATGTACCCCTCGACGTTTCTTTTTTGGAAAAAACGCAACGCAAGCGCTAAACATAGCGCCCTATAACTCTGTAACCACTGGAAATACAAGAAAAATGTATATGATCATTTTTATTGCAAATTTGATCAGCTTTCATTATATACAGTGCGCGCAAAAAGTAAGGAACAAATTCGATAAAAGGGAAAGTATTGATTTTTGGAAAAATTCCAAAAACACGTCAATTTTGTTTTTAAAGTCCGCATTTTTTGACATAATATTCGAATATACAGGGTGATGCGTTTAAGAGTGGTGACGTCATCGGCATTTTTTTTAAATAGCAACCCTTATTTTTTATTCCATATTCTGACACTTCATCCAATTGCCAAAATGGTAATGTAATAAGTTTGTCGCCTTACACAAGGAAATTTTTGAAAAAAATAATTATGAAGACGGGAAAGTGCTATAGTCACCACACTTAAATGCAAAGCGAAACGAAAAGTATTGATTTTTGGAAAAATTCTGTTTTTAAAGTCCGCACTTTTTGACATATCGGATATACAGGGTGATGCGTTTAAGTGTGGTGACTATAGCACTTTCCTGTCTTCGTTCAAAAATTTTGTATGTGATGTAACAAACTTATTACATTACCATGTTGGTAATTGGATGAAGTGTCAGAATATGGAATAAAAAATAAGGGTTGCTATTTAACAAAAATGCCGATGACGTCACCACTCTTAAACGCATCACCCTGTATATTCGAATATTATGTCAAAAAATGCGGACTTTAAAAACAAAATTGACGTGTTTTTGGAATTTTTCCAAAAATCAATACTTTCCCTTTTATCGAATTTGTTCCTTACTTTTTGCGCGCACTGTATATATATAGTCAACTTTTACCTCCGACCTACAGTTCTCGAGATATTAACGAAAGACCGAGAAAAGAGCCCTGTTTTCGGTCATTGCCGCTAGAGCTCGTGTCATATTCGTCAGGACTTTTAGTATATTCTTCACTAGGTACCTATAAATCAGTGTGCAAAGTTTCAAAACTTTTGGATTTTTCCGGAGGTGAGGTCAATTTTTGAGCATATTTCCACCAGGGCCTAATTTTAACTGAGTTTGGCCCTAGGCTCAGCTTGCAAATTTCGGGCCCCGTATTCGAGTGAAAGGAGTACCAAACAGGTGTAAAAAATGAAATAAAATAAAAAATATATATATTTAAAAACAAAAACAAAACTCAATATATTTTTAAAGATTATTTTAAAGATTACTGAGCTCAACTTGAGCTCAGTAATTCTCCGTTACTGGAAGTATTAGATATTTAATTCTGATTATTATTATTATTTTATCTAGTTACCTATTTTGTATCTACCTTGGCGACGTGTTTGTTTATAATTATATTACCTTTGATAATGACAGCATAGCTGTCGAAACAATATTGTCAGGTTGTATTTTAATAAAACTGTGAAACTTTTAATAATCTTTATTTATTTCATGATTATGGAGTTCCACAAAGTAAGGCTGGAAACAATAAACAAGATCAATATATTTTGATTTAAAACTAAACAATTTCTCAAATTGCCCTGGTGAAGGAACTAAAACCATAACACATTTTAACCCATGAATTTAATTTGTTCCTTTAATTTTTTATTTATTTTATTCTTTTTATCGGTAACCATAAATATTTTTACTTTTCCCAAAAAATATACAACATATTATATACCTTCGAGGAAAACAAAATGCACCACTTAAAAACGCACCAAAAATACCAAAATTTCAAATCGTCATAACTCGGCTAATTTTGAACAAAAATAAATGAACTTTTGCGTGCTGAAAAGTTTAAAGTGTCTAGTTTAAGGGCGTGTGAGCGAATGTTACGTTTAAGCCTTTCCGCTTCCCGCGACCCCCCCCCCAGAAAAAGAATGCCAAACTTGACAGCTTGTACGGTGTGCCAAAGAAATCGTGGACTTAATCGACTGCCAGGGCAATAAAGTTCAGTCCTTTTTCTCTAAATTCTTTAAAACTTCGAGTGCCTACGATAATTTGGCGCAAAGTTATGGATTTTTGAAATCTACCCTGCATTTTGTCGGAAGCTTTTCGTCTTCTGCCGACGACATTATTACCGGTTGAGTTTTAACCTTTTTGCCAAACTTAATTAATAAAAACATTTTTTTATTAACGTTAACTTTTTTTAACGTGTAACCGTCGACATCAGCGTTACCCGATGTACACCACGAGCACGTTGTCGGTCGGATTTTGCACATCGTGTGTGTGTTTTTCCTCCTCTTTGCTGGCGCACCTCTTGCAACCTCGCTGGCATGTTCAAAACTGCGCGAATCTCATTCTGGGGAATGTTGTTCCACTATTGCGTCAGTTCTATTCCCAATTCTCGGAGAGTAGTTGGTGGTCTCTGCAGGTTTCGCAGACAACGCCCGATGTCCCACATATGTTCAATTGGGTTCCTGGCAGTCGATTGGGCCCACGATTTTTTTGGTACACCGTACAAGCTGTTAAAGTTTGACATTGAGGCTGGCGAGAGGCGAAAAGGCTTAAACGTAACATTCGCTCGCACGACCTTAAACTAGACACTACAAACTTTTTAGTATACGCAAAGGTTCATCCATTTTCGTCCAAAATCCGCCAAGTTATGACGGTTTGAAATTTTTAGTACGTTTTCAAGTGGTGCATTATACATAAGTAGTATCAATTTTTTCCTATCCTCCATCTGAAACGAATGCGGTGTCGCAAAAAGTAAACAAACAAATACATAAACGTCAACTTGCACGCGTAGTTTTTTTGTACATTTTTATGATTTTATGTTTTCCAATTCGGGCCCCTCTTGCCGTTGGGCCCTAGGCACGTGCCTAATGCGCCTAATGGTAAAATAGGCCCTGATTTCCACTGGGTTACATGTATTGTTTGGCGAATTAAGTTCATGTTGTGTTCGTCGACATTATTAACAAGGGATTTTTTCCAGTAGAGTTTTTCGAAGGTTGTAAATTTTCTGCCTCATATTCTTTTTTCACCTTGAATACGGTGCTTTTAGATACTTTTACATAACAAGAAATTGTAGATAAGTACATACAATATTGTATAAAAAGTAAAATAAAATAGAAATAGAACATGTTATTATAATGCCAAATGAATGTAAAATACATTATTTTTCAGCTGCGTGTACCTGAGCTTGCTACAACCAATAGGAAGAGACTCGCAAGCTCTATGCACGTGATTTTATTACTCCGCTCCACTCCCAAAGACAGTATACAGGGTGTATTATAGCCCATGCGCCAGACTTTACCAGCGCATTTCTGATGGAATTTGGAACAAAAAATCTTAATAAGGTTTTTTGATTAGAGAAAGTTCAGATTTTCAATAATTTTGGCCGACGTTTTTATAAAAGTACGTATAAAATTATAACGAGCTTAAGGTGATATTGATATCATTAATAAAAAATAAAATTAACTGTATATGTAAGTGCAAGGTTTGAAATCTTAAAGCCAGGCAAACATGATGAGATCACATATTACTGTGTATTTTTCTAGTCCAAACCCATCATTTTCAAGCGGCCAATTGTGTTACATTGTACTATTGCAAATTAAATCGCTTCGCTTCGTTGACATAGTGATTTTGATTTACTAAAATGCACGTTTGAAATGATGACTAATTGTAATACAACACGTGAATATACAAAATTGTGCATTAAGCTTTTAATTTTGACAAGACGTTTGTCTACAACGGGATTTTAATTTTATTTAACCGTGACCTCCCATATCTTTTTACTGTAAAATTGGTTAAATCTAGTCTCAACTTTCAATAGTAAAAAATTGGGTAAGAGTTTTCCGCATCGAATTCCAATCGCCTATGGAATTTACTAATCAGTGTTATGATGCTAACCTAAACAAGGAAATGAAGAATCTGGGTCACAAGAATTACCAAGGTAAAAGGGCAAAATTTAAAAATGTAATTTAATTACAATAACATTAATTTAGTTAATTTTAAGAAGAGAAGTAAAATGAAAATGAACATCTATTGCCTCTATCCATATTTAGTCACATCATACTTCAGTTCTCACGATGATGAAGATGTCCTCTACGTTCTCAGGATGACTGACCCAGATTCGCCATTTACTTGTTTATTAGGTTATAATATCCGATTTCACCGACAACAAACATATTATTGAGAAGAATCTCTGAATGACAATCCCATTTTACTAATATTTCAAAAATTGTAAAATCTAAATATTCTACTTAAAATTATCATAAATACTAACACGAATATTAAATTTAATCTGTTAAAATTACAATCACCGTTAAAATACATCACAGCCAAATCAACCGCTAAAAACTACGTCATCAACTATCGCATATCGAAGATATTTTGATGTTGCATCTATATTTATTGGCGCGTCCCAATAAGGTTCCAAAAATATATAACTATTTATGCAGGATTTCAAACACAATTACCCCTAGACAATAATGCTTCATCTTTATCTAGTGCATATGCATGAATGCGTGCATCTCGTGTCAATCCACTCCAAATACAACACGAACTCGAAGACTGCTACGATCGTGCCTCATTCAAAGTTGCTGATACTTTAATTAAACATAATAAACCGTTTCAAGATGGGGAAGTATGGAAGGAGGCTTTTATTAAAGCTGGTGAAGTGTTGTTTTAATATTTTAAAAATAAATCGGAAATAATGGCATCTATCAAAAATATGTCGTTATCGCGAAATACAGTTATGCGTAGAACAGAAGGAATTAGCCAAACTCTTGAAAATATTTTACATGAAAACATTAATAAATGCATTGTATTATCACTACAGTTGGACGAATCTACTGACTATATCGGCACTGCACAATTATGTGTTTTTATTCGAATGGTTTTCGATGATATGTTGACCAAGGAAGAATTATTAACTATTATTCCAATGCATGCAGGGGTGTCGCTAGGATATTTTTTTGGGAGGGGAAGACAAATAATTCTCAACTCCAATTATGTAAATTTCCCAACTTTATTTTTGATAATAATAGTAATATCCGGTAAATTAATATTAATTAATTATTAATAATAAAATATATATTTTTATACTCTACTAAGTGTGTGTGTGTGTGTGTGTGTGTGAGTGATAGTGTTGTAGCATGTTACATGGGGGACATATGACCTTTGATGTTTGTTCCCGCGTATTGTAGACGTTAAATAAATAAAAAATAATACCAACTGCATTTATATATTATAATTAAAAAATATAAAACATTAATATCAAAAACAAAACAATAATAAATAGGTAATGCACTAATGTAAAAGAACCCGTCTCTTCTTTAACGTAGCCCACGTCTTAATAATATTATATAGATCTAACTGATTTGCTTTGTCTGCTTCACATTTTAATAGCATCAAGCTGTTAAGTCTTTCATCTGACATTGTTGTCCTTAAAACAGATTTTACCAATTTCAATTGACTGAAACTTCTTTCATTTGTGGCGACGCCATATGGAACAGTTATTACAAAGCTACAAAACAAGAAAGCCTGTTGAAGAGTGTCTTTCAATGTTTTTGCTTTTATTAAAAGCTCTGGAAAGGCACGTATTTCAGAACTTAAGTCATACAATACTTCCAACTCAGTTTGTAATGAATGTAAGTCTGGTTTATGAGATCCTGGGGGAAACATATTAACAATATTACCTAAAGTTTCCAGGGTAAGATTTTTCTTATTAAGTGGAAATTGTAATATTGAATATATTGGACCAATACTGTTTTGAATGTATTTAAGATTTTCATTCAACCCTGCTGATAACGTATCCAAAACCTCCTTAAATTATTTTCTATAAAAAGCTTTTAAATCGAGATCAGCAGCAGAATTTGGATTTTCGTCAATTTTCTTTGGTGGAACTCGTCGTCGATGATACCTTGAAAATTCTCTTCTAGCATCAATTCCTAATTTCTCAGCATAGAAAATCGCACTTTCAATAAAGCATCTAAACTATTACACTCGGAGGTAATTGTGCATAAATGTTGGGCAGCAACTTTAATGATATTGATGCAGTCTATTATATTAAAATTAGGTGATTCTATTGTTTCGGTCAAAATCTTTATTTTCGGTAAAATATTTTTGAGAAAAAAGAGCGATGCTATAAAATCAAAATTGTAAATTTATTTGTAGGGTCCTAATGCCTTCGTTCTTGTGGAGCAGTCAAATTGTTTGTTTTTTGAAATTTCTGATAGCAATTCAAGAATTTCTTCTACTGATTGATTTAATGCTCTTACAGATTCCGCCTTTGCTGTCCATCTTGTTTTAGATAGGTTTTTTAGTTGTACAGCTCTATCTATACCCTGTATTTTTTGCTGCAGGTGTTTGAATCTTTTGGTACTTGATGTAAAAAACATATAGATTTTCAAGAACTTCAAAAAAATCTCTAACTAAAATACTTATATTACATGCATGTTCCAGAGCTGTATTAGTCCTATGATCTTGACATGGAATATATGGCACGGAATGCCCCAGAATATCAGTGATCTTCTCTTTTGTACCTCGTTAAAACATCCAGACATATTACTAGCGAAGTCATGTGATTGGAATGCAAGTTTTGATGTATCTATTTCTAATTCTGTTAAACATTTAATTAAGAACTCAGCCATGCCTAGACCATATTTGTCACAACATTCAATGGTTTTAACAAGTCTTTCATAAATATTTTCAAATTTCCCTGATTGTCAGCATACCGTATCATTATAGAAAGTATGTCCTTATGTGATAAATCGGGAGTAGTATCGGCCATAATAGCAAAAAATAAACTATTTTTAATTTCTTTAACAATTGAACTTCGAACTTCTGCTGCTATTAGGAATATCATTTCATTTTGCGACTCACCACTCATATATGTGACATGGTAAGGTCGTAGTTTTCTATCTTTAATCCATTTTGCTACGATATTATTGTGCCTAGAAATTAGACTAACAATCTTGCTAAAGTTTCCCTCGTTTTCATCTGATTTTCGAAAGGCTAATCCCAGAGTACCTAATGTTCTTATTACATCCATTAAAACCTGCAAGACTTCTCTGCTCTGCATTTCGATTTTTTCTTCTTCGATAAATGCAGTCTTTTATTTTTGTCTAATAAAACATCAATATGTCGCTCTCTAATTAAAAAATTACAGTAATCAACTAATGCTGCTTTATGAGCTGCTGAAGAGAAATGTTGTTGGAGTTTGCCCAATTTTGTTTTTCCATCCTTTTCATTTTTCACGTCCTAGACCCGTGGGAAACAGACAACAGACAAAGCAAAATCCAGCATCTTTTTCACTGCTGTACTCTAGATGTTCAAATGCACTATACCACTGGGCATTAAATCTATTTTTGCCATCTGATGGAAATATCGCTAAACGCGGTTGGTGTGGGCCTAATTGAACTAAATATTTTCTTTGATTATTGTCTAAATTAAAAGGACGCAATCCAGGATCATGGCTGACTATCTCGGATGTAAGGGTCTTACTGTCAATCTCAACAGAAGTATCATGTTTGTTGTCTAGTTTTTTTAACACCTCATTTGCAACTTCTAGCACTATATTACAATTTTTTTTAAGATAAGATACAGAATTAATTACTTCAAGTGTTGCAACCTTCTCATTTACAACATCTGAGAAATAATACTTGTCTAAACGTGTTTTATTCTCATTTAAACTTTCCAAAAGAAATGAAAATTTGCCAAGGAGAGATACAAAACTGTTTCTATTCTCTGAACTAGTTTCATTTAACAAAATCGGAATCTCTGTTGTACTTTTTAATGGCACCTCATCATTAATTGTACTTTCGTCTGTTGCTTGGACTATTTCTGTAAGTTGTTGTTCTTTGTCTTGTGGTTCTGGTTCTGTAACAATTTGTAACTGACTTGTACTTGGAAGTGTTAATATATCTTCAGAGCTTAATCCGGAATTGCTGTGATATTCTGCATTAAAAACTGTACTGCACTTATCATCCTGTTCAGTAGCCTGGGTACTAACATGAGAAGAGGAATCCTGCAAAAAACAACTCATTGTTTTTATAAAATATTTTGCTTATTATTATTATTTTACCTCAGTTGCCTGTTTGGCTACTTCAACTTTACGTCTTTTCAATGCTGCTTCAAAAGGGTTAGAAGGTGCCTCAATATTTTGTATGGCTACTCTTTTCCTATTATGTATTGCCTTTTTGTATTGATCCCTATAATCATTATTGAATATGGATTTGCATTCACAGCATTGAACCTTATATCTTTTTGGCTTCATTTTATGATCACCAAATACCTAAAAGCAATAGTTAAGCAGATATATGGCAAGGAATCACATTCAGCACAGTATCAAACACGAAATGAAGACAATAATAAAAGATAACTTTAAGAGAAAAAAATCGAAATTAGCAAAATTGTACTACATAATTTAATATGAAATACCAATATTACTCATAAAGCTTCTTAAAACTTCCTTTCCTTACTTTATTTTGGAGAAATCTGCAAAACTATCATCAGATTTTTATTTGATTGTAGATAACTATGCTAATCAAAACATTCCGCATTCATTAAACAAAAAAGACAATTAAAATACGAGAAATGAATATTGAATTGAAAATTTAATTTCGTTTTAACTTATTAAATTATTAAAAGATGAAACGTCGGACAAAAATTCTAGCAATGGAAATTTTTAGAGTAAAGAAAGTTGCAATGCAGTGTTGTGTTCTTCCAGAAAATGAAACAAGGCACTGATGATGTTAAATGTTTATTTAATTATTGGAAATTGTGACAATGTTTATTAATACTAAAATTGTTACACGTTCGCTTTTTTTAACTATAATTAATTTCGTACTTAGTTATATAGTATAATGTTTCTTCGATGAATCTACTTCTTGTACTGTCTGAATAACAAACTGTGTTCCATAAGGAAACTTACTATCAATTACTCATTAAAATAAAATGTTCCAAAGGAAAATTAACGACAACAACATGATTCACTTTGAACTTAAATATTTACGTGCAATGTAGCATTTAATTTAATATATTTTTGAAGTGAAAGTTTAGTTTAATGAGTTACTAATATGTAACTAATGATAGTAGTTATTTCTGAATTATGGCAACCAAAGAAAATGAGATATGAATAACGTTGCTTACAATTTTATAATAAAATCTAACGATTAACTAGCTATAATTAAGAATCACCTTAAAATATGATTATAATAAAAAAGGATGTATCTAACATCTCTCTCCATAAGACTGATTTATATTAGAGGATAATTAAATAAAAAAAGAATAAAAATAAAAATAAGTGAGAGGTTATTGCTATTATTAGTATTAATCGAATATATGGCTAATTCGTATTAATAGAAGGTGCACGCGACACTGATCTACGCACATGTGGTTGATGTTCCACTGGATCATTCACTATTGACACTTGCGCTTTTAACTCAGTACGTTCGTCAAGTTCCAAATCTTCTGATGTCATTATTTGTGAAAGATGATGTCTCGTCAACGGAGCACTTGTAGTAATGTTAGTATTAAATATTTTTGCGCAACATGGAATTGATGAGTCTAGATTTTTAGTATTACAACACCTTAAATACCTTAAGAATCTTGTATATCACTAGAAGTCCTACTAACCATTCCAAAATTGAAAAGAAAACGGAATACCAATGTGTTTCATAACTTGGGATTTTTTGTTTTAACTGATTGTGTAGCATTTCATCAAGCTGGGTTAACTTATGTTGGGCTACTCGTAATTCATCTAGTTTGACATTAGTGAACTGCACTGGTTGCAAATGTATTGCTTTAACGAAAAGATTCTCCTTCTTGGTGTTACAACAGACATCTTCAACTATATCTAACTTGGGTAGTTGGTGATAATAATTTGCTGTTACTTCGCTAGTTGCTTCCAAAACATTGGTTGGTGTGAATCCCTTGCATCCATTTTTTAGTTTTAATATGCCGGTATTCTCAATCGTAATATCCATGATTTCAGATGCAGGACAGGTGACTGTTAATTTTATTGCTTCTGATAGGATAAAAATCCAACTGTTGTCTTCCAAAGGTTGCCATATTTCCATCCTTGCGTGGATTGTTCGGGTAGTACAGGAACGTGGTATTTCCTTAAGCACTGAAGTAAGTAGCAGTGTTTCACAAGTAGGGTCCTTGTTTGATCGAGTAGTACTTATTTGATAACATATGTAATATTCGGGCAACGTCTTTGTCCATTTATTGAGATCCTGCAGTTGTGAATAGTGCATCTTCGTTGTACTCATTAATAAATAAGGAGAGGAAGGATCAATGTAAGAATATATTTGGGTGAAGTTGTGAGACATGGGGAGTGGTAAAATTCTATAGATATTATACTGTACATCATCTACGATAGGTATCTTAGTTGCAAAAATTACTATTTGATTAATGTATATAACATCTAAGTTACTTATTTCAAAGTATTTATGAATTGTCGAATACGTTAGAGGCATAGGCAATTGTTGTCCTTCTTTCAAGATAATGCGTGATAATTCTTTTAGTAAAGTTAAAGGTGAAATTATTTGAGGGTGCAAAATATTATGCTTGGCTAATGTAATTGAATTTATTAATAAGTCGTAGTAATGTTCAAGATTTGAGGTCATTTATGTTAAAAGAGTAAGTTGTTCTAAAATCTGATCTGATCTGTTGTAATCGAATTTCATTTATATTATTTGTGGTTTGGTCGGAAAATTTATTAAACAATTCTATATTGGTGTTAAGCTTATCTTCGTTTACTTTTAGAGCATACATAGATGTATTAAAGTTAGAAATAGTATTTGAGATAATACTGATTTGCTGTTTCATTAAAACCTGTACTTCTCGATTGTCGTGCATCAAGGATTTGATGGATTCTTCGTAGAATCTAGCATCGTCAGCATCGGGTATGCCGAAGAGCCAATTGATTCCGTATGAAATTCCGTCAAAAATCTTTCGTTTGAACCGGTTAGTAATTTTTATATTGTGTCCGGTTAGATGATTAACCGTTTCTGCTTTATTCTTAAGTTCATTAATGCGTGATTCCAGCATACTTATTGAGTTGTGGCAGTAAAATGTAACATGATTATAAGAGCTTGAAGTATCACGATGAGTTTTCGGTATCCCAAATAGAGTAATGAATTTAAATAATTCGTGGGCAATAGTTTGTGATTCATGATTTGGTATGGGAATAGCATAAGAAAATTTTGTCAAATCGTCCTGCATTGTTAAAAGAAATCTATTATTATTTTCAGTTTGGGGTAATAGACCTACAATATCGATTGCTAATTTTCGAACGGTTGGTTAGCTGTTGAAGTTATCTCCATGAGTGCTTTAGAAGGTTTAAAATTGGTTTTGTTGATTTGACATGATGGACATTTTTTTATATAGTTTTTGATGTCCCTTTTCATGGAATCCCACTTATAGAATTCTTTTAGCCTTTTATACGTTCTAATGAATCCAGAATGACCTGCTAATTTGGAATCGTGATTATCTTGAAGAATTTTTAGAATTTCTTCTTTAGTGTTCGATCTTATACGTTCTTTAGTCAAAATGATGGGTTTGATCCCTGTATCCTTTAATATATAATGTATTAATTCAGAAAACATCTCTTTTTTATATTTTTGTGAGCGATAGTTACATCATGAATAAAAATCGATTTGATATTTGAATTACGAGTTAATTCAGTTCTAAGGTTCCTTAAACTATAAAAAATATCTCTATATTCTAGTTTATCGAAGTGGAATTGTTTGCAGATACAAATATAAGTGGTTTTGTTAGTATTAGTAAGTTTCATAATTGAGTATAGATCATCGGGTTCTGGAACGTTTGAAAAATCATAAGTGTCCTTTAGAGATTTCGATAATAAATTTGAACTATCTAGATCCTTAGAATATAATAGAACATTAGGGAAGTGACTGAAACTATTGGAGGGCAAGAATTCTATTCGAGGAATTTCTAATATTTCGTAATGGTATCTTATGAAATTATCAAACACGTCATCTTTTCGAATTATATTAATATTTATTAACGGTTCAGGATTATTACTCTTAACAATTATCAAGTTATTACTATCACGAACACACAATTTGATTTCTATATTACTTTTCCTAAAAACGTAATGAATCATGTTTTTTATTTCCGGCCAATTTAATTCATCTAGACCGCAAGATATTTTAGGCATAGCTAATTTCGAAATTTCATTGGTTATGCAGAATTCTCTTAGATTGACTAATGTTGTGAAAACATTACTATAGGTTGGCTTATCAAAATAATTAATTTTAGTGACCATATAAATTATTTCACGCTGAGAAATTTTGAAACTTAGTATTTTAAAAAGTTCTGGGTTTTGTGATTTTAAAATATCGATATTATTAAACCTAATTTTAAATTCATTGGCTATTCCTTTGTCGCATTTAAGATCTTTACTGACGCAATGAACAAGACTATAATTTTCTGAGATTTCAAACAAATCTTCATTAACCTCACTGACGTCAGGGTTTATTATTTGTTGATTCCCATGTTTTTTGAATATGAAATAAGAGTCGTCCAAAATTGAATTTTCTAAATGTGTGGGTTGTATTCTACTCAATGCATCAGCATTTGAATTTTGCTTGCCTGGTTTGTAAACGATTTCGTAATCGTATTCCGATAATTTGAGACGCCAACGAACCAATCTGCTACCGGGGTCCTTACAGTTAAATAACCACGTTAAGGGTTTATGATCGGTAACAATAACAAATTTCCTACCGTATAGATAAGGCCTAAGATGTTTAACGCTCCATACTATACTAAGCAATTCCATTTCTATTGTACTATAGTTTTGTTCGGAGTTATTTAAAGTTCGAGACGCGTAAGCTATTGGTGGATCATAACCAATTTTGCCTTGACTTAAAACAGAACCTATTGCGAAATTGGATGCATCTGTGGTTAAAATGAAATCCTTAGTGAAATCGGGATATTTTAATAATGGTTCATTCATTAGTATGCGTCTAAACTCGTCAAAGAATTTTTGTTGGGTTTCTGTCCAATTGAAAGCGATATCCTTTTTTAATAGGAGAGTTAATAGTTTAGCAATTCTCGCAAAATCCTTAATACACTTCCTATAATATCCGACTAACCCTAAAGACATTTTAATTGATTTCTGATCTCTAGGAATAGGAAAATTCTTGATTGCCTTAACTTTGTCTGGGTTTGGACTCACGCTATTACAGGTAATGACATGCCCTAAATAAGAAACTTCCTTTTTTAGGAATTCGCACTTATCCGGTTGCAATTGCAAATTATTTAGTCTTAACCTTTCAAAAACTGATTTTAGTTTCAAAGTGTGCTGCTCTAGAGAAGACGCGTAAATGACAATGTCGTCTAGGTAAACAAAACAATGAAGTCCTTGTAACCCGCTCAAAACAGAGTTCATTAATCGTTGGAAAACAGACGGTGCGGTTTTCAGACCAAATGGCATCCTCGTGAATTCGTAATGCCCTAAAGGCGTAGTGAAAGCTGTTTTTTGTTGATCTGTCTTTTTTATTGGAATTTGATAATAGCAGAAGCTAAATCTAGAGTGGAAGAATATCTTGAGTGTCCTAGCTGATCTAAGATGTCCTCTATATTTGGTAATGGATACGCATCGCCGATTGTGACACTATTAAGTCTGCGATAGTCTATTACTAACCTCCACTTAGGCTTACCTGAAGCATCAGACCGTTTCGGCACGACCCAAAAGGGTGAGGAATACGGAGAAGTAGAGGGTTGTATAATTATTCCCTGCGCTAACATTTTAGTCATTTGCTGATTAACTTCTTCTTTTTGCACTTCTGGGTAACGATAAGTTTTGGAAAAAATTGGGGTATTATCCGTTACATTAATTTCATGTTCGATCGCGGTAGTATGTGTCAGACTGTCGTTAGACAGGACAGGTTCATTCGTTAGACAGACTTCAGGTAAGAAAAATATCTTATTGTACTGAAGGCAAACATCTAAAACTGACTTTCTTTCTTCGTCATTTAGATGATCTAATCTTAAATTGTTTTTTAATAGTTCTTCGCGATTAGGTTTTGATATTTCTGTATTAGAATTATTTGGGTTTATATTTAAAATTTTGAAGTTACGGGGAATTGGTTCCAAGAATAAAGAAATTGGATTAATTTGTTGATCGATTACTCGGGTATTTAAAATAGTAACTGAAGCTTTATTATGTCGATTAACCTTCACAATAGCCCTTGATAAGTAAATTCCTTTTGGTAACCCTACATTAGGAACAATACCTTCTTTTAATTCAGGATTTTTAATAGCAATTTCAACAACTGTCTCAGTTCTAGCCTTGAGATTAATTATGTTAGTATTATTAATATGATTTACATTTGAATTAGATTTCTCAGTGTACAGCTTAATTGGAACTGTAATTGTTTAAATGAAATAGTTTTGTTTTCGAAATCAATTTTTGCGTTTTCGTGTTGCAAAAAATCTTGACCTAATAAGCCGTCGAAAGGGAGGTTTGTTGCTTGATTTAGGATATGAAATTTTGCAGAAAAGTTTTGATTCTGTATTTGTAGGGGTATTTTTGAGCTTCCTACAGTTTCTACAGGATTATTAGGGCTGAGTCCGTGTAAAATAATTTTTTCCTTAGAATTAAAATATGTTTCTGGTGTAAGTTTATTTGCTTTAATTAATGAAGCACTCGCCCCAGTATCTACTAAAAATTTAAAAATCTTATTTGGGTCTTTTGAATTTGGAGAACGTATTTCGATATAATTTAGATTATCATCAGAATTTAAAATTTTTAATTTTCGAACACCATAAGTTGAGAAATTTGATCCTCCAGTGAAGTGCTCGCCACTGTGGACTGTTGGGAGTTTAAATGAACGGTCTTATTATCTTGATTTGGACTAAGAGTTGTAGATTTAACCTTTTGTTGTTCTTTCATTTTATTTTTATACTGAAGCTTACGACATTCCTCTATAACGTGACCTAATTTCTTATAATATTTACAAGATTTGTTACTACTGGTTTTGAAATTGTCCTTATTATTGACTTGATTTTCGTTTCTTATGAAATTAATTGGTTTTTGTGAATTTAAATTACGTTGTGGTGACATGAATGTACTAGGTCGACTACACTCTGAAGTGTGATGATTATACCGTTTGCAATTTTTACAAAATTTGTTTTGTTTGTTGAAATTTTGCATGTTTAGTGCACGTTCTTCCGAAATCGCGGCTGTAAAAGCTGAATTTAAATTATTAAAATCCTTCCATCTTAACATTTGAGATATCTGTGGTAAGGAGTAAAAAATAAATCTATTTAATGTTATTTCCTCTATTGCTTGAATTTTACCTGGTAATACGGATTGATCTTGAGTCTGTAATTTAACTGCGGAAAGGGCACGCGAGCTTAATACTTCTAACCGTTGAAAGAAATCATGAATAGACTCATTATAATTTTGTTTGCAATTATTTAATTCTTCCATTATTTGTGAATAATGTTTTTTGTCTTGATATAGTTCTTTAAGTCTGAATTTTAAAGAATCCCTATCGTTAAAACTTTGACATGCAAGTTGCTCTTTAGCTCGACCTGAAATCTTGCCAATATATAATATAATAATGGAATCATCTAGATCCTCGTGGACGAAATCTGGAAAACCTTTTTGAAGATTTGGAGTTGAATATTCTTAATACGGGTAAAGGTACTTACCTGAACTTAAGATCAAACGACTTCTCCTCTATAGATCTTTCGGTTAGTTCTCCAGAAGTTAGTCATTTGTTTTCATGGGATGTGCTTGATGATCTGTATTTCTCGAACCACTTTCCTGTAATGTTACAACTTGCTACAACTCGCTCACAACTACAGCCATTAACGACAGGTAGGAAGTTTAGAGAAAGTAAGGCTGATTGGTCAAAATTTCAAAAGAACATTACTACCTTGCATTTAACGGACACTGTTGCTTCTTCAGTAGACCACGCTACTCAATCTATTCTTTTGGCTGCTGAAGAAAGTATTCCAGTTATCACAAACCGACAGAGACCGCAAAGAGTACCGTGGTGGGATGAAGAGGTGGCCAAAGCAATTAAAGCTAAAAAACAAGCACTTAATCTTTTTAAAAGACACCCTACTGCCGAAAATATCGTTAATTTTAAGCGACTCCGCGCACGAGCTCGCCGTGTCATTTTGGAAAAGAAGCGGCGCTCTTTCAAGACATATGTATCAACTCTCACCCCACAAACATCACCTTCAGACGTTTGGGGGAAAATAAGATCATTAACAGGAAAGAAACTTCCTACTACATCACCTGTATTAGACATCAACGGAGAGTTGATAACAGATATTCCAAAATTGGCAGACGAATTTGCTCGCCACTTTCAATCAACGAGTAATTCTGAAAATTACAACGATAACTTTCGTCTTAATAAGGTCGCTATAGAAATTCCATTGGATTTCACAGAACGACTAGAGTCGTTCTATAACGTACATTTTACTATGGAGGAACTAGAAAAAGCTTTACAGGAAACTAAAGACTCGTCGCCAGGTCGAGATACTATTAGTTACAATATGTTAAAACATCTACCTGAAACTGTCAAAGTCGAATTATTACAATTATACAATCAGATTTGGAAGACAGGAATCTATCCAGAGCAATGGCAGGAATCTACTATAATCCCATTGTTAAAACCTGGTAAGGACCCCAAAGTACCCTCCAACTATCGCCCAATATCCCTAACAAGCTGCCTTAGTAAGACTCTTGAAAAAATGGTCAGTTTTCGACTGATGTGGGTCTTAGAAAAGTACAATTTACTATCCAAATTCCAAATGGGCTTTAGAAAATTCAGATCAACAAACGATCAACTGGTTTACATCGAAAATGCGATACAGTCAACGTTCCTAAATAGACATCATCTAACAGCAGTTTTCTTCGACCTGGAAAAAGCCTACGACATGACGTGGCGATATGGCGTATTGCAGACTACATGAGTGGGGACTTAGAGGCTGTTTGCCAAATTTCATTGCCAGTTTTCTTTCCGATAGAAGAATCAGAACTCGTGTTGGAAATACTGAATCTAACACCTTTACTGTCGAGAATGGCATACCCCAAGGATCCACGCTTAGTGTGGTTTTGTTTGCAGTAGCCGTAAATGTTTTGTTGTCAGGTATAGACCACAGAGTTGGGAGAAGCTTATATGTAGATGATCTCTGCATCTTCTATGCAGGAGACAATTTTAATTCCATCCATTCAGTCCTACAAGAAACTATAAACTCAATTGTAGATCGTGCAGAAAATCGAGGCTTCCGTTTCTCCACGCTAAAAACACAGTGCGTTCATTTCTGCAGGTTGAGATCCTGTCATCAAAATCCTCAACTTACAATAAATGGTCTCCCTATAACAAATAAATCAGAAATAAAATTCTTAGGAGTTACGTTCGACAGAAAACTACTTTGGGGTCCTCACATTCAAAACTTAGCAGCCAGTTGCAAGAAGCGATTGAATATTATCAGGTGCTTATCTAGCATTAAATGGGGCGCAGATGGGAGCATACTTCTAAACGTGTACAGAAGCTTAATTCAATCAAAATTGGATTATGGGTCGATAGTATACGGTGCAGCCCGTCAATCACACTTAAAAGTATTAGACCAAATCCATTCGACGGGTATAAGACTCGCTCTAGGCGCTTTTAGAACCAGCCCTACAGTATCTTTGTACTGCGAATCGGGAGTACCACCGTTGAAATATCGAAGGTACCGTTTACTTATAAATTATGCTATAAACATATATGCTCAACCACGACACCCCAACCATGCTTTGCTATTTAATGAAGAGCAAACTACGCTATACATGGCAAGACCCACTAGAACTCGTCCTGCTGGAATACGTCTAGATGCCATACTGCAAGAACTCAGTGAAACATTGCAGCCAGTTTATCAAACAGGAAATTATGAAGTACCACCTTGGCGAATTCACTTACACCAAATGGACCTCTGTTGCTTGCAAGGAGGGAAAAAAGATGTTAATCCGAAATTATTTATCAACCGTTTTAAAAACATTTTAGATCACCATCCTAGAGCCGAAATTATATGTACAGATGGTTCCAAGTCGGAAATGGGAGTCGGTAGTGCCTTTATCATCCTCGACGACTCTTATCACTGGAAGCTACATGAAGCAGCTAGTTCATTTACAGCGGAGTTATATGCACTATGGCAAGCGCTTCATAGTATAGAATTTTCTAATAAATCTAAGTTTTTAATTTGTACAGATTCACTAAGTTCTTTGCAGGCGTTATCAAATAGATTTTCATTTGATCCTTTAGTTCAGGAAATACAAGCGTTACTTGACTGGCTCTATAAGAAAGAAAAAGATATAACTCTAGTCTGGACACCTGGCCACGTAGGGATCCAGGGTAATGAGAAAGCTGACGAGGCAGCTAAACTCGCAGTGGAACATGACCAACTAGAGGATATCTGCATACGGCCAAAGGATCTGAAAGATTATTTAAAGGAGAAAGTTCTAAACCTGTGGCAATTAAAATGGGACGAAGTTGACACACAACTTAAAACAATAAAACCGCTAATAAAACCGTCGAAGGAAAAAAGTCATCTAACACGCCACGAACAAACCATTATTACCCGTTTACGTATAGGACACACCAGATTAACATCATCTTACCTGTTACAGGGTCTCGAACACTGTCAAAGACAACTGACAGTAAGGCATATACTAGTAGATTGTCCTTCCTATAATGAAGCTCGTTTAAGAACATCTCTTGCAAATAATATTAGCGAAATTCTGTCAATTCGAAATGAAGACAACGTCCTAGAATTTATAAAGAGTATAGATCTAGCAAATAAATTATAATTTTACACGCATTTATTTTACTCAGTATACACAAAACTTTTTTATTTATATATTTCATACACTTATATTCTTATATTCATTTTATTTACATATATTTTACATATTATTTACAATTCTATTTATTTACAATTTTATTTATGTACAATTTTATATATACAATCATTTTATCGTGAATTTGTTACGTACTCAGTCCATTCGTTTATCCCTAAGCCTCATGTTCAATTATCTCCACACTGTTCGTCTATGTATGTGAATTTTATTGAACCCATATTTTATTTATATATATATATATATATATATATATATTTTTTTTTTACTGTATATAATGTTATTATATGAGACTATAAGTCACAGTATTATTTCGTTTCATAAACGAAACTCGTAAAGCGGCTAATAACCTCAGCTGTTGATGCCGCTAAAACAAAAAAAAAAAAAATAATAATGGAATCTTTTGTTCTGGTGATGCCAGATCGTTTGCATTATTGCAGTTAGCCAAAAATTGTTCTATCTCATATCTATTTCCAGAAAATTCTTTCGGAATTAGTTTACATAAGAAATCAATAGAGAATATACACGTTTGGTTTTTGGGGAGATGAGGAGTGGGCAGTATTTAGGAGATCACTTGAGGAATTATTTGGTGAGTTTGGATCTGTTGCCATTTTGATTATGAGTACAAGAAAGCACTGAAACACTAACAAAATCAGAAAAATGCACTTACCCTTCCTTTTGAAATTGTACTCTTCCTTGGAATTAAATTCGCCAATCGATTTGAATTTTTAGATGTTGCAGCTAATGCGGTCACAATTCTGCGTTGTCCTGATGTTCGCTTCGATTGTAGGGAAGATCCTGACGATCTGCGCCAAAATTTTATGTTGTGTTCTTCCAGAAAAGGAAACACGGCACTGATGATGTTAAATGTTTATTTAATTATTGGAAATTGTGACAATGTTTATTAATACTAAAATTGTTACACGTTCCCTTTTTTAACTATAATTAATTTCGTACTTAGTTATATAGTATGATGTTTCTTCGATGAATCTACTTCTTGTACTGTCTGAATAACAAACTGCGTTCCATAAGGAAACTTACTATCAATTACTCATTAAAATAAAATGTTCCAAATGAAAATTAACGACAACAACATGATTCACTTTGAACTTAAATATTTACGTCCAATGTAGCATTTAATTTAATATATTTTTGAAGGGAAAGTTTAGTTTAATGAGTTACTAATATGTGACTAATGATAGTAGTTATTTCTGAATTATGGTAAACAAAGAAAATGAGATATGAATAACGTTGCTTACAATTTTATAATAAAATCTAACGATTAACAAGCTATAATTAAGAATCACCTTAAAATATGATTATAATAAAAAAAGATGTATCTAACACTTATTTACAGTGTATTCTTTTAAGTTAATAAGTATTTCATCTCAAAAAATAAAAAAATTATAATTATTATTTTTATCTTTATTTACTAAAATTTTTTTGTGTATTTATTTCTTTACATTGTAATTTTTTTAATTTAATAAATATTATTGTGATTCATAAAATAAAAAAAATATAATTATTTGTTTTCTTTATTTGCCATAATATTTTTTTAATTGAAATTCTTGTTAACTATTTATTAAAATATCTATGAAAAATCCTAAAATTGTTTGCCCATATTCATAGTCGCCCGCAGACTATATTTTACAGAATAAGTAGCCCTTAAGGGATAAAAGTTTGACCACACCTGGTCTAGAAGATATTGTAGTTGTGTTTTGTCTAGAAGACAAAACACAACTTATTTACATTTATCAAATTATCTTCTATTATGATTAATATAATTATATAAGTAACTGTGATTATAAATTAATAAGTATTTACAAAAAATCCAATTAAAGTATGTTAAATAAATAACAGGTGATACTACGTAAATAAAATATGACTAATAAGTAAAATTCAACATAAATTATGTTAATAATTTTAAATAAATAATAAACACCCAAATTAACCGAGAGAACCTCGAATCAATTTGATTAAAATTAACTAAAAATTCTCTCGTGTACGCTTTAAATTTACTTAACTGATTTAAGAGAAACAACATCCAATTATAATTTATATAATATAATCCGATATAAGTTTCTCCCTTATAATTGCATTGCTAGCTTGTATTGTTAATTACATATAATCACTAGATCGGATACTTTACATTTATGAAAGTTTTACAGTAACTGTGAAACGTTCTATATGTATAAATGATTGTTTTTTTAAGTTCAAATATTTAGAACTACTTAAGTAATTTCTGGAATTTTGAGATTTTAGACTTTTCAAATGTAGTCTGAAGTAACCTGGTTGAAAGTTTAAATTTTAAACGTAACGAGAGATGGGCGAGTTTTAATGGCTGTAAGTAATATTATAATTTCTGACAAGTTGACTATCTAATATATCTAACACTTCTTTTATCTTTTGATTATTGTCTAACGTAACCAATAAATGTATTGTTAACTGAGTTTGCTTAAACTCCTTACCATTTACTATACGTATATACACATTGCAAACGCATGGACTTGATATAGGGATATAAAAGCGTTTATAAAAGTGGTAGTGGGATAGAAACAATTAGTAAAAACTTGCAATTGGATGTTACATACTGACTAGATATACATGGACTTTAATATACTTTATTATACGGTATTATACTTTAAATCCGTTCATAAAAAAAGATGCAGGTTAACTTTCGCCTGCTGGCCCACCGGGATACCGGGAGTTTCCCGGTGGGCCTTTATAAAAATGCCTCGAAGGGCCCTACGACACGGCTGAATTTAAATAATCAACGATTAAATTATATTTAAAGTAGAAACAATATACCTCGCCGTTGTTCAACTCGACCGCACCTGACGAACAGCGACGATTGATTCTAATCTTCTTTCCCATTTTTTGACTTACGAACCATCCAAGAACTCGCTACTTTATAAGAATCAAAGTATCCTAATGTTGCGGATGCATTGCGTATCATATTTACATATATTGATGACGTAATTTGGGGATATTTTGTAGGTTCTGCCTATAAACTTCAATTGGAGTTAATACAGGTTATTTTGTATAAAATTAAATTAACAATATTCACAAAAACTTACAGAGATTTGATTTTTTTTCTTTTACTTTGTCTTTTATAGTAGCTGGAGTTCTCCGTAATCAATGTCTAATAACAATTTCCAATAATAGTCTGATTTAGATCTAGAATATACCATAGATGTTTTAGATTTTTAATGCTGATTCAATAGTTTGTATTTTTGCGAACGACAAATTTGGGGTAAAGGGACATACAAGACTTATAAATCGTCATATCTGTATTGGGAGTATTGGGTGAGGGGCTAACGGGTCGGAGCCCCCGAAATGTTTTTAATAGCTCAGGTCATTTATGTCAATATCTAAGTATTTTGATTCTGAATTTATATAAAGTAGCCCCCTCTCCCCCAAAGAAGATTTCTAAATACGTCACTGCGTCATATATATCTTCAAAATAAATAAAAATGGGATGAGAACTAAATAAATAATTTTAAGAGTACCGACAGGAGTTTAAAATATACGCAAGCATCAGAAATGAAATATTTCAAAAACAGAGGGGGCTACAACAAAACTAATTGTATAGTGTCTACATCTAGTCACCTAGGCCAAGCTGGTCGATCAGAGTACCGCAAATACCGCCATATTGGGGCAAAAGAAGCACGGAATTGTTCATTATTTGTATCTGTATTGCATGTAATCAAATCCACACTTACTTTAAAAGGTTGTTCTTATCCTGAAAGATTAAATTTCTAATATGTCAAATACGTAAAACGTGGTTTTAATTTGTCCATTAGTAAAAATCACCCTTGCCTGCCCCAATATGGCGGCGTTTTGCGGTACCTGATCGACCAGCGAGGCCTAGGTGACTAGATGTAGGACTTTCACTAATTGCACTTCTGAAGACGGCATTCCAAAATACAATATATGCCTCCACTTTCAAATGAAAATTTTTTTTACTGTTGTACAGTGTTATTAGAGCATCTATTATATCAGATTCATTAGTAACCGTCAGTCAATTTTTACGTTTTTCTTGCGGAAGGAATCTTGCAGAGAATGAAGGTTGTTGTGACCCCGACTCTAGGAAATGAGAGCGCCATGGAGGTCCCCTCCACCTCAAACTGTAATTTAGCAATTGTGAGGCCAAAACGATATCTATCGAAAGCTACTCGGTTAGCTACAAATGTCTTAGTGTCTGGGAGTCCTGCAAGCGATCGTATCGTCAAACGTAATCTGCTTCTTCAAAGCATCAATGAGACTTTACACCAATTCTGCTGCCAACACAGCACCGCACAATTCCAAACGTGGGATGGAGATTGTTTTGAGAGATACAACTCTAGTTTTCCCGCACATCAAGAAAACTCTGATAGAGCCGTCAGAATATAGAACCTTTAAATACGCTACAGCACTGTAACCAATTCCAGACGCATCCGATAATGCATTAAGTTCTTTAATGACGGCCGAGTCGAACTTCTAATACTTCTAGGCAATTTTAAATTTGAAAGTTTAGGAAGTTCTAACTTGAACATATTTCAGTTATTGATCACTGCCTCAGGAACAGGTTTATCCCAATCTATTTTCGCCATCCATAATTGCTGTATCAACCTTTTTGCAAAGAGAACCAGGGGTGTTAAAAATTTTAATTCTCGCGGATCGTAAATTCTCGCTACTTCCGATAAAATATTTCTTTTTGTCCAAAGGCGACCTATACTGTGACATAAGTAGAAAAACACTTCGGCCATGGGGTCCTAATGAAGATTTAAAATCTTAATAAATATTGGTTTTTCTTTGTCGAATTGAACTGGCATTTGGACATCAGCCGATGGTACAGCCGCCAGAAGTTTCGGACAGTTACTTGCCCACTTACGCAACTCAAATTCACCGGATCGCATAACATGTATTAACTCCAATTGAAGTTTATAGGCAGAACCTACAAAATATCCCCAAATTACGTCATCAATATATGTAAATATGATACGCAATGCATCCGCAACATTAGGATACTTTGATTCTTCTAAAGTAGCGAGTTCTTGGATGGTTCGTAAGTCAAAAAATGGGAAAGAAGATTAGAATCAATCGTCGCTGTTCGTCAGGTGCGGTCGAGTTGAACAACGGCGAGGTATATTGTTTCTACTTTAAATATAATTTAATTGTTGATTATTTAAATTCAGCCGTGTCGTAGGGCCCTTCGAGGCATTTTTATAAAGGCCCACCGGGAAACTCCCGGTATCCCGGTGGGCCAGCAGGCGCCTGTTAACCTGCATCTTTTTTATGAACGGATTTAAAGTATAATACCGTATAATAAAGTATATTTATGCACAGATGCATTATAATTAGACTATTATTGCTAGATTTATCGGAACATAACTGTCTCTTTATGCCCCAAGGGCCTCTTTATGATCCGACGGGCAATAATGAAACGTCAATTAAATGTCAGAGCTGTATTTGTAGAACTTGATTGGTTCTTAATATAATTTGTAAACTTATCACCAATGAAAATAAGCTGAAATTAAGTATTTTAGATAGTAACTATAGTAACGTACTTCGTATATAAGCACATAAGTATACGTACAGCGGCTTGATGTAACCTACGTACTCATTTAATTATGTTTTTTACACAATAATAGATTTGAGATAAAAACAATCTGTGCATAAAATAGTGTATGCATTTCGGGCATAACTTGCTTTTATGGCCCTACAGCCTTTTCCTAGCCCTCGGCTGACGCCTCGGGCTAGAAATAACGCTTCTGGCCATAAAAGCTTCTTTATGCCCTTAATACATAAATAACTATAAAGTCCATGTATATCTAGTCAGTATATAACATCCAATTGCAAGTTTTTACTAGTTGTTTCTATCCCACTACCACTTTTATAAACGCTTTTATATCCCTATATCAAGTCCATGCGTTTGCAATGTGTATATACGTATAGTAAATGGTCAGAACTTATACATATAGAACGTTTCACAGTTACTGTAAAACTTTCATAAATGTAAAGTATCCGATCTAGTGATTATATGTAATTAACAATACAAGCTAGCAATGCAATTATAAGGGAGAAACTTATATCGGATTATCAGTGGCGGATTTAGGCACAAGCGTTGGAAGCGGCCGCTTCAGGCCCCACAAGTCGGGGGCCCCGCAGAGGCCTCCGCAGGGACCGCACTGGACACGCGACAAATAAAAATTATTGGCGTGGGAATTCACTTTCTCGAAAAAAGTGAAACAATAATCAGATCATATCGTGTACAGGCTGGTAAAAAAAGTGTACGTTGACGCAATTCGTACGAAAAGGCGATATAAAATATTGTAACGGAGTATACTGTTTCACAGCAGACCTGCGAGGAATGTATCATCTCTGTCGGTCCGTATGCTGGTCTACTCGCACAATCAGTGCATTCATTCGACTACTATGATGATTAATTTCTTGAATTAATGGTTTCTGATAGAGATTCGGTGAACAGTGGCGGATTTACGCACAAGCGGTGGAATCGGTCGTTCCAGGCCCCACAAGTCGGGGGCCCCGCAGAGGACCCTTGCCCAGGATCGCAGTGGACATGCGACAAATAAAAATTATTGGCATGGGAACTCACTTTGTCGAGAATAGTGAAACATGGAAGAACAACAGTTCATAACGTGTACAGGCGGGTAAAAAAGGTGTACGGCCGACGCAATATAGTTTTGTGCGAAAAGGCAAGCATTCAGAGTGATAGGTAAAATTTGGTACCGAATATACAATTTCGCAGTAGACCTGCAAGGAATGTATCATCTCTGTCGCTCCGAATGGCTTGCCTTCAATGCCTTCTAGCAAACTCTGCGCGGTCGTCCGACTTACCTTCGAGGAAGGGGAATTGTACCATGCTTTTGGATGGGTGAAATTCCTTAATGTCATTTGTCAATTGTCAACATTTCCCGATGCTAAAACAATTTTAAAAAAATCTTAACATTACTGATATATAATGAAACTGGAGAACGATCTATCTTCGTTCTTAAACGTGTAAAAAGTTATGTAAGAAATAATCTTGGACAAATTTATTTAAAAAATTTATCAGTAATGTTTATTGAAAATGACATTACTCAAAATTTATGTTTTGACGAAGTGTTTTGAAAATATTATTGATAAATTTGATGCTTCTAAAAGCAGAAGAGTTCCATTATAAATGAACTGATTATGGAATAAAATATTTTTTTGAAATAATACATAAAGTAGAACTGTTACGGACTCATATATCACAATGACATATGTCAAAACTGCGTCCGACAGTATAATTAATATAAATAAAATACAAAGTGAACACAAATGTGTTTTAATAGAGTTAATAAATTTAAAAAAAGTTAAAAATTGTTAATGCACGACTATTATACTCACAATTTTATAGTGCTATGTGTGTAAATCACAGATCTGAAGACAGCTGTTTCGAGATTTTGGTTCTCCTCAGTTAGGGGCAGCTCGTCTGTGATTTAGACACATATCACTATAAAATTGCTAGTATAATAGTCTTTCATCAACAAAACTCACTTTATTAAAACACGTTTGTGTTCATTTTGTATTTTATTTATGTTAATTTATTTTGTTTAATTAATGTTTTCCTTTAAATTATATTTTGAATGCAAATCCATATAGAAAAAATTATCACCCCTGCTGGGAATCGAACCCTGAGCCTTCCACTTTCTAAGCGACATCTCTACCTCTGAGCTACTGTGTCGACTACCAGCATATAAAGTTATTATTACCATATAAAGTTATTATAAAAATTGTTATTGAATTATCGTAAAATTGATTTAACGATATATCCTTCTGATGGCTTTAATCCATACATTTAGAATAACCGGTCTATTACATGGAATTTTAAAATGTTTTGGAAATTTATTATTTTAAATTACATTCAAATGAAGTATTCGGTATTCAATGTATTTGTAAAATTGAGGTTATGATTTACTCACATTAACAAAAAAGCAGCGGTAGAACAACATGACGTCCAAACTACATTTAGAAATGTGTCTGACGTTTGAAAAATTAAGACACCAACAAAATTACTATTATTAATTTAAATAATTGTTCAAGATTCAGTATTAATTTTAAATAATAAACGATTATTGAGTTATACGCATTTTTTATTTTTTTTCAGTTATACACCTGTTTTCCACAAACTGTGGGCATTGTCTACTTTTGCCAATTCAGCATCTTAATCTCAAATCATATTCTAGGTTAAATATCTTTCCTAGCTTTTGGTGTTTTATTACGTTTTTGTGGTCATGGATAAAGTATAATGTGTAACACATACAAAAACGCCAATTTTACACTCGTGTGACTACGGCCTGAGACGAAGTCGAATTATTTAAAAAATCTTGAGGATGCAATTTCTTCCATCCCCACCACCGTGAGTTCGCGCCTGATATTAATCATTATATGTACCTAATTTTTGATAAAAATAATAAAAGGTATATACATTGTAGTAATTGATTTAGGGCCCCAAAAATTTGTAACGCTTCAGGCCCCTTAAGTGTTAAATCCGCCACTGCGGATTATATTATATAAATTATAATTGGATGTTGTTTCTCTTAAATCAGTTAAGTAAATTTAAAGCGTACACGAAAGAATTTTTAGTTAATTTTAATCAAATTGATTCGAGGTTCTCTCGGTTAATTTGGGTGTTTATTATTTATTTCAAATTGTTAACATAATTTATGTTGAATTTTACTTATTAGTCATTTTTTATTTACGTAGTATCACCTGTTATTTATTTAACATACTTTTAATTGGATTTTTTATAAATACTTATTAATTTATAATCACAGTTACTTATATAATTATATTAATCATAATAGTAGATAATTTAATAAATGTAAATAAGTTGTGTTTTGTCTATTTTGGTGTTTACTTTACTTATTTATAGTTTCAAATTAATTTTCACATAAAAGTGTTTTTCGTTAAATAAAAGAACGATATCATGCCCTACTCCTGAATTTGTTATTATGTGTATACTATTATGTATGAAAATTAATTATTGTTTCGATTTTTATTGTACAATATCTTCTAGACCAGGTGTGGCCAAACTTTTATCCCTTAGGGGCTACCTATTCTGTAAAATATAGTCTGCGGGCGACTATGAATATGGGCAAACAATTTTAGGATTTTTCATAGATATTTTAATAAATAGTTAACAAGAATTTCAATTAAAAAAATATTATGGCAAATAAAGAAAACAAATAATTATATTTTTTTTTATGAATCACAATAATATTTATTAAATTAAAAAAATTACAATGTAAAGAAATAAATACACAAAAAAATTTTAGTAAATAAAGATAAAAATAATAATTATAATTTTTTTATTTTTTGAGATGAAATACTTATTAAGTTAAAAAAATACACTGTAAATAAGCAAATGAATAATAGCTATTTATGTAACAAGTACATAATGTAGGACTTTATAGACAAGTCCAGTTTATAGCCTATAAGCTGGAGGGGGGGGGGTATAAAAAGGGCGAGTCTATAAAGTTCGATTATGTAAGAGTTGCATACAAAGCTTTATGTTCGATTCCTAAAATTGGCTAATTATCAAAAAAAAAATCAGTTTATAAATTTGACATATATTCTTGACAGAAGAAAATTTGACATGTAATATATAGTTGTCATACTTTATTTTACTACTATATACTTTATTTTACTACTACCAGTTTATATTACAAGTACAATAATAAGCCAGTTCACTGCCGCAAAACAATATAATAAACAGTACTTTATAATGCAATCGGACATAAAAATGTTTAATTGGACGAAACCTGACATTGCATGTACGTGCAACATAATTTTTAAATAAATCGAAGATATCCTGACCTCTTGTGCGTTCATGCAGTGGAATAATAGTTAATAATTCTTCTGTGGTCGACATATCATCGAAAACCATTCGAATAAAAACACCTTCTCCTTCTGTTCTACGTGTAACTGTATGCGCGATAAGGACATATTTTTGATAGATGCCATTATTTCCGATTTATTTTTAAAATTTTGAAACAACACTTCACCAGCTTTAATAAAAGCCTCCTTCCATACTTCCCCATCTTGAAACGGTTTATTATGTTTAATTAAAGTATCAGCAACTTTGAATGAGGCAATCGTAGCAGTCTTCGAGTTCGTGTTGTATTTGGAGTGGATTGACACGAGATGCACGCATTCATGCATATGCACTAGATAAAGATGAAGCATTATTGTCTAGGGGTTATTGTCTAAAACATCTATGGTAGATTCTAGATCTAAATCAGACTATTATTGGCAATTGTTATTAGACATTGATTACGGAGAACTCCAGCTACTATAAAAGACAAAGTAAAAGAAAAAAGTGCTTTTTGTCCCTGCAATGTAATATATACTAAAATCAAAGTTTCTTTATTATTTATTGTCTAATGTATGAAATAGTAGAAATAGAATAGTATTTGGAAGAATAGGCTGAAACTGAACTGAATAACGGGTATTAGACCTGTCGCAGTGTCACTGCTTTAATATGGTATTTGAATTACGCTATACACGAAGATCAATTAATAAAAGAACAGACACGATTATCTATATCAAAAAAAGTTTAATAAAAATAGTGATAAGTTATGTAGATACCCTTCTGTTAACACATACTTATTTAACAGATCTTAGTAACGTAACATATAAACTGTAATTACTATTCTATTTATTTGTTTTACTTATGTTCGAATAATATTTTGCATACGTTAACAGTAACTCAACACTTCTCTGTTATTTTAAAATCTGCTTAAAAATCCCAATAACTATACGCAGACATGTTTACTATTTTACTGCGAATTATCCAAAAGTTTAGTCTAGGCAGCTTCTGATTTATGTAACGGTCTGGTTACCATTGAAACCGTTATGCAAGAACTTTTCATTCTTGCACGGTGAATCGTTACTACGTACAAAATACGCACTTAATGAAAGTTCTTCAAAACTCTGGAATTTATGAAAACTTTTATGTTGCTACAACCTTGTACATATATTGGCTTAGCAATAAAAATAAATGTCTGTATACTGAAATAGGTATTAAAAAGAATAAATAGTGTTATATTGTTTGTGGTTATTCTTAAGAAGGGGGCAATATTTAAACAATTTTGTCATAAATAAATATCTCCTGGTTGAAAGATACATTCGAAACGAAAATGTTCGAAAAGATGATATTCTTGAAAATCGAAGTATTTGTTTACGTGATTTAACTTCTGGGAATGATTTATTTTTAATTTATACGCATTTTAAATTATTTTCTGTTTGTACCTCTTTTACGCATCGACACTAACCAAATTTAAACGAAAAAGCTTAATACTAATATAACAGGTACTTTTATTTTCTTATTGAGACCCTATAAGGCGCCCTTAAAAGGCAAGCGGTTTCATATTAACATAGAAATTATTAACTTATCAATAAATTGTCCATAAGTTGTTTTTTAAGAATTTATGGTACATAAATGTCATTTGATAATGACATTTTATGTCGAAACAATTGTCAGGTATATAAATTAGGTACTATAAATCTTGTGAGGTCTTTAATAATTATTTTATTTCTAATTCATTTCATGGTTAAAGAGTGTCACTAAGTAAGGCTTGAGGCATCAATTATAAACCTTACTGCTCATTTTAAATATTTTTACCAGAGTAAAATCATCTTGTTATCCAATTGTTATTGTCATCTACTCTCTTGTTTTGACATTAAATCAAACTTAGAAACTATTATTATCAGTAAATCAAAATTTGAGTTTATTCTTTATGATATGGATTGTCTTTACCAAGGTATTCTTTGTATATATCCAGAAATATCTTTAACAGAATCTTTGCATTTATTTCTATTTTGTTGTTGGAGTAATATAACTTTACAAAGTATTCCTTCTTTAATCGGAAATATACAAAATATCATGTAAAAACTGTTGGGTGCGCTGCGCTCATCGCATATTTGACGTGACGCCATATTATAGCGCAGGGCGCTCTTTTGTAATTTCGCCTCTTTTCGGTATTTTTGGATAGCGTGGATGGCGTGTCCACTATATGATCGCCGCGTCAGGGCGCGCAATTGACGGTCAGGACGCCTCAGACTCCCAAAATATCGCACCTCAACAACGAGGACCTCCAGGAGGTAGAGCTGGTCCTGGAGGATTTAGAGGAAATCGTCCTCTCGGTAGGGAGGTCCACCAAGAGGTGACATGAGAGGTCGCCCTGGTGATAGAGGTGGAAGACCAGGCGACAGAGGTGGTCAAAGAGGCGGACGTCCTGGTGATCGAGGATGCGCATCCCGAGGAGGAGGAGGCTTTGGAAGGTTTGGGCAGGCTGGTGATAAACGACCGGGTGGACCTAATATGGGCCAAGATGGACCACCAGGTGGTAAGAGAGCTAGATTTGATTCTGGAACTAACGGGTTTGGACAATCCGAGTAAGTATTGATTGCATTGATTTATTGAAGTAGTTTTTTTGTGATTTTTGTATTTCTATTCAGAATTAAAATCTTCAAATATGTAAGAATGTTTTTATTTTTACACCATTAACTCTTCAAACCTTATTAATTACTTTGGTGTTATTGGTCGTCAATAACACTGAGGTTTTATTACGAACAAATTTTACGGTTTATACAACAGTTTATAAGCAACAATCACAAGTGGAAGAACTGTAGACGTGAGAAGAAAGAGGAGAAATTATTGGTGAGTCCCTTGTGCTTTGGCTTCTCAATATTTGTATAGAGTTTTAGCGTCAATCTTCCTACCACATGTTTTTCTTAAATTCTTTAGTCCTGATTTTTCTGGTGAGGCTATTTACACGACTCATCAACTGTAATCAAGTATATATAGGACAAACTAAGAGATGTTTGAAGGTTCGGTACAAAGAGCATCTAGCTCGCTTAAAATTTAAAAGACGTGAGTCTACCGCCTCCCTACATATGCTTGAACAAAACCATAAGGTAAAAGGCGTAGAATTAATTAGACATGTAAGCAACCCTACAGAACTTAACTGTTTTAAAAACTTAAAAATTATTAAGAATAGAAAAGTGATAATGAACTCTGATTTAGACCCTATTAATCCCAGTCTTTTAAAATTGCTCCAGTAATCAGTTAAGCTTGACGGATTATCGACGAACCGTGAAGTTCTGTAGGTATATAAGTTTAGATTTTTTAAATTTTAGTTTAATTTTTTAGTGACTGGTGAAGGTGACAGCATAGCTGTTGAAACACACGTCCAAAGTAAGAAACAAGTGTGTGGTGAGGGTAAAATACAGTTTTAGTTTGTCTAGAACAATTTATTTTTAGAATTTATATCCAGGGTCTAGTTTTCCTACCCATTCTCTAAATGGACACATGATTCTGAAACAATTGATGCATTCGAATAATTAATTTTCCAGAATATTAGATATTTAGTAGCTGAATATTTTTAATTATTTTTTGGATGATTCGTTTCTGTATGAAGCTTTTACTGCAGATTGCAGTTCGTATTGAGATAGAATCACTGTTATTAATATCTTGGGTAAAAAAATCTGGTTTGTTTCCAGAGCCGGTGTATCTTTTTGATGCTAAGCCATATTACACTGTACTGATTTACTACATTCCTTATAACGTTATAATGTTAGATATATAGATGTATAATATACAAAGGGTTGCTATAACGACAGAGATAAACAAGAAATAATAAACAGAAATAAAAGTAAAAGCGCGATTTTTGTTGCTTTACAAATAATTAATAAAATTATTTACAATCTTTCAAGAAAATATAACGACAACCTCAACAAGGTCAACAATCCTTGTAATTTGTGGCCCCGACGAATAACAAAAGCACCCTTCAACCACTGCATGTCATGGTGGCAGGCCAGTTACTGGAAGATCAGTTTTCATTACTAACGCTTCTCAAAGGAATCCTTTTTATTTCAAAGATAAGTATCTTGAATTTAATTGATGAGTTTCCACTATGCCTGTACGACATACTTTCCCAAAGTTTGACGTTCAGACACAGAACTTTTTTTGTAATTATTGATCGATATCTCGAATACATATTGAAGACAAACGTCAAAAAACCCTGTGATGATTTAAGTAATCATCGAGACACGAATTTCCTTACAGCATTAGCTTACGAAATAGATGGATTGGAAGTTTACATATTCCTCCTTGGTAAGATAAATACGTATACTTTAATAATATTATGTTCATTGATTCTACTTTATACATTTTATAAAGTATATCTTCTTTAGTGCATGTATATAGTAGAAAGGGACAGCATAATTAACATAGAATTTTAAATTATTTACAGATACGAAAATACCCGAAAGTGCTTTTATCTGTAAATTATACTTTGAAAGCAGTTGCTATAAAGACGGGTCGAAAGTTATTAAAATGTAATGCCGTGTCTATATTACATGCAGTAATTTCTAAAATGTATTTTAAAAATCTTTTATCAGTTTTAGATCTTTTTATCAGTAGTTAACATGTACATAACTACATTAGGTATTGAACAATTTCTTGATCAATTCCTCCTCGAATCCGTTACTAGGTCTGATCGTACAATTTCATATTAATAATAAACCAGTTAACTGAGCTGATTTAAATATATTTCAATATATCTAAAAGGACCACAAGGACCTTTGTAGTATAAGTTTAAGTAACTCTTAAAGCCAGTATTAACTAACCCTACCAAAACAAGCAAAGGTAACATATCTGGAACGCCACTGCATGTTAAACCTCTTTATAGAAAAGTAGTCAAACTTGACAAATAAATAATAATAATTGCTACTACCCATTATCTGGCGAACCAGGCCCCAAAAGCTATGAAGATTGTGCGGGGACCCAACGTGCGGCTGCAGCCGACTGTTGGTATAGCACAAATCCCACATTTGTGTTACAGCTAAGGAAAACTGCAGAAAAACTTCACGTTAACCTTAACGTGAGAGACGAGCTAACTATCCAAAAACCGGCGCTTTTCCGATTTCCAATCCTATCCAATCCCGGTAGCTAGTGCCATGCGGAGAACAAGTACATAATTTTATATATATATTTTTTTAATTTGAACAGGCCAATAAAAATGTCAAACGTTAAATCAAGGCCGTACTGTAAATATTTCAAAGTAGTGATCAAGGCTCTCTAGATATATCAATCACAGTTGCAAACAATTTAAATAGGCGTTACTGAAAACGTGACGTGACATGTTTAATGGACGCCCGTTAGTTCTTCATAAACTCACTTTTCCATACTCCCTTATCTAAGCGATACTAATAGTTTCAATACTTAAACTCTTTGCAGATTTTCTTTTTTTTATTTTGATGGATTAGGAGTTAATCGGCACACCTTTGTAACTATATGTTATGTATTTGTACACTTTGTAGCGCCACCGGTATAATTATGTAGAATAATTAATCGCCGCAAAACCGGAGCACTAAAACCTTAAGTTAGTTAGAAATTCACAAGTTAAGAGAAACTTTGATTACACTATGACCGCATTATTTTAGCAACTCTATTATTCAATATCTTGCACTTTAGTCTACAACTCATAATAACAGTAAACACATACATTAATACAGCTAAAAATATAGTACGAGCAAAAAGTAACTCCATCAAAGGTGCTTTTGGAATTTTGAACTCATGTGTATTATAACACCAGAAGATTATATCAAATTAATAACAATCACAATAACTATCCATAGTCCTAGTATCAAAGCACTTGAATCCAGGTTTGATTTGATCAGTACCCACAGCAACTATTTCCAGTTTTTATACAATATTTATGATTTAAAAGATACCCCTCAAAACGACTTCCTAAAATATTGTAAAGAAATAAACACTTTTAAGTTTAACTGTATTTTTAATAATGAGGTTTTTATTTTTAGTGGTTCTATAATTTGTTTTACTATCTTTTTAATATACGCATTTTATAATTATATACTAGATTTGTGTCTTTTCTTTTTTTCTGTGCAACCTTAATTTCAATTTAGTGCCAAAATCATAAATCAAGAAATTTGTATTTTTGGAAATCAAAACTTTTTTTGCTCTCATTTTATTTTACTACTAAGCGTGGGAACGGTTTAGGTTATCTCTTTTAATTTTTGTTATGAAAGGGTGGCATTTTACCTTTTTGCCCGGGGCGGCGAAACTGCTATCGCCGGCCTTGCTGTACTGAATTTAATGTGAATATAAGAAATCTGAGCATAATTCGAATCTGAAGGTACTTGCGTATTACAATTGGTCGTAACACCCTGTAAATTTGAGTGTGAGTGTCGTATTTTATTTTGTATGTGTAATAAAGTGTTGTGTTTTTATTGCAAATACGACAAGAGGCAAATTGACATTCTTGTGGAGTATGGGAGTAAGCGTTGCTCAAACAATTTACACATACCTTAAGACGCTTAATCTATTGTTGACGTGAATTGATAGGTAACAAGAAAATCCTCACAACGAAAAACTGGACGAGGACCCTTGCAAAAAAAACATACATTTATCATTACTACTATTTTTTTCTGATGGTTATAGACGGAGAGCCAGCAACGTATTTCGAGTTGTCATTTTAAAAGTCTTGAATTTTGACACAATAAATAAAGTAGGTATATGTAGGTTTACATGTTAGTGCGAGCGAGACAGTTATATAGCGGCCTGTGGGTTAGAGAGAGAATCATATTTTTCACCCTCTTAGTAATGTTGGGGTGGTATAACCCGGCCGCAGGGGGCTGCCAGAATTGACTTTTAGTGTTCAGCAGGTATATAAGATTTAGTACCCAAATTTTCACGACTGTTGAAATGACAACTCGAAATACGTTGCTAGCTCTTGGTCTATTAAGTGTGATTGTAATTTTATTTATACACTTCTTTATTTGTGGTTTGTTGATGTGACCCTTTACTATCTAAAGATTCTAACAAATTAGAGCGATCTGTCAGAAACTGAATGAATGAATCTACAGTAGGCGAAACCGTTTTATTAGTATTTATTTCCCACTCTCGTTTTGAAGTATTGTCAAGTTTTGAGGTTAAAAGATAAATCAAAATAATGCACCATTCATTTACAGGTTTATTGAGGTTTTTTAGAGCCCTAAAATTCTTTTGAAAGTTATCCAAAAATTGCCTAAGAGATGTACTAGAATCCTTCATGACAGTTGGAAGTTCGAAAATATTTTTCAAATGCGTTTTAATAATTATCCTTTTATTTTCGAATCTCTGTACTAAAAGATCCCATTGCTAGTGTGTAATTTGTTTCATTAACTTCAAGAGTTGATATTACTTGAGCTGCAGCACCTTTAAGTGCCGCCTGTAGATAATAAAATTTTTGAATTGTATTTAATGAAGGGTTATCATTTATTAAAGTACGAAATGTATGGTAAAACTGTGACCATTTATCAAAGGATCCACTAAATTCAGGAAGAGAAAGTTGTGGTGCCTTGATGTTGCATTGTGATGACATTATAGAGGCAGATGCAGGTGATATACCCGTACTGCATCAGAGTTAGAGGAAGCATTGGTTAAATCAGTTCTTAAAAAACTATTGGCATGGACCAATGCTGCGTAATACTTATCTTCAAATTGAAGACGTTCTTCTAGCTGTTCATCTGAGTTTGTGAAATCTAACACTGCAATGTTATTTTAAACTTTCTCGAATTCACTGAAGGTTTGTTCTAGTTTCGTTAAGCGAAACGGGATTTCTTTAACCTTGACCTTAATTTGTATAAAAACTGAGAGAATCTGGTTAATTGAGCTGTAATATAACTTCTACGGGTTTTCAAAGATTCAAGAGAGTCATCTGTCATATTGCTATAAAATCTTTAAAAAATGCAAATGAATTTTATAACTCTCAGCAAAAAACAAAATAGATATTGCAAATGTAACTTAAAAATTCAGCTGAAGCTATGGAAAGAACTCACGAAGTTTCCTTTTGTGATTCTTTGACAATCACTTTCGTTCTGACGTAGAAATTGAAACTAGTTGTAATGGATACTGACTGACCAAATGCGAGTAATCTTCAATCCGTCGATGAAACACCAAATGTAGCGCAATTTCAATCCGGCTCGAAGGACCAAATGTATGGGCTTTGGTATGCTTGATTGATTTCCCCTGCACGAACCGTTGTCCCACTATTGTTATGATTATGTGTTTATAGGATAGGATCATATGCGATTAACAATAAATTAATAAATGTGATTTGCATGTACAAATTCTGGAGAATCTGCTTTTTTTAATTGATTTTAAAACATGTCAATACACAAATTTATTTTGTTGTTTTTTAGATGTATTGTTTTTTAGTAACTTTGATTACATTACGACATTATGACATGCATGCTGTAGTAGACCAAGTCCAAACAGCCTGGTTGCTATGGCTTCGAATTCTAAGCTGCTCTGATTTTAAATAAAAAATCTCACGATGTACTCCAAAAAATTGTATCAACTTATTATATAATACAGTATTCTTCAAGTATGGACAGTCGTAGATAAAAAGTTGTATCTTAACACGCGTGATAAAGTCTACTAACATATTCATGCTCTTACCAGACTCGGGCTAACTCTCTCGTTGTGCAACTCAACGCATTCATCTGTTAATAATGCATTTATCCCACTAATAAGATAAATTAAATTAAATAAAAACTATTACACGCTTTTTATCGCGCTATTCTTACAAGAATCTCTTAAAATAACGTATCAGCTGGTAAACAAATACCCTATACCAGTGATTCCCAAAGTATGTTCCGTGGAACCCAGGGGTTTCGTGAAAATATATTGTTTCGCGGGACCAGTTGTAAGTCCAGTAATCTAACAAAGCTTTAAACTTTTCTACAATAACGGCCTAATTATTATTTTATTTGCTGGTGCCTTTTGCTATCACATATTTATGTGAAATACAAAAACCAAATATCGCAATAAACTGGATGCTGCACCAGATATACAAATTCGCTTTGAAATATTAAACCAAGCTTTCAGAGAATATTGAAGTCAAAAATACAACCACATTTTTCTTATTAATCATATATATATTTAAAACACAAGGCTTATTTTTGTTCCAGTTCGTTTGAGAGTTCTACTATGGCGGTTTACGTGATTCTTTTTTTTTTTTTTTTTTTTTTTTTTTTTTTTTTTTTTTATATTGAAGTTTTTGTTGAGTAGATTAGTCAACACTACTTAATTTCTGTATAATAGTTTAATAATAATAATAATAATAATAATAATAAATACCCGCAGGGTGGCTGAAAGCGGGCAGCCATTGGGGAGTAGCGCCCCCACGGGTACCAGCTCAGTACACCTCGTTCCAACACACATACCTGCCCGTAAACACAACCATATAAACACACAGTTTTTCTATTTTAGCCCAAACACACATACACTACACACACATACACTGCATACGGGCAGGTCACCAACACGCACACTCATTCCTTGTTTGACAGCGTGGGGAACTAGTAGCAGCCTGGGATCCTTGGGCTCGCCTGCTGGAGGGTACAGCGGATAAAACTGGGTTCCGGGGTGTGCACTCCCAGGCTGCAAGGTAGTACAGGGGCCCGGGTCGGTCTAGCCAACATGACCTGGCTGCCCTATCAACTTGCGAAAATCTCGCTTATGCCGTAATGCCAGGTGGCGCCTGGACCGGGAACCTTGCGGTATAATGCGGGGGGCTCCGTCGAGGCCACCAGAGTCGAGTTCACAGGAATCCTTTGGCTGTTGCTGGTTCCTCAAGCTGTCAAACATAAAAGGAATGAAAAACACACATTCTATACATACACACTTTTTTAAACAAATTATCAAAAACAAAAATGAATGACAGTATAGGTAATGATGTTACAAAAGTGCCCCTGTCGCAAACGGAGCTTCCCGGCTCTACCCCTCAACCCACCTTATCCTATTCCCCTTCCCATCCATTAGAACTCCCTTCTTACAACGAATTTAGAACCCTTTCAATACCTCCTAATCCCTTTTCCATACCCTCTGAAATAAATACCCCTGAGACTCGGTCTCCAGGAAAAAGAAAGAAGACTAGTGAATCGTTAATTGATACTGATAATGATACAGAAACAGGAAGTAATAAGAAATGTCCGATTAGCTACTCAAAAATTAATTTTCTACTAATGCAACGAGAAGAAGGTTCATTTAATGACGTAAGCCCATTTTTAATTTTTAACAGTTTAAAGAAACAAGTAGGTGAAGTCAAGAATGTTAAAAAGATAAACGACGGTCTGTTAATTGAAAGTATGAATAAGGAGCAAACGAAACGTTTGTTAGATATAACGAATCTTGACAATCTGAATGTTAAGGTAACACCTCATAAAACACTAAATTTTGTTAAGGGAGTAATCACATGCAAAGACCTTAATAACTGTACCATAGAAGAGATTAGGGAAGAATTATTAAAATCCAGGCATGTCGCAGATGTAAAGAGACTAACTTACAAGAGGCAGGGTGAGATAATAAACACATCGTCGTATGTACTCACGTTCACGGGGGCCGTTCTTCCGGAACGGGTTAAAATAGCTTTTTATTCCCTCCCAGTTCGCGCCTATGTTCCAGCACCTCTGCGTTGTTTTAGGTGCCAGAAGTTTGGCCACGCTGCAGTTAATTGTCGGAAAGAACAAGTTTGTATTTGTGGAAAACCAATGCACCAAGGTAACCCCTGTGAAACTCCCGTAGTATGTGTTAATTGTGGAGATAGTCATCCAGCAAATTCTAGGACATGTACAATTTATAAACAAGAAGTTGCAATACAAAAGCTAAAAGTAACCAAGCGTATTAGTTATTTTGACGCCAAGCGCGAAGTAATGCTTAATACACCTTCGATAGTTACCGGTCCGACTACTTCATATGCCAGAGTTGCGGCTAGGCCTATTCAACCACCAGCGGTGCTAAATCAAAACATGCTAGTTAATCTTCTCGTACCAGAAATTGTAAAAGCACTCGAGACGCATTTAAATAATTTATTCAATACTACTTCGTTAAGACCCCTTCTGCCTGATCCTATTAATACTAATCCCTCCCCCCAACTACCAACTCCCATCTCCTCAATATCAACCCCTCAATTACCATTCCCTATCCCCCCACTTTCACAACCATCGATGTTTATATCACCCCAAATTCCCCATAAACCCCTTCATCCATCCACTAACCCTAAAGACACCCAGCATAGTTTATTCCGTCCACAAGACTCCCAGTCACTTTCCCAAACCGCCTGTAATATGGACAATAGTGATACTCTGCTGAAAGCGAACTCAAGTTCTGATAATGAACTTATTTCTTATACAGGAACAACTAAAAAGAAGAAAGGATGGCCAAAAGGGGTCCCTAGAGGTCCTCGTTCTAAAAGTAAAGATTCCTCTATTCGGGAGAATCTCTCCCAGTAGTAATTTTAATAACCTTTCCAAATGGACAATATAATCCAATGGAATATTAATGGTATTAGAACCCATAATAGCGAACTTAAGTTGTTACTTGTTGAGAAACTACCTCTTGTTGTAGCATTACAGGAAACACACTTAAAACCTGAATCCCTATACGACACTAAAGGTTATACTATTGTTCGGAAAGATATCGTACCTAATCTTCGAGCTAGGGGCGGTGTTGCAATACTTATAAAAGAAACTATACCGATACAACCTGTAAATGTAAACACAGAATTGCAGATAATTGCTGTAAAAATGTTTTATCCAATTGCTCTAACCATCTGTAACATATACTTACCGGATATTCACTGGGAAGTAGACGACTTGCGTGATGCGATTCTTCAATTGCCCAGACCGTTTGTGCTACTTGGAGATTTCAATTCTCACAATCCGATATGGGGATCGGCTCATCTAGATCCTCGTGGACGAAATCTGGAAAACCTTTTTGAAGATTTGGAGTTGAATATTCTTAATACGGGTAAAGGTACTTACCTGAACTTAAGATCAAACGACTTCTCCTCTATAGATCTTTCAGTTAGTTCTCCAGAAGTTAGTCATTTGTTTTCATGGGATGTGCTTGATGATCTGTATTTCTCGAACCACTTTCCTGTAATGTTACAACTTGCTACAACTCGCTCACAACTACAGCCATTAACGACAGGTAGGAAGTTTAGAGAAAGTAAGGCTGATTGGTCAAAATTTCAAAAGAACATTACTACCTTGCATTTAACGGACACTGTTGCTTCTTCAGTAGACCACGCTACTCAATCTATTCTTTTGGCTGCTGAAGAAAGTATTCCAGTTATCACAAACCGACAGAGACCGCAAAGAGTACCGTGGTGGGATGAAGAGGTGGCCAAAGCAATTAAAGCTAAAAAACAAGCACTTAATCTTTTTAAAAGACACCCTACTGCCGAAAATATCGTTAATTTTAAGCGACTCCGCGCACGAGCTCGCCGTGTCATTTTGGAAAAGAAGCGGCGCTCTTTCAAGACATATGTATCAACTCTCACCCCACAAACATCACCTTCAGACGTTTGGGGGAAAATAAGATCATTAACAGGAAAGAAACTTCCTACTACATCACCTGTATTAGACATCAACGGAGAGTTGATAACAGATATTCCAAAATTGGCAGACGAATTTGCTCGCCACTTTCAATCAACGAGTAATTCTGAAAATTACAACGATAACTTTCGTCTTAATAAGGTCGCTATAGAAATTCCATTGGATTTCACAGAACGAATAGAGTCGTTCTATAACGTACATTTTACTATGGAGGAACTAGAAAAAGCTTTACAGGAAACTAAAGACTCGTCGCCAGGTCGAGATACTATTAGTTACAATATGTTAAAACATCTACCTGAAACTGTCAAAGTCGAATTATTACAATTATACAATCAGATTTGGAAGACAGGAATCTATCCAGAGCAATGGCAGGAATCTACTATAATCCCATTGTTAAAACCTGGTAAGGACCCCAAAGTAGCCTCCAACTATCGCCCAATATCCCTAACAAGCTGCCTTAGTAAGACTCTTGAAAAAATGGTCAGTTTTCGACTGATGTGGGTCTTAGAAAAGTACAATTTACTATCCAAATTCCAAATGGGCTTTAGAAAATTCAGATCAACAAACGATCAACTGGTTTATATCGAAAATGCGATACAGTCAACGTTCCTAAATAGACATCATCTAACAGCAGTTTTCTTCGACCTGGAAAAAGCCTACGACATGACGTGGCGATATGGCGTATTGCAAACTCTACATGAGTGGGGACTTAGAGGCTGTTTGCCAAATTTCATTGCCAGTTTTCTTTCCGATAGAAGAATCAGAACTCGTGTTGGAAATACTGAATCTAACACCTTTACTGTCGATAATGGCATACCCCAAGGATCCACGCTTAGTGTGGTTTTGTTTGCAGTAGCCGTAAATGTTTTGTTGTCAGGTATAGACCACAGAGTTGGGAGTAGCTTATATGTAGATGATCTCTGCATCTTCTATGCAGGAGACAATTTTAATTCCATCCATTCAGTCCTACAAGAAACTATAAACTCAATTGTAGATCGTGCAGAAAATCGAGGCTTCCGTTTCTCCACGCTAAAAACACAGTGCGTTCATTTCTGCAGGTTGAGATCCTGTCATCAAAATCCTCAACTTATAATAAATGGTCTCCCTATAACAAATAAATCAGAAATAAAATTCTTAGGAGTTACGTTCGACAGAAAACTACTTTGGGGTCCTCACATTCAAAACTTAGCAGCCAGTTGCAAGAAGCGATTGAATATTATCAGGTGCTTATCTAGCATTAAATGGGGCGCAGATTGGAGCATACTCCTAAACGTGTACAGAAGCTTAATTCAATCAAAATTGGATTATGGGTCGATAGTATACGGTGCAGCCCGTCAATCACACTTAAAAGTATTAGACCAAATCCATTCGACGGGTATAAGACTCGCTCTAGGCGCTTTTAGAACCAGCCCTACCGTATCTTTGTACTGCGAATCGGGAGTACCACCGTTGAAATATCGAAGGTACCGTTTACTTATAAATTATGCTATAAACATATATGCTCAACCACGACACCCCAACCATGCTTTGCTATTTAATGAAGAGCAAACTACGCTATACATGGCAAGACCCACTAGAACTCGTC